>JAPFRF010000005.1:17870268-18470268 GCA_029282475.1 Phrynocephalus forsythii
TTCCACTTTGAATTGCCCCACTAGCTAGTGTGCCGATCATCTGGGTGGTAGGTGGAGGGAGTGGGAGAAGCAACATAGCCCACTGCTTTGAACTGCCTCTGCAATAGAAGCACCTGTGGAGGCTGGCTTGCTCACGAAGCAGGGGGAAGATGGGGGTTCTGCAATTCATCCCGGGGCCCTGATTCAGGTCCCTGGAGGGCTGCTTCCAGCCCCCGGGCCTTTGAGGACCCCTGGTCTAAAGTATATGGAAGTATCTGTCTTTATTATGCCTCCTGAAAGAGTGGGAATGCATTTTGAGTACACTGAGGAATCTCTTGGAGCCAACCAACCCTTCACTTCCAGAAGCATTACTCTGTGATATTGCTGATTATGCAAAATTCTGATATGAAGAAAGAAAGAAAGAAAGAAAGAAAGAAAGAAAGAAAGAAAGAAAGAAAGAGAAAGAAAGAAAGAAAGGTTTTAGGTAAATAAAAGAATGCCTGTCTTTCCCTAAAGAAACATATGTTGCAAGCATTAGTCCAGAAGTGTCATGGCAGTCATCTTGAGTGTAGCCCTTCACTGATGGAACCTGGGAGGCAACTGTGTTTCATTCCATGTGCTTGTGTCTTGAAGGAGATAACTCTGATGCTCACTGAAACTCTCAGTGCTTTCTGGAAGTTGCTACAATTGATCATGCAAAGAGTAACCCTTCTCTCTATTAGCTCTATAGAGGGAGTCCTTTATGTTTTTTATCCTTCCCACACAGAGCATTGTGGTGATTCCCGGTAAGTACCACATCTGTTTCTTCTTAATGCAAAATACATTGAATGAATTATATACAGTATATCAGTATGTCTCTTCTGCCTTTCTTTCTTTTTTCCACATGCAGAATTCAGCCTAGGGCAGTGTTGGCCAACCTGTGGCACGGGTGCCAAAGGTGGCACTCAGAGGCCTTTCTGTGGGCACCCAACATCACCCCTTCATGGCCACCTGTATTCTGGTTAAATCACTGTATTCGCACTTTGTGAAAAAATAGTGGGTTCTGAATTGCAGTTTGGGCACACAGTCTCTAAAAGCTTCGCCATCACTGGCCTAGGGGATTCTGGGTGAATTCCAGGAGTGAGAATCCTAGGAAGAAGAAAGTGCCATGCCTAATAGAAACACATTGCTCTTTCAGAAGCCAGGAAAATAATTATTAGGTTTTTTTTTTTTAAAAGATTTCTAGTAGATTAAGAACAAGAATAGCTATCTCCAAAAGCAAAAACAAAATGAAGTACTGTACCTTTCTTTTTAGTTCCGTTATACTGGAACTCACTGGGTTTTTTCACAAATGCAGTGTTTGAAAACTGACTATTCATTTTCAGGTGTCTTGTTCATACTATCATTCTTTAAATCCAATTCTTCAAAAGACTTTTAGTTTATGAGTGTGGAGTGTTGCACTTCTGTATCTATTATTCAGATTGCAAGATATTGCTGTGGAATATTGTCCTTGTGTTGCCAACAGATAAAGCAATGCCAGACTTTACAAAGCAAAGTATGGCAGCAATCAAGATGATATACAACAGAGATTGGGGACTTTCATACCTCCAGATGTTTTGGACTGCAACTCCCAGAATTCCGAGCCTATATTGCCAGTGGTAAAGGACTGTAGTTTCCCCACCCCTGGTCTATAAGTTGCCCTGCTGTACATTTTGCCACTCACAAAAAGACATCAAACATCAATTAACTACTTCTCACCCAAACACAAAAGAATTGTCAGGGTTGTTTTTGAATGGGTTCTCTAGGTCTATGGATTTATTGAGACACAAAGAAATCAAAATGCCTAGAAGAAACATGCCTTTCAGATTAACTATGTCTACCCAGTCATTGTGTTTGTGCACATGATTTCGGGCAATACAATTTTACCAGGAGCTACAATAAAAAAGAACACAATTGGCAACCTTACTGAGTAATGCATAGTCACCTCCAGGTCTAACTCCATCCCAGAGATTTATGAATAAGGCAGTTCGGCTTTCTGATTGTTTTTAAGTGATTAGAGAATTCGAGTTCCTTTCTTCAGGCCCATATTTACCCTTCCCATTTTTGTTTATTTAAATAAACATATGCACTGTCCTCTGCTTTCAGACCAGGAGTTCACGTGCTTCAATTCATAAGGGAAACAGCTCATCCGTTCAGACTCCTCCTATATTAGTAGTCTTCTGATTCAAGGTGCAATTTGAATATCCTACTATTGCCCACAATATAGCAGCATACTGAGGCATAATAGAAAATCAAAATGGTGGCTCAGAGCAAGTGGGTTCTGGAGTAGAAAGGATATTGATATCAGGATGTAGTATCACCTCAAACACACCGGCCACAGATGCACTGCCTGCTTTTGATCCACATCTTAGGTTTTGTTAAAAATCAAAGTCAAATTCATAAAATCCCTTTTTAAAAGTGATACTCGAAGAGAATACTGTGTTGGCAAGGCCTGCTTCACTACCCAGCTTACAATGTGTGGGTAGTGAGGTTCCTGTGCTCAACAAAGTGTGGGCCAGCATATGGTTTTCTATAAATGTGTAAATAACATTTCCCACCTCAGGCATTTCACTTTTAAAGGTCTGGAGATCCATCTAGTTATGCAGCTTTTAATCATTTCAATGCACATTTTAATTGCCTTGCAAAGATGTTGCTGCTGTGAAATCTTTTTGCATTCCTGAACAAATCTGTAATGCCACTCACAGAGGCATAAACAAAAGTACTCTGAGGTTTTAGCTTATCCTTAGAATGTAAATGCATAGATTGCACTCACATCACCATCTGAATTATCCAGTTTTCATATGGCATGCTTGCTGCTTAGAAAGTTGTGTTGGTGGTATGCACAGATCTGGCCTATATATAAGTCAAGTAACTTTATTATTACCAGAGCTGGGCAGAGCCTCTTAACATTAGCATTGTAGCACAGATTAAATTGTTCTCATGTGGAGACAATGTATTGTTACCTCATGACATTTCAGAAATGCAGATGTTTTCCAATGTAGATAGTTACTTTTAAAGGTAATGATTGATTGAATATTTGTTCTGTATTCTTTTTTTTAAATATATTTCATAATATTTTCAATATAGTTTTTTAAAAAATTATTTTTTACAACGAAAAACATTTTTTACAACTTTTGCAATTGTTATTGTGGTAAACCAGGGTTTTTTTTTTTAGATGTCAGCAAATCACATCCTGATTGTCAGGATCAAAAATTCAGATAGCCCAGACATGAAGATGATTTCACCTTTGAAAACTAATTAGAGGAGATGATTTGATCTCAGAAATCATGGGATAATGTTTAGGAGATGATTTGATCTCAGAAATCATGGGATAATGTTTACTGAAATATGTCCCTTTCCAACCTCCAAATATAAAGAATATTGCATTTTGTAATGATCCTGCTGGCATCTCCTTTGAGCTGTCCTTTTTTGAGGAATAATATTTCAGCCTCTGCAGTCTATATTCTTTCCAAATAAATAAAATTGGTGAGGTGAACCATTATATTTCAAGATGAACAAGGTTCATCTTTTCAATTTATGTGATTTGTTTTAAATCTCGAGATGTGTAGGACTGCCTGTTTCTAAAATGATGGGTGAAACCAATTCAGAAATAGGCAGCCATAGACATCCCTAGATTTAAACTGCTCTCTTTTTAGAATTTCCTTATAAAATGTTGATCTGCCCTTCCAGCACAATATCATTGCTGCACTTGTCTGCAGCAATAATCTATTAAAAGCCCTATTTAGGCATTATGTAGTAAATATACGAGGCAATGGAGTTCACTATCACTGACCATTTTTTACATCTCTGTCCTCAAATGGACAACAATTTCCTCGAGAGCCAAACTTGATACACATATAGAGGGTCTGGATCAGTTCAGAACACTAGAAAGCATTATTTTATTTTGTGGAAAGACTAAAGATAAAAGAATCTGTCTCCTTCACAGAGTCGCTTCTGATATTATGAAAATGATAGAAGAGTTGAAACTAGCACTGTCCTTTTCTTTGCATTTTTATTTCATAAGCTTAAATAATCTAAAAACTGAAGGATTCTGATGAAGCTGCAGTTGTTAAATATAACACAATGTGAGAAGTGGAAATTTCACCTTATCCATATATTTGTCATACTCCCTGTTATGGTTAAGGTTAGAGATGGGCACAAATCAAAAAAATTGCATTTCGTTTGTCGTTTGTCGTTTGGAGGGTCCATTTCATTTCATTTCCGTTTTTCATGAATTTCTGACAAAAAGTTTTCATTTTCGTTCATTTCGTTACCATTTCGTTACCATTTATTTCATTTTTTGTGATTTTTATGAATTTTAAGCAATTCACTCATATTGCAGTAACGGAAACGAAATGCACGACAAAATTACCGGTGTTTCTGTTTGTTTCACTTCATTTCAGAGACAAAATTTGTTTGTCATTTCGTTACGTAATGAAATGAAAAAATAAAAATGGAAATGAAAAATTGTTTGTTTCTTGCCCATCTCTAGTTAAGATATTGGACTTGGTGTTTATAACCATGTAGTCTAATGCTTGGAAACCAAAACAGAAGACTTAATTACCACATTTTCCAGAGAAATGGATGGTTTGGATCTGGTTCACACATCTTTCACCTGGCCTGCACAGGCCTGGTTTACCTTTTCAGCATCACACTGAGATAAACATTTGCATGTTGCTGCATGTTTCCAGATTGCTTCAGTGTCAAACATTAATTTAAGGATCTGGTGAAAGTTTACATTTGCTCCATTCCCTACATTTTAGATTTGGGGTTTAACATTTCTTCATACCACCTGGGTAGAATTCAGGGCAGGCATGTTTCTGATGACTCCATTTATTATTTGTGTATGCAGCTGCCTAGATGCCCTAAGCACATCCAATCTCACCTGATTTTGGAAGCTAAGCAGGGTCGGCCCTGGTTTGTACTTGGATGGGAGACCACCAGGGAGTACCAGGTGCTGTAGGCACCTGGAGTAGGAACTGGCAAACCATTCCAGTATTCCTGCCAAGAAAACTCCATAGACATGGAGTCGCAAAGGGTCGGTCACGACTGTAATGACACAACATACAACACACAGATGGAATCAAGAGCCAGGACTGAGAGGGAACAAATAAAAGGCTTTATATTCCCAAGATTATACAACTGTAAGATGGAGCATTACCTTTTATTGGGCCATTAATAATCAAATAAATTACAAGGGTTTGTAGAGAAAACCCCACTCCTTTAAGGTTTAGCACAACTCTTTTATAGTCAGTGCAGAAAAACTGTGCACACAAGCCTAATACATAGGTGTACATGTCTGTTGGTGTCAGTCCTCTGGGGCTGAGGTCTCATGCCTCTTTGCAGCATGATATGAAATTTTTACAGCCTTCTCTTAGGACCAAAAGACTACCAATTGCTCTGTGGTAATTTCTCCACCCCTCCAAACACCCTCACACTGCCTGTCTGAAAGTTCATTTCCTTTAAACTTAACTTGGCTATGGAATCTGCTCAAGCTCTCTCTCTCTCTCTCTCTCTCTCTCTCTCTCTCTCTCTCTCTCTCTCTCTCTCTCTCTCTCTCTCTCTCCTCCTACATATATCCTGGCCTGATTTTCCCTTTTATTAGATTTGAATGACGAACACCAAAGCAATCGAAAATCTGAAGTGCTAATATATAAATGATTTGTTGTGGGCTTATATTGTCTGCAATGTATTTTTGATGTCTGGCTGGGATGGGAGCTCATATTTGATAGTTGGCTGGGAGCTCGTGTATTGTAGCATTTTTCACCATAAGTAAGAACACTAACTCCCTTTCTCATTCTATTACTACTAACCATTAACATTTATTTGGCACCTGCAGAGGTGTTTTACACACAGTTTGGTATATTGAAATGGAATTAGGGATATACAGTCCATATCTATTATTTCTGCAGACAGTTCTGCTTTGCTGAAATGAAATGATGGGTAAGTTCCCCTGGCTCAAATTAAATTGAGCCAGGGTTTACAAGCTTTCTCGGTGAGCATCTTGGGAGTTAAAAAACAACAACACTCTCATCTGTGTGCCAGGAATGTTATCCTAGGTAATAATGTCAGCATATTCATTCTGAGGTGGTCATGGGAGTGCACGTCACCGTGCTGCTCATAGGAACCTTAGTATGCTTTGATATGGTGTTTATGGCTTGAACTTTTCATTGGTTATGTAGTTTGATGGTATGCTCATAACAACCTGCCTGTTTGAATAATGCCAAGCTGCCACCTCCCATCCCCTACCATTTCACCCTGAGAGAGCATTGTCATGTGTGTGTGTGTGTGTGTGTGTGTCTGTTGAGGTATTGAGGGTAGCTCTATGTATTTTCCTGCCTCCATCAGGAGAAGAACTTGCACTAGGGGTGCTGGCACATACAGTGGATCACCAATAATAGAGATAACTGAACAACATGGCATGTGGAGGGGAATTCAGTCCCCAAAGACCCTCTGCCTCAAGGTGAGCATCCATGAAGAAGAGAACTATAAGGACAGATCCTGATAAGAACAGGTGAGGAAGAGTGCCCTGTTGTATTTTATACTATTAGCCATCCAGAATGAATGAATGAATGAATGAATTAATACATAAATACATAAATAAATAAATGTGTCCCAAGGTTCATCTCCATTTCTGGTGGTGTCAACAGAGAAAAGGGAATTTTATCTCACTCCTTGCTTTAGCTCACCCAAGCAAGTGTATAGTGGGACCCCCATATACGTAGGAGCTCTACTTGTTATTACCGTTATCAGCAATCTGAAAATATTAAAAATATTTAAAGGGAAAAAATAAAAACGCAAATCTTCATTATGTATTTGCCAGTCTTGGGCACTAGATGGCGACAGAGACCACATGTCCTTTTTGCTGAAAACTACATAACATGGTCTCCTGGCCAGTTGTGGTGATACATGGGATTTTTTCAGGATGTTATTTTCTTTTAATTTGCCCCAAATAGTGTTTATATTGTCTGCATTACTCAGCATCGGGGGGGGGGGGTTGCAAGAGTCTTAGAACCAATCACTGGGGTTATGGAACGGTCTTACTATATCTTCCTTAAACTTGAGCACAGGTAATGACCATGTTTGTGTCAGTTTCTTCTACCCATTGATTATATCCCCTCCAAAACCTACCCAAAAATTGCAGAATCCAACAGGTGAGGCAACACTCTATGCACATATTAAATGGCTTGTAGCTCAAACATAGAGATGGGCACAAAACAAAACAAAATCTTTCTGTTATTCGTGATTCATTTCGTTACATAACAAAATGAATAATGAAAATTGTGATGAAATTGGAACGAACCAAAAAGAACCACGAAAATTAGGTTCGTTACATTTCGTTTTCGTTAATGGCGACACAAAATGAAATGACCTGTTTTTAAATGTTAAAAAATGTCCTGAATATCTGTAAAAACCCAGCAATAATTATTTATTCTGCCTGATAATACCTACCAGGGGGGTTGGGGTCCTTAAAACGTGCATTTATGTCTTTTCTCAGATTGCTGTATTTTTTTCCTTTAAGGGGAGTCAGGGGACATCGACCCATAATGGCTCCCAGATGCCTAATATTGATTTCTTGGGTATTAAAATGCCCTGGACATCCATAAAAATGCAGTGATAATTATTCGAAATTATTACCTACCGGGGGTTGGGGTCCTTAAAACATTTGTTTTTGTCTTTCTCCCATCACAATGTATTTTTTTCTTTTCCCTTTAAGGATGACACAAAATGGATCCCAGCCACAAGATGGATGCAAGCCATGTGATGGGATCGTGTAAATTCTTGGATAATTTCAACCAAGAGCATGCCCAGGTTGCAGACTGGGTAGGTGTGAAAGCCGCAGAGGGCATAAAAAGCTCTGGCAGCCCCCGTCCTCCTTGCAGTCTGCGGTGGGAGTTAGGGTGGGATTGCTGACTCTGCGAGTCATTACTTTAGGCCAGCCAGGCAGGTGTGTGTCTCTGTGTACCTGCTGGCTGCAGCCTGGCTCTTAGGGGAGAGAAAGAAGAGATTACTCTTGCAGCCTCCCTGTGTGCGTGCGTACCTCTCAGTAAATACGCTCCCCTGCCCCGCAGTGCAGTCACTCTGCGGTTGCCTTACGCCCTGGGCAACACCCACCACTGCCTTTGCAGCCTCCCGGCGTACCTAGTCTATACTGTGTCTCTGCCAGCATCATTTTTTAGTGTTTTCTGGGGCGTTGGGGGACGCCCGCACGTGGAAATGCTTTAAATTGTGCAAAAAGCGGGTAAAAATGAAAAACAAAAAACAAAGAACCCATTTTTCCCAAAAAAATTCACAAAACATGAAGATGAACCGAAATGGACCTGCAACGAAAAACAAAAAAAACAAAATGTCATTTTTTCGATTCATGCCCATCTGTACTTGTGTGTGTGTGTGTGTGTGTGTGTGTGTGTGTGTGTGTGTGTGTGTGTGTGTGTGTGTGTGTGTGTGTGTCTTTAAGAAGTGACAGGCTTTTGGCTGCACTAGACTAACTTTGCTGCTCCATATTAATTGTTGCCCGAGTGCTTTGTTTTGTAGGCTGCTTGGCTATTGTTTCTTCATGAACACGGTGACCAGCTAGATTTCTTAGCAAATTTCTCCTCCATTCTGTGCAACTGATTTCATGTCCCATTTTGCATAAATCCTATTCATTTTATTTTTTCTACATGTCATCAAGTACTGTATTATTCAGAAATGTCTTGAATTTTTAATGGGAGTTATTTTCTACCAACCTCCCCCCACCCACACATGACTCTGTTTTCCATTTGTTTGTTTGGTTACTTACTTGCTTTGCTTTGGGAGATGTTGCATGAGAAATTGTCCTGTCTATTTATTACTTTCTTTATACCATATTAACAAGATCAATAGGACTGCTTTGGGTTAGCAATATGTGGCAATTTCTGTCACAGCATGAACACTACTGATGACATATCTAAGAGTTTCACCACAATAAGCATCAGGGCTAGGGCAGCCATTGTCAACTGCATTTTCTCTGCGGCCTCCCTAGCTTGCTTAACTCAAAAACATAACCCTCTACCTTGTAGCGCATCTTTAGATTATATTCATCCATATAGGTGGATAGATGTCATGTCAGTCTTTGAAGTTACTGCACGTATTTAGAAGGTGAGTGGGGTACAATATATATTTTGTATCATTCAAATATGCTATTTTTAAAATCCAGAAATGACTAAAGTTCTTGTCTAGACTTTGTGTGGCTAAAAACTTACACCTGAAATGTATTTTCTGAGTTAAATATTTTCCTAAAATTTAATTTTCATATACTGTATTTTAAAAATATTTCTAAGTATTTCCCTACAGAAATGTATGATTATCTTTAATATAATTTGGACTTGCTATTCTTAATTACATACTCTAGATTCTAGAGTCTAGAAGCTATATGTAAAGGAATAAAAGACTTTGTCCCCCCCCCAGGTAAAAAATAACGAGTCCACATGCTAGTATTTGGCTTTTAAATCGGACCACAACTTTATTTACAATTCAGTTAACAGAAACGGAACTGTAACTGTCCAAACTTACTATATATAAGAGATGGGCCTCCACAGTGCAACTCACTTCTTCCAATCCTATTTGTTGTCTTTCTGTGACATCAGATTGCTTCTTTGGTTATGGGAGTGCTGCTCCTACTGAGGAGCTCTCCCTGCCACCTATGCCTTCGCTTATCTCTTCAGGCAGCCGTACATGTCCTGTGCCTTATATCTGTCTTTTTATCAGTGACCTGGGGAGCTATTCCTATGCCCTGTTGATTTATATTGTATATCTGCCCTGTTGTTGTTCAGTCATTCAGTCGTGTCCGACTCTTTGTGACCCCATGGACCAGAGTTCACCAGGCCTTCCTATCTTCCACTGCCTCCCGGAGTTTTGTCAAATCCATATTGGTTGCATCGATGACACCGTCCAACCATCTCATTCTCTGCCATCCTCTTTTCCTTTTGCCTTCAATCTTCCCCAACATCAGGGACTTTTCCAAGGACTCCTCTCTCCTCATGAGGTGGCCAAAGTACTGGAGCCTCAGCTTCAAAATCTGTCCTTCCAGTGAACATTCGGGGTTGATTTCTTTCAGGATGGATAGGTTTGATCTCCTTGCAGTCCAGGGGACTCTCAAGACTCTCCTCCAGCACCACAGCTCAAAAGCATCGATTCTGCGGCGATCAGCCTTCTTTATAGTCCAGCTTTCACTTCTGCCCTGTCCCCTTGTAAAAAGGGATGGTGGTTTAGATCCCTGTTGTCATGGGTTTGCCAACTTTTGTTGCACTACCTGCCACAACAGAGGAGCTGTTATGCATGCTCCTTGCCCACCACCCAGGTGCTTAAGATGGCCTGGAGGCCCATCCTGATGTCATCCAAAAATATCTGTAGGCCCGCATCTGAAAGGAGGACTCCATCTGACCTGCATAATTCTGGGTGGGAGAATTTAACTGTGGGGTGCATAATTACTAAGCCTAAGCCTCATTGCATTGCTAGGGCAACTTCCCTGTTTAAGCATCTCCTGGCCTGATCCACACACAGTGGATTACAGGCCCCGCGCCACACCAGCCATGGCAGCATAACTGACTAGACCACATGGGTACAAGGGAATTGAGCCTTGAAGGCTTCCAGATCATTAACAATCCTCAGAATTAAATCCTTTCCCTTAGTTCTGGTCAGGTCATTACCGCCCAAATGGACAAGCAGCACATCAATCAGTGCTTCCTTGGCACAACGTGATGTGACTGCAGAGAAGACGTCCCAGCTCATTCCACGTGTTCCTCTCCAATCTACTCGGGCCTGGTCTACTAGTTCGAGATGGGGGCCATGCATATTTTGAGGAATACATATTTTGCCCAGAATATGTAACTGCGGCTGCAAATTACCACCTGCAATTGTAGTTGAGTGTATGAACCTGTAGAAACATAATGTTAGTAGCCCTGCGGCCCACCATGCCAGTCTGGCAATGGCCAGATGTAACTTTTGTAGCTGTCTGAAGACCAGCACCCTAAGATTTGTATATCTGTTGTATTGTACCCCATGGATGCTGCTGTTGAGGCAGCGCAAATCCTAAATGAGTGTGTACCAAATTGCCACCCCGGAGACCCGCATGGTGATTGTTTGTGATTGTCCAAAATTGTTACTTTGTGAGAAGGCTGGCATACCTTCTGTTGGTTGACAGATCAAAAATCTGGTCCGGCATGGCCTCTGTTGAATGCTGGCCTCCCACTGCCATTGTCCGGTTTGATGTCTCAGCGTGCGCCATCCCCTGAGATGTTGTGGTGTGGTCTTGTTCATGCGCCAGCACTGGCGACCCGGATTGCTGGGTTGATGACCCTGCACGTTCCCCTTCAAGGACAGCAATGCAAGACATCATGATCTCCCCCATGCACTGTAATTCTGCTATTTTTCGCGCCTTGGTGTACCTTGTGGATCGCCTAACCCCAAAGCTGCTGGCCATACCCTGCTGCTGAGCCCATTCCTTGTTCGAGGGCACTTAATTTATCATAAATAGGCCTGAAATCTGGGAGGAAATAGCAGGGGGCGTTCTTGTGGCTGAGCAACGCTTAGCAGGCTGCTTGTCTTTCTTATTGGGGGTGCTACGCTTGGGGCCCATGGCACCATGGTGAGTGGCCTACCCTTCTTGGGTCACCCTAATTATTGTGGGAGGGGTGGGTGGCTGTATGCAATAATCCTCCCCAAAGGCCCAGGTAAGGGGGGGTGGCATTCAGACTAGCCACCTGGCGTATCCTCCAGCAGCCTGCAGCCTGCAACAGATGCCTCATTTTCCCTAATTTATTTTATTTCCCTCTATTTTATTTTAAGGCTTTTATTTCCATTTTATTTTATTTTATTTTATTTTATTTTCTGATGATCCTGAGCCACCAGCATGTGGCAGTAGAGGCCTATGCTCCATGTACCCTGTCATTGAATCTAATTAGGAACCCCGGCTTGGGCTTGCCAGAATGCCTGCAAGGGAGCAGGCCAGGGGGTTAATCATCCCATTGTGTCCAGGCCTTTCCTGGACCGAGGGGTGGGTAGGCAGGAGGGTGGAATGTGTAGAATGGGTACAGGGGAGCATAAGGCCACAGCCACTGGCTGTCGGCACTTCCCCTTTCCTGTCCTTTTTTTTTTAATGCAGCCTCAAGCTGAGGCCCTCAGCTGTGCAGCAAGCCTTCCCAGGCCTGCCTGCCTTCTGAAGATGAGCCTGGCTCACTGCCAAGGCCAGTAAGTTGACTGTGTAGTGGTGGAGGGGGTGAGATGGGGGGTTTGATGGTGCTGCCACGCCGAGAATTCAATCTGCCAAGCGCACGCTGCATGCCTGCTTGTCCCTGGTCCCCCTCCCTCAGTGTCCTGAGGGGCAAGCGCCAGAGCCCTGCTGGGCTATCACCAGGGGCTCAGCAGAAGCACGAGCCCCATTACTGGTCCCTCAATGCTCATTGCTGCTCCCAACATGTACCTCATGAGATGTAGTCCGGGACACAAGAGGGTGGGGAGGAGTGCAAACTCTGCCTTTAAAGTCTTGCTTTCTCTGCGCTCCTGACATCCCATGTGACTCCCTCTTTCATGCCAGTTCAAACGGCTTCCAGGGTGGTCAAAGGAGCCCCATGCAGGGACAAGTCCATGTAGAGCCGCCATTGTAGACAATTAGCAAAGTTCTGGAGTTGGTTGGAATTGCTACAACAATAAAGGTGCTTATAATTAGATACACAGATGAGTCTGGAGGTTTCATTCTGGGGTTAACCCTTTGCTAGAAGAATGTCAGCTATAATGAATCATAGGCTTCTGTTCTTTGCCTGAGAGGTCTATAAATTTCTGTAGGACTCCTGAGGGAGTTAGTTGTCTATATCAGAATCTCACACATGAAACAAGGTAATTCTTGGCATCTTCCATGTTAGTTACTCAGGAACAGAAGCAGGCATACATCTAATTATTTCCTCCTTTTCCTTTCAGTTCCATATGGGTGCATTTTAGCATTAACGTGCTTGTCCCCAGCCCTTTAACAGGCTATTGACAAACACAGGTTCTAACTATTCCTCTGTTGCTGCCACCAACTAGATTCACTAGTAAATTAAATCCTTCAGACTGTTTAAAGTTGAATAAAAATAAAATATGTTTATTGATTACAAGGTAGAATCAAAATAATGAATGGTAGCATGTTGAAGTATAAACAAAAAGAAGAATATGGTTCAAACCCACTCAAGTTTGATCACTAATAAAGCTGAATGCATGCACATCAAGCTTCTAAGTTTACAAACTCTAAACACTTAGACACCCTAAAATCCTATCTCTTCTTTAGCCCCATCTGTCTTTCACTTAGATGGTGCCAGTCCCTATCTGACTTTCAGATTCTGTCAGATTCCCCACCTGACTAAAACACTGATGAGCAGTGCCTTAAATCCTCTCAGGCCACTCCCCAGACTTTCTCATTGGTCTACAAACCCACCGATCAGTACAGACATTTCACATGAATTATTCATTACCACAGGTAAATGCCCAATCTTCCCCCTTAGAAACATTTGTGCCAGGAGAGAAAACTCAGAAGATTTGCACTCCTGGACAAAGAGTGCTGCAACACACATGCATCATCAACTACATTTTATCACTACTTCCCACAACATTACTTACCCAGTTATATTAGTATTCTAAGGTTTTCATAAACCCACAATGAACATTTACATATACTTATTACTTTATGCATCACAAGCAAATACATTTTTCTATTTCTTAAGAACAAAAAATACATGTACATTTATGGTCACTACTCAAACAGGTAAAACATAGACTGTCTTCCAACCTTCTTCGCTGGGTCTTCTGGACAAAGCGTCTACAACAATGTTCTGGAACCCGTTCACACTTTTGATAACAAAGTCAAAATCCTATAGCAAGAGGGCCCATCTCATCAGCTTGCTGTTGGCCTTCAAATATCTCATCCACAGCTAGGGAGAATGATCGGTGCACAGCACGAATTTATGGCCCCAAATGTATGGGTCCATACTATGGCCAAACACTCCTTCTCAATAGTCAAAAGATTTTTTTTCTCTGTGCTGCATCTTTTTGCTGATAAACATCACTGGATGTATCTGGAAGTTGAGTCATGGCTACTGGACTTCTTTTTGAGAGAGAGAAATGTTTTGCTGTTCATCCAAACAACTTCATCGGTCGGAATACAGCTAGTGCAAGTCCTCCATCTTATAGTCAGCTTTGACCTCTTGTCACCCTGGTCTGAATTAGGCTCATAAGATGAACAATGGCCTGAATAGACTTGTTAGGGAGATGACTGGATGTAAGTCTCCCTCTCCATCTGGCTGACACAGCATGGCATTCACTGCATCAGTAAAGATCATGAACTCTCTGGTATAGTCTGGTGTTATGAGGACTGGAGTGGTCATCAGGGTACCCTTCAGGTCATTGAATGACTTCTGTCACTCCAGCGTCCATCTGATTCACTCAGGCTCCTTCGTCATGTCAGTCAGTGGAGTTGCAATTTCACTGAACCAAGGGATGACTCTACAGTAGTCTATACAGAATCTACCACCACAGTCAGACTTATCCACCATTACTATCAGAGATGCCCAGAGACTCTCAAAGAGCATTGCTATCCCCACCTTGAGCCTTTACTGCACTTCTTGGTGAATCTTTCTGGTGATTCTAAATAGGGTAACTATAATGGGCTTAGTATCCCTAGTACTAATTCTGTGTACCATTCCCTTTGCTACGCCAGGGATGTTAGTACAGACTGTCTTGTACTTCTGCAGTATATCTCCCATCTCCTCTATCTGTGTCTCAGACAGTGTGGGGTTTATTTTCACTTCTCCAAGTTTAAATTGCTCTACAAAACCACCAATGGGTACAGACATCTCTCATTATTCATTACCACAGGTAAATGCCACATGAATTTTACAAAATCAATTTGTATAAATGTGTACACTTTTCAAAGGGCTGCATAATTGGATGCAAGGCCCTGTTACCTAATGGAGGCTCACCTTGGCAAGTCCAGGGGTGGGGTGCTTTGCAGCCAAATCTGAGGTAGATCCAGCATGGGGTTACAAGCCTTTAATAGGGCTCCACACAGCTTAATCGCCCTCCTTTGAAGCTTGGAGCAAGAAGGAACAGCGTGTCCCTGTCTCGATCTACTTTCAGTTTTGCAGCACAACTGTTGGGGCTTAACAGATTGGACTGATAGCATCTCAGGCCAAACTTTTCCTTAATTATTGCATGTTTCTTGCTTGTTATTTCTTTGATCCTTATACATATTTTCTTTTTCTTCTATAGAGTTTATCCCAGGTGGCTAATTTTAGTAATTTGGTTTACTTTTGGGGGTGCAGTCCCACTAGGGGGTAGTTTTTTTCCTTTCTCTTTTTAGTCTTCAACTTATCCTTTTACAACGACTTGACAAGAGTTCCGAGAAAAGTGTTATTCCTTAAAGTTATTGCTGACTTGGGGGTGTTCAAACATCCCCAAGGTAGTGTGGTTCAGGTAGTGTGGTTTCCTATCAAACCATGCTTGGTCTGACAAGGAGCCAGAGATCCCAGGTGCATAGATCACACCATAGGTGTGATAGGTTAGCTGAGCTGTTAGGAAAAGTTTAGGATCAGTTATTACCCATGCACAAATTTAAGTCTGGCAACGTGAATTGTACAAGGCAGAGGGAGTTCATCTCTCTGATGCTTGGCTTGAGCTATTTTTGGGGAATTTGCAAGGGGGCCTTTGGTGCCAGAATTGTTAGCCTGGTGGGGGGGCAAGGAGCATACCTCATAGCCCCTTTGCCATGGCGGGTTGTGCAAGTCTTGACTGGATGTGAGTACACTGTACAAGTTCCATGTTATGAGACTACGCAGCATTTAACAAAATGTCATCCATCCAGGCTAGGATTAGCTGAACATGCATGAGGTATTAGTTTGTGGTTAATATTGTTTATGACTGCCGGGGGAAAGTTAGTCTCCCTGATCTTGGCAATGTGTAAAATAAGCACAGCATGTTGCCTAGATACTCACCTCAGGTATTTGGGCCTGGAAGTGAATAGGCTCCAGGTGACAGCTTCAGTTCTGGGACTGCAGTGGAGGCTCACCTCAGCAAGTCTGGGGGGTGGGGCAGTTTGCAGCCCGATCCAAGACAAATCCAGCGTGAAATTTGTGCCCCAATTTAAAACCCAATATTATTGTGTTGTCTGCTTATTTCAGGTCTGGGACTGCAAAACCTGCTTCTACCTCATTTAGAAATGCAACTAGGCCTTTGGTGCATTTTTCAAACATGCACATGCTCTTCCTTTCAACAAATATATTGCAAGCTGAGAAATATACATACATAGTACCACAAACTACATTTCAATGTTCAATGCAGGAGAGAAAGAAGCAGCAAGTGGATTTTAAAAAGCATGCATCCCTAATAACCAGCATCTAAGCCCTGAATAAAGAGAACCATGGGGGAAATTGCTAGTGGTGGGTCTTTTAATAACTAGTCTGAGTTTTACATTTATTGTCAAGATTTATTGTTGCCCTACAAGAGCAAAAACTATTAATGTTATTCTCTGAGTTCTGCCTCTCACTGACATTCAGAAAAAGATACTGATTTTCTAGAGGGCTAGCACTACAATTGAAGAAGAGGTTCCTCTGTAGGGGGAGGAATAATTTAATTCTGGCAAAGTAATAAGAAAAAGAAATAGAGAACAATGCAGTCGGAACAATCTCTGATCATTGCCAGTAATAAATCAAAACCTAATTAATAGCAAAATGAAACAAGGTCCAGGGCTTCTGTCAGTGTTGGCAAAAGAAAGGTCATCTCCTCAGTCTTAAATCTGCTAAGTGTTGTGAGTGTTGGCAGTTTTATGGCCAGCTCGGCAAAGGCAGATGATTCAGCAGGCGAGATTAGCTGATAGAGTCCACACTTTCAAATAGGCCTAGGAATCCTCTTCAGAAATGATGTCTGTATTAAAGGATGGATGTAAACAGGAAACAAAGCCTGTGGTCACACACAGAGAAATAGCCTGAAGGTAGTAGATGTTTATGAGCTAGCAAGAGCTATTGGAAACAGGGAAACCAGCCACAGCACAGTTTAGATTGAAATTAGACTTACATGGTTGCTAGGCATTATTCATTTTCCCACTTTAACCAAATGAGGACATAGAAAAAATGCCTTATATCAAGTCACACAATCGGCCCATCTATATGAGAAGTGTCTGCACTGAGGATGAAGGATCTGTGGGTAGAAATGGACTGGGTGGTTTTGAGTACCTTATCAGAATTATACATTTCACACCTTCTGAGTCACTGGAAGACAAAGGTCACCTTGCCTTGTAATGGCAAATGTTTGTAATAAAGATGTAATGAATATTCACAATTGATCTTGTTCTTAAAGAGAGTTGGATATCTCAGTACATAAAGATATACTGGTGAGACCCTGTGAGATTTGTTTTCTTGCCTGCACTGAAGTGAAAGTCATAGCTGTTTTTCTTTTCAAAAGAAGCAGCATGGGGGAGGTGAAAATGTTTTATGGAATAAACATGTAGTTTGATGCTCATTGGTTTGCAAAAATACAAGATTTTTGCACAAAACTCCACTTTTGCAATGTACTTGATTGAACGTCCATAAATAAATCCATAAATCATCAAAATGAGTACAGAAAATATACATGAATTTCAACACACAAATGGGGAGGGGGAGAAGCTTCACAATCTGCAAGTAGCAGAGGAGGGTATGTCAATGAAGGTTCAACTGAGAAAATACAAGTTAAGTCAAGACTGAGAGTTCTTCACATGTCTGCTTGTGAATGCCTAAATGCTATTTGTAATTCCCACCATTCCTGTCCATTGCCTACACTGGCTATGAGTAGTAGTAGAGGTTGAAGTCCCAAAACATCAGGAGGTTCACAGGTGTCACAGCGGCTAGCATGGCTCTTCAAGGTTTTAAACTGGGATGTTTCCAAGCCTTGTCTAGAACTGTGGGATATCAAAACCGGGGTCTAGCATATGCAAACCATATGCTCTGTCATCACGCACCAGTCCTCCCAATGACATTAGAGTGAGACAAGAACACAAGGAAAAAAGATGTCTTATGTTCAGTTCTGAGAGTAAACAGGTGAGAAGGAGCCTGCACCCCATCCTTTTTTCGTTCTCATGTTTAGCTGCTACAGTATTTCACTTGGGATCACTATTCATCATGGAAAGAGAGGAATATGAGATATTGTGTTTCTGCTTTCATGTCAGCTTCAATGACGTTCTTGGTGAACGTTTTTTTTTTTTTTTTTAAGCAGGGACTGTCAGAAAGGTGCAACTTAGGAACAGATGGAACAATCTATTTTTGGCCAAGAACATATATGCATGTGTTCACCGATGCAAAAGGTTCCATATAATTTCTAATTTTATATATATTCAATGCAAAGTTCAGATGCATACATTAAAAAAATGCCTCACCATTCTACTCCTAAAAATAGCTGTAACTAATTAAAAGTGATGTTGATTCACTTGGGAAAGATAGCCTAAAATGGTAATAAATAAATAAATAAATAAATAAATAAATAAATAAATAAATAAATAAATAAATAAATAAATTCACAGAAATATTTGGGGACCGCAAAAGCTGATCAGGTTCCCACCTGAACATTAGTCCAGGAGTTTTAGATATGCCAATCTATACTGGAATTCATAAGTACCAGACTCCAAGAAATCTGTCACTAGACTTTAAACTATAGCATGTTGAAGAGGGTGTGGTGACAGTTACTGTCTCCCTAACTATTTTTCTGGAAAATGACATACTTACTGTGCTTTGCATGAACTCCCAAAGTTTATCTTTTCTTATCTCCACTCAGGTGGTCTCAATGAAATTGGAAATGAAACATATTCAAGAAAAGGTATGCAAAGACTTGGGAAAATGAGGATCTTCTGTTCTTCTCCCTCCCTCCCTGTCAGGCTTCATCCATCCCAATTCCACCTTCCTGCTCTGTGGTCACTGCAACCTGTGTTCCACTGCTTATCTCAGCATCATTTATAATGCACACTAATTTCATTTGTTATCCCCACTTCATTGTTCAGCAGCAGAGACATAACCTTTGAACTGCAGAATTTGATGGGGCCCCTATGGATCATTGAGCCCAACCCCTCACAAGAAGGCACAGTGGGGAATTGAACTCACAGCTTTTCACTCTACAACCACAGAATGAAGCTGCTGAGCTATCCAGCAGTTAAAACAAAGGAACACTTCATGAATTTATGTGTCATCCTTATGCAGGGACCATGCCAATCTTCCCTGTCTCATTCCAGTTTTAGCACATGTTCTTCCAGTGCTTAAGAAAAGCAGAGGATGACCCACCAAGCACAGACACCTGCTTGCTAAGGAAATCTATCTCATATCTTTGGGATGTTGTTGTCATTATATCTACAGGTTCTTCATAAGCTATAGTGTCATGCAGTTTGTGAAATGGCTCCACGTTGCAGCACTGCATAGAAGAGAAGAGGGGGAGAAGGAGGTCTTTGGTCTGTTATGTGGTCATTCACATGGCATTCCAAGTGAGGAATAAGTATGTCAAGTACAGGCGCCTCAGGATGGACTGCCCTACTAACCTGTTATCCTGTTTTCTAGGCCCAACAAAACACTCAGTACAAAAGGAAGGAAGGAAGGAAGGAAGGAAGGAAGGAAGGAAGGAAGGAAGGAAGGAAGGAAGGAAGGAAGGAAGGAAGGAAGGAAGGAAGGAAGGACGTTTCCTTGTGTAGAAGGAGGTGTAGAATACACGTTTATTGAGAAAAGAGTCAGATGGCATCACGCTGGGGCCTTGAGGAAGGGAGAAGTTTTCAGGAGGAAGGGGTATACTGAGGATTTTAGGAGGAAAAATAAATTTCTAGGAATTTGGTTATAATTTAACTAGCAGATATAAAGCTAGAAAAAACATAGAAATGTCAATAGATAGTCCAGTCTCACCAGACACCTTCCCTGACCTGCAGGCAGAACTAGCACTTTGTATGGTAAAAATTAGATGTAAACGTGCAACTTTTTTAAAAGTACCTTTCCTTACAGTTACCAGCTCTAGTTACAGTCAGAGGAAAAATGGAATCTCCAGTATACAGGAAGCCTTTCATACTTGTTCTTCAGAAGATGGTGAAAGGAAGAAAAGAAAGTTGTCAACAAAACAAAGGGAGAAAAAACAAACAAAAAGGGGAGAAAGGGCTTGTTTCAAAAGCCAGAGACAGGAAAAGAACTTTAGCAATGAAGTTAGTGGGAAAGAACAATCACATTAGGCTGTAAAGCTCCCTTCCACTGATACCCAGTGCTAGTGCATGCATGATTGCTATTATCCCAAAGGCTCAATCCCAATGTTACCTGACTGCCAAAGTGTGTTACAACAGTTTCTTTTCTCTCACCGTTTACAAATGTTCTCTGAGTCTTGATCAAGGTACCATGAGGTTAAGCCAATTTCGTTCAAATGGGTTGCCCTGTGTCAATTCTAAAGTACACAGGGATTCCTAGTATATAAAGTATAAGTGTTTCACAGTGTTCATTTAAAATGATTTTGAGTCCAATGAGCTTTTTTTCTCATTAAGTAAAATGAAATGCAGCGATGTAGTAGCTGAAGCCATAAAATTAAAGTGACTGTACTGCAAGAAAGGGATGCATGACAGTGTGTGATAATTCACTCTCAGGATGTTTGCAGGTTCATTTGCTCTTCTGCAAGTAAGAGCTTGTTGCAGCTTGGTTATACCCATTGCCAGCCAAGTGAAAACAGAATGGCACAAAAACGAAAGTCATCACATTATAATCTAATTTTTAAACAAAACTTTAATTATGTGAACATGCATTAATTCAGGTAACTGCCATGCCTTTTTAACTACAACAAAAAATCATTCCTCCTTCACCGAATTTTTAAATCTCAGAATGGGGTTTTAGGTTCTTAAAATGTTGAGTAAGATTTGTTTAATGCTGTATATTTTTAAGAGCCAAAATCCTATTAGATATTTATATGAACACAAGAGAGATCATAGACATTACTATGTTGCTCAAGGTGCCAGATTTGTGCTGAGGACATTTTGGATGCATGATCAATTGTAGGACCAACATGCAACCAGCTCCTCATCAACTAGGAGCAGCAACTTCAATGATTCCTCTTGTATATGTATATATACTCAATAGGTTTCTGGCCATGGATGTTCTGGAAATGAAATGCATATCAAAACAGTGAGCTGCTTATTGTAGGCAACACACAATGGCTGAAATTCTATTGCTTAGCATAGTAAGGTCCAACTACAATAGGCCCACTGAATGAGTGGGGATTTAATAAGCCAGCTCCTTCATAATTTCCATTAATTCAATGGGCCTATTCTAGTTCCAGGGTGTGGTGTAATGCAGAGGCATAGCTAGGGCTTCCAGAACCCAGGACAAAAGTCAGTTTTTGTGCCTCCCAGGGTCAACAAACAGGAGAGCAAGCCCCCCACTGCCACTCCCACTCGGCCTGCCTGAGGTGCCCAGAAGGCATCCCCACCTCCCACAGCACCAGCCTCCCCACCCTGGGTGGACAGCAGCAGTGCTCACCACTAGCAAGCAGGCCACCAGGCTCAGCCAGGCCACCCTGCCAAGCTCACAAATCCCTCTCTGGGCAGCTCCAAGCCAGGGAGGACAATCCCCCTGCCACCTTGCTGTAATGTCCACCCCCACTGAGACAATCCCCTACCCCGCCGCCTCCGCTGCCCTGCCTCACGTTGAAGACCTCAGAGAAGAAGCTGGCTCCAATGTTCTCACAGTAGAAGTCATCAAGGCACACCAGGGTGGAGATGGCACTGCTCAGGGCCCAGTAGAAAGAGGGCTGCAGCTGCCCCCATGCCCATCCAGCCCCCTGGTGCTTCCCCCTTGGCAGTGACCTCCACCTCCAGCCGCAGCAGTGGCAACCGCTGCCGGCACGCCCCCTGCTCCCCCTCCATGGCCTGGTGTAACAACGGAGGGGGCAGCAGCAGCAGCGGCCCCAGTGCCATTCACATGCCACTGGGTGGATGGGGCACTGAGCCGGGCCACCCCACAGCCACGGCAGTGGCAAGGTTTGGAGAGGTGAGGCTGAACGTGGCAGTGGCAGGGAGGGGCAGCCCAGGTGTGCCAGTCATGTCTGCGCCTTTCCTTGGGAGTAATTGGCACTGAGTCGGAGATGGTGGGTGGCAGGGGCGGGGGCTGGTAGGCAATTTGGCATCCCCTAATTGCTGCACCTGGGGTGCCCCACCCCCTTGCCCTCCCCACACCATGCCCCTGGTATATTGGACAGGATGGCAGACTAGGATTCTAAAGAACAGGGTTTGAATCCCTACTTAGCCATGCAAATTCACCAGTTGTCAAATATCAACCTTAACCTTGAAAGCACTATTAGGGTCAAAATAAGTCAGTACCATTGATATAGATACATAGCCTCAACAAATGTTTAGTCATGAGAATAGGAGGTATACAGCTAAGGACAATTTGATTAAAATATAAGTTATGGCGTTGTTTATACTTCTCTGCCAAAAGCACAAGGCCCCAATCATACTATTCTCTCTCTCCTTGTTTTTGTTAATATTTTACATCTTTTATGACAAAGAAAACAGGAAAAAAAAACTCCTGGAGCTGTTCTTTGAATTAAGCTTGGTGGTAAATAAATAAATAAATAAATAAATAAATAAATAAATAAATAAATAAATAAATAAAATGCTTTCTCCTCCCCTTCCTGTTCCTATCCTTTCTCTTCCTCATCCTGTCCTCCTTTAATAGAGGTGCTTTTCTTTTTGCCTTCAGTATTTCTAATGTTGGTTAATGCTTCTTTCTTCAGATACTTCACATCAGATGATAGGTTGAGGCATTTTAAGTAACAGCCCCCACTTTTTATGGACTTCTCTCCCAAGGAATGTAAGTTTGGCCTCTTTGCTTTTAATATTCAAAGCAGCTTCAAAACCTAATTTCTCCTGGTGACATTTAAGTGATGTGCTTTTGTTGGGCAGTAGCTTTTGTTTTTATTTTTAACTGAAAGGGAAAAAAATAACAGAGTGCCTTAATTTTAAGTACTTTCTGGTTTCCTGACACATGAAGGATTCAAGCTCTGGATTTTATGACTTACTGAAATGTACCAATTTAAATTTAGTCAAATGTACATCATTTGTAAAAGCTGAAAGGGGAAAATAATTCTGCATAATATTACAATATTCCTTCATCTCATTTGCCACTCGATAAAATAATTTGCATTTGAAATAAGTAGCTGAGACAATGTACTCCAAAGGATTTTGAACAACTGTACATGCTTTGTATATGTAGCAAGTGCTTTCCCCAAATTCTTGTAATCATTATCAATATGTTACCCAGCAGGCGGCAGTTTTTCCTGGAGGTGTCATGGGCTCTCTGATTAAAAGAGACCTCACACTTCCTGTGTGCTCCGGCTGCACTGCGGCTAACAGTGAGCTGCGCGGCAGCTCCTGTCGCTATGGCCCAGAGTCCAGAGTTCCGGTAGCTACGGGGGGGCTTATTATCGGGGAGGCCTTATGTTCAGGGGAGGCCTTGTTATCAGAGATGTCTTATTTTTGGGGGATGCCTTATATTTCAGCAAGAGGTGAAACTGTAAGTAGGTCTTATTTTCAGGGGATGTCTTACTTTCAGGGAAACAGGGTAGTATGTTGTGGAGCTACCTACTGTGGGAGACCAGGCTGAGCCCCTCTTTGCTCTCTTTTTGGAAGCAAATAAAGACATGTCCCTTCATGTTTTTTCCCCAGTAATTGGCTATGAGTTGTTGCTGTTTTTAATGGGATTATAGTGGAGTTTAATGTGTTTTAAGAAATTTTAAAACTGTTTTTAATTAACTATTTTTAATATATCTATTTAAATACTTGAAAAATACAGTTTATTAGGATGTTTTTAAAGTTTTTAATTTGTTGTGTTGTTGTTGGGTTCTTAGAGTAATCTTTGAACTGCCTGAGTTTTGGAGCATACGAGTAATAGAGAAGAAGGGTCCAAAATTACCTTAGCTCCAGCCAAGCTCCAGCGAAGCAGAAACTGATCAGGCTCCCAAGCACAGTCAATTAGAGACAAGTGTAGGATGTGGGAGTTTGAGGCTGGCGAATAATAGAAGGGTAGGATTCTGGCCTATCCAATCAGGGGCCAGGAGGCTGTTTAAACCACCCAATGGCTGGCCACAAGGAAATCCTGGGAGTGTATATAAACAGGCCCTTGGGCAATTTTAGCAGTTGTTTTTATCACTATGTAACCTGTGTGAGAGAGATGGAATAAAGAGCTGAATTATCACTTTGGGCCTCGTCTGGTTCCGTCAGATCCACTACATGACAGTTGTAAAAGTGTAAACCACCTTGGTTCCTCTTGAGAAGAAAGGTGGGGTATAAAAATAAATAAATAAATAATAAATAAATAAATAAACCCAACTCCCATTTCTGTTTTTCTTTCTATGTCCAACATTTCTTTCAATGAGCTCAAGTCATCTGAAGATATCCTTCCCACTTCATCCTCACAGCAATCCCATAAGGTCTGGAGACTGTGACTGGCCCTAGATTATAGTGTAATCTTCCAAGGCCAAATGGTCTGTACATCTGAATGTGTGTATATATATCCAATGTCTTGTCTATGGTCACACCAAGTTATCTTGACTCAGAGACATAGCTTGTTTAAAATTCTGAAGCTCCATGAAAAATCTTGCATCCATTGAGAAATAAACACAACAGCCACTTCCCCCAACATGTGCTCAACCCACAAAGCACAGGGGCTCCCAGATGCAGGACCTCTGTCTTGCCTGGGTTCAACCGCAGCCTGTTCATCTTCATCCAATCCATCATGGCATCCAGGCAAATCTCCGGGGACAATACAGCATTCACTGCAGAAGGTGGAAAGGAGAGATAGAGTTGTGTGTAATCCGCATACTGATGACACAAAGCTCCAGAACTCCAGATGACCCCCCCTCACACAGCCTCATAATTGAATAACATTGGTGAGGTGAGATAAGTGACCCCTATGGAACCTCACACTTGATGGTCCAAGGGGTGGACCGCATAGCGCCAATCCCTACTGTTTGAGGTCAGCCCTCTAAGAAGGAGCAAAACCAAAGTGAGGTCACAAGCTCCCAACTCAGAGAGACTACACAGGAGAATACAGTGACTGCTGGTACTGAAGACCACTAAGAGATAGAGGGCCAATAAGGGCATTTTGCCCCTATTTGAACCAATGCTGCCTCCACGCTGTAGTACAGCCTGAAACTGACTGGAAAGGATTGAGGACACTGGTTTTCTCCAGGAGAGCCTGAAGCTGGCCGGGCACCACTCTCTCCAAGTCCTTACTCATAAATGGTACATTGGAAAAATGGTCCATAGCTGTGAAAATGAACTGCCACCAAGTTCTTTCTTTCTTTCTTTCTCTTTCTTTCTTTCTTTCTCTCTTTCTTTCTTTCTTTCTTTCTTTCTTTCTTTCTTTCTTTCTTTCTTTCTTTCTTTCTTTCTTTCTTTTGTGGATTGGCCAAATGATTGCCTGTCTCCTTGAAGGCCAGGAGAACCCTGCCCTCATAGAGAAACTCATTGATTATTGCCATGGCACACTCCATTATACCAGCCTGGCTGCTTTGAAAAGCCAGGCCAGGCTTGGGTCAAGGGAGGATGTGGTGTCTCTGCACCAATCAAGCACCCTGTCCACATTAGAAGACATCACCATTTGAAGATGAGCTAACAATATCGGGTAAGACAATGCAGAGGACATCTTGGTTGGGACTACTGGTGAACAATGGAGACTCAGGTCCCAGTGGATTCCCCCCCCCGCCCACTTTTGATTTAAAGAAGGCTGCAAAGTAGTCACAGGAGATATTCATTGGAGGCCTATCCCTGCAGTCCCAGAAAGTTTGCCAATGATGTGAAAAGGCTCAGCCTGATGATTGTGGGCCATGCTGATCTGATCCATAAAATGTGATCTTCCAGTGGCTTTAATTTTTGCCAAGAAGATATTAGAAGCAATCTTTGAAGCTTTTATACTGGTCTCCATCAGAGCCTTTAGCTTAGAAATCAGTCCATTCAGCCATCAAAGTATATACTGTGAATGCAGCATAACTGAATCCATACCCAAAGAGGATGAAGTGGGGGAGAACAGAAAGAACAGCAAATGTAGAGAAGAACAAGAACCATAGATCTTTTTAAAAGGAAGCAGGGAGTATAGTGTCTCTTGCCCTTTTAAAGACCATCACTACTCCACTCATGATGACTATCTCAGGAATTTGATGCCAGTTGTGTTACCTTCTGTTTGCACCTACATCATTCAGACTAACTGACTTATTTATGAAGACATTGTCAGGGGTTCCGATTTCACCTTGGGTGAGTCTTCCATTCTGAACCCCAACATAAGAGGAGATGGTGTCTCAGAAAACAACTTTTAATTAGAAATTAGTTCAATTGAATGTACCCCCTCTCTGTGGCCTTCTTTAAAGGTGTCCCCTGATCTGAACATAGAATGCCACAGCAGGGTTGCATTTGACTCCCAGATCCCTCTTCTCTCCCTTCAGAGTTTCTGCCCGCAACAGCCTCTTCCAGGGTCACTTCCATGTGTCCCTCAGGAACACACAGATCCTCCATTCCACTGGATCTACAGCCCACATATCAACCTGTGTGTCCACTCTCTTGATTCCCACCTTTTCCCTCCTTTTCTCCTCCCTGCTCCTCCTCCCACACCTCCTCCCACACCTCTACCAGTAAGAACCACTTAACTATTGCTCCTTCTTTTCCCATGTTTTCCTCTGATTTCTTCTGATAGGCTCCCTTCATGCTCTCTTCTTCCACTCTCATTCCTTTCACCTTTGGCACAAGCTTGACTCTCGTCCATCTTGACAAGAGTCGTGGTTGGCTCATTCATTGGCCTCTGGCCTCTGTCAAGTCTTGCCTCAAAGACAATTTTAATCTGCACATGTGAAAAAGCAGTTTTCAATAATTTGCATACTTGATTCAACTCTTCCACTCTGCCACTGACAGCCATCCAGCTCCAACTGAAGGCTGAAGCTGAAAACAACTAAAACATACATGTAGGATACATCCATATTGATACATCAGCCATTTCCTATGCATTTGGTGCTTCAGTGAGCCTGCAGGCCCTTAACACAACATTTCAAATTGGACAGTGTGGTGGCAGTAGCAGTAGTTACCATAGCTTTACATTCAATTAATTTCAGATAATTGCATTAAATTAAATTGTTAAATCAGTTTCCAAGGAGAATAAAATAAAATAAAAATGGCACAAGAGTATAGAAAGGGAATAGATGTTCGGGTGCCATGGTGATATGAGAAATGCATTATTAGTATAGGTCACCTATTGTTATCAGTGTTATTGATTCAGACAATTTGAAATGATACCTTGACAACCCATTTGCCACATCATTTCTCCATGATTAAATTTCTCAGTAAAGCCTTGTTCTGTTTGAATCATCTTGTGATGTGCTTAATGAAATTTCTGGAAGTCGTGCTGTGTGGATTCCCCTCCCTCACCGTTCTCTAGCTTAATATTATTACTTGTGATTACAATTATGTGAATAATTCACCAGAATCGTTTATTCAACAAATTGAATCTCTCTTTCTGTTTGTGCAGTGTCTGTAAACAAAACCAAATTATTTGCAAATTTAATCAGCGAATAATTCTTTGTCTGCAGAGACATAGATTTTTGTCAGGCTTTACAGTTTAATATAAACTAGAACTGCATTTTTTTCTTTAAAATGATTTATTTTATTTTGACCAGTCTTTCACATCCAAATACACAGGGACAAGCCTTAGACAAAAATCAATCTACAGGCAGAATTTAACACCTTTTATATTCTGTGTTGCACAAAAGTAAGTCTCGCACAGCTGCAAATTATATTTAAAAAAAAAAAACCCTCATCATGAGCATGAGAATTCTTTTGAACTTTCAAATGAATCAAGTCAGTAATCCTATGTCTTGTGTAAACTGAATTGAGTATTACCAGAAGTAGTGAAAACTCTGTTTAATCTTTCTGTCATCTAGAATTATTGTAAGCCGCCCAGAGACCTTTGGGTAGTGGGCAGTATAAGTTGTAAAAATAAATAAATAAAAATAAATAAATAAATAAATTTTAGAGCTGCCACATTTCTGCATTGCCCATCCCCCAGCTAAACAGGAACCCATATATCACATGGAAGGCTCTCTCTCTCCCTTCCCCTCTCCATCTCCCTCCTCCCTCTCTCTCTGTGTTACTAGGGATTATGTTTGAAACCACACTCCTCCAAAGGGCATCTCAACTCATCTAAAGAAGCATACTTGGCAGTCCTATGACATGATATTTTAGGATTCATTCATAATAATTTATGTAAAGTTTGTCAGGTCAGACTTATATTGCACCAGTGACTCAATTCAGACCCAACATATTTCCCCTCCCACAATGACTTAGACTCAA
Organism: Phrynocephalus forsythii; assembly: GCA_029282475.1. NCBI lineage: Eukaryota > Metazoa > Chordata > Lepidosauria > Squamata > Agamidae > Phrynocephalus > Phrynocephalus forsythii. The sequence continues at coordinate 17,898,620 of JAPFRF010000005.1, forward strand.
CCCGCAATTTGGAATCCACACACCCCTCCATCTTTTCTGCTGGGGGAACAAGCTTGTTTTCATAAGGAGTTAAGTTGGGGCCCAGGATATAGTACCAAAAGCAGATTTTGCACTTAGTAGTAGAGATGGGCACGAAACAGAAAAATGGCGTTTCGGTTTTTCGTTTGTTGTTGAGAGGTCTGTTTCAGTTCATTTCCGTTTGTCGTGAATTTTTTGAAAAATTTTGTTACCGTTTTTTGTTTTTTCGTTTGTCATTTCTACCTGCTTTTTGCGCGATTTTTAAAGCATTTCCGTGCACAGGCATCCTCCAACGCCCCAAACCAGAGGGAAAACACTAAAAAAATGGATGCTGGCAGAGACACAGTATAGACTAGGTATGCAGGGAGGCTGCAAAGGCAGAGGCGGGCGTTGCCCAAGGTGCAAGGCAGCCGCAGAGTGACTGCACTGCAGGGCAAGGGAGGGTACTCACCAAGAGGTACGCAGCACGCCCGCACACAGGGAGGCTGCAGGACTGAAGCTAGAGTCACAGAGACAGCAATCCCACCCTAACTCCCACCAGAGACTGCAAGGAGGACAAGGGCTGCCAGAGCTTTTTTTTATTATTATTAATAAATTTTTATTGGATTTTTAAGAGGGGAACAAAGGGAAGGAGTATGGGTAAGAGGAAAAAGAAAAAAAAGGAAAGAAAGGGGGGGATACAGTTTTTAAGATTTACATTGAGTGTATCAAGCAAAATAGAAATAGTAATTAAACATATTGCTAAAATTGCCAAATGTTGTCACAATACTAATAAATTTGTTACTTCTTGCCATCTTTGAAAGACAGAGTCTCCTTTAAATAACCAGAGAGTTTATCAATTTCGATGCATTCTCTTATTTTTCCATGAAGATCCTTCTCTGTTGGCGTGATTGGTTGTTTCCAAAATTTCGCGTACAGTATTCTTGCAGCAACAATTACATGATGAAGTACATATCTCTGATCATAAGAAATATTCATATCTATATTTAACAGAAATAGTTCTGGTCTAGACTCTATTTTAATTTTCAAAGATCTTTCTAAGAAAAGTTTTACCATGTTCCAATACGCCTTAGCTTCTTTACAAGTCCACCACATATGATAAAAGGTTCCACAGTCATAATTACATTTCCAACATTTAAGTGAACAGTTATACATCTTGGATAAACGATGAAAATGCCATCTATAAAACATCTTATAACAATTTTCCTTGAACGAAATAGATTTAAAGATTTTAACTGTGTTCCACAGAGAGTCCCATTTATTTAAATGAATAGTATAGCCTAAGTTTTCTGCCCATCTTATCATACAGTCTTTAACCAGTGTATCAATCATTTTTTCATTTATCAACATGCTATAGAATTTACTAAGAAGCTTGGAGTCACCAGAGGAAAGTATTTTATCAAATGAGGTATCAGTAGTCATAAAACCACCCTCTTTGGAAAGCTCTTTGAAGTGTGAATGTATTTGTTGATATTTCCACCAATCCAAATTATAGCCTTCTGATACTAATTTCCCTAGTGGTTTCAATGAGAAGTCATCATTCAGAAGGTGTCTGTAGGTTATAACATTTGAGATTTCACTTGCCTGGGAGCTGTAAATTGCTCCCAGTGGGGATAACCACATAGGTGCTTTGAGGTAAAATTGTTTTTTAATCATTAGCCATATTTTGAGTAAGGCATTCCTTATCCAGTGCTTTTTAAAGAGGGTAGGTAAATTTCCCTATACCACAAATAGTGATGCCAGCCCTTATCAAGACCATAACTCTCAAGCTGCAATATTCTTTTATTTGTCATCAAGATCCAATCCTTAATCCAAGTCAAGGCAGCAGCCTTATAGTATAGTACCAAATTAGGAAGGGCAAAACCACCAAATTTGGTTCTATCCTGCAAATAAATATTTTTAATCCTTGCTTTTTTCTTTTGCCATATAAATATACGTATACTTTTTCCAGATCTGAAATGATCTTAAAGTTTGGCAATATAGGCAGAGATTGAAACAAAAAAAGCAGTTTAGGTAAGACATTCATTTTAACTGCAGCGATTCTGCCCATTAGGGATAGCTGAAGTCTTGACCAAGTTTCGAGGTCAGCTTTGATTGTTTTTATAACATTGACATAATTGTCTTTGAGTAAAGAGTTACATCGGTTAGATATAGTAATACCCAAGTATTTTACCCTATTTGAATGTTGAAAACCAGATTGATTTACCAATTTTTGAATCATGGATGGAGTCATATTTTGGTTAAAATCAATGTTTTTCTCTATTCACCTTTAATCCAGAGATTTTAGAATATGCCTCCAGGGTCTTTAGAAGTTCTACGGAGGATGTCTGAGGGTTCTCCATGATAACCATCAGGTCATCTGCAAAGGCTTGTACCTTGTAAACTTCTCCCTTGTTTTGTAGGCCTTGAATGTCAGGGTTTCCCCTTATAACGTGAAGAAGAACTTCCAGGGTAGTTATAAACAAAAAGAGGGGAAAGGGGACATCCTTGCCTAGTACCTTTGTGTATATTAACTTTGTCTGTAAGGTGACCGTTGACTACAATCCTGGTATTTTGAGTAGAATAGATTTGTTCAATAGCTGCAACATTCTATGGCCACACTGGAGGTAATCTAATTGAGTTTTGAGTAAAGACCAGGATGGGGTCGATGAATGCAAAAGCTACTTGCTTCTCGGGGTGATGTAATATTCCAACACATTAAGAAAAGTTCTAATATTGGATTGGAGATTCCTTTTTGGAAGGAAGCCAGTCTGGTCGCGTGATATCAGAGAAGGTAAAATCATCCGCCATCTATTAGCCAGAATGGTTGCAAAAATTTTGTAATCCACATTTAGGAGGGAAATTGGCCTGTAATTCTGTATCAAATCTTTGGATTTCCCTTCTTTGGGAATCAGTGTCGTATGTGATGATTTCCAGGAATCTGGTATATCTTCGCCTTCAAATATAGATGTAAAGAGATTTTTCATATTTCCAGAGATTGTCTCCGAAATTTTTTTGTAAAATATGGCTGGTATTTGGTCAGGTCCCGGCACTTTATTCAATTTTTGATGATTAATAGCCTCTGTTATTTCCATCATTGTGATAGGAGCATTCGTCTGGGCTCTCTGTTCTTCAGTAAGTTTTGGAAAGTTGGCTTGTTCAAGATATTGGAAGATAGCATCTTTGTCAATCATCTCAGGCTTGAATAATCTTTGGTAATATTCCTCTATGATTTTTGGATTAATAGTTGCTCTGTCTGATTTTCCCCAGTTTTGTCTTGGAGTGAAAATATGAATTTTTGTGATTGTACCTTTTTTTACGCTAACCATCTACCTGGTTTGTTTGCATTTTCCACAAAATTCAGTTTGGCCAGCTTAATTTTGTGAGCTATATCTGCAGTCAGGATCAGGTTGAGTTCATGCCTACAAGAGGCCAGGTCTTTGTTCAGCTTGTCATTACGGGGGTCTTGTGTTAAGTCCATTTCAAGCTTTTTCATCATATTAAGAATTGATTCATATTTCTTTTTCCTCTCTTTATTCCGTTTTGCCATATATTGATAACAAATCCTCTGAAATATGGTTTAAAGGCATCCCATACCGTTTTGAGTGGTGTACCCTTATTTAGATTAGTTTCAAAATACAAGTTCAGATCTCTAGCAGCCTCTGAAATGAATTCTTTATCGGTCCAAAGTGTTGAGTTAATTTTCCAGTGCCTGGGCATACCTGAAGATTTCAATGTCCATAAAATAGCATTGTGGTCAGATAGCATTCGAGGTAAGGTTTCTATATCCCTTGTATTTAGTAGAAGATCAGAAGTGGCCCAACACATATCTATACGGGAGAAGGAAGCATGTTGTCTTGAGTAAAAGGTGTAACCATCTTTTAGTGGATTTTTCCTTCTCCAGATATCATGAAGTTCTAAAATATCGGACATGTCCAAGAACGATTTGGGCAGTGTGGAAGATGAAGTCTTGAATTTTTTCCCTTTTGATGTTTTCCTGTCTACTGAGGGAATATGTACAGCATTAAAATCTCCCAATATTATAAGCTGATGATTCCCATATTGCAACAGTTTCTGAGTCAGTTGTTCAAAAAGGGTTTGTCTTCCGTGTTTATCGTTGGGGGCGTATATACCAGCGATAGTTGTTTCTTTATATTGAATTTTAACTTGGACAAGAATCCATCTGCCTGATTCATCCTTTTCCAGAAGGGTTGGAGAAAGCTCTGGTTTAATATACAGTGCCACCCCATTTTGCTTCTTTTCTTTGTTTGATGTGGAAAATAGCTTTCCCAATTTATTTTGTATTAAATAATGTTCATGTTTTCTCAATATGTGGGTTTCCTGTAGGCAGATGATTGAACATTGTTGTTTTTGGAGGAAATTGAAAGTTTTCCGACGTTTCTGCGGAGTGTTCAAACCATTGATATTCCATGTTAGAATTTTTTGAGCCATCTTACTACTTCCAGCGATATTTCTTCTTCCCTGATTTTGGCCTCAGATAGTGCTTCGGCCTGGCGCCTCCCACTGCGCCACAAGAATCTTGGTCATGCTTTGAAGTCTCTTGTTTCGAAGTCTGATTGTCACGGTTGACTTCTTTGGTAGTGGTTTGAGTTCCGGTCATGTCCTCACCTTCAGTGGAGGATGATGAGGAAGAAGAGGGGGAGTAACCCAACTTCCTTGCATTTTTTTCAACGAAGGCTCTAGCTTTCTGATGGGATTCAATTTTCTGTAGTTTACCTTCCCATTGGAAGGACAAACCTTGGGGGAAGAGCCACTTATATCTTATGTCGTGCTTGAGCAGAAGTTTGGTAAGAAATGTATATTCTTTCCGCAGTTGACGAACCTCCCAAGGGACATCTTTTAGTATTGTCACTTTGGATTTATTGATTTCCACCTCCTTATCCTGAGTAGCCTTAAGGATGCAATCACGAGTGTATCTTCTAACCAATTTGACTATTACCTCAGGAGGAAGTTTGTTTCTTCTGGTATAAGCCGTTGGTTGACGGTAGATCAAGTCTACCTCACGAAGAAAATCTTCAACAGGTGCCTCTAGTAGGGTGGCCAGGCTGTTTCCAACTGTGGTGTAGAGGTTTTCATCTTTGTCCACAGTAAGGTTTTGAATTCTTAGAATTTTGGAAGAGGCTTCGATTTCCTGTGTAAGTACCAGTCTACTTGTTGATTCCATTGTGGCTTCAATTTCTCCAAGACGAAAGTCAGTGACATTCATGTTCTCTTCCAACGCTTGTAAACGACCACCAAAAGTTTCTAGTTTGGCGTCCACATTTGAGAAACCCTCTTTCATTTCTGCTCTTAAGTTGGAAAACCCAGTGCTTTGGTCTGAAATCATTTTAACTTGAGTGAGATTCAATTGATTAAGGGCATCTAGGATCTGACTAGATTGGCTTAATTGACTTGATTGCTGGGTCATAGCTGCTGGGTGGGCCAAAGGAACAAAAACAGATTTCTTTTGTATAATTGGGGTTTTACTCATGTTGAAGGGGTTAATCTAATCTAGTTGGTTTGCTGCTTTCAAGAAATATATGTGGAGTCGCAAACATGGAAAAATCCAGTAGATGGCGTGCTATACCCACTTTTGCCAACAGAGTCCGAGGAATATAGCGGATGGTGAAATCGGGAGCTTTAGGGTTAAATCTGCCGTTAGATGAATATGAAAGTGAAACCAATAGTTGCAGTCCTCCGAGAGGCAGATGGTAACAGATAAAACAGGAAAGATGATTGAATAGAGGCAAATTCTTTAGGTAAGTTGCTTGATTAATATATTTGAAGGGGCTTTCGGATGGGAAAAAGCCACTCACGATTTCTGGAGGAATAGAGGCAGCTCGGACTTCCGTCGGGACCTCCCAAGGTCTCAGCCGCACAGGAATTGCACCAGGGGTTTCAAACCTCTCCCGATGGAGAAGGAACCACGCCTGGGTGCCCCGGATCGGTTCTGGGATGGATTCTGCTCCCAGCGGGTCGTCTTGAATGGAATATAACCCTCTTGGGACCTGGGGTACATTGACGTTAGCTGGGACTGCTTCAGCTAACGTCTCTGCTGATCGCGGCCATCTTTCCCCCCCCCCCAAGGGCTGCCAGAGCTTTTTATGCCCTCTGTGGCTGACAGACCTGACCACCCAGTCTGCAACCTGGGCATGCTATTGGTTGAACATGATCCCACATCACATGGTTTGCCTCCATTTTGTGGCTGGTGGTGACATCCATTTTAAAGGGAAAAGAAAAATACATCGCGATGGGAGAAGACAAAAACAAACGTTTTAAGGACCCCAACCCCCCTGGTAGGTATTATCAGACAATATAAATAATTATCGCTGTGTTTTTACGGATGTCCAGGGCGTTTTTTAATATTTAAAAGAGCTCATTTCATTGTGCGTCGACGTTAACGGAAATGAAACGTAACGACCACAATTTTTGTGGTTCTGTTCATTTTGTTGGATTTTCATCACAATTTTCATTTGTCGTTTCGTTACGTAATGGAAACGACAAATGGTAACGGAAATGAAAAAATGTTCGTTCCGTGCCCATCTCTACTTAGTAGCAATGATTTGAATTTGGAGTTGGACCCAAAGATTTCACAACCTCCCTGGCACTTTTGTATAGCACATTTACACACATGCATGCACTTTTAAGAATGGGGCTGATGAGCATGTACATGTAGAATACATATTCATATGAAATACAGAGGAATGAATGTAGTGGATACATTCCTGAATGTTCAGATGAGTGATGTATACCAGAACATAAACTGGTGATGGTGGGTGAGGCTATGACAAGCAAGGTAGTCCAACAGGATCCTGGTGAATATTTGAAGGCTTTTCCCCCTGGAAGGGAACATGCAATAGTTCCAAAGAGCTGGGATGAAGTAGGAAAGGAAAACTTTGCTTATTTTATTTTCACAGAAAAGCTTTTCTGCCCCTCAATTGTTTTCTCTCATATCATGTTTTGAGATTCTTTCACAAAATATTTATGGAAAGTTTTTCTTTCTTTCTCCCACCCCCACCCCCGCACCCACAAAGCAGCTTTTCATTATATTTTGCACAAAGTAGCTTCTCATTTATAGATAGACATCAAACATACTTCAGTGATGGATATACAGAATATTTGAATATCCTGTTGGTATCCTTGACTTAATAGTATGTCCTTTTTTGTTATTATTGATGTTGAATGTTGTAAGCTATCCAGAGCAGCCAGTTGATGAGATGGATGGAATATAAACCTGATAGACAGACACAGGGCCGGCACGTCCATTAAGGTGAACTAGGAAGTTGCCTAGGGCACCAAGATGGAGAGGGTGTGCTGGCCAGCCTGCTGCCCCCCGCCCCACCGCCGCTGGCTACCGCCGTCCATTCCCCCACCGTCCGTCGCCATTCGCCCCCACGCCCGTCGCAGTTCCCCATCATCTACCATCCCCCTGCCGCCCTGCCTCTTGCCACTACTGCCCCCCACCCCCTGCCCCCCCACCCCACCCCCACCGCCATCGCCGCTGCCGCTGCCGCCCCCGCCCCCGCCCCCCACCTAGGGCACAGAAAACCTAGTGCCAGCCCTGGACAGACACACAGACAGACAGACAGACAGACACACACACCAAACACAGTACAATACCCTTATCTGTTGATTCAGGCCCTTTGTACACGACCCCTAAACTCCGCCGCAAATGGCTCCCAGCTCCGGAGCTTAAAATTGTTTCCCCACCAGCTCCGGAGTTTACAGATAATTAAGTGTGACCACGCCCACCTACGCGCGTCCCAGCGCACTTTTCAGGTACCTGCTCTCAGAGCGTGAAAAATCCCGGATCCGGATGTAACCTAGAGTGCCGGGCTCTCCTGGCTTCTGTTTGTTGTTGTTTTTGCCCCCCGCCCCTTTAAGAGATCTGAATGCTGCCGGGAACAGAGCGAGACCGGCAGAACGGAGGTAAGCCGGCATTCTTTTCTTCCTTTTTTTCTCCCTCCCCTCATGCAGCCAGCATCCAGGGGTGCGGAGGGGGTGGGAACACAGGAACAGCGACAAACCCCTAAGATCTCTGGTCCGAATTTAAGTGGCCAGCGGATCTTAGGGGTCATGTGAAAAGGCCCTATCTGTGGCTGATGGTCAGTGGGGGGCAGCAAGGAGCGGAAAAATTAAAAATAAATTTAAAATAAAATTTACCACTGCCAATGCCAACCACCCTCCTCCTCACCGCTGCCAGGGCCAGAGGCCAGCCAGGCACCCTCCAAAAGGGTGAAGTGGGAACTTTGAATTTCCCACTCAGATCCCTGGCAGCAGATTGAAAGTTTGAGCAGGAAGTTCAAAAGTTCTGATCTGGTGCCTGGGACCCAACCCAGAGGTTCAAAGGCCAGGCGGGTGGTTGCCCCATGGCTGTTGCAGCGGCAGTGAGGAGGAAGACAATGGGCATGGGGCAGTAAGTGTTTAAAAAAATTCTCCCCTCCATACTGCCACCGGGCAGCCAGGCACCCCTCTGGTGGTTTTCCAGTAGTAGTGGTGGCAAGGAGGAAAGAAAGTTCCCCCCTTTCTCCTTGCTTGGCTGAAAGTTCTTCCCTCTCGCTGCTGCCAGTGCCACCAGGTGCCCAGGTGCCATTGCTGTCATTTCAACTAGAGCCTACATCCAACAAAGTTTTATAGCACATGTAGTATTCTAGAGCTTCCTGGATGGAAAACATCATCCCAGGGAAGTTATTGTTCTGCAGCCCCTCAACTACTGTTGTGAAGGGTTTGGGCAACAAGAAAGTGGTCATGAATCATGATGTAAATCAACTCTTTGCTTTGATACCAAGAACACCATGGACCCAAGTGCATATACTCACTGGTTCTCTTCCCAGTCTATTTTCTTTGCTCTTAGTTTGTGCTCCCATGTTGCAGAAGCAAAATATAAGGACTGCATTGCTCTAATTGTCTAGACCAGTAGTGGCAAAGCTTTGGCACTCCAGATGTTTTGGACCACAACTCCCAGAATTCTGAGCCTAGATAGCCAATGACAAAGAACTGTGGGAGTTGTGGTCCAAAACATCTGGAGTGCCAAAGGTTCACCACCACTGGTCTAGACTAACTAAAAAGAAGAAGGGAGGATGGAGACTTGCATTGAGAGGCAAAATTCTTTTCAAAATTCTGAGGTCGAGTGGGAACAGTTTGATACTATTGGATTGATTGACCACAATCCCAGTCCAAAATTGTCCCTCCCAGTAAAAACCTTTAAAAGGCAATACAATAATACTTCCATCAGGATTAGTGTTATTGGAGCAATATCAGTGCCCGTCTGCAAAGCATCCTATCTATACCTTTCCAGATGGACCTAACATCTCACTTAAGTTTCCAGACCACATGCCATAGCTGCATGCAGAAACTGGGGTTATTTTAGATGCACATCACTGCTTTTCCCATTCTGTACCAGTTTTAGAAACAATTTATATGTGACCATCACCTGCCTGGCCTGCTTATTTAAACAAGTTTGAAACCATGTGAGATCCCATACACTACACCTGGCCTAAATGGATTATGTTTGCTTAACACTTGCATCTGGATCTTTTCATGTCAGTTTCTATAGTCAACTGGCCCAGAAGTAGTTTCTTGCCAACCTTTACTATCTCACATCTGTAACATCACATGGAGCCACCTAAGTGACATCACAAAGATTCACCAAACAACATTTCAAGGATTTGCCTTCTAGTCCAAAGTTTTGGTCCTGAATTCTCAGGAAATGGAAGGCAGCTGAAGTAGCAGTCTGATGTAGCAATCTGAGAGTTCTCCTTTAAAACGTCCCTCTTAAGACATCTGGAATGGAATAATGCTGGCATGGCAGTTGTGCAGTGCATGGGGGAATGCTGCATGCAATTGTATGCTAAAATTAACAAGGCAAAAATAAAGCACTGTTGTAATTTGCATTTAAAAACATAAAGTTTACCACCAGGCCCCAAACAGGGACAACACTGGTCCCTTCTATGCCAAACAGCTCTCTTAAAACTAATTGGCTTTTCTCGTTAAGTCTTGTTTTCCGTGCACTAACAATCCAAGAACCCACTCTTTTTTTATTTAGTTAACCCACAATCAATAGAACAAAGATTCTCCCTTCCCATAAATAATTCATTTACTATAAGGAAAGCCAAGGGTAAACGAAATTGATCTTTCATTGTCTGGGTGATGTAGTGGAATAAGTACTGTTCCTGTTTGGTTATCACCAAGGGCACATCCTTAGGCTTGTGTGGTTAACCAATAATCCTTTGCACAAACAAGGTGCACTTTACATAATTCAAAACATCCCTAAGGGCACAGCAGATGTCATCAAGTAGAATCCATAGTGCCTAATTGTATTGTTGGTGACTTCTGTGGTCTCCGAACTGCTAAAGAAACCTCCTCCATGGTATAGTTTTAAATTACACTAAAAAATCAATAAATACTGGATTCTTCATTATAACTGTGAGTTTATGCCTTTCTGCTTACTACTGAACAACAGGTAAAAATTTTATAGAAACAGTTGATTTTAAAGTGTTAATTGCATGAAGATTACTTGTTCAACAGTTGAAGTGATCATGCAAATACTTTTTTGTACACTCTAGTTATTTGCACAGTCAAATAACTCTTTAATTTCTTTACACACTTGTGTACATCTACTCTTGAGGGATTGGTGTCTTTTTCAGCATTTTATCTTTCAAGCACCCAGAAAGCAATCTCAAATGCCAAGAAAAACATTCATTCCTACAGTACTCGCTGCAAGGAAAATGGCTCCATAAATGCCACTGGCAGATCTTTATTTCTGAGGATAATGCAGATCAACCTAATATCTTCTGGACATTTTAGATGGCAGCCCTCAGAACCTGGATTTGGAAGGGCCAATAATCAGGAATTAAGCAGGCCCTAGAACAAAACATCTGGAGGACAGCTATTTGCCTGTTACTGATAAAGGTGATGAATGTTGTGATCCCTTGGAAAATTGTCTAGTCTAGACTCCATTGAAATGGATAGAAACTAAGCAAAGCAAATCTCAGACATCTCTTATGCATCTTATCAATCAATCAATCAATCAATCAATCAATCAATCAAATTTTATTACGGTCAGTGACCAGCAACAGGATACAGTATATAAATAGTAGTAAAATAGATAAGATATAAAATATAAAATATATTATATATAAAATATATAATATAATATAAAAACTGCCCACAAATCCATCCTGACCATCACGAAGCTATACCTTATTAGTATCTGAGGAATTAGTGAAGTTAACGAGCCATAGAGGAAGATCAAGATAGATATATACAGAAGACATCAGAGTACATATATACATACTGTTCAATACACATAAGACATCCCACATTTGTTTGTTAATCAAGAGTTGTTGATACTTAGGGGCTATGTATCATAAGTGGTACTTTTAGTTAATTGATGACGCTGGTCATTGTCCTGCAGATTTTGATCGCTGCGGCGCAAAACCTGGCCACACTATATGTTATAGAAACATTCATATCTGATAGAAGTAACTGAGTATAATAATGACCAGAGCGTCCTGGATATTTATAGATTATTGGAGATATAAGCTTAGCCCGGGTGTCTTTATAAAAGGAGCAGTGAAGAAGTACATGTTCTGTTGACTCAATATCACCAGAGTCACAGGGACATAGCCTCTCCAAATAGAGAGATCTCCAATATAGTCCCTCAAGAACAGCAGAAGTGAGGGCATGACATCAGGCCAAGGTAAAAGCCCTCCAGTGGGTGGGTATCTCAAGCTTGGCTAAGTATCTCATTGGGAAAGATAGATACCTGCAGGAGTCATTAACAATAAAGGCAGGGGAGCTAGCTAGATCCAGTTGTCGTCCTGAGTCGATAACCCGCTGCTTAATAAGTGATTTGGCCTGATCATACTTCATGATAAAAAGGAGGTCTTGGGACAGACCTAAGGATAGAATTTAGATATTATAGCCCCTTCCCATTTGGACTTAAAGTCATCTTTTCTAATAAGGGGGGCTAAACCCTTAGGGAAGAAATGCAGTCTAATCCAATAGGTAAGAATAGCCACCCAAGCTCTATCCTCCACTTTCATGAGGCCTAATTCTAATCTGAGAGTAACATTTGAAACACATTTGGGAACTTGTAAGGACAATCTTACAAATTTAGATTGTACCATTCCAGTGGAGCGTAATTGGAAAGGGGACCTAATTGGGCTCCATATAGAAGTTGGGAAATTGACTTGGTTTATCCATCTTAAAGAGCCTCATAGCACAGTGGGCAAACTGAGGTACCACAGCTGTAACTGTGCTCATGACCTGAGGTTCAATCCCAGGTACCTATCTCAGGGTTGACCCAGCCTTCTATCCTTCCGAGGTCGGTAAAATGAGTACCCAGCTCGCTGGGGGTGGGAGCAATTTGTAGCCTGCATGAATAAATTATAAACAATTCAGAGAGTGCTTTAAGCACTATGGCGCAGTTTGTAAGCAGAACCCTTTGCTTTTGCTTTGTTTTGAAAGAATGGGGATCAGTAACCAATAACACCCCAATTTTCACAACTAGAGATGGACACAAACTGGAAAAGCAGTAGTTCATGATAGTTTGTGGATACCCATAAAGCATGACCAACACACTTTCATACACACACCAAAAATGAATTAGTTTCTGATTCATATTTTGGGTTTATGCCCCTTCACCTTAATATCTTGTCCTTCTCCTCTGTTGGCATCTTGAGAGGCAGGGAGCCGAGCTCCTTGCACAGACACTGGTTTTGCTGCCTGTGCACATGTGCCCTCCTATCAGCTAGGTACAGCTCCTTGTCTGTAAGCTATGCCTGCTACTCAGCTAACAAGTGGATAACATGTGTACAGGCAGCATGCCCAGCTTCCATGCAAAGAGCCAGGCCTGCAGGCTCTCAGGATCTTGGTGACAGCAACAGCGATGGCTTGAAGACAACAGCAGCAGGGGGAGAGGTGGGCATCCATTTTACTCACATAAAAAGAAAAGTAGTGAAAAAATATTCAGCACTTCATTTGTTTTCAGAAAAACAGGTTATACAAACCAAACCATGAACTGAACCACAAACCAACACATGTTGTGTTTGTTTATTTATTTATTTATTTATTTATTTATTTATTTATTTATTTATTTATTTATTTATTTATTTCTATACTGCCTGTCTTCCTGAAGGAACTCTAGGCAGTGAACAGCAATAATATGTAACAATAATAAACAGATATCAAGCACATCAAACTAATAAAAAAGAAACAACAACAACAATATAAAACAGCAAAATAAAACAAGTAATAATAATCAGCAAGATGGCTGGGGAAGGGGGAAAAGATAACAATTTTTAAAAAAACACCCTAAAGGTTCCCAAATGCCTCTCTGAAAAACAAGGTCTTCAGCGCTTTTTTGAAGGCTGGCAGGGACTGTGCAAGGCGAATCTCACTTGGTAAGTTGTTCCAAAGCAAGGGGCCAGCCACAGAGAAGGCCCAGTTTTGAGTGATTGATCTCCTGGCCTCCCTGGGTGTGGCCACCCAAAGTGAGAAAGCCTGCAATGTTCTGGTGGGTCTGATGTCAGTTGACCTTTGGAAGATCTGCTCCACCAGGTATTCAGGTCCCAAGCCATGGAAGGTTTTGTAAATTAAAACCAGTACCGTGAACCTTATTTGGGATGGAACGGGCAGCCAATGCAAGTGGGCCTGAAGTGGGGTGATGCAGTCATATCTGCCCACACCAACCAACAGTCTGGCCACTGCATTTTGCACCCCTGAAGTCTCTGAAATAAGGGTCAAAGGAAACCCCACATAGAGAGTGTTGCAATAATCTATTGTCGAGATCATGAGCGCCTGCACAACTGTTCTCAGGGAAGTCCAGTTATGGGTGAATCTGGGCATCTGCTGGAGATGGAAAAAGGTGGACTATGAAATGGCTACCACCTGGGCCTCCAGGGATAGAGCCAGATCCAAGACCATACTCAGATTCCTAACTCTATCCACCAGCTGGAGGGTAGTGCCCCAAAGTGGGGAGAGGGCCACTGTACCTGTTAGAGGAGAACCCGAAGAACAGAACCTCGTCCTTCTCCAGGTTGAATCTAAGCCTGTTGGTCATAGTCCATTCCATGACTGCATCCAGGCAAGAGCCAAGGATCTGCACCACCTCCACTGCAGAGGTGGTAAAGGAGATATCTTCAAACTGATGACAACATACTCTAAATCCCCTAAAGATCTTAGCCAATGGCCTCATATAGATGTTAAACAGCATGGGGGAGATTGCTGACCACCTGAGACACCCCACAAGGGAGCGTCCAGTGAGCTGACAACTTCTCCAGCTGAATACACTGGGAATGGCCACCAAGGAAGGACCAGAGCCAGCTATAAACTGGGCCTCCAATCCCCACCTCAGAAAGCCGAGGTTCATATTTCAGTTTCTACTCATATTGTGTTATTCACAATCTGCAATTCCTATCAACTTTTGTGTACATCAAGCTTCAAATGAATATAGGGGTTCTTGATGCAGTAAAATACCTTTAGAATTTTAAGAGGGCATAAATGAGTTTTGATAAGACATGTCAATAGCCCTCGTGTATGCTTTACAGGATTTAGACCAGTGATGGTGAAACTTTTAGAGACCGAGTGCCCAAACTATGATTCAAAATCCACTATTTTTTTCACAAAGTGCCAATATAGCAATGTCTGGTGCCCATAGAAAAGGCTCTGAGTGCTATCTTTGGCACCCATGCCGTAGGTTCGCCAACACTGATTTAGATTATCAGTTTGTTTCACCTGAAGTTCAGTTTGTGCTTCAGCAAAACAGCTGAAGCCTTTCAGACAAAGATGGTTACTTCACATCCTTCCTTGTTCTGAGTTGACGTTCTTTCGTGATCACATTGCTCGTGGTCACGTGGTCTTGTCCTGGTACGGTCCCTGTTCCTGCGTACCCATGGGCATGATTGATGGTACCATGATGACTGTTACTGCATGTCCTTGTTTCGTGACAACATCTGCACTTCTCAGCCTTCGTTCTCGGGGGGGGGGGCTGCTTTTTGGTCTGACCTTCCATTTTTGATCTTTTGAATATCCTCAACTTTGCCTTCAGTGGGTTACAGAGCTAAGTTTGAGGCATTTGTCTTTTAATCTCTCTGCACTCTGTTGCTAACTCCACAGGGAATGTACTGGCAAATGGCACTTTGCACTCCTGCCACTAGATGGAGAATGGCACGTTGCGTGATGAGCCTTACCTCACAGGCACTCGTCTCGGAACGAGAACTGAGACAAGCATATTCCCGAGCCCAGGGAGGGGTATGGCTCATCATGCTTTAATCTCAGTTCAGGGGGCGTGGTCAGGATGAACTCCCATCATCATGTAATGGACGTGCAGTAAGATTTCCTTGTACAGGTCCCAAGCGGGACTGCGAACAGCTATTAGAGGGATGTGAAGTAACCGTCAAAGTTAAACAAGTTTTTATAACACTGAAAGTAAAATTCATGCAGAGAGGGTTCACATATATTTTGGCCTACTTTTAATTTCACCAGCACTTTTGCCTGTTGAAAAGCCATACAGCTTCAAGTAAGGCATTCAGTTTAACCCATTAGTTTGGCATTGCATCACTTTTCATAGAAACAATGTAGAATAGAGTTACTTTGGAGGCTGTAATGACCATGGCTGTAATTCACCACTCTTCAGTATAATGATAATGCATCTGTTTATATTATTTCTATTATTTATCTTACCAACTTTGGGAAGGAGAATGGGCTTTTGTTAGATCTCACTGCTTCTCTTTGTGCAGGAGAAAATGTCATTGTAAAGTAAACAAAAAAAAGAAGGCACACACTCCACATTATTTATTTCACATACAACTAAAAATAAATAAAGCAAGCCACAATCAGACATTACGTCCATCCATATCATACAAACATTTTTTGTTCCTACATTCTTTCAGTAGGCACAAAATGTTTAATTTAAAATAGATGAATCCTTTTACTAACCACCTGGATAATCTACTGTTATCACCTTGGGCCAAGAAAGTTCTGGTTGAGGAAGCACAGAAGGGACAACCCAAAGATACTTGTCTGGGTTTGGGGAAGTAGATATCATTTCAGATCAAGATCTTCTCTAATGGTTCTAAGTACTTGATATTAAAATAGGGCAAGGTTTATGGTGTCAAAATGTGCCAAGGAGGTGCTGTGTCACAGCTTCCCAAATTGTGTGTGACCCTCTACTGTAATACCTAGCAGATAAGTCCATCTCCTCTTCACTAGGATGGATTCTGGCCCCTGCTGGGCAGCCCCTAGTGTGCACAAACTTGATATTAGCCAGGCGGGGGTGGGGGGCAAAGCGGCCCCACCCAGTACTGTAGCTGTTTAGAGTGTCCATTCTGCACCCAACATTGAGTGGGTTTTTTTTATTTGCCATTGGGGGCCCCTATTTTTTCCAAGATATAATAATTAGAATAGATTTTGCCCCATGTGGTCATTGGTTTTGTTCTCCAACAGAATAAGGAGCATGACTATGGGCAGTATTCTGGTGATATACTAAGCTGAGCGTGATCTTTTGAACAGTGAGAACAATCACTCCCATTCTTACCCCCTAAACACACACACACACACACACACACACACACCTAAGTCAGGCACTATATCTTGTTATAATTACATTGATCATCACATTTGGACAGTTCCAACTTCCACCTTGCAAATGTTCTCCCTTTTCATTTAAAAACAAATGGCTGGGTTGAACACTAGAGCACCTTTGCACAGGAGGTTAAAATGTTTTCCCTTATGTGCCAATGTGTTTGTATTTTAGTTATTGCAGCATCAGATTGAGAGGCCAAAGTGAATATGGCACCTAAACAATCCACAGTCTCCATGTGATCATCTAATCTGAACAGAAGCATAAAGCAGCAGCAAAGCAGAGTCACGCTAATTCACCTTGCAAGTGTAGTCACAGCCTTACAGTATTTGCTTGGGAGGTTGGAAGGTAGAAAGTTAGGACTCAGAAGTAACATGGAAGCAACAAAAAGTATTGAAATAATTAAATAGGCTCATTTGTGTTAGATTTTTAGAAACGAAATAGAAGGAAATAGAAGAAAATAGAAGCATCAGTAAGGAGAAGAAGCAAAACTATATACTGCCTCTATAACACTGAATATGGCATTTTTTAAAAAAGGATAGTAATTCTTCCAACCAACCTGGACATGGATTTGATTTTTATTCTTGAAAGTTATCCTGTTGGATGTTTCCAGGAAAGTATCAAGTGATAGACTGGGTCCCTTTGGGGAGAAAGGTGGCATAAAAATAAAGTTGTTTATTATTATTATTATTATTATTATTATTATTATTATTATTATTATTATTATTATTATTATTATTATTATTATTATTATTATTATTATTAAATTTCTCCTCTTCAACAATACTCATAGTAATTCTTGCCTACTGGATTAGTCAAGCAGGGCTATAGTTAATGGCACCTAGAATGAGACCAAAGAAATCTTTATTCTTTGATGTACATCTCCATGTGTGTTTTACAATATTTTGTGTAATGAAGCATAATGAAGCAGATTTAAGTGAAACAATGATCATTCTCATGTATTTGCCAATTGCTGACTCAGCAGTGAGGAACAGAAATATATTAGTTAGCTATAAAGTAAAGGAGCATCTAAGTTTTACAGATGGGTATAAAAATAACTGTAAAGGTAAATTAATGGAAATAAGCTAAATTTATTTATTTATTTATTTATTTTAATACTTATATACCGCCCATCTTCCGAAGGAACTCCGGGTGGTTTACAACAATATCAATAACAATAATAACAAACTTAGTAAAAAAGAAGAAAGCAATAATAATAAAAGTGAAAAAATCATAATGTAAACATTGTGGTAAAACTACAATAAAGATTCACTGGCAAGAAAACGGGACAAAAAACAAACATTTTTTTAAAAAAATTAATGGTTGCCAAATGCCTCATGAAAAACCCAGGTCTTTAAGGCTTTTTTAATGGCTGGCAGGGACTGTGCAAGGTGCAACTCACTTGGGAGATGGTTCCAGAGCACAGGACCACCTACAGAGAAGGCTCGGTTGTGTGTCACCATTTTCCGAGCCTCCCTGGGTGTGGCCACTCAAAGTGAGAACACCCGCAACATTCTGGTAGGTTGGGCCTCAGTTGATTTTTGAGAGATTGGCTCTGTCAGGTATTCAGGTCCCAAGCCGTGGAGGGTTTTATAAATTAAAACCAAGACCTTGAATCTTATCTTAAAGTAATGAGTAAATGAACAAGTTACTTTTAATAAATTACATTCTAAGCTCGGACCATAGATATGAAATAGTAAATGTCAGGCAATATTTTTCCCCATTTCTTGATCCATTTCTTCCAGATCTTTTCTCATTATACTATAGTGAGATATTATGTGACATAATTTAATGAACTCATTTGGCAATTTAACTTGGAAAGCACATTATTAGGGGCTTCCAAAAAAATCAAAAATAAAATTATTTGCCCCTTCACCATAAAAGAGGCTTTGATAGCATCATTTCTTTGAAGTGAAAATGCTGTGAAGGAAAGTGTTGTGTGGTAAAAAGCATAACCCATATTAACAAAATACAGTTCCAGATTGTGTATTGGCAACGAATAAAAATAATATGACACATTTGAGTCATCAGCATCACTGATTCATAGTCTAATTGTGGTGCAATAATTAGACTTTAATCTGTGAAGATCTTACTTTGATCATGGGCATTGCTAACACTACTTAAAACAAACAAACTCACTTACCATATCCCTGTGTGGATTTCAGTTTTCATGGTGTAGCTGTTTGAAGCTAAACTTCTGTTTCTAGTACATTTGCCAGATCATTTTAAACTCTAAGTATTGACATGCATTGCAGATTTGAGAAGACTTTGAAAATCAGGGTTTGCACATCCAACTTTGCAAAATGACCATCTCAACAGATTAGTGTTATTTCAGCCTATATCCTCTGGGTTGATAAGGTGGTCTGTATTATACAGGTCTTTCTACAGTGTACAGGCCTGATGTTACAGGACCTAAAGTATGTTTTGTAATATATTAAAGCAGTGGTTCTCAACCTGTGGGTCCCCATATGTTCCTGGACTGCAACTCCCAGAAATCCTGGCCAGCTCAGCTAGTGATGAAAACTTCTGGGAGTTGCAGTCCAGGAACATCTGGGGACCCACAGGTTGAGAACCACTGTATTAAAGGGAACAGGTATTTTTATGATGATGTGCAGAAGCACTTATGGTATCTCCACCTTAAACAGTTGGGCAGTGGAGGATGCCACAGAATTATTTGGTACAATCGCTAATATGACATATGTGAATGGAGATCAGACAAGTTTGTCAATCCCAACAGACACCCATTCAGACTGAAGTCATTTTCTGTTCCTTTCTAGGTGAGTGACAGCCAATGTCCCCTCTAACTCTGAGCACTGGCGGACAGGTCTCCATCTCTTGTGAAACTCCACCACCCTCATGTGGGGTTTATCACAAGCAAAAACAAAGGGTCTGAAAACTGCTGCTGTGTGTGCATGGAGGAGGGGAGTATGGTGCATACTCACATGACACATATTTATTTATTTATTTATTTATTTATTTATTTATTTATTTATTTATTTAATATATTGCACCATCTACCAACACAGATACACTGGATATAATCTTGACACTTGGTAGCAACCCCATCTTTTTTTGCCATGGTATAGGAAAAATGGGGTGTTTCATTCTTACATAACTATTTGCATTTCTTTTTCAAAAACAGAGGTGATTGGAAGTTTACTGCAGGTTTTTTTTGGTGGGGGCGGTCAGATCCACTTCCCCAGGACTAAAGGAAGACTCCCTCATCTTGTGGTAGAGCAGAATTGCCTCATCTAATGGCTTCTACAAATGACAACAAGCCTATAACTGTGTATTTGAATTGTCCAAATTGCTAAAAAGCAAGAAGCTTGACATTTTTTGAACTGCCTCATCAGAGAATGATAGCTGAAATAAAAATGTATTTATTTATTTATTTAAAAATTATACCTCTCTAGACAGTTGAATCTAAGATGCCCTAAGCACATCATCTTTTTTTGCCTGATCTAGGAAAAAGTTTAAGCATTTGCATTTCTTTTTCCCTGGTTAGTACTTGGATGGGTGACCACCAGGGAATACCAGGTGCTGTAGAAGCCTGGAGTAGGAACTGGCAAAGCCATTCCAGTATTCCTGCCAATAAAACTCCATGGACATGGGATCACAAAGAGTCTGTCATGACTGTAATGACACAACAACATCAACAGCAGCAGCAGCAGCAGCAGTAGGAGGAGGAGGAGGAGGAGGAGGAGGAGGAGGAGCAGCAGCAGCAGCAGCAGCAGCAGCAGCAACAACAACAACAACAACAACAACAACAACAACAACAACAACAACACATTTCTAGGTAAAATGGCTTCCTTGGATTTTGATGGAAAGGAGAGAGGGGAATTGTGCCTGTTGTGCTACATAAATCTCCCATCTATCAAAACTGTGCAGTGGCTAAAACTCCCCAAAAGATATATCTGTTCCCCGAAAGCCATCTTCATATAAGATGTTATTTAGATGTGACTGAATTGGCAATACTGATTGTAAGTAACTGATCTTTTAGAAATGTCTGGGTGATAAATTTGGAAACTGTCCATCATTTCATGTTTAGTGTATGATCTTGTGAATAATGGCTTTTCTCCCTATTTCTATAGGTTTCAGCTGTTGTCATTCAGAGCTACACCCCTTGCCAAACTTTTACTACATGTGGTGACATTCTCAATTTATCCCCAACTGAGCAGCTGTTTATTACTGACAAAGCTCTCTGAAGACACATCAAGTTAAGAATGGGATACTTATAAAAGTACTGGGCTTTTGTTTATTTATTTATTCCTGTCAGACCTATAGCCTCTGTCACATTTTTCTTTTCAATTAGATAACATTTCACAAAGTCTAGACTTGTCATTCTAAGAGTGTCTTTTTCTTGTCACTATGGTGAAACATGAAGACACACTGGCAGTTGTTTTTCAATACAACACATTCAACAAACATCCCCCACAACATGCTTGTCTTGTCATTTATTTTGGTATGTTTCTGGAGTCACAGGCAGT
Source organism: Phrynocephalus forsythii (assembly GCA_029282475.1). Classification (NCBI taxonomy): domain Eukaryota; kingdom Metazoa; phylum Chordata; class Lepidosauria; order Squamata; family Agamidae; genus Phrynocephalus; species Phrynocephalus forsythii. The sequence goes on from JAPFRF010000005.1 coordinate 17,919,689, forward strand.
TAAATTGTACTAGAATAAGTGAGCAAAGAGAAAAAAGGAAGAATGTGGTGACATGCTTTCAGTCTGAAGACAAAGTAAACAGAAGCAGAATACAGAAAGGGAGAAGGGAGTTACCTGCTGCTACTGAAGAAGAATGATCCTCTCACAGAGTGACCTTTCTGAAGATGAATGGAAAAATGCAGTTGGTGATAAATGTAAACATAAGAAAAATGCAAATGCTTAGTCCAGCATTTCTCCCCCTTGGTATCCCATCAGAAGCCTGTGGAAAGTCCATAAATGAGATGTGAAGGCAATAACATATTCCTGGTTATCTTCCCCAGAGATTGATATTGAGAAACAAACTTTCATCACAATTAGAGTTAGTACATGACCAGTAGACACCTACGGCCATATCCTCTATGGATTCATCTTTTCTTTTAATGTTGTGATTGCATTCTGTGGTAGAGATTAGAGAATTTTTATTAGCAGATTCCATACTATAACTGAAATGACCCCCTTCATCAGTCCTGAATTCCACACAGTTCAGCTCTACACAGCCAAACAGGCACAGGTCTCTTGTATGGATGGCTCACAACTTCTTTCCTTTCCATTAAACCCTAAGGAAGCCACTTTAGCTCTAGCTCAGTGTCTGATTTAAGAGAGATGGATATTTGAGACAGATGAATATTAAAGGTCCCATTGAATCTGAAATTATAAAGATAATTTTGAGAGATGGATATTTGCAGACAGATGGAGGAACCAAGCAGAGATGCCCCTATTGCACTGAATGCATGGTAGCACAAAGTTTGAGAGAATGGAATCAAATAAAAGGTTATAAAAGGGGAAATAGAGTTAAATGTGTTTGCAGATGACATAATTTTAATAGTGACCAACCCCTCTGAAGTGGCAGGGCAACTGACTAATATATTAAGGATGTTTGAGGAAATTTCAGAGTTAGAAGTAAATTTACAAAAAGCAGAAATTATGTTTATAAATGTTCCTAGATCAACTAAAGTTAAATACATTAATGGTGAATGGAGTTAAAAATGATATACCGGTATTTGGGAGTGGTATTAGCAAAAAAATGGGAAAAATGGGTGGAAAATTATAACAAGACATGAAGAAAGAGTCAGAATATAATAAAGGGTTGGAAAGAAAAAAATGGGGATATTGTCAAAGATTAGGGCATTGAAAATGTTTATAGTATCAAAGTTACTTTATTTAGTTCAGGTCCTCCCAATATTACTTTCAGAAAAGATATTAAAGGAATGGGATGCTTCTTTAAGGAAAGGGGTTTTGGTAAGAAGAGGGTAAAAATGATTATAGTTTATGCTATAGTTTGGATAAAAGGAAAGCCTGAGAATGAGAAATTGGCTAGACTATTCCACCATGTTTTAATAATGTATAATATGAGGGGGAATTGAAATTAGGTGCTTGCTGGGGGAGGGGGTAAATGAGGGAGAACGAATAAGATTATTATGTAATGTTTATGCAATTAGATGCATGGATTAAAGTGTATGCAATTGATATATAAAATAAATATTTTTTTAAAAAAGTAACATATTTTAATGAAAATAAATAAATTTGAACTTAATCTAGTCAATACAGAGGTGATCCTTATCAGGTGAAAAAGCAGAGCAAGGAGTATAGGAGTATATCAAGGAATATAAATATTTTTATACAATGTCTTTGTCTATAGAGCATTATTGTTTCTTCTGAAATATTTCAATAATCTACTGTTTTCAGATTGTATTTATTTAATTTACCCTGCCTTTCTCCTAAAAATGGACTCAAGGCAGCTTGCATTCCTAAAAAGCCAATATTGAAAGCTAAAAACAGTACATTATTAAAACATTAAAGCATTGATAACATTATATTTAAAATGTTAGGTAAACACATTAGTCTAAAAATAAATTAGAAGCAACAAAATATAAACCAGACAGACAGACAATTACTAAGAAAAAACCTCTGTGCAGAGCAATGTTGTCATCTGCTAGAGGCTTTCAAAATGCATGGACACACACACTGGACAGCATCACAAGTTCCAAGCACCCATATTTAACATATGGATGTTGGGAAGCAGTGACCATGTACAGTCTCAGAGTAGAGCCAACCATAAAATAAAATAAAATAAACCAAATTAATAATTTTATTAATGTTATTTATATTTATATTTATATTGATAGACCTGGCCTGTTCACAACAAGAAGCACAAAAAGCAAATACAATGAATCCATATTAAAAGACATATAAAGAACATATAAAACCAAAACCATAAAAGGCATTAAAATATAAAAATATAAGAATATAAGATGGCAGTAAATAAATCAAATCGGTAAGCAAAAAAAAAATATATCAGTGAACATTCAACCTCCTTAGTCTCCAAAACAACCTTAAAAAGCCAAGGTTTTAACCATTTCTTAAAAGCCGAGAGGGGATCTGCAGTCCTAATTTTGCTAGGGAGGTGATTTTGCCATATTGGACCAGTGACTGAAAAAGCAAACTGCGGATGATGCAGTATTACTATCTTTAACTTGTATTGGCCTTAGAAGATTTTTTAAAGCCTTTTCTTCATACTGTAATCAGGAACAACTTGTTATTAATTATGCCAAGACCAAAGTATTTGTTACCAGCAGAAGGAGGGCTATACACAAATGGGTAATAAATAATCATTCTATAGAACAGGTGGCGTGCTATAAATATCTGGGCAAAGTATTCAGCTCCACAGGCTCCTGGACATCCCATATAAAATACTCATTATCAAATGCTCAGAAAAGTTCCACAGCTTTAAACAGATTCTTTTTTTCTAATGGTGGACGACATATTCCCTCAGCAGTACAAGTCTTCAAGGGCAAGGTGATCTCACAGTTGCTGTATGGCTCCCCAATATTTGCATATGCAAATATACATTCCTTTGAATCTGTCCAGACCAAATTTTTGAGATCAATCCTGGGTGTGCCTCATTGCACCCCTAACACAGCCCTACGCCTGGAGACTGGATTAGTTTCCATTAGAGCACGGGTAAAAGATCTCATGATTAATTACTGGCTCAAACTTATGCTTCTTCCTGTCGGTCTGGCTCCCCTGACCCTCCTAGACACCTTCCAGTCAGATTGGAAATCTTTTGTAGTTAAAGAAACGCAACGGATAGGTCTCTCTATTAACACCCTTATAGCGATGGGCTACATTAATGCCAAAGTGACTGTCAAGCGTAGGATATGGGATATAGATTTCCAGGAACACCTGAGACAAATGGGCACCAATAGCATAGTCACATACAATGCTTTAAAGATGTCTTCTTACCTCTCTAGCTCTATGTCTACAAAAATAACCCGGGCCTTCTCCTTAGCCAGACTGAATGTGCTCCCTTCCAAACTTTTGGATGGGAAATTTCAAAATAATCCCTTACCCAGAGAGGCTATGTCCTTGCAATTATAGCCAAATTGAGTCTGTGACCCATGTTCTTTTATGCTGCTCCTTTTATCAAGAACTACACAAGCAGCTTATATATCCTATTATTTGCAAACATCCTGGGAGACCTACCAACTACTACGCTAAGCTACTCCTCTCAGATAGGTCCCCTCAGATCACAAATTGTGTTGCCAGGTTTTGCTACACTGCTATGATCAAACGTAGATGTATAACTGATAGAGGTTTGAGCTCTCCTAATTATATATAGTGTTTTACCCATAAATTGTCATTTTTACAAGCTCTGTATTTTCCAGTAATATTTTTATACTGTTTTATCATATTATTTTATACTGTTTTATCATATTATTTATATTGTTTTATCATGTTATATTTTTATTGTATTACAATTTTTGTATTTGGTTAATAACCATAAATAAACAGTCATCATCGGTGGAGGTCTTATGAGCCCCCTGGGAGTAGCAATTCTAAGTGATAGGATCAGGGATATTCTGATGATACACTCCATCAGATATTCTGGACCCAAGCCATGGAGGGTTTTGAACCTCGAACCTTTTTCAAGAGGCAACGGGTAACCAGTGCAGATGAACCAGAATGAGGGTGATGTGTTCATATCTTCCTGCACCAACCACCAATCTGGCTGTTGCATTCTGCACCCACTGCAATCACCAAATAAGGGTCAAGAGAAGCCCGATGTAGATCACATTACAGTAACCTATCCTCAAGATAACCAGCACTTTCACAACCGTCCTTAGGAGGTCACCGTCCAGATATGGATGAATCTAAGTGAGAAGTCTAAGTCAGTAAAAGGCTGCCCTGGAGACGGCTGCTCCCTGGAACACCAGGGACAGCACTGGATCCAGCGTCACACCCAAACTCTTCACTCTGTCAACTAGAGATGGGCACAACCAGAAAAAAATGACATGTCGAGTTTTTGATCGTCGGGACGGGTCCGTTTCGGCTCGTTTCCGTTTGTTGTGATAATTTTCAAAAATTTGTTGTTTCCGTTTGTTGTTTGTCGTTTGGGTTGGGGTTGGGGTAAGTGGGCTCTGGGAGGCATCTCTCTGGGTGCCTCTGACGTCTGACCCACTAAGAAGGGAAAGGAAGGGAAGCGTAATGCGAAGCCGCCGCATACCATACATTACGTTATGGTGGGGGGTAAGTGACAGAGACACCTCTCTCTCTGGGTGCCTCTGACTCACTAAGAAGGGGTGCGTACTAGCGTACAGGTTAGGGGTAGGGGTAGTGGGCTCTGGCTGGGAGGCACCTCTCTGGGTTCCTGTGACCCACTAAGAAGGAAAGTGTACTTGCGTACGGATCTGGGTTACAGTTGGGGTTAGGGTAAGGGCTAGGCTTAGGGTTACGGTTAAGGTTAGGGTGGGTTAGTGGGCTGCATCTCTGGGTGCCTCTGACCCACTAAGAAGGACAGTGTACTGGCGTATGGGTTAGGGTTAGGGTTAGGGTTAGGGCTAGGGTTAGGGTTAGTGGGCTTTTTATGCCCTCTGGCACATCCAGAAGCCTCAGTCAAAACCTGGCCATGCGATTGGTGGAATGGGTCCAAAAATTTGCATGGTCGCATCCCATGGCCAGCCCATCATTGCGCAGGTGTAAAAAAATAGAAATAAAATAAAATAAAATAAAATCAATGGAGACGTTTTATTGCAAGAAAAACCCACTGCTGCTACTATAAAAAATCAGGCATTTAAAATACCTAATTTTCAAATGTTTCTGTGGTGTTTTGGTGGGTTTTTGGACCACGATTTAAAAATAAATATTGCGGTTGCCATTTTGAATCCCCACCCCACCGCATGGCAAATGGAGATGACGAGGATGCCCCCCCAGCCTGGTACCAGCAGCCCAGGACAGGAGAGGGGGGAAGGCTGGGGACCCCCCCCCCAGAAACCACCCCTCTCTGGTAGGTGCCCTCACTGAGGCAGGCATATTTTCGCCTGCTTTTTTGGCCGGCAATCGGGGTTGTTTTTTAAACTTTTTTTCTGTGCTGCTTGCCATCACGCGATCGCTGCGATGCCATGAACGACAACGAAAAATCAGACCCAATTTTTTTTCGGTTCTGGTTCGAGCTGGAGCAGAGTAATTCTCGTTACCGTTACCCGTTACGTAACGATAACGAGAACCGAAAATGGAAACGAGAATTTCGCCGCTCCGTGCCCATGTCTACTGTCAACCAGTTGGAGCGAGAGCCCATCCAAACAGAGAACATGCCTCAGTCTTCTTGGGATTGAGTTTAAGCCTGTTAGTCCTGGTCCATTCCAAAACTACATCCAGGCAGCGATCATAGCCTCTGTTGCAGAGATAGAAAAGGAGATATAGAGCTGTGTGTCATCAGCATACTGATGACAGCAGACCCCAGAAATCTGAATGACCTCAGCCAGCGGCTTCATATAGATATTAAACCTCATGGGGGAGAGTGCCAACCCCTGGGGCACCCCACATGAGTGGGATCAAGGTGCCGACAGAACTCCACCCAGCTTTATTCTCTGGGCATGGCCATGGAGGAAGAAGTGGAGCCAGCATAGAGCTAGGCCACCAATCCCCACCTCTGTTATAAAAAGTTCCTTTCATGTTAGCAATATGGTGGTGGTTAATGTAATTTTCTAAAGCTTATGAATATGTTATATAAAAATGTGTGCTATCCAGACACTGCTAGGCTGGATGGGATGGATTTCGAAAGAATATGTGTTGGATGGCAGAATGTGTGGGTTGTGGAAATGAATGAGAAAGGAGCAGGTGATTGACAATATGACTAAAGGGCAAAAAGAAACCAGGGAAAATAAGTGAAAAAGAAGGATAAAATAATTTGAGGACTCTTGTGCAAGACATAAGGTACAGAAAGCCTTGTGCTTTCTTTTTTATATATATTTATATTAGATTCTGTCCTGTACTTCCTCAAAGAGACAGTCTGAGACAGAATGCGGCTTACCTTAGGCTATGAAACTTTGCATTTCTCCTCAGGGTCTAAAATGGCCTCTAGATAAATTATAGCAACACCTGTGGGGATATAGGTTGCTTTACAATTCAGCACACCGAGAGAGGTATGGTTCTTTATATTTTCTTCTGTGTCCTATAATTAGACCTGAATGGAATGCTGAGAAAACAAGTTCAGAATTGTCTATTTGAACTGCACTGTGGAGATTTGCAGAATCAGAATAAGCGTATTTCAGAATGTGTGCCAATATTTGCATTTCTTCATAAAATTTTATGAAGAAATGCAAATGCATTTCCCAGAAGAATAATTCAACCTTATAATCTTAAACTTGAAATTCATCACCAGAGCCATCTTGGGTCCTTTTCCAAGGAGAAAGGTGGGGTACAAATACTCTACAATAAATAAATAAATAAATAAATAAATAAATAAATAAATAAATAAATAAATAAAATTCATGGATTTGTGTATATTTATATATAGAAAAATATATGAATCATTACAAGTGTATCTGGCGTTTCACTTCAGCAATGTATAAGAATAGGAAACTTGATCATTCAAAGCGAGGTTAATTGGTATATACTTTTTTAATCTTATTGCCATATGTACTTCTTGGTCTTGTAATTTACACAACCTTCTACATTTTCACCTGATAGTTTCCCATACTACATGGTCTTTTCCTAGTGAATGTCTAAAATTTACAGTAGGAATAGACGGTGCTCACAGGAGTTCATTCATTTATATGTGACACATGTTAATGTTCATATTCAGGGAAACCTACAGGAAATTGAAAAAGAGAAACCCAAGCCCAGAATCACAGGCACCAACCATAGTTCAATGATGGATACACAGAATATAAGAATATCCTGTTGGTGTCCTTGACTTATTAGTACTGTATGTCATTTTTTATTTCTTATTGAAATGAATAATGTTGTAAGCTGCCCAGAGTGGCCAATTGATGAGATGGGTGGGGGATAGATAGATAGATAGATAGATAGATAGATAGATAGATAGATAGATAGATAGATAGATAGATAGATAGATAGATTATTTTCATTATTTTATTATGCACACCAGTCCTGGATTTATGGGGCTTTCTGCTCCTTCTAAATGACCTCTAAGCATGGAAGAACACCATGCAGAGATGTCATTGTAATGAAATAACTGTCTGCCATACTTAGTATTAAAAAGCCACTTATGACCACCTGTTTTTAACGTGGACATGAATGTTGCATGCTTCAACTGAGACTTTATGTTCAATTTTAGTGGGTGGCAAGTTAAGAAAAATATACAAAATCTTTAAGCCGTTAAATATATATTTCCATGAAAAGCCTATGCAGCTGCACATTATGTTTTTAATTCCAGTAATCTACAAATAATGCTATATTTTCTATAAAGCACAATAAATTGATAAATTGTGAGGTTTTGCCCAACCTCACAAAATAGCTTAATTTGGCCATCATGACTCCCTGGCTCAATATTCCTTTGTGCAGCATACTATTACAGATGAACCATATTGCTGCAATTTTAGAAAAACATTGGAATAAAACCCCAAAATAAAGCCAACCAAACAAACAAAAACCAAACCAATGGATACAACTGGAAGTTCTCCGCCAACTAAAGGGAAAATGGAAATTTTCCTGTCCTAGAAAACTTAGAGATGGGCACAAAACAGAAATATAGCATTTCATTTTCTTTTGTTGCTTTAGTAGTTTCATTTTGTTTCATTTGTAACAAACTTTTAAAGTAGTTTTGTTACAAAGCAAAACAAAACAAAAATGAAACACTATGCTCCCCTGTGTTCTAGAGGCACCAAAATGGCAGGGTAGCTTCCTCAAACATTCCAGGTAAGCGGCTGAAATTTGGAGAGGTTTGGGGGTAAGGGGGCTGAGTTATTAAGTTGCAAAGGGGGTATCCCTAGGAAAAAATATTTTCTAATTGAATCCAGAAACTGCAACAGTGAGTTCTGTCACGGCTTGGCTCCCAAATCCAGATTCAATCAATTAGAAGGATTTTTTTCCTAAGGACACCCTCTTTGAAGCTTAATAACTCAGCTCCCTGACCCCCAAACATCTCCAAATTTCAGGAGCTTACCTAGAATTGCTTGAGGAAGCTACCCTGTCATTTCCATTCTGAAACATGGCTGCAATATTGGCTGCAATACATATTTTCAAGTACATAAGTTTTGTTATGTTTGTATACTCAGAAATACAGCTCACAGCCATGTTTCGCCATGGAAATGGCAGGGTAGCTTCCTCAAGAAATTATAGGTAAGTCCCCAAAATTTGGATTGGTCTGGGGTTCAGAGAGCTGAGTTATTAAGCTTCAAACAGTGTCCTACTGTTTCATTATGCAAAAAACTAATTAACAAAATGATGAAACAATGTTTCATTTTTCATTTCATGCCCATCTCTAATAAAAGTCCTCTCTAATATGTGGAGAGCATAACCCTTCCTCCAGGATAAGAGGAAGTAAATAAATCCTCAGCTTAATTGGCTGTGTGTCATATGTCATAAAATCACTTCCCATTTAACTCATCCCTACTCATTCTTCTTATAATACCCACACCAATGGCTCTTCTACTTTATAGTGATTTTGCTCATAACATTGACAATGTTTCCTGTTTTTCATTTAGTGGTATGCTATATGTACCACTAAATAATACCTTGAGATTTGGAAGTGTATCGCCTTAAGATCAACTGCAGCTTGACCCACCAGAACTTCAGAGGCATTCTCACTCCAGGTGGCCACCTATAGAGAAGCCAGGAAAACAGTTACCTGAAACCGAGCTTTCTAAGCCCCATCACTTCCGAGTGAGATTCGCCTTGCTGAGTCCCTGTCTGCCTTTAAGAGCGCTCTAAAAATCTTGCTTTTTATAGAGGCGTTTGGTGATCATCAATTAATTCCTCCCCCCCAGACCTTTAGCCTTGCCGGTGTTTTTATTCTAGTTGTGTTTGTTTTGTTTTGTTTTGTTTTGTTTATTTGAGAGTATTGTTTTAGTGGTAGTTTGCATATGTTGCTGTACTGTTTCTTGATATTGATCTAAACTGCCTGGAGTTCTTGAAGACAGGAAGTATAAAAATGTATAAATTAATATAAATTAATATAAATTAATACAGACATAGATTATATGATATTTTCCTCTTTATAAGTGTGAATAAATTGAGGGACTGGGAAGCATGGAATACAGAATTCACTTAATGGAAGCTTTAACTCTTCTTTATGAGTACCTAGTAAGCTGGCCAAGGTCAGTATCAGTTATGAATGAAAAGAAGAAGACTTCAAAGGACACTTCCCATCAGCACCAAAAGGGATCTAACAGTTCCGCTTTAACTCTTAATTTCAAAAGCCAGCCTACTTTCCCCCTGGAAATAAAAAAGGGGAGGAAGATGCTTTTTGTTTGGGGGAAAACATGAAAGAGGATTAAGATTTTGATTACAAGAGGTGTAAAATAACTCATTCACTGTATAGAAAGGATTAGGAAATCTAGTTAGACAGCCTAGTCTACCTCTCAGGAGAAATTGTCTTGCTCACCTGTTGTTCCCTGATGTGTAAAACAGGCTTAGCTTTACTCAGAAGGAGGGAACGGTGTCCATTACTGCCCTATGATGCTATGTTAGGAAATAATTCATTCTTTGCATGTCCCAGAAAGAAGCTACCAATTGTGCTAAAATACAAATATCAGGAGATCTAGATTTGCTTTTGTCATTTTCTGGTGTGTTTCACTTGAACTGTTTTAAGATGTTGTCTGTATTTTTCCCCAGAGGAACCTATTTTTAATTTATTGGAATGTTTACCATTTGCCCTTTTAACTCCCCCCTTTCAATAAAAGACAAAAATCTTTTCAAGAAGCTGTCAGGATTTTTGGCTTTACAAGGTTTGTTGTACTAACACCAAGACTTGCCTTGATCAACCTACCAGAATTTCTGATGTTTGTGTGTGGGTGTGGGACCAGCTCTGTTCTTGCAAGGAGGGCATCTTGTTTCTAACTGCCTAGCAGTGTGGATTAGAAATGGCACTGGCCAATCAAGAGCTGTGCAAGGACATGCATCATCCTATCTCCCTGTCTGATTGGCCAGCACTAAGGAGAACAAAAGATGATATGCCGCAGGCTACTTCCTGGTTGGAGTTTCACCCTGCATGACCCAAAGGAAGGTACGTCAGTGGCTGATTTCATTCCATGGGACTGTGTCCCACTTCCGAATGGCAGCTGTGCTGCCATGTTTTATTTTGGAACCAGACCTCTTTGAAAGCGAAATGCCCATCTCTATGTGTGGATTTTATTTTGAACTCCCTGGAAGCATGGGTGGGTCTGAGTGGACAATAGGGCAGAGCTAACTTCTTCTTTTTGCAGGAGCAAGGGGCGGAGTTTTAGCTTTAAATAGCTGCACCCAGCAGTCTCTCAGTCCTCTTCTGGCAGAGCAGCAGAGAGGAAGGAGCTGGTCAGAGGAGCACAGAACAAAGGGCAGAGCTAACTTCTTCTTTTTGCAGGAGCAAGGGGCGGAGTTTTAGCTTTAAATAGCTGCTACCAGCAGTCTCTCAGTCCTCTTCTGGCAGAGCAGCAGAGAGGAAGGAGCTGGTCAGAGGAGCACAGAACAAAGGGCAGAGCTAACTTCTTCTTTTTGCAGGAGCAAGGGGCGGAGTTTTAGCTTTAAATAGCTGCTACCAGCAGTCTCTCAGTCCTCTTCTGGCAGAGCAGCAGAGAGGAAGGAGCTGGTCAGAGGAGCACAGAACAAAGGGCAGAGCTAACTTCTTCTTTTTGCAGGAGCAAGGGGCGGAGTTTTAGCTTTAAATAGCTGCTACCAGCAGTCTCTCAGTCCTCTTCTGGCAGAGCAGCAGAGAGGAAGGAGCTGGTCAGAGGAGCACAGAACAAAGGGCAGAGCTAACTTCTTCTTTTTGCAGGAGCAAGGGGCGGAGTTTTAGCTTTAAATAGCTGCTACCAGCAGTCTCTCAGTCCTCTTCTGGCAGAGCAGCAGAGAGGAAGGAGCTGGTCAGAGGAGCACAGAACAAAGGGCAGAGCTAACTTCTTCTTTTTGCAGGAGCAAGGGGCGGAGTTTTAGCTTTAAATAGCTGCTACCAGCAGTCTCTCAGTCCTCTTCTGGCAGAGCAGCAGAGAGGAAGGAGCTGGTCAGAGGAGCACAGAACAAAGGGCAGAGCTAACTTCTTCTTTTGCAGGAGCAAGGGGCGGAGTTTTAGCTTTAAATAGCTGCTACCAGCAGTCTCTCAGTCCTCTTCTGGCAGAGCAGCAGAGAGGAAGGAGCTGGTCAGAGGAGCACAGAACAAAGGGCAGAGCTAACTTCTTCTTTTGCAGGAGCAAGGGGCGGAGTTTTAGCTTTAAATAGCTGCTACCAGCAGCACGCGCCTTACGGCGCGTGCAAACTAAAAAAAAAAATTCTGGGTTTAATTGAGTTCCCAAGCCAAGCAACTCCTCAGGAGGTCCTACACTTCCTGACGTGCTTGTAGTTGGAGTAGAGGTGCTTTAGCGGCCCCTACACTGTTAGATTTTGACTAAACAATAAAAGAAGTAAAGAGTCTTACTAGATTTAAAAAAAAGTGCAAGTTTACATTTTTGAGACCTTGAATACATTTTATTGTAATAGTTAAAATGGAGTTGCAGGGAGCAGCTGTAGTTACCTGCAGTACTTGTGCCATGTTTGTTATCTTGACAGAGCGTGTGCAGAACTACATCTGCTGCAAGTGCAAGCTGGTAGCGCTATTGGAAGAGAAGGTCCAGCAGCTAGAGGCTCGCATAGTGGACCAGCAACATATTAAGGAGCTTGAGCAGTTCCTGGATAGAGCGGAAGAGACTATCCAGGTCCAAGAAGAGACAGGGCACACTTCAGAGGAGGAAGTCACTCCCCCAACTCAGGAGGTGGATGGGTGGAGGAATGTGACTCAAAGGAGTAGAAGGCCAAGGCATCGCTCAGAGAGTCTCAGCTTGCACACAATCAATTTGAAGCTCTTTCCCTCAGCACACCTCATGAGGCACACATAGAGGAAGAAGTGGTTCCGCCGGAGGATCTCTCCCTCATCACTATTGATGAGATACAAGATCAGGTACATGTTGATGAGCAGGCTGCAGGAGAGAAGCTCATTGTGCTAGGGATTCTATCATTAGAAATACGGAGGGATGGATTTGTGAGGAGCATGATAACCGGATGGTCACTTGCCTGCCGGGTGCAAAGGTTGCAGACATCACCAGAAATATAGATAGCTTGTTAGAGAGAACTGGGAAGGAGCCAGTGGTCATGGTACACATCGGTACCAATGATGTCGGGAAGGCCAAGCGGTCAGTCTTGGAAGCCAAATTCAGGTTGCTAGGTAGAAGATTGAAGTCCCGGGCTTCCAAGGTAGCATTTTCAGAAGTGCTACCTGTTTTGCAGGTCCCGCCAGGCAGGCAGAACTCAGAAGCCTCAATGCGTGGATGAGGCGATGGTGTCGAGAGGAGGGCTTTAGATTTGTCAGGAACTGGAGAACATTTTGGGACAAGCCAAACCTCTTCAGGAGGGATGGGTTGCACTTGAATCATGATGGGACCAGATTGCTGGCACTCAACCTCAAAAAGGCAGCAGAGCAGCTTTTAAACTGATAACTGGGGGAAAGCCGACAGGAGCTGTGTGGTATCCGGTTGAACACCTCATCCTCGGGGAATGAGGTTGGAGAGGGTAGAGAATCACATAGAGATGACATAGCAAGTATTAACACTGGCAGAATAGTGGAATGTGACAGTTCGTCTACTGAAAATAAAAGCTGTGGGGGGAGAAGAACAAGGCAGCAGCTGTTGCGGGACCCACTGTACAAGTGCTTCTACGCCAATGCTCGAAGCCTCCGAGCAAAGATGGGAGAACTTGAACATCTGGCAGCTAGGGATAACATTGATATAATAGCCATAACAGAAACCTGGTGGAATGTGGAGAACCAGTGGGACACAGCAATCCCAGGCTATAAACTCTATAGAAGGGATAGAGAGGGGCGGGTTGGAGGAGGAGTGGCCATCTATGTCAAAGAAGGCATAAAATCCAGCAGAATGGAGATTGACAGAGGGTCTGACTCCGCCATAGAATCACTGTGGGTTAAACTACCAGGTCCAAAGAGTGATATGATAGTTGGAGTATTCTATCGTCCACCAGATCAAAAACTTGAGGGGACCTTGAAATGAGGAGAGAAATCATGGAGGTGGCTAAGAGGGATAGGATAGTAATCATGGGGGACTTTAATTATCCCCACATTGACTGGGCCAATGCGAGCCGGGCAAGAAAGAGAAACTGGGTTTCTCGACTTGCTGAATGACTGTGCCTTAGAGCAACTTGTCATGGAGCCCACCCGAGAACAGGCAACTCTAGATCTAATATTGTGTGATACTCAGGACCTCGTCAGGGATGTGAATGTCACTGAGCCTCTGGGGAACAGTGACCATGCTGCAATTACCTTTGCCATGCATGTCGGAGGAAGAGTGTCAACCAAATCAGACATAAAAACCCTTGATTTTCGAAGGGCAAACTTCCCTCAGATGAGGAAACTAGTTAGAGAGAAACTGAAGGGGAGGGTTAGAAGAATCCAATCTCTTCAGAGTGCATGGAGCCTGTTTAAAACAACAATAATAGAGGCCCAGCACAAGTGCATACCACAAAGAAAGAAGAGCTCATTTAAGTCCAAGAGGACACCAGCATGGTTAACGAGTGGAGTTAGAGAGGCTCTAAAGCACAAGGAGAGGTCCTTCTGTAAATGGAAATCCTCCCAAATGAGGAAAATAAAAAGGAACACAAACTCTGGCAAAAGAAATGTAAAAAGATGATAAGGGAGGCAAAGAAAGACTTTGAGGAACGCATGGCTAGCAATATAAAGGGTAATAATAAAAGCTTCTTTAAATATGTTAGAAGTAGAAAACCTACCAGAGAACCAATTGGGCCTCTGGATGGTGAGAGAGGAAAAGGGGAGGTTAAGGAGGACTTGGACATTGCAGAGAAATTGAACGAGTTCTTTGCGTCTGTCTTCACGACAGAGGACCTTGAGCGGATTCCGCTGCCTGAGCGCCCCTCTTGACTAAAGAATTAAATCAAATACAGGTTAAAAGAGAGGAGGTTTTAGGACTAATTGATAAATTGAGGATTAACAAGTCACCGGGCCCAGATGGCATCCACCCAAGGGTTATTAGGGAACTGAGAAATGAAATTGCAGATCTCTTAACGGTAATATGCAACTTGTCTCTTCAAACGGCCACAGTGCCGGAGGACTGGAGGATAGCGGATGTCACACCAATTTTTAAAAAAGGAAGGAGGGGGGACCCAGGAAACTACAGGCCGGTTAGCCTTACATCTGTCCCAGGAAGATGGTGGAAGGCCTCATCCAAGAGAAAATCTTAAAACACATAAAAGAACAAACCTTGCTGAGAGAAAATCAGCATGGCTTCTGTAAGGGTAAATCTTGTCTTACAAACCTCTTAGAATTTTTTGAAAAGGTCAACAGGCACGTGGATTTGGGTGAACCGGTGGATATAGTCTATCTGGATTTTCAAAAGGCTTTTGACACAGTCCCTCACCAAAGGCTGCTGAGAAAATTGCATAGTCAGGGGATAAGAGGGCAGGTCCTCTTATGGATTGAGAACTCGTTGAGATCCCGGAAACAAAGAGTAGGTGTCAATGGGAAATTTTCACAATGGAGAGAAGTGAAAAGCGGTGTGCCCCAGGGCTCGGTCCTGGGACCGGTGCTTTTCAATCTGTTCATAAATGACCTGGAGACAGGGATAAACAGTGTGGTGGCCAAGTTTGCAGATGACACAAAACTTTTCCATGTGGTAAAAACCAGAGAAGATTGTGAAGAGCTCCAGAAGGATCTCTCCAAACTGGGGAGTGGGCTGAGAAATGGCAAATGCGTTTTAATGTAACCAAATGTAAAGTAATGCATATTGGGGCAAAAAAATCCAAACTTCATCTATCAACTCATGGGCTCTGAGTTATCCGTGATGGATCAGGAAAGAGATCTTGGTGTGTTGGTGGACAGCTCCATGAAGGTGTCTCCCCAATGTGTGGCAGCAGTGAAGAAGGCCAATTCCATGCTAGGGATTATCAAAAGGGGATTGAAAATAAAACAGCCAACATTATAATGCCGTTATACAAAACAATAGTAAGGCCCCACCTGGAGTATTGTGTACAATTCTGGTCACCGCATCTCAAGAAAGACATAGTGGAACTGGAAAAGGTGCAGAAGAGAGCGACTAAAATGATTACTGGGCTGGGGCACCTCCCTTATGAAGAAAGGCTAAAACAATTGGGCCTCTTCAGTCTGGAAAAAAGGCGCTTGAGGGGGGATATGATTGAGACATACAAAATAATGCAGGGTATGAGTAAAGTGGATAGAGGGAAGCTCTTCTCCCTCTCTCAAAATACCAGAACTAGGGGACATGCACTCAAATTGAGGGCTGGGAGAGTAAGAACTGACAAAAGAAAATATTTTTTCACCCAGCGCGTTGTAAGTCTATGGAACTCCCTGCCACAGGATGTGGTGATGGCATCTGGCCTGGATGCCTTCAAAAGGGGATTGGACAGATTCCTAGAGGAAAAGTCCATCACGGGTTACAAACCATGATGGAGATGTGTAATCTCTAGGCTTTAAACCAGGGTACTTCAAGGGCCAGATGCAGGGGAGTGGTATCAGGAGACAGATATCTAGTCTCATGCGCTCCCAAACGCATCTGGTGGGGCCGCTGTGAGATACAGGAAGCTGGACTAGATGGGCCTTTGGCCTGATCCAGCATGGCTCTTCTTATGTTCTTATGTTCTTAGTGTTTTAAAGATTTTATTAAGCTTTTTAATACAAGTGATACAGAAAGGTGAAGAGGTTCAGGGGGAACTAATAGATTTTACAGTTTTTCCAAAGTATGGACTTTTGGAACTTCCCATCATTTGTTATTCAATCTAATAGTTCCTCTTTCACTAAAGTAGATACCTCAAAGTCAGTTTTCACTACATGATAATTAGTATGTGTTCGGTATTTTAGAACTCAATTAATTATATATCTTCCCCATATCTCTAAATTTCAAAACTAGTTTAAATTTAGTTCATTTTTTCCTTAGAAGGTCTTCCAAGTTATCCTGAAATTCATTAATGATTTGTCCTTAGTGCTGACAACTTCACAATTTCTGCTATTTCCAGCACCTTAAATAACTATTCTTCACCTGTGGATACCTTTTTCGATTTCCAGTATTGCTCATATGAAAGTCTTGCAGCTGTTCCTATGTATCTGATAATTACTAAATTATTCTTTTCAATCTCATTATCCATTAGGCTCAAAAGAAGCATTTCTGGGTTCAATTGCAGGTTGATTTCCAGTATATTCTGCATTGTTAGACACATTTGCTTGCAGAAATTTTTGGCTGAACTCCATCTCCAACATGTATGGTAAAAGGAGCCCCCTCTCTCTTGAGACTTCCAGCACTTACTGATAACCCTTTTATACACTCTTCATAGTCTCCTTCCAAATAGCTTTTCCATCTGCTCCGCTACCACAGGGCAAGGAGGGTAGTGTTTCTCAGTGGTTATAGAGGGGGCCTTGACTGGAAATCAGTGTAATCAGACTAAACTTATTTGGCTTTATTGATTTGCCAAAGAGCATGGATAGCTGCCCAGAACAATATGTGTAGCCTGCACACTGTAATTAAAAATTGTAAACCGCCCAGAGACTACTTGTAGTGGTATGGGGTGGTATATAAGCAGAACACTTTGCTTTAATGTTCCAATATGAAGAAACAAACAATGGTCCAGAAAAAGCAACTAGTTGTCTCTTTTGATAGGACTGCATTATTCTAACTGATATATAACATATTAAGGCCATTATTGCTTCTTTACACTCTCAATGAAGGGAAAAGAAAGGGTATTTATGCTACAGTATTTGAGAGCATGGCAGTATCATGAAAGCAATTTGCTTGTAAAAGGATTGTCTGACACATTTTAAAAGAGTTGAGTGCTTCTACTTGCAATAATAACACAAGTCAAATATACAAAGGCCTTTGGAAGATCTTTGAAATATTTTCATATGTACAAAGTGTTCCATCTATTACAGTATATCTATTCTACTTCTCAAATACTCAATTATACGCCAGCCTGATGTTATAGTGTGATCAAGAAATGTATCTCTTATTGGGTTTGTATAAGTGTAACTTGGCTTGGGAGAAGTTGTAGTTGAAACTTGGCTTGGAGTAATATGGGACACAATCAACAGGAAAAAGCATAAAGCAAAAGCTCCATTCACATGCTCTTATCTGAGACAAATATGCAGTGTTCTGGCCCTGCCCCCTCTATCATTGCTTGTCTCGTGCATTGAACAGTGTATCTGATTTAGACAGCTTTGGTGTAATATGAAGGCTGCCCACACAAATGGGCATCTTGGTTTTCCAAGGTTCTAGCTTTCATGGAGAGCTACCAAATTAATGCATTGCTGTCAGCTTTGGACTCATCACTTGGCATGTGAGCCAAGTAACAATGGAGGGGGGGGGGCAAGATTGTTCACTTCTTTGTGTGCTTCCTTGGCTCAGATCTGTAAGGATGTCCATTGCTGCTGCCCCCCCCCCCCAGTTGAAATGAATTGTCGAGACATTTGAGTTGAACACTCGGGCCACTCTTTATTGGTACAATCTTATCATTGTTGTTGAGAGGGGGCTGCTGCAATGCAGGGAACCATTGACCCTGGGGTCACCAGAGGACCCCACTCAAGACACTGCAGATGGGGTGAGTCCTGTGCCCCCCAGATAATGCTGTCTGAGGGCACGCCCCAGGCCAGCTGAGCTATATCATTCACCTTCCTATGGCAGGGGCAACATTGCCTGGCCAGTCCCTACCCTGGTGGAGTTTCAAATGCCTCCTTGCCCAGATCTTGAGATCTGCAGAGCCCTGGGGTTGGATGGGCATAACTGTCAAACATTTGGGACTCACCTAATGCATCAGTTCCCCGTACTACCCACCTGCATCACCAATGTCGCATCACTGGTGCCAGGGTAAGATAGGCAAAAAAATCCCTGCCCCATGCTCAGCCAATCTGGAGAGCAAGGCAAAAATTCTTATCTGGCCCCTGAAGATGACTATGTTATGCTACACTGGCATTGGAAAAGGCAACAGGTGGGTGGGTACACTGCCGTCTCAATGGAAAGAGTCCACAGGGCAGGCAAGGCCCCTATAAGTAGGACCCACCCCCATCCCTGTGTAAGCCTTGTAAGGCTTGGGTCAGCATGTCTTATGTGCTTTCTCCCAAGGAGGAGCCATGCGGCCATGGTGCTGGATGAGCTGGTGGCAGAACCCACCCCAATACCATTCATAGAGGTTTTATTTTATGTGCTCCCTTTATTGCCTGTTAATTGCAACTTTTGAAAAAGATGAATTATTGCACTAGAGGAAGAGTCCACATACCACTTTTAAGAGAACGGCAGGGATGGTTTACATGCTGTTGTAAACATGTAAAGTCTATGTCTTCAGGTTAGAATGCCTGATTAGACCACGAGAGATCTAGGTCCAGGTCACCCTTGAGACATAAATCTCATGGGGGGGGGACTTTGACCAGCCATTCATTTTTAATCTCCCTCACAGTCCTGTCATAAGGTTAAGGTGAGATGACAGGAAGCATGCATTTCACCTTGAATTCACTGGATGAAAGATGGAATGAAAACATGTAACAAAGAAACTTCAGCAGGAAAGACCATGCAAATCTTGCATCTTCCTCTACAAGGAAAGTCTTATGGAGTGAGTTTATTTTGAGTCCAAGTTGCATCCACATATATATGCCTTTAAATCCATTCCATCCTATTTTCAAATTATGTCCATTCAAAAAATTTAAATTGATCAAAAATTGTATCATTTAAATATATACCTTAAATGTACTTTTCCCTAACAAAACATGTTTTCAAAATGGATTTGATATTACTTTTACATGGACAGAATAGTCAAGAAGTGTGAACCCTGGTTATAATTGAGTTCCCCATAAGTCTGACAGATAAGATTACTGCCATTCATATTGGAAATTGCAGAAACTGAGTTACTTTACAAATTGGACTGCATTACAACCTTTTTCTGGCTATATGGAAAAAAAAAAGGATTGGCCAACCAGAGGAGTGCTTGTGTGGGGTCCTGATTAGATAAAGGTAAAGGTTTTCCCCACACATGTGTGCTAGTCATGTCCGACTGTAGGGGTGGTGCTCATCTCTGCATTCAAGCCAAAGAGCTAGTGTTGTGCAAGTCCATGGCCATGCGGCCAGCATGGTTGCAAGAAAATGCTGTTTTACCTTCTCACTTTTTACGGCAGTACCTATTTATCTACTTGCATTTACATGCTTTAGAACTGCTAGGTTGGCAGGAGGGGGGTTATCAGAGGGAGCTCGCTCCGCTGCATGGCACCCGGGATTCAAACTGCTGAGCTGCTGACTTTGCAGTCAACAGTTCTTGGAGACTTAGTCCACTGAGCCACCATGCCCCTCTGGGGTCCTGATTAGAGATGGGCACAAAAGGGAAAATTGTGATTTTTTGTTTCATTTTGTTTAGTTTAGTTTTGTTTCTTTAGTAGTTTTGTTTCATTTTGTTAGTAACAAATGTTTAAAGTAGTTTTGTTACAAAATGAAATGAAATGAAATGAAACTCCAAGCTCCCATGGGTCCTAGAGGCACCAAAATTTCAAGGGAGCTTTTTTGGACTGTTCCCTGTAAGCTCCTGAAATTTGGAGACATTTGGGGGTCAGGGGGCTGAGTTAGTAAACTCCAAAAGGAGTGTCCATAGAAAAAATATTCTAAATGAATTGAGAAACTAAAATATCCCCACACAGGGAAGAGCGATTAGTGGCTTGACTTCCAAACCCTGATTCAATTAGAATGAATTTTTTGCTTGCCTGCAGGGGGCTATTAGTGATTTTCTGGGTCACTTAGAATGCTTTTTTTCATAGGGGGACTCCTTTTGAAGTTTAATAACTCAGCCCCCTGACCCCCAAACCTCTCCAAATTTCAGGGGCTTATAGGGAAGTGCTCAAGGAAGCTCTCCTGCTATTTTGGTTCCTCTAGGGGCCACTTAAATTCGGACCAGGGATCTTGGGGGTTCGTTGCTCTTTCTGCGTCCCAACCCCTCCGCACTTCCTTGCTCCTGTCTGCATGAGGGGAGGGAGGAAAAAAGAGAGGAAAAATGCAGGCTCACCTCCAAAGCTGCCCGGAGCCCTGTCGTTGTCCTGATTCCTTATCTTCTGTTTGTTTGGGGTTTTTTTGCCTCCCACCCCTTCTCTTAAAGGGGCGGGAGGCAAAAAAAAAAACAGAAGCGAGGAGAGCCCCGCACTCACCAGATTAAATCTGGACCCGGGGATTTTCACCCTCCTAGAGCAGGTACAAGAAAAGTGCGCTGGGATGCACTTAGGTGGGCATGGTCGCACTTAATTTCCTGCAAACTCCAGAGCTGGTGGGGAAACAATTGTAAGCTCCGGAGCTGGCAGCCATTTGCTGCGGAGTTTAGGGGTCGCGTACAAAGGCTCTAGGATGAATCACTTCATTTCTATAGGGAAAATGTGTTTCATTTAGTTTCAGAACGAAACACATTCTACCATTTGGTTTCATAACAAAATGTTTTGTTACACAACAAAATGATGAAACAGCCTTTCATATTTAATTTTATGTGCATCTCTGCTCCTGATATAGTTTATCTGCTACTTTTCAAGATTTTTCTGCTGGTCTTGAAATAAGACTAGGAAGCAAATTGTTGGTCCCACATTGCAATTTGCAGAATGGATAAACCCCTGGTATTCATTTCTGAAACTCAATTTCTGAGCCAAACTAGTGCCATACAATATAAGAGAGGTTTCTTTTTAGGCTATTGCATGATTTAATGCAATGTTGCTTAGAGAGCCTCAAGGCAGAAGCAGTCCTCTCTATGAGCTAGATTTATCAAAGGATCTCAGTTTTAATTTACCCAGAATATTCAGCTCTTTGCTGCCCTGGGTCATCAAAATGTCACAAACACATATTATATAAAGTAGCAATTATGTCAAATATATAGTCTAACTCAAATATGCTGCTTTTTCTGTAATGTATTGCAATGAACTGCTAGTCAACTAAGCTTGTGGCACATGCACACACAATCCTATGTATCCTTAAAATAGATGCCTGTAGGGCAAAAACCCTTGAAATTATTTCAGAATTTACATATCTCTTCCTTCGCAAGTCCCTGCTGATTGCATTAACAATTCTAGCAAGCATTTGTGTCAATGAATGCTCTTTTAATGCCACAAGTCATGTCTGAACATATTTAGGAGCAAATAATGAGGCGAAGATGCTTGCTCTTTTCAATATTCATCCACTAGATTGTTAAGACCATGGAAATGACACTGGATGAGATTAAAATTCTACTTAATGGGTGAACACTCATCATGTTACCAAATGTATGCTAATCTGCTTGAAAGCAAATTTTCTAGTTGTTATTTTCTTCATCTCAGTATACATACATAACTTTTTGAATTCCTAGAAACAAATCCTACAACACTGAGCTTTATTTTCTTCCAGTATTTTATTTTTTATTTTATTTTAGAGATAAGTTAAAATGTAAATTTGGTTATTCTAACTAATTAATTTGCGTAATACCATCAGTGGATCTTATGAAAAAAATATAAGGAGGGGGAATATGTCTGTGAAGATTATCAGTTATCCAGGTGAGTTTCTCTGTAAATTGAGTCATGGCAACTGGAGTTTTTTTTTCTTGAGAGACTGAAACATTTTGCTGCTCATCCAAACAGCTTTGTCAGTCTGAGGAAAGCTAGTTGTGAGTCCTCCATTTTATAGGTCACTTTGACCTCATGTCACCCTGGTCTGAAATAGGCTCTTAAGATGAACAGTGGCCTGAATAGGCTCGTTAGGTGTACAATAGTCTCAATAGGCTCATTAGGTGGACAATGGCCTAAGGTCTACCTAAGGGGGGGATCAAGTTCCTGCTCCAAGATGCAGCAGAAATAACAAAGCAGGAATGGAAGGTAATAGAGGAAAGCAATGGCTTGTCTGCAGGTGCAAGAAACAAAGACATGAGACACCTTAAAATCTAAAGATTTGATTTAAGGACCAAGGATTTAAATCACCACTCCTCCAGCCTGAACTATTCTCGTATAAGGGGATTTTCTAACATCACACACACACCATCTGGGGACTCACAACTCTCAGCAGATGAGATAAATCAATCCTACAATTTGTCAATACTCAAGCAGTGAGCCTGTATACCTACTCACCAAATCCCCACATTCTTAAAGTGGATGTGTGTGTTTTGATACTCTCTTTTGGTCACTATCATTCACAAAGGGACACAACACAAGGGAAAATCACAGAGGCTGCCTCCTTTCTTTTATCAGTTAACCACTTCTAATTCAAACATACTGTAAAACAATTGATAGGCCTGTTTTTCAACAAGGGTGCAAGAGGGTATTCTGTAGACTAGGGTGACTGCTTTGGTGTTGCCAACATTCATTCTGACCTTGGTTGGCATCCCTTTCCCTGCTGGCAATATAGACATGATATTCTGCTGTAACCTCAGGCCTTTGGGGGCTTTTTGAATCATTGTATTACCAAGACCTGGGTAGGAGCAGAAGGGGGAGCTCCGCTCGCCCAACTGTGTCCCCCTGGGTTTCTGGTCCAGGGCGTAGGCAGGTCAGAGGGTCGTAAGGGGTGGGGTGGGGCGGCCATTGTATATAGAGACACCATTCATGACAGCAGGGCCTTGACGTTGGTGAATCCAGGGCTGGAATGTCTTCATTTATTGGTGGGACAGCAGGACAGATTTGGCATTGTGCTTGGTTACCATGCTCCCTGCAACCCAGCACAATCCATACCAGAGCTCACCGAGTTCATTGTGGCTGCACTATTGAGATCCCCCTGCCTTTTGGTGGTAGGGGACCTCAATGTGCATGCTGGCGATAGACTTTCGGGTGCGGCTCTGGAACTCATGCAGTCCATGACCTCCATGAACCTGACCCAGCATGTTCTATGCCCCACTCATAGATCTGGACATACCCTGGACCTGGCATTTACCTCCACGTCGGAGGATGACTTTCTGAGGGTGCGGGACATTGTGTCCACTCCTGTGTCATGGTCAGACCATCACCTGTTGTCTTTCTCTCTATCAATCGCTGCCCCACCCTGCGAGGATCCTCAGCCATCTCTTTGGGCCCACCCCCAGAGACTCCTGGTCCCTGATCAGTTCCAGGAGGCCTTCGGGGAGCTTCCTGGCAGCCTGGCTGATGATCTGGTCAAAGCCATGGTGGATCAATGGTTTGAAGAAGCCTCCCGGGCTGTCGACCAGATCACCCCTAGGTGCCTACTCCGCTGCAGAGCTCGCTCTTCGCCATGGTATACGGCGGAGTTGAGAGCAATGAAGCAAGAACGGAAGAGGCTGCAGTGCAGCTGGAGGAAGAACTGGATGGCGATTAATAAGGCTGCAGTTATCACCCAGACCAGGCGTTACGTTCGAGCGATCAGGGAAGCTAAAAAATCTTTCTTCTCCCTGAGAATTAGTGAGGCCTCGAATTGTTCCGTGTGGTTCACGACCTCACTAATCCTGGTCTGGCAAGGCCTCCTCCTACTGATTTCAGTAGTGAGACTTTTTCAGCCTTCTTTAGATCTAAAATAAAGGCCATCCGGACCGGTTTCTATTCCGCTTGCTCTAGTCTACCCTCGGCATCCCCTGACGCTGCACCCCCTTGGTCTCCTCGCATGGTTGAGTTTGGGCCTGTCTCCTCGCTTGAGGCCTCCAGGGCTCTTGCTTATTGCCGACCTGTGTCCACCCCCTTTGATCCTTGCCCATCCTGGCTTATAAAAGCTGCCAGTGGGAGCATGCTTGAATGGGGTTCTACTATTGCCACGGCCTCCTTCAGGGAAGGGATTTTTCCCTCTCGCCTGAAGGAGACGGTGGTGAAGCCCATTCTGAAAAAAACTGGCATCACATCGGGCGAATTGACCAACTACAGCTTGATTGCAAATGTTCCCTTTATGGGCAAGGTAAGCGAGAGGGTGGCCGCAGTCCAGCTTCAATCGTTTTTGGAGGGAGAATGGATCCCTGATCCATTCCAGTCTGGGTTCAGGCCGGGTCGGGGGACTGAGACAGTCTTGGTTGCTCTGCAAGATGACCTCCTCCGGGGGGATGACAGGGGTAGCTCTACCCTGCTGGTCCTTCTGGATTTGTCAGTGGCCTTCGATACCGTCAACCACGGTATCCTGCTGGATCGGCTCTCCGAGATTGGGATCGGGGACACTGTTCACAGCTGGTTCTGGTCCTTCTTGGAGAGCCGCCCCCAGCGTGTGCAGCATGGGGGGGAGTTGTCTGCCCCATGGATACTCCCTTGTGTGGGTTCCACAGGGGTCGTCCCTCTCTCCCATGCTGTTTAACATCTATGTGAGGCCACTGGCAGAGGTCATAATGAGATTTGGAGTCTGTTGTCATCAGTACGCTGATGACACACAGCTCTATCTCTCCTTTTCCACCTCTGCAGATGAGGCTGTCCAGACCCTCGACCAGTGCCTAGACGCAGTCATGGAATGGACCAGGACCAACAGACTCAAACTCAACCCTGAGAAGACTGAGGTTATGTTATTTGGGACTTCCCCATCTGGTTACGGAGGCCCTTTTCCCACCTTGGAGGGCGTTTCCCTCCGGCCGTTGGACAGTGTCTGGAACCTGGGCATAGTCCTGGACCCAGCGCTCACTATGGAGGTCCAGGTGACTGCTGTGTCCAGGACTGCCTTTTTCCATCTGAGACAAATAGCCCAGATTTGTCCCTACCTAGATGGGGACTCCCTCAGGACTGTTGTGCAAGCGCTGGTGATCTCGTTGATAGACTATTGCAACATGCTCTACATGGGGTTGCCCTTGACTCTCCTTCAGCGACTGCAGCGGGTACAGAATGTGGCGGCCAGACTGGTGGCGGGTGTGCGCCGATTCGACCACATCCCCCCAGTACTGGCTCATCTGCATTGGTTGCCCGTTGTGTCCCGAATCAGATTCAAGGTCTTGGTTTTAATTTATAAAACCCTCTATGGCTTGGGACCTGACTACTTGACAGAGCGGATCGCCCAGCGGTCAACATCGGCCCGATTAACTAGGTTGTCGCGGGTGCACATGCTGAGGGTGGCCACGCCCAGGGAGGCTCGAAAAACATCCACCAGAACCCGAGCCTTCTCTGTGGCTGGCCCTGTCTTGTGGAACCATCTCCCCAGTGAAGTGCGCCTTGCACAGTCCCTGCCAGCCTTTAGGAAAGCATTAAAAACATTGCTTTTCCAAGAGGCGTTTGGTGACTTAATTTAGTTCCCCCGCCATCTGCCATCGGCCATCTGTTTAGTTTTATTGTCTGCTTAGTACTTTTAAAATTATTATATTTAATTGTTTTGATTTTGTTATATACCTTTCTGTTGTGAACTGCCCGGAGTTCATTCGGGAAGATGGGAGGTATAAAAGTCTAATAAATAAATAAATAAATAAATAAAATAGATGCAGAAGAAGGCTACAGTAGTCCACATTCATAACATGGAGGTGTTTGAAGAACTGGTTGTTTTAATACCTAGTATGTTAGGATTATTACTATTTGTACTGGACCCGGCCAAGTTTTATACAATTTGCTAGTTGTCCAATATGAAATTGCTATACTCTTTTAAATCTGAAAAAAATCTAAAACATTTGAGCTGACACAAACCATGAGAATCTGGAGCCCAGGTACAAACACCTGGTTTTCCAGTACTCAGTTTCTGTGGGAAACTCTTGCTTATCAACATAATATGATTTAGCACCACAATTTGTTACAATTTCAGAAAATACAATTACAGTCCAGAATACCTGATTGACATTTCCTCACCTTTTCTTTATGAAAAGTTCCATTCTAATATTATTTGTAACCCATTAAATGGTCAGACTAAATGTGAAATAGCTATGTAATCAATGTTGCCTGTCACCCACTCTATTAACAACAAAGATATGAGTAATGTGTTCTGCTTATATGATAATTTCCCTTTTGTTCAAATGACCTATTTAGTTTTATTTTGTCATTATGCGATAAGATTATTTTTACTACACATTAATTAGGAAGATGTGTTTGACCTGGAAACAAAACTAGTATTATGACTTGACATTCTAATTCAAATGCTTTCCATGAGATAGCAAAAGGAAGGCAAGAAAGGATTATCACATTATGAGCATTAAATATTTGAATAACTGAAAATAAAAAGTTGATATCTTCTCAAGATAAAGCACTATACTGTGGGAAATTACATATTCTGTCTCAATTGTTTTATTAGTTACAGAAAAATATTTTGCATTGAAGTAGGTGCATAAGAAGAATGATGGTGCTTTACATTCCTATGGACCAATTCCATACCACACTCTAGTGCTTGAAAGATTAAGGCACATCATGTTATTAGGATCCCACAGGTGCTCTTTACACCTGTGTCACTGGTCCAGATGGTCAGGGCTCTGTTTTAACGTGATCATTAGTTGTTCAGAGCTCTCTTGAGCAATAAGCTAGTCATATTCAGACTCTTTTCATTCCCTTCTAATTTCTCAGACACTTCTGCTAAGAAATCTCTAACCAAATGTTGAAACTCCAATTTTGGTAGAAGGCAGAAACAATTAGAAATAAAAGAACCCACACTAAAAGTTTCCCTTGTCTTCCAAATGACTTCCCAGCTTGTTGGGGGGGAGGGGCAATGTGTAACCTGCATAATTAAGAGTAAACCACTCAGAGAGTGTTTTAAACACAATGGGGCAGTATAAAAGCAGCAGACTTTGCTCTTGCTTTGTTGCCTTACCCATGTAGCATTGCAGTGACTAGAGATGGGCACGAAATGCAAAAATGGTGTTCCGTTTCCATTTTGGTTCGGGCCCTTTTCATTTTGGTTCAGTTCTATTGAAATGGATTTTTCTAGAAAACTTCGTTCCGTTTGTCGTTTTGGTTTGATTTTTGTTTTCCCATAGGAATGCATCGAATCAATGCATTCCTATGGGGAAAAGCCAGCATGGACACCGCAGCATTTTTTTTTTGGCACAGCCCCTGGTGCCGATCAGCTGTAGCACAGGCTTGGGATTCAGCAAAAAGAAAAGAAAAGTTTTAAAAGCTCCTCCTTTCCGGGTGCATTGGGGCGGAAGCGCCCTGGCTTATTTTTAAATCTTCTTTGTTTTTAAAAGAACAAGAATAATTCTTGCCGTCTTCTGCCACCGCCCTCCCCCCGCCACCCAAACTCCGGAACAAGTGTGGCCAAACATCAGACCACCACCCAGAAAAACAACCCCCCCCCATAAAAAGGAGAGGTTGCCTTTTTCTACCACCCCCAATATGCCCAATCCTTTTGGTCTCTCTTAACAAAACTAAAATAAAATCAAGCGATTCCTGGTAGTCAAGGTTTGGGTGCTTTTACCCCCACCTTGATTTGGGATCTCCTGGGGTTGCTGCCTCCTCTGCCTCATGGTCCCTCACCCTCATTGCCAAATGGACACGGAAAGACAACCCGCCCCTTTAAAGAGCACAGCATTGTTCCCCACCAGCTTCCCTCTTCTCCATAAACATGTGCGGCATGCACACACACACACACACACACACACACACACACACACACACACACACACACACACACACACACACGGCACGGAAGGTCCATGTGACCATGAGGGTGGAGGAGGCAAGCCCAGGAGATTGGAGGAAAGGTGAGGGGAAAAGAGGGTGTACTTCGCTGAGCTCGCTCGTTAATATTTTCCTTTTTTATGATGGCACGGCAAAGTGGGGGGAGAATGTAAGAAAGCGAGCACCCAAACCTTGGCTAGGAATAAATCACTTGATTTTATTTTTGTTGTTTCAAGAGATACTGTGTGTACCAAAAAGAAGTGGGCATATTGTGGTGGAAAAAGGCAACCTCTCCACCAGATTTTATGGCGGGGGAGTGTTTTGCTGGAGGGGGTGGTGGTGGTCCGAAGTTTGGGTCCAAAAAGAAGGTTGCTATTTAGGCATGCCTGACCCAGAGTTCTGGACTGGAGGTGGTGGTAGCAGGTGGTGAAAATTATCTTCTTGTTCTTTAAAAAACAAAGGAGGTTTAAAAATAAGCCGGGAGCTTCCCTCCCCCAATGTGCCCAATCGGTGCCGGGAAAGCAGGGGCTTTTAAAACTTTTTTTTTGCCAACTCCCAAGCCCCCCGCACTACAGCTGATTGGTGCTTGGGGCTCTGCCAAAAAAAGCTGCAGTTTCCTGCACCGGTTTTTCCCCACAGCTCCAGTCCATTTTATCACACGCCACCACTAACGGTAATGAACAGAACCGAACAAATTTTTCTTGCTTCTGTTTGGTTCAAGCCTGACCCATCCAAATTGTTGTTCTTTCATTCTGTTAAGTAATGGAATGACTAATGGATAACGGTAATGGAAAATTGGTCATTTAGTGCCCATCTCTAGCAGTGACTCCCAAGCCACCTTGCCAGGAGATGCAGGGCTCCCTCCTTCTTCAAATCAGAAGCACATAAAAAAGATTGGAAGGGCAGTTGGGGAGTCTTTCCTTTGCTTGCTATTCATGTAATAATAAAATAACTTCATGATCAAGGTACCTCCCCTGCCAGGTAAGTGTCTGGATTGTGGAGGTGGGTGTCCTTGAAATATGGAAGTCCCATCCCTATTTCCCACATTTGACTTTAGGTTTCCAAATTTGTCTAGCCTCCTTCTGCAGTCACTGTTGTGACCTGGGAATGTTTTGTCTGCCTGCCTGAGTGGGGCAAGGGCAAGAGGCTGGATAAGAAGGGCCCGGTGAGGCTTCCCTCATCACTCAGCCTCTTTCTTCAGTTGTTGTGGCAGTGTGGAAGACAGTGGGATCTTGGCACTGCAGAGGCATAGAATCATAGAATCATAGAGCTGGAAAAGACCTCAAAGGCCATTCATTCCAACTGCCTGCCATGCAGGAACCCAAATCAAAGTACTCCTAACAGATGGTCATCCAGCCTCTGCTTAAAAACCTCCAAAGAAGGAGACTCCACCACCCTCTGTGGCAGCATATTCCACTACTGAACATCTCTAACCATCAGAATATTCTTCCTAATGTTCAAATGGAATCTTTTCTCCTGTAGTCTGAAATCAATGCTCTGAGTCCTCATTCTGAAGCCACAAGGCACTGAGAGGTAAAGGCAGATTCACTTTCACCTCCCAGTGTGTTGTGGTGGGAGCAGCTATTGCAGCCACTCAGAAAAGTGTTTTAACTTGACGTTTGGAGGCATATTGGAGGTCCTGGGCATAGCTACTATCCACAAAGTATCAGCATTGGACTGAGGTTCTGGAGTGTCCAGTCAGGTAGGAATAATAATAATAATAATAATAATAATAATAATAATAATAATAATAATAATAATAATAATAATAATAATAATAATAATAATAATAATAATAATAATAATAATAATAATAATAATAATAATAATAATAATAAAATCCCAGTGTGGTGCCTAAAGAGCTAAACAAGTAGTTAGAAGACATTGGAGTTGACAAAGTCACCATCAGTCAGCTGCAGAAAGCCACCTTACTGGGACCTGCTCACCTAATTTGCCGATGCATCATGTAGTCCTAAATGCTTAGGAAGCATTCAACTAGTGATATGTAATAGAAAATACAGCATAGTTATCTTGTCTGCTGTGTGATAATTTCATCATCATCATCATCATCATCACTGGAACATGTGTAAAAATTTCAACTTACCATCAAGCAAGAACTGGTGGGATCATCAGCCAGAAAAGGTTACCGAAAATGAAGTCATCAAGGTGCTCTGGGATTTCAGAATCCAATGCGACAGACACCTTGCCCACAATACTCCATTTATCATGATAGTATATGAGCAAGAAAACAAAGTTCAAATTGTCGATGTGGCAATACCAACAGACACGAGTCAGCAGCAAAGAGTTAGAAAAGATAACCAAATATCGGGATTTAGAAATAGGAATTGAAAAGCTATGGAATAAGAAAGCAAGAACAATACCACCACCAATAATAGGTGCCTTGGGTGCAATCTCAAAAGACCTGGATCATCATCTGAAAACCCTCAGCATTGACAAGAACAACATCAGTCAACTACAAATGGCGGCATTATTAGGCACAGCATATATTCTACAAAGATATCTCAAGTCATCCTAGGCTCTTGGAAAGAGATCGATCATTGGAGAAGGCCAACTCCAGCTTAACACCTAGCAGCAGTGTTCGCCAGATAATAATAATTTGTAATACAAAATCCAGCATAGTTATATAGTTTGCTGTGTAATAATAATAATAATAATAATAATAATAATAATAATAATAATAATAATAATAATAATAATAATAATAATAATAATAATAATGCCAGCGGTATACCTGATGACCGGTAGGGCCCAGCTATTAATGGCCTTGATGGTGTTATCACCATTCAGCTTACTTTTTAATACTTTTCTGACCCTTTGGATATATTCTTTACTGACCATTTTTTTCACTTGCCCATGCTTGATATTATCTAATTCCAGTATGCCCAGATATTTATAGGCTTCAGACTGATGATACTTAATAGCTTGTCCATTTGGCATTTCAATTCTTTCACTCTCTATTATTTTTCCTTTTCTCAGTGCCGCTGTGGCACATTTGTTTAGTCCAAACTCAATACTAACATCAGTTCTGAAAATTCGGGCTGTGTTGGTCAGTGAGTGTATTTCAGTTTCTGTTTTTCCATACAACTTTAAGTCATCCATATACAATAGATGATAAATTTTCCCTGAATGTTTAGCAGTTTGGTACCCTAAATTTGAGTTCTGCAAAATTATTGAGAGGGGAATCAGGGCAATAGTAAATAGCAGAGGTGACAAAGAGTCACCTTGAAAAATCCGTCATTTGATGCTAACCAATCCATAGCTTTCATCCCTGACAAACAATTCTGTTTTCTAGTTCTTCATCGCATTTTCAATTAGGGCACTAATACTTTTACTATATTTACTAATACTTTTACATTTTCAATTAGGGCACTAATACTTTTACATAATACTTTTACACTACTACTTTTACATATTATAATCAGGTATACCACTGGCATTATAAACTGGACTCAGACGGAGCTAGATATTCTAGATAGGAAAACAAGAAAACTTATGACCATTCACTATGCATTACATCCACACAGTGATGTTGACAGGCTGTATTTACCTAGAAAATTAGGTGGTAGAGGTCTTCTGCAAGTGAAGCAGACAGCTGAAGAAGAGAAACATGCATTGGCAGATTATGTAAAAAATAGTACAGAGCCGGCATTATTGGCGGTTAAGAACAGGGAGGAGTTTAAAGTAAATCAAACAAAGGGTCAATACAGGAAAACAACAATGCAAATACGAGCTGATAGCTGGCATAATAAAGCGCTTCATGGGCAGTTCCTCGAAAAAGTCAAAGGAAAAGTAGATGAGGAAAAGACCTGGTTGTGGCTCACCAATGGAACACTGAAAAAAAAAAGACAGAAGCCCTGATTTTTGCAGCTCAAGAACAAGCTATCAGAACAAATGTAGTTAAGGCTAGAATAGAAAAATCAGCTTAGTCCCCCACATGTAGACTCTGCAAAGAGGCAGATGAAACTATCGACCATATATTGAATTGTTGCAAGAAAATTGCTCAGCCTGATTACAAACAGCATCATAATGTAGTTGCTCAAATGGTCCACTGGAATTTGTGTTGGAACTATCATCTGCCTGTAGCAAAGAACTGGTGGGACCATAAGCATGAAAAAGTGACTGAAAATGAGCATGCAAAATTACGAGAGACCCCGGGGCTGGCTCCAACTCCAGCACTCCAGCACTCCAGCACTTCACTCCATCTGCTGTGGCCAGCTGAGCCAGCCAGCCTAGCCACTGCTGGAAACTCAAGACCTGTAAGTGTTTGCCTGCTTGCTTGGCAGCCCTCTCTCAGCTGGAAAATCACCTGTGCCTCTCTCTGGGCTTGTGAGAGATTCCCAGGGGGAGAGTCTACAAAGGCTGCAGGGAGGGGCTGCGCAGAAGGACACTTGCCTGAGAGACCCAGGGGCTGGCTCCAACTCCAGCCTTCACTCCATCTGCTGTGGCCAGCTGAGCCAGCCAGCCTAGCCACTGCTGGAAACTCAAGACCTGTAAGTGTTTGCCTGCTTGCTTGGCAGCCCTCTCTCGGCTGGAAAATCACCTGTGCCTCTCTCTGGGCCTGTGAGAGATTCCCAGGGGGAGAGTCTACAAAGGCTGCAGGGAGGGGCTGCGCAGAAGGACACTTGCCTGAGAGACCCCGGGGCTGGCTCCAACTCCAGCACTCCAGCACTTCACTCCATCTGCTGTGGCCAGCTGAGCCAGCCAGCCTAGCCACTGCTGGAAACTCAAGACCTGTAAGTGTTTGCCTGCTTGCTTGGCAGCCCTCTCTCGGCTGGAAAATCACCTGTGCCTCTCTCTGGGCTTGTGAGAGATTCCCAGGGGGAGAGCCTACAAAGGCTGCAGGGAGGGGCTGTGCAGAAGGACACTTGCCTGAGAGACCCCGGGGCTGGCTCCAACTCCAGCACTTCACTCCATCTGCTGTGGCCAGCTGAGCCAGCCAGCCTAGCCACTGCTGGAACTCAAGACCTGTAAGCTTCCTTGCTATTCACTATTGCAACGGCTTGTTTGGGGACAGTCCCAAAGGCTGCCTCGACATGCGCCTCTCCCCTCTTGCCCTGTTCCTGCTCCCTCTTCCACCCTTGCCCTCCCCTTTTTCCCTCCCCTTGTTGTCAGTTCTCTCTGACTGTGGTGGATTAGGGGGTGCGGTGTTCACCCCGCTCCCCTTTCATCTAATTCCTTTATCCTCTGTGCTGCTTCCAAGGACACTGGACTGGTTTGGCGGCAGTGGGCCTTCCATCTATCGAGGCTCGGGGTTAGCTCGCGGCTGCTGTGTTTGGGCCCTCCCAGGCCTAGAGGCCACTGCCCGCCCGCCCGACAGTTGATGGCCTGACCCCACTTCGTGCTTGTTTTTACCCACCTATGACATCAGCTGCCATACCAGTCATTGCTGCTCATTCACTGCCTGTGAACCATCTTTGCGTCCCTCCCTGTCCCTCTCCATTTGCCCTGGTGGTTGCCCTTTAATTTGTTGTTTGTAGTTTGTAATTTGTAATTTTAGTGCATTATTGTCTTGTTATTTTCATTGTTATTGTAATTTTTATATTTTTACAGTGTTGTTGTTGTAACTACCTATATACATATATATTTTTTTCCTTTTTCTTTTTCTTTTCTTTTTTTTTCCTCGCCATGAATGCAGGGGCTCACATACCAACGGTGATGGGCCGTGGGCGGTACGCTTGTAGCCGTAGGGTTTGTCAGGCAAGAAGAACTCGGGTCAGACAACTCGTGTCTGTCCCTCGTTCTGACCCCTTGGCTCTCTGTCACGTGCCCGGGAGTCACTCCACCAGCGCCCCCAACCTTACCTGTATCCTGATGAATGCCAGGTCGGTTCATAACAAGATCCCTCTCATCTATGATACTATTGCGGATGGGAAGCCCGACCGGGCATTCATCACCGAGACCTGGGTGGGCACGGGGGGGGCTTCTCTCTCTCTCCTTTGCCTGCCCGGGTATCTGGTAGAGGGAGTGGGAAGGTTGGGGGGTCAAAAGGGGGGAGGGGCCGCAATCGTCTACAGGGATTCTTTACACGTCAGCAGGGCCTCGACATTGGTTAGCCAGGGGTTGGAGGTACTTCATCTGTTGGTGGGACAGCGGGACAGATTTGGCATTGTGCTGGGCTAATAGCTCCCGCAACCCTGCACAATCCCTTCCGGAGCTCACAGAGTTCATCGCCGCTGCATTGTTGAGATTGGTTGCGGGAGACCTCAACGCACATGCGGATGGTGGGCTTGTTGGTGTAGCTCTGGAGTTCATGGAATCCATGGCTTCCATGGGTCTGTCCCAGCATGTTTTATGCCCCACCCACATCTGGTCACACCCTGGATCTGGTGTTTACCTCCATGTCGGGGGATTCGCCTGGAGGTGGGACCTTGTCTCCCTCCCTGTGTCATGGACAGACCATCACCTGCTTTCATTTTTCCTGGCGATTTCGGCTCCTCCCGTGCCCACTATCTTGGCCCGCCCCGGAGGCTCCAGGACCCTCAGCGGTTCGGGGTGAGCTCTTTGGGGGACTACCTGGTGGTTTGGCTGACGTTCCGGCCGAGGGTGTGGCGAATCTTTGGCATGAAACAGCTGTCCACACCATTGACCGGATCGCCCCCAAGCGCCTCCTCCGCTGCCGAGCCCGGCCCTCCCCATGGTTCACGGGGAGCTTTAGGGCAATGAAGCAGGTTAGGAGGAGGCTGGAACGCAGCTGGAGGAAATCCCGCACGGCGTTGAGTAAGGCTGCCGTTGATGCCCAGTCTAGTCGCTATATCATCGCGATAAGGGAGGCTAGAACATCTTTCACCTCCCTGAGAATTGCTGAGGCCTCGAACCGCCAGGCGGAGCTCTTCCGGGTGGTTCGGGACCTCAGCAATCCTAGTCTGGCCAGGCCTCCTCCTACTGAGTTCAGTAGTGAGCAATTCGCAGCCTTTTTCGAACTAAGATTGAGGCCATCCGTGCTGGTTTTGACTCCGGTTGCAGTGGTCCTGCCCCGCCATCTCCAGTTGCTGGTCCGCCTTCGTCGCCTCGGTTGGATGCGCTTGGGCCTGTTTCTGCTGTCGAGATCTCCAAGGCTATGGTGCATTGCCGGCCTGCCTCCACTCCTTTCGACCCTTGCCCTGCCTGGCTAATTAGAGCTGCCAGAGGGACTATGGCCGAATGGGCTTCTGCCATCGCCACCGCCTCATTCAGCGAGGGGGTTTTTCCCTCTCGTCTGAAGGAGACGGTGGTAAAGCCCATCTTGAAAAAACCTGGCCTGGCGGTGGATGATCTGACAAACTATCGTTCTATCGCCAATGTCCCGTTTATGGGCAAGGTGATCGAGAGGGTGGCGGCGGTCCGGCTGCAGTCATACTTGGAGGATCGGCAGTGCCTCGATCCTTGCCAGTCCGGGTTCAGGCCCCGCCGGGTACCGAAACAGCTTTGGTCGCCCTGCAAGATGACCTTCTCAGGGCGGCCGACAGGGGTTGCTCTTCCCTGTTGGTCCTCCTGGATCTGTCAGCGGCCTTTGATACCGTCGACCACGGTATCCTGTTGGACTGGCTCTCTGAGGTCGGAATCGGAGGCACTGCTTGCAGTTGGCTCCGTTCCTTCCTGGAGGGCCGGCCACAGTACGTGCAGCATGGGGGAGTTATCGGCCCCTTGGATCCTCCCATGTGGGGTTCCACAGGGTCGTCTCTGTCCCCCATGCTGTTTAACATCTACGTAAGGCCGTTGGCGGGGGTCATCAGGAGTTTTGGAGTCTGCTGTCATCAGTACGCTGATGACACGCAGCTCTATCTCTCCTTTAACACCTCTGCTGTGGAAGCTGTGGAAGTTCTCGACGGGTGCCTGGAGGCCGTACTGGCTTGGACCGGGCGAACAGGCTTAAGCTCAACCCCGAGAAGACGGAGTTATGTTCTTCGGGAGCTCGCCGTCGGGGTACGGTGGCCCTCTTCCCTGTCTGGGGGAGTCTCCCTCCAGCTCGCGGAGAGGGTGCGGAATCTGGGTGTGTTCCTGGACCCGGCGCTACCATGGAGCACCAGGTGGCGTCGGTGACCAGGTTCCATCTCCGTCGGATCGCCCAGATCCGCCCATACCTCGACGCGAGCTCCTTGAGATCAGTGGTCCAAGCTCTGGTGATCTCGAGGCTGGACTACTGTAACGCGCTCTACATGGGGTTGCCCTTGAATCTTCTCCGGCGCTTGCAGCGGGTCCAGAATGCGGCGGCCAGGCTGGTGGTTTGCGTCGTTACGACCATCATCACCCCAGTCCTGGCCCGCTTGCACTGGCTGCCCGTTGCGGCCCGGATCAGATTCAAGGTCCTGGTTTTAGTTTATAAAACCCTCCATGGCTTGGGACCGGACTACCTGGCAGAGCGTATCGCTCAGCGGTCAATCAGCCCGCCTCGTTGGGCAGTCGCGAGCGACTTGCTTCGGGTCGCCACCCTCGGGAAGCCCGGAGGACGAGCACTCGGACCCGGGCTTTCTCTGTGGCGGCCCCCAGCCTCTGGAATTCCATCCCCAGTGAAGTGCGCTCTGCAGAGTCCCTGCTGGCCTTCCGAAAGGCGCTGAAAACCTACCTTTTTCGTGAGGCCTTTGGCGATAGTTGATTTTTTCTTTCTTTTGTAACTTGCATTTTAGTCGAGGTGTCATGTGGTTTTAACAGTGTTTAGGGAGTTTATAGGTTTGTCTGTGATTATTTATTGTATTTTATTGGCTTTGTAGCCTTTTTTGTTGTAAGCCGCTTAGAGTACCCTGTAGATAAGCGGGATATAAATATAATAAATAAATAAATAAATAAAATAAATACTTTGGGACTTCCGAATACAGACAGACAGGGTTTTGGAGCATAATACCCCAGATATTGTGATTGTGGAGAAGAAAAAAGTGTGGATCGTTGATGTTGCTATACCAGGAGATAGTAGAGTCACTAAGAAACAACTTGAAAAAATTACCTGATATCATTCATTCATTCATTGGCATCCTTCAGTCTCGAAAGACTATGGTATCATGCCTAGAGTAGAGATCCTAAGAACAACACCTAGTGTGGCTAAATAGACCAATTCGGGAATGGCAGTCTCTACCGCACTGGGGACAGATGTATTCATTTCTTGCCCGGTCCTCGAGTTTTGTTCTTTCTGTGCCTGCCTCTTTTCCTCTGCCTGTTGGACAAATGCCTCTTCAAATTTATGTACACCATGCTGTATCTCTTGCCTCCAGACAGTGCGATCGGAGGTCAGGGTTTCCCATCTGTTGAGGTCCATTTCCAAGGCCTTCAGGTCCCTCTTACAGATATCCTTATACCGCAGCTGTGGTCTCCCTCTGGGGTGCTTTCCCTGCACTAGTTCTCCATATAGAAGATCTTTTGGGATCCGACCATCATCCATTCTCACAACGTGTCCAAGCCAGTGTAGGCGTCGCTGTTTCAATAAAGTGTACATGCTAGGGATTCCAGCTCGATTCAGGACTATGCTATTTGGAACTTTGTCATGCCAGGTAATGTTGAATATTCGCCTAAGACAGCACATATGGAAGGTATTAAGCTTTCTTTCCTGTTGGGCATAGATGGTCCAAGACTCGCTGCAATACAAAAGTGTGCTCAGTACACAAGCTTTATAGACCTGTATCTTTGT
The DNA here is from genome assembly GCA_029282475.1 of Phrynocephalus forsythii. NCBI lineage: Eukaryota > Metazoa > Chordata > Lepidosauria > Squamata > Agamidae > Phrynocephalus > Phrynocephalus forsythii. The sequence continues at coordinate 17,957,251 of JAPFRF010000005.1, forward strand.
ATGTTCTGTCAGCTTTTTATTGAGCCATACTCTCTTTGTTAGTCTGGAAAACATAGTAGCTGCTTTACCTATACGTTTATTCAGCTCAGACTCTACTGAGAGTGCATCTGAGATAGTTGAGCCAAGATACACAAAGTCATGGACAATTTCCAGTTCGTTTGCAGAAATTGTTATGTGAGGATGAGAGTCCACATTCTGGCCCATTATTTGTGTGTTTTTTCAGGCTGATTTCTAGCCCAAAATATTTGCAAGCTTTACTAAAATGATCCATGAGTTGTTGGAGATCTTCAGCAGAGTGAGCAGTAATGGCGGCGTCATCAGCGAAGAGGAGATCCCACAAGCATTTCACCTGTACCTTAGACTTTGCTCTCAATCTAGAGAGATTGAAGAGTTTTCCATCTGATCTGGTCCAGAGATAGATACCCTCTGTTGAAGTTCCAAAAGCATACTTCAGCATGATAGCAAAGAGGATCCCAAACAAGGTTGGCGCAAGGACACAGCCCTGCTTCACTCCGCTTCAGATGTCAAAGGGATCTGACACTAGGCCATCAAAAACTACATTGCCCTTCATATCCTCATGAAAAGACCTAATTATGTTAAGGAGCTTGGGTGGGCATCCAACCCGGAGGAGTATTTTAAAGAGTCTGTCCCTACTAACCATATCAAATGCCGTCATAAGATCTATGAAGGCTACAAAAAGTGGCTGTCCTTGTTCCCTGCATTTCTCCTGCAACTGCCTGAGGGAAAATACCATATCAGTAGTGGACCTGTTGGTTCGAAAGCCACACTGTGATTCTGGGTAGACTCTCTCTACAAGTATCTGGAGCCTCTTCAGTATAACACGTGCACACAGCTTCCCGACAACACTAAGAAGAGAGATACCACAATAGTTGTTACAGTCACTCCTGTCACCTTTGTTCTTATAAAGCGTAACAATATTAGTGTCCTTCATATCCTGTGGTACTCCCCCTTCCCTCCAGCAAAGGCAGAGGATTTCGTACAGTTCAGTGGCAATTATCTCCTTGCAACACTTCAGAACTTCAGCAGGGATGTTATCTTTCCCAGGTGCCTTGCCAGAGGCAAGTGAATCCAGAGCCACATTTAGTTATTTTAGTGTTGGTTCATTGTCAAGCTCCTCCAAGACAGACAAGTACTCAATATTATTTAAGACTTCTTCGGTTATTGTGTTTTCTCTGGAATATAGTTCAGAGTAGTGCTGCACCCAGCGTGCCATCTGCTGCTCACGATCCTGGATGATCTCACCTGAAACAGTCTTTAAGGGTGCAGTTTTCTTATGTATTGGCCCTAAGGCCTGTTTAATTCCATCATACATCCCCTTGATGTTACCTGTATCAGCTGCCATCTGAATCCGAGAACACAGTTGCAGCCAGTAATCATTAGCACATTTCCTGGCATCTGCTGGACTTTATTACGAACAGCTCGCAGGGCCTGTAGGTTGCGCTCACTGGGACAAGCTTTATATGCAGTCAAGGCTCTTCTCTTTTCCTCAATAGCTGGCATCAGAAATTCTGAGTGGGCTTCAAACCAATCTGCTGTCTTTCGAGTCTCCCTGCCGAATACTGATAAAGCAGTGTTATAAACAACATTCTTAAAATGTTCCCAATGTTTAGATGCATTATCTTCAGCAGGGGCAGGAAGAGCTTCCTTGAGTACATGGGAGAATTCCTCCACTTTTCCTTGGTTATAGGTCTTACTGGTATCAATTTTTGATCTTCTTTCCTTCTTCAGGTGGTGCAATCTCTTTGTTTTCAGTTTTACTTTGCTATACACCAGGGAGTGGTCTGTGTCACATCGGCACTCTGATAACTGCATGTGATTGTAACACTAGAGATGATAGACCACCTGACGAGAATCAGGTCAAGCTGATGCCAGTGCTTCGATCTTGGATGTCTCCAAGAGACTTTGTGCTGGGGCTTTGTGTTAAAGAATGTGTTGCTGACACAGAGACCATGATAGCAGCAAAACTCCAGCAGACGTTGGCCATTTTAGTTCATCTTTCCAATGCCAAACTGACCAAGGCAGGTGGGCCAGGAGTTATAATCAGCTCCAACCCTGGCATTAAAGTCACTGAGGATAGCTGTTGGTCTTTTCTCAGGGATTTTCTTGATAGTGGCAGCTAGATCATCATAGAATTTGTCCTTGAGTTCTGCTGGAGATGATAATGTTGGTGCGTATGCACTGATAAGTGTAACCAACCCTGCTGTAGTGTGTAGTTGCATGGACAGGATTCTCTCACTTCCTACAGCAGGTGGGATAATGAGACCTAGTAAAGTATTTCTTACAGCAGAGCCAACCCCACATTCCCTGGTCTCGTTTGATGGTTTTCCCTGCCAGAAGAATGTAAAGTTCCTCTCCTTAACAGATCCAGAGTCAGGTAGCCTTGTCTCTTGGAGAGCAACAATGTCCATCCACAGTCTGCACAGTTCCCTGTCAATGACAGCTGTCTTTTGTATAGTGTCCATTTCTTGGAGATAGTCTGAACAGCCAGGGTTCATTGTCCTAACATTCCATGTGCCCAACTTTAGGCTTGAGATTTTTTTATGTTTATTGCATGGTGCGGAGTCAACAATTTGTTTGCTGGTTTCCATCCTGATCCACCTACACCCAGGTAGATGCCGCTTCCTGGGTTGTTCCCCCACTATTTGCTGCAAATGGTCCTCTCCAGGGCACAAGGCCTGGGTAATTCAATATGGAGATTAGGCTGTTACCCAGGCAGCAAAACCCCCCTGTCCACATAGCTGGAGTGGTCCAATGGAATGGCAAAGCCGATACGATTAGTTCCAGCTGCATCACAGGAGTTGCCAGAACATGATTGTATACAGTCATGAACTGTCTCCAGGACTCCAGCTCCATTTTTTTCCTCGAGGTTGACTCCTGAAGCCTTTTCCAATGAAGGATATAGCCACAAGGCAGTGGAGGTTTGAAAGAGTTTCCTTCTCCTAAGGGTGGTTCTTCCACTTTTTCTGCCATTGGGGAAATGAGAGCCCTCTTCTGCCTTCAAAACCGTTGACTGTCCTCTCCTGTAACCCCAGATGGGGGCCCTTACGAGGTACTACCAGCCGGGCCAGCTGGACCAAGTTTTTTTAAGGAGGTATTACTCCTCCAGTTCTCTTCTTGCTCCTTGGAATCCAGCCCCAGGTTGCCCATTCCCCTAAGAGCAAGTTCTATAAAGTCCCCGTAAACTTTCATGTAAGTTCAAAATATGCCCTCCCATTTGTTTTTCCTATTTTCCAAGTTCTGCTTCTTGGTATAAAAATAGTAAAATTATGATATCAGGATCTCAAAATTGAACTTCAGAGACTCTGGCATAAACCGGTACAGGTGGTCCCAGTGGTAATTGGCACGCTGGGTGCAGTGCCCAAAGAGCTAAGCAAATATTTAGAAGAAATTGGAGTTGACAAAGTCACCATCAGTCAGATGCAGAAAGCCACCTTACTGGGATCTGCTCGCATAATTTGCCGATACATCACTGAGTCCTAAATGCTTGGCAAGCGTTCGGCTAGTGATTGGTAATATAAAATCCAGCGTAGATAGCTGTGTGGTTAATTAGTAATAGATAGATAGATAGATAGATAGATAGATAGATAGATAGATAGATAGATAGATAGATAGATAGATAGATAGATAGATAGATAGATAGATGAACATTAAACAATATTTGGGGGCAATAGAAAAAAGTTTTAAAAGTGTGAACTGCAGTAATTTCTGGATTGTTGTGGGGAGTCAGATTCTCTTCACTTTTTTGTTTGTGTGACTTTGTTAGCTAGAACACATAAGGACAGCTACTAACTTTTTGCATTGGGCCCTTTTGTGGATCAAAATTAATTGAGTGATAATGGGTCCCAAGAAAGTCAGGGTGGAAAGAAAGGAAAAGAATTTGTAATGCACAAAGCACCATTTAGGCCATCAGCATCAGCATCAGGTGCTGAGGACTGGACAGATTTGGAGACTATTCTGAGTAAATTAAGTGCATTAAAGAGGGAACAAGTCATAGCTAAGGACGGTGGGTAGACACCAGGGGTGTGCAGGTTCAGTTGAGAGTCAAAAGCTTGCAGGACAGCAGGATTCAGGCAGCTGGCTAATATGTTGCCTCATTTCACTATTTGGAAAGAGAGCATACAGGCTCATTGACATCGGTGGTGGCTGATACCTAGCGTGTGCAGAGTAGGCAAGATGGCAGCAGAAGCTGAAGTGCAAACATGGATACTAGCAACTGATGTTTCACCAAGGATGGCTGAGTCAGAGATACAGTGAGGGTGTGCCCTGGCTGTTGTGAGTGGACAGGCGGAAAGGTCAGAGTGTGTCTGTGTCGGAAGGACAGGAAGTAGCACTGCCAAGAGCCAGGGTGTCAAGTGAATATGTTGCCATGCAGAACACCTCTTGGAGTTCAGGCATTTGGCCATGGGTCCCATCTCACACTCAGGTTCTTCTCCCCCTTTTGTTCCAGAGTATCCTGTCTCCAATAGAAACCAGTACACCATGGGTGGGGCTGTCATCCGTGCTACATTATTTAGATGACTGTTTATTTTGTGGGAATAGGGGCTCAGCCTAGTGTAAGAAGCTCTTGTTAGATTTTTTGGGGTCTGACTAGGGAGCTTGGTGTGCCTTTGTCAGAAGAGAAGACAGATAGTACGTCACATGCTGAAGCAGGATGCTAGAAAGAAAGCTAATAGAACTTAAATGTAGACTGAGAAATCCCCTGTCCTGAAAAAAAAATGTTAACTTGAAAGAGTTGCAGGAGATTCTGTGGCACTTTAATTTTGCCTGTAAGGTCATGGAATCAGAGTGGGCTTTCTTGGGGCAGCTTTGTAAGGACTTGCAGGGATTATCTAAACCACATCATAGGAAACCTCTATCTATCTGTGGGGATGAAGGATGATCTGAGGGTGTGGTAGAAGTTTTTAGAGGATTCTAATGGCATTTCCTTTAGAAGAATGGACTGGTGCTTGGGAGCCTAGTTCCAGGGGCATACTGGTGCCACTGGACCTCTAGGGTATGGGTTATATTTTCAAGGCAGGTGGTGTACAGGTTTGTGGCCTCTGGATTGGAAAGTGAATGGCATTACACAGGAATTGGCCCTTTTGGTATTTTTTCCAATTGTGGGGCTCTATGATTTTGGGGTAAATTATGCTGTCATGTCTTGGTTTATTAACCAGGCAGTGGTGCACGTGGTTAATTCTCTCACCTCAAGATCTACACGAGCCTTTACACTCTGCTGCATGCAGTTCAATATTGTGTTTTGGACCCAACACATGTTGGGGGTTGGTAACAGACTCGCTGATATCCTGTCCCGTCCTCAGATTGAGAGGTTCAAGGTGTTGCCTCAGGTGCACAGGTGTAGGAAGAAGTTCTACCAGCAGTGGTCTGGAGCCTTGGCGGATGGAAATTAATCAGAATCGTGAGCAAAAAGTAAAAGAGGCTTTCTAAGAATTAGGAAAGGAAAATACTAGGGAATCCTAGTGCAGAGCACATGCTTTGCATGAAAAGGACTCATGTCACATGCATGTCACATCTGCCTGAGACACCAGTGTGCTGCTGTCAATGACTACAATAGAGAAGACAGTATATTGCTATTTTGTAACAAATAGCCAAATTCTGCTTATACCTGATTAAATTCCATTCTAAGAAAGCAGGCTAGTTTTAACTAGAAAATTATCTATTTTCTTTTACTGGTTTAGTTTCTTTTTTCATTTTAATATTTCTATGTATATTGTTATATCTACACTGTTTTTGTAACTCTACAATTTTGCAATCATGTTTTAATGACTTTTAATGACTTTTATGGTTTTATACCGCAATAAAAACCTGACCATGCTATTTTGTATACAGCACATTTTTCCAATCTGTATTTTGCTTTTTAAAGGTGGAAAGTGGAAGAGAAAGCTCTCCTTATCCCACCACCAGGTGAGAGAAAGGGAAAAGAATGTCAGTGCACAATAGCCCTCTGAAGGAAAGAACATATACAATGACCTGTAAACATAACTTCTGACCCACCAATCCACCTGAATCCTGCTGTTAAATGTAGAGTTCTGCCAAGGAGAGAACTCTAAATTTGGATCACAATCCTCCTTCCTCTATATATGTTATTGCAGTCCTACCCATGTAACAAAAATCTGAGTGCTTAATGGTTCACCACTGGAGTACTTGGTAGTCATGCACCATGTAGGACATGGGTGGAATAAAATTTCTACATTTCACCATCTGATTTCCCTCACTCTGCTACGTGTGATGTATAATGCTCCTCTATCCCCAGCTCCATCCAAATTCTTTATGTATTTTTGACAATTTCTCATCCAGTCATCCAGTCACTGTCTATCAAATGTGTTATCTTTTCCATTATACGTCTGTCTGTTTGGATAACTGAAACTGACTTTCTGTTATTACAGAATAATGTGGTTGATGGGATCAATTCAAACATTTAGTTCTTCAAACTTGAATGTATTTCTGTGAAGACCCATAGGTCTAAAGCATCTCTCCTAATTTCCTTCAAACAGCTCGGGGTGGGGATGGGTGATCAGTAATAGGCATAAGATTAGAAATTATGGATGATCCACTCTCTGTTAGTACCAATTTTAGTGAAATTATTTCATTTTTGTCCTAAGCTTTTAGAACTAAATTATTAAAACCATTGCTCAAAAAATATTAACCTTTGGAAATGCAGTTATATTTGGAAGCATAGTATATCTTGGCACATCATTTTCACAATTTAAAATGTTTTGATTTTCATACATGAAAAAGAGGTACTGTACATACATTGATTCAGCACCTGATTTTGGAAAAATGTATTTATTTATTTATTTATTGCATTTATACCCCGCTTATCTACAATATATACTCTAAGCGGCTTACAAAACATCGGGCCTCAATAGCCATAAATTACAAAAAAGAAACCAAAAATAAAACAAATAAAAATAACACTAAGCAAAGTTAAAACCTAATGGCACCTCAATGACTGACAATGATAGATAAAATAGTTTACGATGGCGGAGGAAAAAAAAAAACAGTTAAAGATCGCCAGCTTAATTCAGTATGTATAGAAGGAATGTGGTCCAGGTTTGGAGAAAATGGTCCAAACAAAGTGGACCAGGGGCATCTATGAATCAGTTACAGTTTTGAGAAGTCCCCTGCTGTCTTGGAGTTGGTTCAAAGCACTTGGTGCCAGTTGCCACAGCAAAATAAGCAAAAGGAGTTTGGCAAATAAAGCCCCAGTAAAAGGCAAATGTTTGACAGGAAATTTCAATCATTGAGCCCCTGGGGAAAGCCTCATTCAAGCTTACAGGATTGCATATATTCCTCTTCACCCAACCAAGCAGCCAAAGGGAAGTGTTACATTGCTTACTCAATTGGCTGCATTTTAAAGTTTTCACTTAATGTATCTGAATTGTGGGGCCAAGAGGTCATATCCAACGCTACTGCTTCTACTCTTTACATGCTGATTATATCTGTGTGAATAGAGATGATTCACAGTGCATACATTTATTTTGCCACATAAAGAATAATTGTCCAGATGTCCATGCATGAATGCTCTGTGAAAAGGACCACACAAATTCATTGAGATTAGAACACACAAAACAAGTGTTTCCCTGACATCACCTGCATTCATTTACTGCAACTCAGAATGAGGACTTAAAGAGAATTCAAGTACACTATACTTGGGATGGGCCTTTTCTCAATTAAACAGCTTTTTCTGTAATATGTTGTCTGTTTGTCCACCTTGGGATTCATAGATCCCATTGAATGTGGTGTGATATGGTTCCAGGACATTACATGAAAGATTGTCCTGAAACTAATATCCAGAGAGAGAGAAAGAGAGAGAGCAGTCATGGTTTGTACTAACTATCCCCTACTCCCTGCATTTTTTATTTATATGTCTTTTTTCAGCCTTAATTAAAGATATATAACACCAATATACCCCCCCCCACAACAATCGATTTTGTTCTGGAGCGGAGGATAATGACTGTAAATAAGAAGAGTGATCCTGTTGGTGAAGGGGTGCACTGTTGTTGATGTTTTGTCTTCTTTGTAGTTTGTATAATAAAATTTAATTTAAAAAACACCAAGATTTCACGGACAAGCGTCAGATATTAGTTAGTAAAACATATGTATTAGACAGGATGTTCTATAATTTAAAGCAATAAATATTCATAGGGTAGGCTACATGTTACACCTTGGTTTACACATATCTTGGTTTATGAGTGTTTTGCAAGATGAGCAATCATTTCTGATCAATTTTGCCTTGCTCAACGAGCAGTGTCTTGTAATATGAGCCCTGGAACAGGTCACAGGATCACAAGTGAGCCAGTGGTTGCTCTCTCTCCCCTGCTAGATTGTGGGGGAGCCTTTTGTTTTATTTTTATACTTATATTTTATTGAATATGTTTTCAACAGCCTTTCTTATTTTTCAAACCATTTCTAGTCATGGGGCAGCTGGTCAAGTGTGTAAAGGGCAGTGGTTCTCAACCTGCAAATCCCCAGATGTTCCTGACTACAACTCCCAGAAGCCTCCACCACTTGCTGTGCTGGAAGGGATATCTGGGAATTGCAGTCCAGGAACATCTGGGGACCCATAGGTTGAGAACCACTGGTATAGGGCTACAAAGAGCATTTTATTTTTGTCACATTAAAAACACAGAGTAATATCCAACTCTTGATTCGAAGTAGAGCAGATTCCGCAGTCAGGTACCTAAACCATGGTGTCGATGTGGATTTCCAGCCAACTTCTTTTGTGAGTTTTGACATTTATTGTGTACAGTATGTCAGCCTTGGGGCCTTGGGGTGAATCATCTGAATTTCCATTCTTTATGTGGAAATTTTCTTTGATATAAGAGTGCTTTGGTTTTCAAACATGTTACTGGAACAGATTATGCTTGTAAACCAAGGTACTACTGTAGTATCAATGCAAATAACAAGAGCAATAGCTATATTATCAAATACAGAACTTTGATATTAATAATGTAAGACTAAGTACAATTAATGCTGGTAGTACAGTTACAAGATTACAAATGTGATATCAATTTTACTAGAGATATTAACAATGTGAATAAGTAGAATAATAATAGGAATAAAGGGCACATCACATTAACATCAGGAATAAATGGCACATGAGAAGAGAGGATTCTTTGGAAAAGACGTTCATGTTGGATATGTTTGAAGAACATGTTTGAAGGTGGCAGGAAAAGAGGAAGACCCTATTCATGATGGATTGATATCCTAATAGAAGCCACAGGTTTGGGTTTGCAGGAGCTGATCAGGGCTGTTGAACACAGGCTAGGTTTAGATTTTATTTATTTATTTATTTTGCTTCCAGAGAGTCTTGTCTTCTTTTTCTTGGAACCCAGAATTAAGGAGAACCAACAAAGCCTTAGAAGAACCCTGGCCAGCTCCACACTGGGGTCTTACAGAATGGCAGAAGGGCTTCCTGGAAGATCTTATAAAGTAGAAGGAATTGTGTGTCATCATCACAATATTGATACTAAACCACAAAATTTGCGAAACTCTCTTTTATCAGTTTCCTGTATATGTGTGATATATGGGGAATCAGGTCCCTCTTAGACACTGCACAGGCTAATGGTCAAAGTGTCAAACAGGAGTTCCCTAGCATCACTACCATGCAAAGTGACACCACCAAAGGGAAAATGCCTGAAGGTGCTTTCCTTTTTCTGTCAGTTAAAAACTCTCCCTCCCACCCAACACAAAGAATTGATCAGAGCTAGAGATGGGCACCAAACAGAAAATAAAATATTGTTTGTCACACAATGAATGGATTCATTACGAAACAAAATGGTAGAACGCGTTTCAGGATGACATGAAATATCATGTTTTTGTTAATGTGGCATATGGTTTAGTATGTTTGTGAGATTTTGTTGTTAGCATAAGTTGCCTGAATTTGTCCACTGCGGTGTTTTGCAATCCAAAAGAGGTGTGGTCGATGGTGATGGGATGGACTAGTAAGAACTGTGCCCAGATAGAGCGTGGCATGTTGAAACCCATACCTAAAGAATTTGAAGAAAGGACTTGTCATAGATTGCCTTTGCACTGGACTTCTAATCTCATTACTGGTGGAGATTGTCAAGCGTAACATGTGAAAGGTTGAAGAAAGCGGGAAGAAGATAATTATATAGTTAGAGTTATAGAATGATAAAATTGTATTAGTAATCTCATATGGAACCATGAGAAAACTGTTGAATAAATAAATAAATAAATAAATACATGTTACAGAGTAATGTCAAAAAAGTGGTAATGTATTGTGAAGTGACAATATTAGTGTAAATTAAGATATTATAAAAACTAAATTGTACAATGTAACGCAGTGTAATATTGGTGTGATGCAATTCTGTATTGAAAATATTTTGGAAGTAAAAAGTAAATTATATATTTAATTATATTTTAAAATGTAAGTATAAATGTAGTGTTATGAAATGTGATTCTATAAGGTGGAGAAGTGGGGTCATGAATATTTATTACATGTGATTTGTTTGGCCAATTGCTGAGTTGTGACATATATCAGCAAATGACTGTTGGAATGCCAGTTAAATACGGCCTGGATAGGGCCTGAATAGGAATTGCTCATGGAACAACTGAGTACGGAAAAGAACATATGACTGTTTTTATGTTGGAAGCTGAAGAGAAAAAAAGCCTCATGCCAATAGTAGGTTGTGATGATTCTTTTATTTTGAAACATACACAAACTACAGTGTTATTTTGGAACATTAAAGTAGGTGTCAGTCTCCGTTTATTTATTAGCTAAGGCATAATTGCTTTGGGAAATGGTGGCAGTAGAAAAGGAACCAAGTCACACCACAGTGATAATGAGTGGCAGAGGTTTGTAAAAACTAGGTTCACCACACCTGTTGACAATGAATCTATGCAAATTGTTCATCATATTCATATGAGGTGTGTCTCCTTTACAGCCACAGTGCCTTCCTTTTAGAAAAGAGGTAAAATGGGGATGTGCTCTTTGTTGTTCTCCCTTCATCTCCTGGCCCTGCCCAAAGAGACTGACAAAGTTTGTAGGATTACTTTCCCCCATGTTCACTTGTTCTAATAGAACTTTACCCGGAGATGGGTGCTCCTCTTCAGAGACCCATCTGTCATCAAACAATTGCAGCTCCTTGTTAGCTGGTATCTTGAGTAGTCATACCCCAAATGGGTTTCTTAATAACCCCCCAGCCTGGCTATGATTACTTACAAAACTAATTATTCCACAAGGCATGTTCACTTGAAGAATAAGTAAATGCATTTATTGACTAATAAGATTTCACCAGAATATTCTCTTCCTGGAAAATAAAAACATGATTTCCCTTCCTAACATAAAGAAATCCAAAGCAAACTTCAGAGACAGAAGCCTCCCTAATTCCACTATTTGTTGTTGTTCAGTCGTTCAGTCGTGTCCGACTCTTCGTGACCCCATGGACCAGAGTTCGCCAGGCCTTCCTATCCTCCACTGCCTCCCAGAGTTTTCTCAAATTCATTTTGATTGCATCAATGACACTGTCCAACCATCTCATTCTCTGTCGTCCTCTTTTCCTTTGATTTTTCCCAGCATCAGGGACTTTTCCAAGGAGTCCTCTCTTCTCATGAGGTGGCCAAAGTACTGGAGCCTCAGCTTCAAAATCTGTCCTTCCAGTGAACATTCGGGGTTGATTTCTTTCAGAATGGATAGGTTAAAATTAATAATTAAATTAAATTAAATTAAATTAAATTAAATTAAATTAAATTAAATTAATAATTAATAATAAATAAATTCCACTATAAAACTACATTATTAAGCATTAGCCCATAGTCCATATGCAGAAACTATTCAGGAAAAATCTCTCTGGGTGTCTCTCTGTCTCTCTTCACAGCATGGGAAAAACCAATCACATGTCTTCTTTGACCAATCAGGGTTCACTTGCTTCTTATATGGAATGCATCTTTGGCCTTTGTTTACATTCTTTTGAGATTGGAAATCTACAGCAGGCTAGGCATTGCACATTAATGTTAGCTATGTTTATGTTTGGCCTTAAAGACAGGCTTCCTCACTTCTAATTTATGTTACATGCTCCTCCATGAAGACTAAAATTCTAAATTAACATTTAGCAATTTTAAACTACAAACTATAATAAGTCTAAATGTAAACAATACTACATAATAATAAAGGTAATTTAAATCAAAGTGCAAAAGAAATTATAACTTGTGCAATAGAAAGCGATTAAAAGAAGTAGTCCTTGTGATAAATATATGCACTCTACATGTAGATATAGAAAAACACTGAATACTTGGAATGTATGCAGACTGGAAACTTCTGAAAAACGTAAGAGAAAAATTAGTACATATCATGTATGCATAGCAGTGAGAAATGCAATGATTATACCGGCTAAGAAACTTAAAAAGAAAGATTAACTCTACTCTGGAACAATGATATCTTCTTCAGACAAAGTCTCAACAGCAAAGTACATTCTAGAGAAGCCATCAGCTAGAATATTTTTACACCCTGGGTTATATTGTATTTCAAATTCAAAACCTTGAAATGCTAAACTCCATCTAAGTAGATGTTGGTTACTTGCTTTAAGACAGTCTAACCACTTCAAAGCTGGATGATCTGTTTTTCCCCAAAGTATGGTTTCATCTTGTGCCGAGTCCACATAATACCTAGGCACTCTTTCTCAGATCCAGAGTAATTTCTTTCCCCAGGCAATAGCTTCTTACTAAAAAAGGGCACTGGATGAAGTAGACTTTCTTTTTCCCGAAACAAAACACAACCTAGACCAAACTCTGAAGCATCTTTACAACCAAAGGCTTATTAAAATCAGAATTCCAATGTACGTCCACATTTCAAATGCTTCAACCTTCTTGCATAATGTGTTTGTAAGGGTCCAAGATTCAGCACTATAGACAAATACGCAGAATACATAGGATCAAAGTATTGAGTATGAAGTCTGATAGATAAGTCCTGATTGGTCAAGACTTTCCTCATTTTCTGGAAGGAATTTCTAGCTTGTTCAATTCTGCAACCAATATCACATGAAGGATCCCAGTTATCTTTGACAAAGCATCCCAGGTATTTATAAGATGATACTCTCTCAGTTACATTCCTGCCAATCTTGAGAAGGTTCCGTGAACCAGTGTGGTTTTTGTTGATAATCATCCTTTTGTCTTCTTCATGTTAAGTCACAATCCCACGGCACTGCTTTCTGCAGCAACGGAATCCAATAAACCTTGCCAGACTTGTTGCCAGCAGGACAGTGTCATCAGCCTATCTTATGTTATGAACAAGAACCCCATTCACTTTCACACCTTGGTTCTTTCCTTCAAGAACATCCTGGAAATTCCCTTCTGAATAGATATTAAAAAGTAATTGACCTTTTGTAATTGACACCGCTTCTGATATCTGACCATCAATCCGGACCCAGGCACACCAATTCTAATTCAAATTGATATCATGACTGTCCAAGTCCGTTCTTTAAGAATATAGAAAAATATTGGGTTCAAGACTGCAGACTAAGAGAACCTGTGTGTTCAGACACAGACCAGTAAGAACTGTTTGCCCCAAGTAGGTATGCTGCGGTGGATACTTATGTGTAGAGATCATAAATAATACTGACAACTGTTCCTCTGCTTTCGTGCAGTGGCACTCAGTCATCACAATGGTTGCCCTGAACAAGACAAACAGGAAGTGAAAACACAAGTAGTGCCTCCCTGAAACAAACCTCTACCTTGAACCTCAACTTGGACCTCCGGCAATTCTGATTCAGAGGCCCATCCCTCAGGGGAGGAAAGCCAATGGAGAAACTCACCCATTCCTGTGCAGAACAACAACCCAAACTGACTCACATCTTTGAATTCAGTCCCCAGTTGTCCAAATTAGGGAGGAACATGTTCTGCTACAACTTCAGATTCAGAGAGATGAAGACAACAATAGAAGTCAAGTTCATTTTATGGTACTACAAGGAAGTGGCTACTTAGGTGTTCAGATCATAAATTTTACAGACACATTTTCTGATGCTTTGGAGCAGTGGTGCAACGTCACCACAGTGGTTACCCTGAACAAGACAAACAGAAAGTGAAAACAGGGCCTCCCTAAAACAAACGTTAAGTTTGAACCTTGAGTTGGGCTTCCTGCAACTCAGACCCAGAGGCCTATCCCTCAGGGAAGGAAGTGAGGCAAGCCAAGGGAGAAACTCACGCATTCTAGTGATGTTCAAAAACAAACATCCACCTACGCTGACTCATATCTTTCAATTCAGTCCCCAGTTGTTTAAAGTTGGGTGGAATATTTTCTGTACAACTTCAGACTCAGAGAGGTGGAAATAAGAACAACTCACATTTATTTCATGGTACTGCAGTGGGGTGGCTACCTAGTGTACAGGTCATAAACCATACAGAGAACTACTCCTCTGCTTTGAAGCAGTGGGGTCCGTCATCACTATGGTTAACCTGAAAAACACAAACAGAAAGTGAAAACACAAGTAGGGCCTCCCATTCCAGTGCAGAACATCCACCAACGCTGACTCACGTCTTTCAATTCAGTCCCCAATTGTCCAAATTAGGCAGAACATCTTCTGCAACAACTTCAGATTCAGAGAGGTGGAAATAAAAACACAACTCAGGTTCATTTTATGGTACTACAGTTGGGTGGCTACTTACATGTTCAGATCATAAACCATACAGACAACTGCTCCTCTGCATTGGAGCAATGGGGTCCATCATCACTATGGTTAACCTGAAAAAGACAAAGAGAAAGTGAAAACACAAGTAGGGCGTCCATAAAACAAACGTCAAGTTTGAACCTTGACTTGGGCTTCCTGCAAATCAGACTCAGAGGCCCATCCCTTAGGGAAGAAAGGGAGGCAAACCAAGGGAGATACTCACGCATTCCAGTGCAGAACATCCACCCACGTTGACTCACGTCTTTGAATTCAGTCCCCAGTTGTCCAAAGTAGAGAGGAACATCTCCTAAAACTTCACAGTGAGAGAGGGGAAGACAAGAACAGGACTCAGGTTCATTTCATGGTAGTATGCAGGGGTGGCCACTTAAATGTTCAGAGCATAAACCACACAGACAACTGCTCCTCTGCTTTGATGCAGTGGCGCTCCGTCATCACAATGGTTAACCTGAAATAGATGAACAGACAGTGAAAACGCAAGAAGGGCTTCTCTAAAACAAAATTCGAGTTTAAACCCTAAATTAGGCATCCTGCAAATCTGACCTGGAGGCCGATCCCTCAGGGAGGGAGGGAGGGAGGCAAGCCAAGGGAGATACTCACCCATTCCAGTGCAGAACATCCACCTATGCTGACTCATGTCTTTCAATTCAGTCCTCAGTTTTCCAAAGTAGGGAGGAACCTCTTCTCCTAAAACTTCACAGTGAGAGAGGGGAAGACAAGAACAGAACAAGTTCATTTCATTGTACTATGCTGGGATGGCTACTAACATGTTCAGATCATAATACAGACAACTGCTCCTCTCCTTTCGTGCAATGGCACTGCGTTATCACAATAATTGGCCTGGAAAAAAAACAGAAAGTGAAAACACTAGTGGAGTCCTCCTAAAACATACCCCTACTTTGAACCTTGACTCTGTCTGCCTGCAACTCAGACCCAGAGGCCCATCCTACAGGGGAGGAGGGAGGAAAGCCAAGGGAGAAACTCACCCATTCCTGTGCAGAACAAGCACCCATGCTGATTCACGTCTTTGAATTCAGTCCCCAGTTTTCCAAAGCAGGCAAGAACATCTTCTGCAACAACTTCAGATTCAGAGTGGTGGAAACAAGAACACAACTCAGGTTCATTTTATGCTACTACATTTGGGTGGCTACTTACATGTTCAGATCATAAACCATACAGACATCTGCTCCTCTGCATTGGATCAATGGGGTCCATCATCACTATGGTTAACCTGAAAAAGACAAACAAAGTGAAAACACAAATAAGGCCTCCGTAAAACAAACGTCAAGTTTGAACCTTGACTTGGGCTTCCTGCAACTCAGACCCAGAGGCCCATTGCTCAAGGGAGGAAGGAAGGCAAGCCAATGAAGATACTAACCCACTCCTGTGCAGAACAACAACCCAAACTGACTCACGTCTTTCACTTCAGTCCCCAGTTATCCAAAGTAGGAAGGAACATCTTCTGCAACAACTTCAGATTCAGAGAGGTGAAGACAAGAACAGAAATCAAGCTTATTTTATGGTAGTATGCATGGGTGGCTACTTAAGTATTCAGATAATAAACCATGCACACGAATGCCCTTCTGCTTTAGTGCAATGGCACTCCATCATCATTATGTTTACCCTGAATAGAAGAAATAGAAATTGAAAACACAAGTAGGGCCTCACACTTAAGGCTTTAGTTTGAACCTTGACTTGGGCCTCCTGCAACTCAGACCCAGAGGCCCATCCCTTAGGGAAGGAAGGGAGGCAAACCAAGGGAGATACTCACCCATGCCAGTGCAGAACATCCACCCACACTGACTCATGTCTTTCACTTCAGTCCCCAGTTGTCCAAAGAAGGGAGGAATATCTTCTCCTAAATCTTCACAGTGAGAGAGGGGGAGATAAGAACAGAACTCAAGTTCATTTCATGGTAGTATGGAGGGGTGGCTACTTATTTATTTATTTATATTTATATATTTTAAAACTTTTATACCGCTCCTACTTCCCAAGCGGGAACTCAGGGCGGTTTACACAAAAGCCCAAAAGGCAAAGAACAGTAGCAGCGGCAGGGGCAGACTTACGGCATATGGGGGGGGGGAGGAAGGAAGGGGGAAAAAAAGAAAAAAAGTTACTCTAGTCATTATTAAAGGCATCCCTGAAAAGGAGGGTCTTCAATCGTTTCCTAAAGGACGCCAACGTTGGAGCCTGTCTCAACTCCCTGGGCAAGTTGTTCCACATAGGTGGCACCGCCACCGAGAAGGCCCGCCCACGGGTACTTGTCTTGCAGACCTCCCTCGGGGGGATCGTCTGCAACGAGAGGGCCAGAGATGAACGGGTGGGTCGGGCTCGATCTGATTGTCGGTGAAGCCGCTCTGCCAGATAAACAGGGGCCAAGCCATGGAGGGTTTTGTAAGCCAAAACCAGCACCTTGAACCTTATTCGGGAGGCAACGGGCAACCAGTGGAGGCGGACCAGGATGGGAGTGATGCGGTCGAAACGACACGCACCAACCACCAGCCTGGCCGCCACTTTCTGGACCCGCTGCAATCTCCGAACAAGGTTCAAGGGGAGCCCCATGTAGAGAGCGTTGCAATAATCCAGCCTCGACATGACCAATTCCTGTACCACAGTCCTCAGGGAGCTCCTGTCAAGGTACGGGCGAATCTGGGCAATTAACCTTAGATGATAAAAGGCCGACCTGGTCACGGCCGACACCTGGAGCTCCAGGGTCAGACCCGGATCCAGGACGACGCCCAGATTCCTCACTCTTTGCGCCAGCTGGAGGGCGGACCCATCCAGACTGGGAAGAGGGCCACAGTACCCATCTGGGCCGCCCCCAAAGAACATAACCTCGGTCTTTCCGGGGTTGAGCCGGAGTCTGTGGGTCCTGGTCCAGTCCAAAACTGCAGCCAGGCAGCGGTCAAGGGTCTGGACGGCCTCCACTGCACAGGTGGAAAAGGAGAGATAGAGCTGCGTGTCATCAGTGTACTGATGACAGCAGACTCCAAAACTCCGGATGATCTCAGCCAGCGGCTTCATGTAGATGTTAAAGAGCATTGGGAAGAGGGACGACCCTGAGGCACCCCACAAGAGAGTGTCCAGGAGCCGACAACTCACCCCCAAGCTCACTCGCTGGGTACGACCCTCAAGGAAGGAAGGCGGAGCCAGCCAAAGGCCGATCCCGATCCCCACCTCCGAGAGCCGCCCCAGCAGGATACCGTGGTCGACGGTATCAAAAGCCGCTGACAAGTCGAGGAGGACCAGCAGGGTAGAGCAACCCCTGTCGCCCCCCCTCAACAGATCATCGTGCAGAGCGACCAGGGCCATCTCCGTCCCATGATGCGGCCTCAACCCAGATTGGAAGGGATCCAGGACATGGTTCTCCTCCAGGAAGCGACTGGAGACGCAGGCGGCGACTCGCTCGACTACCTTGCCCAAAAGGGAACATTGGCTATGGGACGGTAGTTGGACATATCGTCCACAGCCATGCCAGGTCTCTTAATAATGGGCTTCACCACCGTCTCCTTCAGCAGACTGGGAAGGATCCCATCCCTGAAGGAGGCTGAGGCGATTAGCGAAGCCCATTTTGGCATGCTCCCCCCTGTGGTCTTAATCAGCCAGGACGGGCAAGGGTCGAACGGAGAAGCCGCAGGCCTGAAATGCCCCAGAGCCCTGGAGGCCTCCTCAGATGTAACAGACCCAAACTCAACAAACCGGGGCGACCGAGGCGGCCCAGTATCGGCCATGCCGGGGACTGGATCAGAGCAACCGGCGTCCAGCTCAGAACGGATGGCCTCTATCTTGGTTTTAAAATAGGCTGCGAACGACTCACTAGTGAAATCACTAGGAGGAGGCCGAAGCGGACCAGGATTGGTGAGGTCTCGAACCACCCGGAACAACTCCGCGTGGCTATTCGAGGCCTCACCAATTCTCAGGGCAACGAAAGATCTCCTGGCTGCCCTTATCGCGTGAGAATAGCGACTGGTCAACGCCTTAACAGCAGCCCAATTTGAAGCCGTCCGAGCGTTCCGCCATCTGCTCTCTAGCCTCCTCCGTTCCTGCTTCATTGCCCGCAACTCCTCAGTAAACCAAGGAGAGGAGCGGGCTCAGCACCGGATCAGGCGCTTGGGGGCAATCCGATCGGCAGCCCCGGCCACCTCCTCAAACCACCTTTGGACCAGGGAGTCGACCGGATCGTCATCCAGTCCGTCTGGTAGGACCCCCAGGGCCTCTGAGAACCGCGCAGGGTCCAGGAGCCCCGGGGCGGGCCCAGATGGAAGGACCCTGCCCCCGGGAGGGGTGGCGATTGCCAGGAGAAAGTCAGAAGATGGTGATCTGACCATGACACGGGACGGACCTGCAGGTTCCCGACCCCCAGATCAAAGCCCGTCGATGTGGAGGCAAAAACCAGATCCAGGGTATGTCCTCCCTTGTGAGTGGGACCGATGACAAATTGGGACAGGTTCATGGAGGCCATGGACTCCATGAACTCCAGAGCTGCTCCCGACAGCTCAGCCTCGGCATGCACATTGAAATCCCCCAACACCAAAAGGCGGGGGGATCTCACCAGCGCCGCCGAGATGAACTCGGAGAGCTCTGGGAGGGAGAGTGCAGGGTCGCGGGGAGCTCGGTACACAAGCACAATCCCAAACCTGTCCCTCTGTCCCACCACAAGGTGAAGGCATTCAAGCCCTGGGCTTACCAACATCGCGGATCTGCTGACATAAAAGGAGTCCCTGTGCACAATGGCCACCCCCCCGCCACCCCCCGGCCTGCCCAGCTGCTGCACGGAGTAGCCCTGGGGCCGAAGCAGCGAGAGGGATGCCCCTCCCCCCTCGGGCACCCAGGTCTCCGTAAGAAATGCCAGGTCGGCTCGCTCATCCACGATCAAGTCGTGGATGACGGGGATCTTATTATTAATCAGCAAACAGGATGGGCCGGGGGTACAGGCAGAATGGATCCCTGTCATGTGGCAGTGAGCCGGCGGGTCAGAGCGCGGGACAGGCCGAAGATGCCTGTCCCGAGATCTTCTTATCCGACCGGCCCGCCGGCCACAAGCGTACTTACCGCGGCCCGACACCACCCTAATGGGGCGGCCCACAGGCTCCATGGGATGGTATAGAACTAGGACCAAAACCCACTAAGTGTAGGAATACAAAATAAAACAGTACAACAATAATACGACCCCAGAAATACAAATCAATATAATACAATGCAATAACCCGTTAAACAATACTATATCCCACCCACCACCCACTAGAAACAGGCCAAATAATAAGATGACAATAATTTAAAAAAAAATCAACCAAAAGCAGACACTCAACTGGCTAGCGGATAGACAGACGGAAACGGGGGGTAGGACTCGAGTAGATAGAAATAAACCAGCATAATATAGGATGACAAAGCTGGGACCACCACCCTGCCCTCTCAGAAAGGAGTCCCCATGGAATTTTAAGGGGCAGGACAAGGTGCTGCCAGCCAGTCCGTTGCAGAGTTCCCACAGATGTTAGGTTCCCCAGCTGGCAGAGTTCGGGACGCCCCGGGGGGGGGGAGATGGCACCGACGGCCGACATGCCGTCCGGGTCCCAGCGAGACGGGCCACACCACCGCGCAAGCAGCAAATGATGGAGAAAGACCCCCCAGGCAATGCAATGGGGGGGAGGGCGCTGGTGGCCGACCCACCACCTGAGAATCCCGCGGAATGGCCCACGCCGGTGAGGACATGCCCAGCCCAGTCAAGCCGGGGGGGGCAAGAAGGGTCCCGGTGGCCGACATGCCGCTCGAGAGGGCCAGCAGCCAGAGCGCCCAGCGCTGCAGACGAAAAGCCCCGGTGGCCGACACGCCGCCCGAGATAGCCCGGCGACCCCAGCGCCCAGCGCTGCAAATGAAAAAAAGCCCGGCGGCCGACACGCCGCCCGAGACAGCCGGCGGCCCCAGCACGCAGCGCCGCAGAAGGAAGGCCCGGCAGCCGACACGCCGCCCCAAAAAGCTGGTCAGAGAGGGGGGAAAGAGCGCCGGTGGCCGCCCAGCCGCCCAGGAGCCGACCATCCAAAGAGCCGCCGCCACTCCCACGGCGAGCACCAGGTGGAGCCTCCCCAACCACACATAGGGGAGGGGGCAGGGGGGCGCCGGCAGCGGTGCAGAGACCCCCTCCGATGGGAAAGGTGCGGGGCAAGATGCCTCAGATGAGGTCCGAGGCATGCCTGGCTTAATTCCATCATCATTATGTTTACCCTGAATAGAAGAAATAGAAATTGAAAACACAAGTAGGGCCTCACACTTAAGGCTTTAGTTTGAACCTTGACTTGGGCCTCCTGCAACTCAGACCCAGAGGCCCATCCCTTAGGGAAGGAAGGGAGGCAAACCAAGGGAGATACTCACCCATGCCAGTGCAGAACATCCACCCACACTGACTCATGTCTTTCACTTCAGTCCCCAGTTGTCCAAAGAAGGGAGGAATATCTTCTCCTAAATCTTCACAGTGAGAGAGGGGAGATAAGAACAGAACTCAAGTTCATTTCATGGTAGTATGGAGGGGTGGCTACTTATTTATTTATTTATATTTATATATTTTAAAACTTTTATACCGCTCCTACTTCCCAAGCGGGAACTCAGGGCGGTTTACACAAAAGCCCAAAAGGCAAAGAACAGTAGCAGCGGCAGGGCAGACTTACGGCATATGGGGGAGGAAGGAAGGGGGAAAAAAAGAAAAAAGTTACTCTAGTCATTATTAAAGGCATCCCTGAAAAGGAGGGTCTTCAATCGTTTCCTAAAGGACGCCAGCGTTGGAGCCTGTCTCAACTCCCTGGGCAAGTTGTTCCACATAGGTGGCACCGCCACCGAGAAGGCCCGCCCACGGGTACTTGTCTTGCAGACCTCCTCGGGGATCGTCTGCAACGAGAGGGCCAGAGATGAACGGGTGGGTCGGGCTCGATCTGATTGTCGGTGAAGCCGCTCTGCCAGATAAACAGGGGCCAAGCCATGGAGGGTTTTGTAAGCCAAAACCAGCACCTTGAACCTTATTCGGGAGGCAACGGGCAACCAGTGGAGGCGGACCAGGATGGGAGTGATGCGGTCGAAGCGACACGCACCAACCACCAGCCTGGCCGCCACTTTCTGGACCCGCTGCAATCTCGAACAAGGTTCAAGGGAGCCCCATGTAGAGAGCGTTGCAATAATCCAGCCTCGACATGACCAATTCCTGTACCACAGTCCTCAGGGAGCTCCTGTCAAGGTACGGGGCGAATCTGGGCAATTAACCTTAGATGATAAAAAGGCCGACCTGGTCACGGCCCGACACCTGGAGCTCCAGGGTCAGACCCGGATCAGGACGCGCCCAGATTCCTCACTCTTTGCGCCAGCTGGAGGGCGGACCCATCCAGACTGGGAAGAGGGCCACAGTACCCATCTGGGCCGCCCCCAAAGAACATAACCTCGGTCTTTCCGGGGTTGAGCCGGAGTCTGTGGGTCCTGGTCCAGTCCAAAACTGCAGCCAGGCAGCGGTCAAGGGTCTGGACGGCCTCCACTGCACAGGTGGAAAAGGAGAGATAGAGCTGCGTGTCATCAGTGTACTGATGACAGCAGACTCCAAAACTCCGGATGATCTCAGCCAGCGGCTTCATGTAGATGTTAAAGAGCATTGGGAAGAGGGACGACCCCTGAGGCACCCCACAAGAGAGTGTCCAGGGAGCCGACAACTCACCCCCCAAGCTCACTCGCTGGGTACGACCCTCAAGGAAGGAACGGAGCCAGCCAAAGGCCGATCCCCCGATCCCCACCTCCGAGAGCCGCCCCAGCAGGATACCGTGGTCGACGGTATCAAAAGCCGCTGACAAGTCGAGGAGGACCAGCAGGGTAGAGCAACCCCTGTCGCCCCCCCTCAACAGATCATCGTGCAGAGCGACCAGGGCCATCTCCGTCCCATGATGCGGCCTCAACCCAGATTGGAAGGGATCCAGGACATGGTTCTCCTCCAGGAACGACTGGAGACGCAGGGCGGCGACTCGCTCGACTACCTTGCCCAAAAAGGGAACATTGGCTATGGGACGGTAGTTGGACATATCGTCCACAGCCATGCCAGGTCTCTTAATAATGGGCTTCACCACCGTCTCCTTCAGCAGACTGGGAAGGATCCCATCCCTGAAGGAGGCTGAGGCGATTAGCGAAGCCCATTTTGGCATGCTCCCCCCTGTGGTCTTAATCAGCCAGGACGGGCAAGGGTCGAACGGAGAAGCCGCAGGCCTGAAATGCCCCAGAGCCCTGGAGGCCTCCTCAGATGTAACAGACCCAAACTCAACAAACCGGGCGACCGAGGCGGCCCAGTATCGGCCATGCCGGGACTGATCAGAGCAACCGGCGTCCAGCTCAGAACGGATGGCCTCTATCTTGGTTTTAAAATAGGCTGCGAAACGACTCACTAGTGAAATCACTAGGAGGAGGCCGAAGCGGACCAGGATTGGTGAGGTCTCGAGCCACCCGGAACAACTCCGCGTGGCTATTCGAGGCCTCACCAATTCTCAGGGCAACGAAAGATCTCCTGGCTGCCCTTATCGCGTGAGAATAGCGACTGGTCAACGCCTTAACAGCAGCCCAATTTGAAGCCGTCCCGAGCGTTCCGCCATCTGCTCTCTAGCCTCCTCCGTTCCTGCTTCATTGCCCGCAACTCCTCAGTAAACCAAGGAGAGGAGCGGGCTCAGCACCGGATCAGGCGCTTTGGGGCAATCCGATCGGCAGCCCGGCCACCTCCTCAAACCACCTTTGGACCAGGAGTCGACCGGATCGTCATCCAGTCCGTCTGGTAGGACCCCAGGGCCTCTGAGAACCGCGCAGGGTCCAGGAGCCCCGGGGCGGGCCCAGATGGAAGGACCCTGCCCCAGCGGGAGGGGTGGCGATTGCCAGGAGAAAGTCAGAAGATGGTGATCTGACCATGACACGGGACGGACCTGCAGGTTCCCGACCCCCAGATCAAAGCCCGTCGATGTGGAGGCAAAAACCAGATCCAGGGTATGTCCTCCCTTGTGAGTGGGACCGATGACAAATTGGGACAGGTTCATGGAGGCCATGGACTCCATGAACTCCAGAGCTGCTCCCGACAGCTCAGCCTCGGCATGCACATTGAAATCCCCCAACACCAAAGGCGGGGGATCTCACCAGCGCCGCCGAGATGAACTCGGAGAGCTCTGGGAGGGAGAGTGCAGGGTCGCGGGAGCTCGGTACACAAGCACAATCCCAAACCTGTCCCTCTGTCCCACCACAAGGTGAAGGCATTCAAGCCCTGGGCTTACCAACATCGCGGATCTGCTGACATAAAAGGAGTCCCTGTGCACAATGGCCACCCCACCCCCGCCCCCTGGCCTGCCCAGCTGCTGCACGGAGTAGCCCTGGGGCCGAAGCAGCGAGAGGGATGCCCTCCCCCTCGGGCACCCAGGTCTCCGTAAGAAATGCCAGGTCGGCTCGCTCATCCACGATCAAGTCGTGGATGACGGGGATCTTATTATTAATCAGCAAACAGGATGGGCCGGGGTACAGGCAGAATGGATCCCTGTCATGTGGCAGTGAGCCGGGCGGGTCAGAGCGCGGGACAGGCCGAAGATGCCTGTCCCGAGATCTTCTTATCCGACCGCCCGCCGGCCACAAGCGTATTTACGCGGCCCGACACCACCCTAATGGGGCGGCCCACAGGCTCCATGGGATGGTATAGAACTAGGACCAAAACCCACTAAGTGTAGGAATACAAAATAAAACAGTACAACAATAATACGACCCCAGAAATACAAATCAATATAATACAATGCAATAACCCGTTAAACAATACTATATCCCACCCACCACCCACTAGAAACAGGCCAAATAATAAGATGACAATAATTTAAAAAAAATCAACCAAAAGCAGACACTCAACTGGCTAGCGGATAGACAGACGGAAACGGGGGTAGGACTCGAGTAGATAGAAATAAACCAGCATAATATAGGATGACAAAGCTGGGACCACCACCCTGCCCTCTCAGAAAGGAGTCCCCATGGAATTTTAAGGGGCAGGACAAGGTGCTGCCAGCCAGTCCGTTGCAGAGTTCCCACAGATGTTAGGTTCCCCAGCTGGCAGAGTTCGGGACGCCCCGGGGGGGGGGAGATGGCACCGACGGCCGACATGCCGTCCGGGTCCCAGCGAGACGGGCCACACCACCGCGCAAGCAGCAAATGATGGAGAAAGACCCCCCAGGCAATGCAATGGGGGGGAGGGCGCTGGTGGCCGACCCACCACCTGAGAATCCCGCGGAATGGCCCACGCCGGTGAGGACATGCCCAGCCCAGTCAAGCCGGGGGGGGCAAGAAGGGTCCCGGTGGCCGACATGCCGCTCGAGAGGGCCAGCAGCCAGAGCGCCCAGCGCTGCAGACGAAAAGCCCCGGTGGCCGACACGCCGCCCGAGATAGCCGACGACCCCAGCGCCCAGCGCTGCAAATGAAAAGCCCCGGCGGCCGACACGCCGCCCGAGACAGCCGGCGGCCCCAGCACGCAGCGCCGCAGAAGGAAGGCCCCGGCAGCCGACACGCCGCCCGAAAAAGCTGGTCAGAGAGGGGGGAAAGAGCGCCGGTGGCCGCCCAGCCGCCCAGGAGCCGACCATCCAAAGAGCCGCCGCCACTCCCACGGCGAGCACCAGGTGGAGCCTCCCCAACCACACATAGGGGAGGGGGCAGGGGGGCGCCGGCAGCGGTGCAGGAGACCCCCTCCGATGGGAAAGGGGGTGCGGGGCAAGATGCCTCAGATGAGGTCCGAGGCGGCGGCCCCGGCCGCTCCCCGAGCCTTCAAGACCGTCGGGGCGGCCATCCGCCGCTGATGGAATGGCGGATCCCATCCTCCACGCCAGCCACTTGCAGCCAGGCCACCCACCAACCGCCCAGACCCGGTAGCTCACCAAAGGTAGAGCGGCTTCATAGGTCGTTTAGGAAGCGGCTCGGGTCTGGGGTGATGGAAAAGGGTGCCGTAACAGCCACCGGGGGGGGCTAAGGGTGGTGGTAAATACTCAGCCTTCCCGTTGTCCCGCTGCCCTCCGCCGGTCCGGAATGTCCAAACTAAATTAAAAACCCATAATAGCTACTCACAGCCAGGGCAACGATTCATGCACCAGCAAAACCACCCCCCAAAGGGGTACGATAAAGAAAGATGAATTAAAAAGAAAAAAAAGAAAAAAAACAAGCCTGGCGCAATATTAAAAAACAAAACGAAACCCCCAGTGCGGAGCAAACAACGGCCGCTGCTGCCCTGCCGCCATCTTACAAACCATTCTTACGTGTTGAGAGCATAATACAGACAACTGCTCCTCTGCTTTGGTGCAATGGCGCTCCGTCATCACAATGGTTAACCTGAAATAGACAAACAGAATATGAAAACACAAGTCGGGCCTCCGTAAATGAAATGTCAAGTTTGAACCTTGACTTGGGCTTCCTGCAACTCAGACCCAGAGGCCCATCCCTTAGGGAAGGAAGGGAGGCAAACCAAGGGAGAAACTCACCCATTTCTGTGCAGAACATCCACCCACGCTGACTCACGTCTTTCACTTCAGTCCCCAGTTGTCCAAAGTAGGGAGGAACCTCTTCTCCCAAAACTTCACAGTGAGAGAGGGGAAGATAAGAACAGAAGTCAAGTTCATTTCATGGTAGTATGCAGGCATAGCTACTTACGTTTTCAGATCCTAAATAATGCAGACAATTGCTCCTCTGCTTTCATGCAGTCACACTCTGTCATCACAATAATTGGCCTGAAAGAGACAAACAGAAAGTGAAAACACACATAAGGCCTTTCTAAAACGTACCCCTACTTTGAACCTAGACTCTGGCCTCCTTCAACTCAGACCCAGAGGCCCATCCCTCAGGGAAGGAAGGAAGGCAAGACACTGGAAAAACTCACCCACTCCTGTGCAGAACAAGCACCAAAGCTTACTTTCAGTTCAGGCCCCAGTTTTCCAAAGTAGGCAAAACATCGTCTGCAACAACTTCAGGTTCAGAGTGGTGGAAATAGAAACAACTCAGGTTCATTTTATGGTACTACATTTGGGTGGCTACTTACATGTTTAGATCATAAACCATACAGACAACTGCTCCTCTGCTTTGCAGCAATGGGGTACATCATCACTATCTTCTCTTGCACAAGCCCTTTGTTAGAGTCAGGGTGGCTCTGAGATAGGTGTTTCCTCCTGTCCTTTCCAGCGGTATGGCTGTTTGTCATGTCGTTGTGCCACAGTAGAGATTCCAGAGGTGTCAATGTGTCCCTTTTGTCCTATGACAGGAGCTTATCCCAAAGGTTGAGGGTGCCTGTTTGTCCATAAGGAGTTGTGGGGCTTGGTGGCTGACAGTATGTGAAGTAGCATGTCATCAGGGTTTGACGAACCTCAGCCTCTTCTTTTTCACCTGTCTCTTTCGGCAAGAAGACAATGCCTTAGAGGAGTTGTGTGCCAGTTCCTGAGGCAGGATCTCAGGCTTGGAAGAAAGGGAGTTCTTGCTGGAGCAGGAGAGTATATATTCGGGTTGGGGGTGGGCTGTGGGTTCTTGGAATCTCATCATCTTACTCTGTGTTCACAGCATAGGCCTGGTCAGCAGGGAAGACATTGATCTGCAAAGGGGTGAAAGGAAAACCTGAAGAAAGCCTTTGAGAAGTTCCATGGCTGAAGTCACCCTGAGTTCAAAGAACACTGAAGGGGACAGGTCCAAGAGGAAGACCAACCCTTTGATCCTGGACCAAGTCGAGACAAAGCTCTCTGTGGAGGCAAAATAACTCAAACCTTTTCTTTTCTCAGCAGCCCTGCTCAGCTCTCACAGCCTAAGTCCTGTGGCTCTCTGTGGAGGCAAAATAACTCAAACCTTTGCTTTTCTCAGCAGCCCTGCTCAGCTCTCACAGCCTAAGTCCTGAACACGTAAGTAGCCACCCCTGCCTACTACCATGAAATAAACCTGAGTTCTGTTCTTGTCTTCACCTCTCTGAATCTGAAGTTGT
This sequence comes from Phrynocephalus forsythii, assembly GCA_029282475.1. NCBI lineage: Eukaryota > Metazoa > Chordata > Lepidosauria > Squamata > Agamidae > Phrynocephalus > Phrynocephalus forsythii. The sequence goes on from JAPFRF010000005.1 coordinate 17,984,890, forward strand.
TGCAGAAGATGTTCCTGCCTACTTTGGACATCTGGGGACTGAAGTGAAAGACGTGAGTCAGTTTGGGTGGATGTTCTGCCTTCCTCCCTCCCTTGAGGAATGAGCCTCCGGGTCTGAGTTGCAGGAAGCCCAAGTCAAGGTTCAAACTTGATGTTTGTTTTACGGAGGCCCTATTTGTGTCTTCACTTAGTTTGTCTTTTTCAGGTTAACCATAGTGATGATGGACCCCATTGCTCCAAAGCAAAGGAGCAGTTGTCTGTATGGTTTATGATCTGATCGTGTAAGTAGCCACCGAACTGTAGTACAATAAAATGAACCTGAGTTGTGTTTCTATTTCAACCTCTCTGAATCTGAAGTTGTTGCAGATGATGTTCTGCCTACTTTGGACAACTGGGGCCTGTACTGAAAGACGTGGGTCAGCTTTGGTGCTTTTTCTGCACAGGAATGGGTGAGTTTCTCCAGTGGCGTGCCTTCCTTCCTCCCAAGAGTGATGGGCCTCTGGGTCTGAGATACAGGAGGCCAGAGTTGAGGTTCAAAGTACGGGTAAGTTTTAGGAAGGCCCTACTTGTGTTTTCACTTTCTGTCTCTTTCAGGCCAATTATTTTGATGGAGTGTGATTGCATGAAAACAGCGGAGCAGTTGTCTGCATGTTTTATGAGCTGAAAATGTAAGTAGCCACCCCTGCATACTACCATGAAATGAACTTGTGTTCTGTTCTTGTCCTCACCTCTTTCATTGTGAAGTTTTAGTAGAAGATATTCCTGCATACTTTTGACAACTGGGGACTGAATTGTAAGACGTTAGTCATCATTTGTTCTTGATTTTCACTGGAATGGGTGAGTATCTCCCTTGGCTTGCCTCCCTCCCTCCCTGAGGGATCGGCCTCCAGGTCAGATTTGCAGGATGCCCAAGTTAGGGTTTAAACTTGAATTTTGTTTTAGAGAAGCCCTTCTTGCTTTTTCACTGTCTGTTTGTCTCTTTCAGGTTAACCATTATGATGACAGAGCGCCATTGCATCAAAACAGAGGAGCAGTTCTCTGTGTTGTTTATGATCTAAACACGTAAGTAGCCACCCCAGCATAGTACCATAAAATGAACCAGAGTTGTGTTCTTATTTCCACGACTCTGAATCCTATGTTGTAGCAGAACATGTTCTTGCCTGCTTTGGACAACTGAGGACTGAATTCAAAGACGTGAATCAGTGTGGGTGCTTGTTCTGCAGAGGAATGTGTGAGTTTCTCCCCTGGCTTGCATCCCTTCCTCCCCTGTAGGATGGGCCTCTGGGTCTGAGTTGCAGGCGGCAGAGTCAATCTGAGAAATATTTTAAAGATCTAATGGTAAGGTACAAATGTACCAAAGATGAACCAAATTCATGACACCAAGGTTTCATCAGTTGGTTGATCTGACATGCAATGACCTGCATGCCATATATTCTCTAGGGACTTATAGGAATAAAAAAGGTAAAAATGTTGAATCCAAGACACTCTGCAGCAGACCTGTTCAGCATTTCTAAACTAGTCTGTGCTTTTTTCAAGAAGTCCATCCATCTTGCATTTGGTCTTCCTCTTTTCTGGCTGCCTCAAGACTTTTCCACTATAATTGTCTCTCACAGGGAATCCCGTCTTCTCATGATGTGCTTTATGTATGTATGGATGGATGTGCTTAATACATAAAGAAACAGAAATAAAATGATAATATATTAATAAAATTTTCAAAAATAAACTTGTGCCTTAAAGGCACTACATTAATACCTTATGTAGCGTGCTCAGGTGTTTACGCTGCCACCATTTAAATTCTGTCCTGTTTGACCAGAGTGCATTATTAAAATAATGGAGTGTCCAATGTTCAGTTCTTTATTGTAACACAAAATTTAAGTACATTCAGCAATTCTGGTGTTATCTCCAGTTACAAATATATATATATATATATATATATATATATATATATATATATATATATATATATATATATATATATATATATATATATATATATATATATATATATATATATATATATATATATATATATATATATATATATATGCATGTTAGGTGGATTCGGTTTCTTCCGTGTAGAAATCTGGTTGTTTTGGCGGCGTTTCGACGAGGTCTCACTCGTCATCTTCAGGCTGGTGTTCTGGCTTCTTTCTTCTTGAAGCAAAGCGTGGTCTCAGTTGAAGTCCTTCTATAAATACTGCTGGGGGTGTGTGTGTTTTGCTTGCTTTGTTGCTGATTGCAGGTTCCTTTGTTCCTTTGTTCTTTTGTGATCTGCTGTGTGGCTGAGGCGATCGTTAAGGGATTAACTGCTGGTGGCTGTTTAGATGGCTGTTTAGATGCTGGTGGGTTAGATGGCTGGTGGGTTCAGGCAGTATCCTGGGCTTTGGTGGAGTGGGGTCCTGTGTCTTGTGAATTCATTTTGGTCTGGCTACGTGTCTGTGGTCTCCCAATGTTTTTTTGGGGTGTGTGAGTGTGCTCCATGTGGTGACTGGAGTGGGGTGCCGCAGTAGATGGTGCAGTCGTGGTTTTGTTATTGGATGGTGGTTTCGTTTCATCTGTGGGAAGGGTCTGGGTTTGTGTTTGGTGTGGATGGAAGGTGGTGGCATCTTGTGTCCTTTTGACCTGGTGTCAGTCTTTGTGACAGAGGCTCGTCTGTTGACCAGGGCTAGTTTCCAGATGTCAGGCAAGCGGGAGGTGTCATCACGTTTATTCATGTTGTTTGGGTGTTTCTCTATTTCAATGGCTTCCATGATTATTCGACTGTTGAAGTGTTCAGTTTTGGAGATGACTTTGGTTCTTTCAAAGTCAATTTCATGACCTGTTGTTTTTATGTGCTGGAAGAGAGAGGAAGATTTTTCTTCTTTTTTGACTGCGTTCTTGTGTTCTGCGATGTGTGCGCTTATTCTCCTGTTTGTTTGTCCGATGTATGTGGCTGTACAGACTTTGCATGGTATTTCGTAGACTCCTTGGTTTTCTAGCTCAATCTTGTCTTTGGGGTTTCTTAAAATGTTGGCTATTTTTTGGTCGGTGCAAAAGGCTGTCTTGATATTGTGTTTGTGGAGAATTTTGCTGATTTTGTCTGTGGTGCCTTTGATGTAAGGGAGGAGGGCGGTGCCGTTGTTCTCTTCTGTTTCTTGGTTCTTGGGGGGTGTTTCCTTTTGGATTAGTTTGGTGATGGTGTTTTTTTGGAATCCGTTCGCAATTAAAACATTCGAGAGAGTGTGTAATTCAGTTTTTAGGTGGTCTTTGTCAGCGAGGCGTTTGGTTCTGGAGATGAGGGTTTTTAGCTACGGAGTTGATCTGTGCAGGGTGGTGGTGTGATTGTGCATTTAAGTAGTGGTTTGTATGTGTTTTTTTCTGGTAGATGGTATGTCCTAAGGAGCCGTCGGGTTTTTTGTAGATTAGGACGTCCAGGAAGGGAAGTTGGTTGTTGGCTTCTATTTCCATAGTGAATTGTATTTTGGGGTGTAGGCTGTTGAGATGTGTGAGGAAGTTGTTCAGTTTATCTTTCCCGTGTGGCCAGATAACAAAAGTGTCGTCAACATATCTGAGCCAGAGTTTGGGTTTATGTTCGGACTTCTGTAACGTTGGTTTCAAAGTGTTCCATATATAGGTTTGCGATGACCGGTGAGAGGGGTGATCCCATGGGTGCTCCTTCTATCTGTTTGTATCTTTGTCCATTGTGGATGAAGTATGTGTTGGTTAGGCAGTGGTTGGTCAGATCTGGGATGTGCTTGGGGGGGTTGTATTTGTTGTGGATAGCTGTCAAGGCTTCTTGAATGGGCACTTGTGTGAAGAGCGAAACAACATCGAAGCTCACGAGTAGGTCATTGGGTTGTAGGTCTTGTTTCTTTATAATTTCTATGAAGTGGAACGAGTTTTGTACGTATGAAGTGATGGATTCTGCATAGGGCTGGAGTTGTTTGGCAAGAAATTTGGCGAGGTTTTGTAGAGGTGAGCCTATGGAGCTGACTATGGGTCTGAGAGGCGTTCCTTCTTTGTGAATCTTGGGGAGGCCGTAGAGCTTGGGGCATCTGGATGATTTCTCTCTGGGGATGATGCTTGGCTTGATTTCTTCACTTAAGGGAGAGGCTTTTATTTTGGCTTTGGTGGTTTTTTCCAGGTAGGTGGTGGGGTCTGTGTTCAAAGGTATGTAAGCAGGGTCTTGTAGTAGGTTGGATAGTTTGGCTTGGTAGTCGGATGTGTTCATCACCACTGTGGCATTGCCTTTGTCTGCTGGGAGAATGATTATGTTGTTGTCTTTCCTCAGGTTGGTGAGGGCTTTTGTTCTTCTTTGTGTAAATTGCTTCTGGGTGGTTTGCTGGAGCAGAGGACATTGGTGACTTGAGTCTGATTTTGTTGGCTTCATCTGGGTTGATTTTGGTTAGGCTGGCTTCCACTCCGCATATGATGTTTTCGGTGGGGATGTGTCTGGGGGCGACTGCAAAGTTGAATCCTTTGGAAAGGACTTTGGTCTCTGCGATGGTGAGTGTCCTGTCTGATATGTTGTGAACTGTTTGTTTCATGGGTTGTTGTGGGGGGTTGGGCTTCTGGCGTTTTCCAGTTTGTGGAGTTTGTTGGTGTGTGTGTCTGTCTTGTGGGAGGTCTCTGTTTCAGCTCTCCAGGCGGCGAGTTGCTTGGATTTGTTCCAGAGTGTTGGGTGGATTTTGTTGCTGAGTTTGAGGTGGAGAGTGAGTAGGTCTCTGTTGGTTTGATCTAGTAGGTATCTTTTCCTGTGTAGTTCGCTTCTGATTAGGGCTAGTTCTGTTCTTTTCAGGATCCTTTCGCTGGATGGGGTTTTGAGTGGAATTTCAGTTGGAAGCTTGTGGGGATCACATTTTTGTCTCGGCAGTTGCGTAGGAATGCAATGTCACATAAGATGGTGGCTCTTCGGACTTCTAGTTTCTCGTAGGTTCTGGTCAGCTGGAAGGTTTCCTCCCCGTAGAGGTCGGATATTTGTTTTCGTAGATTTTCACGGGTATAGGTATGCATGTTAGGGTGGATTCGGGTTTCTTCCCGTGTAGAAATCTGGTTGTTTTGGCGACGTTTCGACGAGGTCTCACTCGTCATCTTCAGGCTGGTGTTCTGGCTTCTTTCTTCTTGAAGCAAAGCGTGATCTCAGTTGAAGTCCTTCTATAAATACTGCTGGGGTGTGTGGTTTGCTTGCTTATATATATAACTATTCTATTCTAATATATCTATTCTATTCTAATATATCTATTCTAACATTAGTCAATACTCTATCTAAGCCTATTCCTGTCTATATACATCACTCAGATCCTAGCTCACCAACACTATCCCATGTCAGGTTCCTATCTATATGCAGGCATGTACAAAAGTATATAAACATACATTGGCTCTGCCCACAAGCTCTTCTATTGGGTATGCGAATACCAGATCTTTACATCTTTTAAAGCAGGCCTGCCCAACAGGTAGACCATGGGCTACTGGTAGCCCGTGAAAGGTTCAAAAGTAGCCCGCTGGCCATCAACAAAAAAGGTGAGGGGTTAAGTTATCTACCCCTCCCTCCCCATCCCTAGGACCACCACTGTCCCAGCAAAGTTCTGGGTCTGCCAGCCCACTGCCTCAGCCGATTGGGGCAGTTCAAGGGCCATGGTGCATTGGAATCTGTTCCCTCCAGAACAGATTAATTAGTTTTCAATGCATTCCTATGGGAAACCACTGCTCCACTTACAAAAGTTTTTACTTATGAGCACATGCTCGGAATGGATAAAATTCGTAAGTAGAGGTTTTAGTATAGTAGCCCTCAGGCTTTTCTAATAGTAGCCCTCCGGTTTTTTCTAATAGAGTACAGATGTTAAGAATGAGCATAATGAATTTTGGCTGATGCAAGTTGTTGCAATAGCTATGAGGTAATGTCATTCATGATTGGACAGACACATGTATAAAAATGTATAAAATGTTCTGTAAATCATTGTACATTGGGCCTTCTGTGATTAAGGTACCCACTTTGTTTCTCTGCCATATATTCTGTCATATGTACTGAATGCTGTTATGCTGTTGAACTTTGTATAAGTTCTGTGATGCTATGATATATTTTTGTATATATGTAATATAGCTGTTTGGTTTTAATTCATATACTCAAACTTTACCAAATCAAATCACACCTTTTTAAGTTACTGGCAAATATTCCTTTTAAGTTTTAAATTTTACTGCAGGCTCAATGATGTTTATGCAATGCACAAGACTTCTTTAAATAATTCTGTTCATGTATTGGTTATTATCTGCATTCCAGTAATCGATGAACAAGCATAAATCAGTAAGAATGTGTAAAAATCAATTAACCAAACAAGCCAGGCATAGTAGCCCACAGATGGAAATCTAAAATAGTTACTGTATTGACAATGCAGTCAGATAGGACTTCTGTAATGCTTCTTGAGATAAGCATATTTAATTTACGTGCTGCACATTTGCCTAAAGAAGAGAAAAATTAGCTTGCTGTCAGGGCAAATCAGAGAACTATTTGTAATAACTTTTATACATTCTGATCAGCAAGGAGTATGACACTTTCTTCTTGTATTAACACCTGCAATAATGCATAGTATTAGAGATGGGCACGACTCAAAATAATGGTGTTTCATTTGTCGTTTGGTCGTTTAGGGGTCCGTTTTGGTTCATTTTCATTTTCGTGATTTTTTGCAAAAAAATTCATTTTCATTTTATTAGGTAACGAATTGAAAAAATGAAAATGAAAACAAAAAATTGCTGTTTCGTTAGCATTCTTTTTAGTTCAATGCATCTGCTGCAACGAAAATGAAAAACATGGCAAATTTGGTCATTTCATTTTCATTTTTGTTTTGTTTTAAAAAAATTCATTTCGTTTTCATTGCATAACGAAATGAAAAAACAAAAACGAAAATGAAAAATCGCTCGTTTTGTGCCCATTTCTACAAAGTATATGCAAACTTTTCCAAATGTGTTTGGGGAAAATAGTAATCAGATAAACAAGCAGGACACTGATCAAATAGGTTGTACTTGGTTTCTAAACTACCAGAACTTTATAGCTACTTTTAAAAACAAATACTTGTGATTTTGCAGAAAATTCAGGCATAGTTGGAATCTGAAACAAAAATAAAGCATGGCTGCTCTGCACCATAACTTGCAAAATAAGATATCCTGAGCAATGTTAATGTTCTAAATATGAAGTCTCTGAGAACAACTGCAGACTAATTTGGATTACTGAGATATTGGCTAAGAAGAGCCTCGTGCACAAAAGACTCAGATGACTGGCTCAATTTAATTCAGAAGAAACCCTTTATCACAGCAGTAGCCAATATTACAGGGAATAAGTGTTACAAGCAATTATCTGAAATCTTCTATTCCTTCTGTTTTTCGTTCCTTTAATTTACCTAAGTCTCAAGCTTTTGTAAACAGTTGTCTGTGTTCTGTGCTGTCAAGGAAGTCAGAACTGATTTGTAGCAACCCTGATAGGGCTTCCAAGGTAAGTGAAATATTTAAGGAGGTTGTTTACTGGTTCTACTCCCAAGTGAGTTTATGTGACCCAGTGGGGATTTGAACTCTGATCTCCAGAGTCCTAGTCTATCATTGTATCCACTGCACTCCACTAGGAATCAAAACATATATCACATTTTTAAAAGGTGTTTTAAGTCACCATTTGTCTGACCCAATGTTTTTCAGAAAGTAGCACCCTTATTCTGTATTGGCTTGATTTAACTTCAGTGATTAGCTATATAATGGGATTTTGTTATGTCTGCTAGTAAAAAGGTAAAGGTTCCCCCACAGATGCGTGCTAGTCGTGTCCGACTCTAGGGGCGGTGCTCATCACTGTATTCCAGCTGGAGGAGCCAGTGTTTTGCAAGTCCATGGCCATGTGTCCGGCATGGCTGCAAGGAAACACTGTTTTTACCTTCCTGCTTTTTACGGTGGTATCTATTTATCTACTTGCATTTTACCTGCTTTCGAACTGCTAGGTTGGCAGGAGCTGGGGTTATCAGCGGGAGCTCGCTCCACTGCATGTGTCAAGCCCTGCACACAGAATACACAGCAAGCCAAGTTCAGTTCTTTGCCAGGAGCTTTAGTTGTAATCCAGATAATGAACAAAGTACAGTCTGGATCAAAGCCAAAATACCTTACAGAGCCAAATGCCAAGTTCAAGGGTACAGAGAAATGTCGTAATCAGAAAGCCGGTCCAAGGTCAGGAAACAGAGTCTGGATACACACAGGAACATGGTGACAAGGTAAGTGACGCATTGCTCCCACAGAGGTTTCAGGGTAAACTTGCTAGCTTTATCCTAAACCAGGGAACACACCCATATCTCTGGCAAGGCTCCTGCTAGAACTCAGGGCTTTCAGATCTAATTCTACGCCTATCATTAAAGATCCTTTCCCTGGCTCTCCTGTTAGTTCTTCTTTGCAGGATCCTGTTCCTAGCCCTCATAGGAGGAGGAGATGTGCCCTCAGCTGCGTCCTCAGACTCAGCTGCCTGCTGAGTTGAACTGCAAGGCTCCTCCTGCTGTTCTTCAGCATTTAACCCTTCACATTCAGGTTCTATGACAGGCAGGGTCCTGGCAGCATGGTGGGATTCGAACCGCTGAGCTGCTGACTTTGAAGTCAGCAGTTTTCGGAGCCTTAGTCCACTGAGCCACCACGGCCCATCTGTTAGCTGACCCTGGGAAAAAAACCCTCAGAAAAAATAATTTCCAGTAGAGTGTTCGCACTATTTCAGTAAGTCCTTCACCTTCCACTCTTCTACCCTTTTCATGCTGTTGTAAAAACAACATCAGGAACAGTACTGATTAAAAAAACAGAATGGATATGCAGAAACAGTGGGGTAACTGATAAACACACAGCATTTTTAAATATTCTTCAAACACAATTTTTTAAATAAATCAAATCACTCTGAGAGTCTTAGAATAATTGTCTTCTGCAAATACTTTTTCATGATGACTTAGGAAAAAAGATGGGGAAAATTGAAAATGAGTCTCATTTTCTGCTGACTTTGATTCGTCAGGATCTGTTGATTTCTATTCATCGTAAATGGAGTTCCCTGATTGATATTAATAGAATTTTAGCCCTTTTTGATTCATTGGCCTGTGAAATTGGTACAAAGGTCCTGAAGGAGGGAAGCATCCCCTGAATCTCCTATACAAACCCTCCAGTTTAGGTGAAGATTGAGTTTCTTCAACCCATTCGTTAAAGAGCATATTTCTTTCTTTCTTTTTTTAATACATTTTTATTAAATTTTAAACTACATACAAGCTAATAAAAACAAAGTAACAAGGAACAATTAACAATACAAGTGTACCCCCACCCCCCGGGACCATCCATGAGTTGTTCTTTGTTACTCCGTCTTCTATTGTTCTAGTAATCTTCTTAAAGTCCTCTTCTCCAGAATTGTCGTGAAGTATTTGTTGGCTCTTTCCACTTCCCTTCAACTAATACATAGTCTATAAATTTTCCCCAGGTATCGTAAAAAAAAGTCTTTCTTCATTTCTCCTCATTTAACTTTTAAACTACAAGACAATTTATCGTTTATAGCTTTATCCCAAAGTTCATTGTACCAATCTTCCATCTTAAATTCTAATTTTGACTTCCAATTTCTTGCTATAATTAATCTGGCTGCTGTCATAAGATTTGCTATTAGCTCCTTTGTTGTAACATCATAATCTTTACTAGTTAACAATGATAATAATGCTATCTCTGGATTACAGTCTATATCTAAATCATATTACTTAGCTCTAAAAAAACATTTTCCCAAAACTTTTGAACTATTTAACATTCCCACCAAAGATGCATATATGTACCAAGCTTTTTTTCACATTTCTAGCATATCTTAGAGTACTCAGGATTCATTCTATTCAGTCTAGTTGGTGTTAAATACCATCTAGAAACTAGTTTAAAATAATTTTCTTTTATCCTGACCGATAATGATCTCAAGATGCTAATATTCCAAATTTTCACCCAGTCTTCTTTCTTTATCTCTACATTAAGATCTTGATTCCAAACCTCTCTCAGAGAATCTAACTCCTTCATTTCCAATGAATCCCCTAATATTTTATATATTTTACATTTTATTCCTTTCTCTATATTCTCCTGATCAGATTCCAGCAATAATAAGAACTGTTCAAATTTTGTACATTCTCTAACTTGACTCTTTCTTCTGACCCAGTCCTTTGTCCATTTTCCTAACTGAATGTAATTTAACCATGTTGCAGGATATTTTTTATACTGTGAGTTGATCTGATTTTGGCCATCCAACCTTTTAATCTAGCTATTTTCTTAGCTTTAAATAAATCTAAATAATGTGTCAAATTTGTAGGGAAATTTTCCAAGTCTGTAACTAAGCCTAGTGGGGAACCCTTCAGTGACAAAATTTTTCTATATGATCTCCATGTGGTCATTAAACCCTTCAGAAGGGGGTTGTCAATATTTACTTTGTTTTTAAAGTCAGTAAATAGAAATTTATTTATTTCCCCCTTTATATCCGATGACTCTTGCTCCCACCATATTAACTTCTCCGGTTTGAATAAAATTTCGCCCAAACAACTCATTTGATTGGCTATATAATAATTTCTTATATTGGGTATATCTATTCCTCCTTCTTTTGGGGATCTGTACCACAAACCTTTATTTATTCTTGGTTTTTTCCCCGCATTACAGAACCTGTTTATCATGTCTTGGAAAATTTTAAGTTCCTTTTCTAGAAACTGAACCAGTAGCATTTTAAAAATAAAGTTGATTTTGGGAAGTATTTTCATTTTTACCAATGCTATTCTACCAAACCACGATAAATTCAGTTTAGAGTAAGTTAGTAATTTATTTTCCATCTCTTCTTTTAATTTTGCAATATTTTTTCTTTAGTTTTAGTAAACTCTTTATAGAGTTCTAATCCTAGGTATTTAATACTTTTTCCGGGTTTAAGTCCAATTTTTTCAATTATCTTAAGGTCGTCTTTTCCGTAATTAAACAATAAACTTTCTGATTTTTGCCAGTTTACACATAATCCGGTTATTTCCCAAATTCTTCTAGATGAGTTTTTACTCTTTGGATACTCTCTATTGGGTCCAAAATAGTCAATAGAGCATCATCCACAAATAGACTGATTTTAGTTGCCCCATCTTTCCCTATACCTTTAATGGATTCATCATCCCTTATAGCATTTGCCAGGAGTTCTATAACGATACAAAAGAGAACTGGAGAAAGAGGACATCCTTGTCTAGTTCCCCGGCCTAGGGTAATTTCTTCAGTCATTCCATCATTAACTATTATTGAGGAAGTACCCTCTGAGTGAGGAAGTACCCTCTGAGTATAATTGATTTATTACTCCTAGAAAAAAATTCCCAAATCCCCATTTTTCTAGCAGATTTTTTAATGTAGACCATTGAACGCAATCAAAAACTTTAAAAAGATCTAAAGATAACATGCCTGCTTTAGTAGTACTTTTTCCCATTTCATAAAGAACATTCAAATTTCTTCTAATAATATTTGCCATTTGTCTTCCTTTGATAAAACCACATTGTTCATCTTTAATATATTTAGCTACAAAATTATTCATTCTTTTAGCCAGGATTGCAGTAAAAATCTTAGCATCTTGGTTTAATAGGGATATTGGTCTATATGACCCAATGTCCATTAAGTTTTTATTAGGTTTAGGTATTAAACTGGTTAAGGAGTGGGTCCAGGATCTCGGGACTTGTTCTCCCTCCAATATTTGATTGAATAGCTTTTTTAGTTAAGGTATTAATGCTGCTTTTAAAAGTTTATAAAATTCAGGTCCCAGACCATCCACTCTGGGCGTTTTATTATTCTTTAATTTATTTATTACCTCACCTATCTCTTGGTCTGTAATAGGTTTCTCCATTTCCTGCATATCTTCCTCTTCCAAAACTCTCTTTAAATTTTTAGTATATCTTCCTTGGACTTATTTTTTTGCTGTGTATTTTCTTGTATAGCTTTTAATTTGTCTTTCATTTTACATATCTTGCCTGGAATATTTTATAATCCCTCTGTTCTTATCTCTCCTTTTCTGGGATTTCTAAAAGTTTTGAATTTTTTGTATTCAAAGAAATTTCTTTTTAAATAAAGTAAGTTTCTTTGTGTTTGTTGTAGTTCTAAATCATCTAGTTCTTTTTTCTTTGCTTCGATCTGCCTCAATATCTTCTTATCGTTATTAGAAAAAAATTGGGATTCTAAATCTGCTATTAAATTTTCTAAATTTCTTTTATTGAGCTCTTCCTTTTTTTACTATAAAGTTTTCTCTTATGATAAAACCTCTAGCTACAGCTTTCAAGGTGTCCCATATAATTGCCATTTTGCTACCTGCCTTTTCATTTATGTCCCAAGTTTCCAACCAACCCTTTTTAACTCTTTCCAGCACTTCTTGGTATTGAAATATTTTTTGGATTCATTCCCCATCTTTTAGCTTCTCTATAGTTTTTGTTTATTGCTATGTCGATTGACATTATAGCATGATCAGATGTTTTTATAATCTCGATCTCAGTGTTGTTTACTTTAGGTATTAGACTTGGTGAAACAAACACAAAATCTATCCTAGAATAGCTCTTGTGTACTGGTGAGTAGAAAGTATATTTTCTTTCATCTCCTTTCATTTCTCTCTAAACATCCTTCAATCCTGTAGTATTTATAAACTTTGCTAGTGTTGTGTGATTAACCCTCCAGTCTTCCTTCTTACAAACTGATTTATCTTTGATTTTATCTAATGCCATATTAAAATCTCCAGCCATTATTAAATACCCCTTTTTAACAGTTTCAATCTGATCCCAAAGGAGATCATAAAAACGGTTTTGATTAGCATTTGGTGCATATACATTTACCAAAGTACATTGCTCTTTACCCATTACAACTTGCAATATTATATATCTGCCTTCTGAATCTTTCACCACATTTTCAACAATACATTCACAATTCCTTGAGATTAAGATGGCAACCCCTCTTGCTTTAGATGTACCAAAACGTTTTTCGTATATATCGATATTTGGAATTTTTAATTCATTGAGACCATCTCTTATTTGACGAGTCTCTTGCAAAAATGCGATATCAATTTTATGCCTTTTAATCATCACTTCAATTCTCTTCCTCTTCAAAATTGACCCCAAGCCCTTTACATTCAATGTTGCTAATTTTATGAACTTTCCCATAACTTAATTTTTTTTCTTTTAATGTTCTGGAGTGATCCCGTTGTGTATTAAAAAAAAACACCAACAGTTACTAAAGAAACAGCTAAAATAAACCTAACCCTCCATCCTAAAAATATGTTCTTTTCTCCCACCCCGCTAGCTGTCATACTCTTTAGCATGTGCCCCCAAGGGATGGGAGGGAGGAGATCCGTCCACGGACAATGACCGGCCAAGATCCCGCAAGCTCTTTAATTATCATAATACTGTATATCAATTTCCCCCAGAAAATTTTCATATCCCCCTCTAAAGTGCCCTCTCTCCCCCCCAAAAAAAAGGAGGGGTAGGGGGGAATTAAAAGGGAATAAGGAAAGACAGAAAGGGAGGGAGAGGGGGAGAGAGAGAAGGGAGACAGAAAGAGAGAGAGAGAGAGAGAGAGAGAGAGAGAGAGAAATGAACTGGTGGGCTTTGCCTGTTGTTCACCGTCCTGATGTTGCGGTGGAGGTCCCAGGAGCCGGACTAGGAGAAGTCGAGTCATCTTGAATATTCCATGCTTCCAGAAGGTGCTGGCCTTCTTCTAGGGAGTGAATTGTGTGCTAAATAGAGCCTCTCCAAACATTCAAGAACAGGGGATGGCCCCAAGAGTAGCGATAATTGTGTTTCCGTAGTGTTGTTGTCACTGGCTTCATCGATTTTCGCCAATCAGAGGTTTCTTTGGAGAGGTCTTGATAGACTTGCACAGTTTGATCTCCTCTCTTAAGAATGTCAGGATTTGGTCTTATGGAAGACATAAGACGTTCTTTGTTTACATAAGAGGCAAATCTAACTATTATTGGTCTTGGGCTTCCGTCTCTTGAGTTGCCCAAGTAGTGAATCCTCTCTATGTCTTCCTCCTCCAGTTGTTTGGATAAAAAGGAATTGAGCCAAGCTATCACTTCCTGTTTTAATTCTCCCTTCTTTTGAACTGCAAAATTAATCAGCTTTACATCCTGTCTTCGAGAGTAATCTTCCATATAAGTTAATTTCTTTTTGGCTGTCAATAAAACCTGCTTTTGAGAGCTAATTTCAGTTTCATTTTTGTTACACGTGTATCCAGATTCTTGATCTCCCCTGCCAAGTTTTCAAGTTTCTGGCCATTGCTGTCGACCACTGTCTGCGTCTGCTTGATTTCACGAGATAAATCTTCTTTGGTACTTTGAAGTTCCTGTGAAAGGCCATCCATTTTACACATCACATCTTGCAAACCCATGCTCATTAGGCCCACCATTTCTGATCTCATCTGTCGCATTTCCGTCATGAAATCTTGGTCTGCGGGGGGGGTCCTTCTTTTGACCCATCGCCATTACTAGCTCCCCCTCAACTGGAGGTTCGATACGTTGTAGAGCTTGACGGGTATATGTTGTATCAGAAGGTTTCCTGACCCAGGTCTTTAACAGACAAGGTTTTTTCTTTTATGCAGGCATATAAATAAACAGGAATCCTACGTAGAAAACCCACGCCAGAGCCTACAGAATTTAGTCTGTCTCTCTGTGCAGGCTATTCAGACAGCCAAAAACGAAAGTAGCAGGCTATTCAGACAGCCAAAACCGAAAGTAGCTAGATCATTAGTAAATCAAGCTTATCTGCTCTCAAAGAAGTATAAATTGCTTCTCAACAACAACAACAACAAATAAATTTATTGATTAGTCCTATGACCATATCAACCAATAACAACACAGACTATAGAATATATTGAAGTACATGCAACACCATCCAATAGGGTACCCTACAATACAGATTCAGAATATACAGAAGTCATATATGTAGATCTCCTTTGCAGGATACTCCAATTTGTTCGACATATTGCGTTCTTAAAGCTGCAGCTTTAATTACAAACTTTGCAACTCTGCGAACAATGTACACATTAGAGCCCAAAAGAAGATAAGACAATCTGTGAATTGGTTCCCTATGGACTGTTCTTTCTAAAAAGGAGAAATGATATTCAAGCCTGATGGATGCATATAATTGACATTCAAAGAGAATATGAGAAATGTTTTCAACAGAAGGGGATCGACAAATACAGGTTCTCTCCTGATAAGGGAGGTGGTGAAAACACCCATATTTGTCCATGGAATCCAGCAGTTCAAATCTGGCTCTAGCAAAGGCCCTTCTTAATACTTGAGGTAAGGGCATTGAAATGTATTTTTCAGGTAAAAAGGTAATTTTATTCTTAGCCAACCAGCTTAGTGATCTATTTTTAGATAATAATTCCAGGTCTGATTGTGCACAAATATCTAGGACTCGCTGTTTGAAGATATCTCTTGCCTGTAAAGCTATTGAAAGCAAATACTGAATAGAAAGCCCATGGTGTGTAATAGTTTCATGAAGGCGGTTAATGCAAGAATTGCTTCTCCTGTCGTCCCCAAATGATTTAATGATGCATTACTCATGGCTCCAAGGGCTTTAGACAGTAAATTTTAAAGCTTTTCTCATCTCGGCGCGGAGCTCCGAAATCAAGCGGCCGACATGCTTCGTGGGCGGGACTTCCTAAAGAGCATATTTCTATGGGGCCCCACATTTTTATAACTCATATGTCTCAAGTCCAATCTGCACCTCTCTGCAACTGCAGTGTTTCTAGGTGTCTTGGGAGGGCACACTTTCCGGGAGGAGATCTTTGAAGTGCATATATCAGACATCTGAACCCCAGTCTTCATCAATCTTTCAGGGCCTATAGACAAGAGTCAGGGGAAGCATTCCTGCATATTTGTGGCCTCTAGATGCTGGGGTGGTCTTTTTATAGCACTGTATATGGAAGGTAAATAATTCATTGATTTGTCACTGGAAATTCGTTGATTCATCAATCATCAGCCCTGACAAATGACAAATAAAGACAAATCACATTTTTGAAAATTCCTCCAGTACTTAGGAACTGTTGCTCTATGTCTATGAATTTTGACAATCCAGTTCTTCTAAATATGACCCTTCAGATCTGACCCCACCGTTGCCCTTTAGTAATATGATTACCATGATTCTGTTAGGACTTTTCACTGGAGTACACATGAGGCAGAGTAATGAATTACAACTAATTAACAAGTTACCAGTTTTCTGTTCCATTGCTTATCCAGTCATGTATCTGGTAAATGGTACAAGGCCAGGCATGCAACCAGAGCCTCATTAATTAGCTGCAACTTGCTGTTACAACTTATGCAATTTCATTTACTCTGGCTAAAATCTGAATTGCACTATATTTAATGGGTCACAATGCTTACTTAGTTCATTTTTCCTTACTCCAGGCACAATTGTCTCATTTAAAAGGTATTAATGCATATGTAAACATTAGAACAGACTTGTTTGCCCCTATTTTATAGGTTTCTGCCAGTTATACTATATGAGGGCATCTAAACTAGACTACTATAGTCTGTTGTTCAGCCTCCGTCCCTCAATATCTGTAGTCAATGGTAAATACTTCCTTTCTTCCATTATACATCATTTAGATCCATTTCCATCTGCATTATGGTACATTTTCCTTTTTATGGCAAATACTGTAAGTACAGTTTTGACAGCCATGTGCCAGTGAGCAAGTGTATGGGTAGATGAGCAGACTGACAAAGAGGCAGACAAAATTCATGCATGCAACAACTTTTTTGGGGGTAAAGGGAACAAGGCAAAGATTCTAACAGCAGTTCAGAAGAGACTTCTTAACATTTCAAAAAAAGGAATGCCACTGAAGTATTTACATTTCTCATCTTATGTTACTTTAACCTTTTTCTTTCTTTATTATATATTACTTTCTTTCAAGCTAAAAGATGTTCTGAAGAGCTTTTACATTTTGTTTTCTCTTTGGACTTATTTTTGTTATCTACCAAAGCTCAAGAAGGACAATAATGCTTCTCTCTCTCTTTCTCTCTTTCTCTTCCATTCTGGTAGAATAGTAAAAGGAAAGGAACCCAATTCTTTTATTCCTTTTATGGAGCAGTCCATTTTTCTTGTTTATGTTATTAGAGGCACATGGTCGTTGCACCTCTGATTTTGTGTGGCAGCAGAAATCAACATTCTACAAGGCAATTCTAAACATAGTTAGACCAAACAAAGTATTCTAACTTCTAACTTCTAACTTCAAAACCTGGGCCTAAATAAAAATAAGACCTGCATCAAGTTCGGTAAAGTTTTATCAGACAGTCTCCTCTTATTCTGTGTACCCAAGTGGTAAGGTTTGGGCATTGGGTTTTTGAGCTATGATTTTTAAAAGATGCAACTGAATAACTGAGTTTCTATGCTCATCCCCACTCCACCCCATTGAAAGCTGTGAACGTGCATTGTTGTAGGCTAAAATGTATTCTGATTGGAACTGACCTCATTAAGAAGGTAATGTCCTCATGAAGAGGTCAATTAAGCTTGCTAATTGACTGGAGGAGGCAATAGAAGGAGTGAGTCATGAAGGAGACAGAAGAAGCCACACTGGGTTTCAGAAGTACCACTATTTATCCAACAGCTGCAGCATCTTGGACCTGATATTGCCACTGCCTTCAGAGTGCACCCTGCTTCAATCACCTTTCTGGACCACCTGCTCTGAAACCCCAACAATCAGTTTTGTTTTCATTTCTAGTCAAGAATGCCATCTTGGAGAATGATGTTTCTGTGATGCCATTTCCTTCCATATAATGACAAGACAGATCAACATACCATAAGAAACAGGTCTCAGACACGGTGTTGAGCAGTTATAATAGTGGGGAACAAACAGAACACTTGCAAGGTCAGAAAAATTTCACTGATAAGAATTCTGTTGAGGATGATGATGATGATAATGATGCATTATTTGAAACTTCTTCTTGTAAAAGGCAGTAAATGAGTTTCCAGGAGGGGTGAAGGGAATTACAAAAGCAGGTGCAGAAAAATGCTACTGCTGTAAAAGCTTCCTAACACATTTCAGAGCCCATATGTGCGTAAACATCACAATTTAAGGTAGTTTACAGCAATCCATTCATTATGCTAATAGCTACAGCTGACCCACATTATAGAGAGCTGCCTCAAATGTCAACCTGATGCTGTTTCCTGATCTTTTAAAAATGCATACCAAACAGCCTCAGGGGAGCTTACAGAAAGCTGATTTGAGGGCAGACACTTTGCCTGTATTAGCTGCAAAAACTGGCCATTAGACTATGCTTTCAAAGCTTTGCAAAAATCATAGCAAAAACCCATAGTATCAAATTATGGCTTATTCATGTCATTTCCTTTCGCTGTTTGTACACACGTGGAATATGCATTCTTTCTTTTGCTTGTTATCAGGAACCCTTTCTTTAAAACATATACTTTCATTATATTTTTGAAAATGGCTGGCCTATGATACTTTTATTTTTGCCTGAGGGAAAGCAGCAAAAACCATCTCTTCCCCATCCACATCCAGCTACATTGGGTTCAAGGCAAGAGAAGCTGTTTTATTACCTGGGACATAAAGATTCCCACAAAATTATACAACTGCAATACACTGGACAATGTTGGTTGTTTATTCGTAATAGTCAAAACCATCTGCCTGAGCCAACAACTTCATTTTACCTAAGAAGAAGATCAGTCTTTTCCTCCAGCAATACTAGTGTCTTCATACAGGTAGATGAACAGAGATTTGATCCTAGATCTCTGAAAGCTGGGTCTATTATTTTAGGATAGAGATAGGCATGAACTAGGAAGATGTCTATTTGGAATATTTTTTTTAGTTCATCACTATTCACAAATAACAAGCTCTCAGTAGAAGCAAACCACTTCATAGTGTGTGCAATTCAGAATTTCAGGAGTGCCAAAAGAGCCCTGCACGTGTCAGAGGTGGAACGTACAATGAGTCTTCTGCTGACTCTCCTTACCCCCCTCCAAGTCTGATGAAAATTGAATTTGAGACATCCAAGTTAGATTCCCCCAAAGCAGGTCCCCTTGGAAAGTGCTTATTTAGCAGCTGGCTTTAGCACCTACTTTTTTTGGGGGAGGGGGACTGTGATGCAGACATACCAGTCTTTCCTGCAGGAAAGAACACAGAAAATGCACACTCCGGGGCTGGACCTTCCGGCCACTGGAGCGATTTTACCCTCTTGCGCCCTATAAAGGGCAGTTCCTCCCTCCCCAGACAGCTCAGTTGGAGCGTTCCCCACCCGCCCACCCTTTAAGGACTAGTGTGAGTGTAACTGGTCACCTACAGGGGCCGGATAGGAAATTTTGACCCGCACTCTAGATTGGCCATTGAGACCGGGGATTTTTCACCTATCACACACTGGTACCTGGGCATGTTAGGAGTTATGTTGTTTGGTCACACTGGCGGCAGAAGCACATGAAGGGCAGGGGATGCCATAGACTGGCCCGGGGGATGCCGTTGGCTGACCGCACCAACCGGGGGTAAGCAAGCGCCATGCTCCTGGGTTGCAGGGGTCCCGGGAGACCCCGGGGTTCCAACCCCAAAGATGCTATATGCCAGGCTCCTCCTGTTGTTGTTTGCTTACCTGAAGTTCTGTTTAATAAAGTGTGGCCCAGTTTAAACTCCAGTTGATGGTGTCGTCTCGTCATTTTGCGTGGGAGGGCAATGGTGTCAGGTGATTCATGTTCGACACCACGACCACTGACCTGTGGGTTCCCCCACGATTCTGTTTTGTATCCCATGCTATTTAACATCTATATGAAACACCTGGGGGAGATCTTCAGGACTTTTGGGGTTAAGTGCCATCAGTATGCTTATGATACCCAGCTCTACCTCTCATCAACTCCAGATTCTAAGGGAGCTACTATCTCAACTTTACATAAGTGTTTAGCTGCAGTAATGAACTGGATGAGGCCATTGGACACAATTCAAGGTGCTGACCTTGATCTACAAAGCACTATACGACCAGGGTCCTAGCTATCTTAAAGATCAAATCTGACAGGATGAACCTGATAGGGTGTTAGAACATAAGAAAATAAGAAGAGCCATGCTGGATCAGGCCAAAGGCCCATCTAGTCCAGCTTCCTGTATCTCACAGCGGCCCCAGCAGATGCGTTTGGGAGTGCATGAGACTAGATATCTGTCTCCTGATACCACTCCCCTGCATCTGGCCCTTGAAGTACCCTGGTTTAAAGCCTAGAGATTACACATCTCCGTCATGGTTTGTAACCCGTGATGGACTTTTCCTCTAGGAATCTGTCCAATCCCCTTTTGAAGGCATCCAGGCCAGATGCCATCACCACATCCTGTGGCAGGGAGTTCCATAGACTTACAACGCGCTGGGTGAAAAAATATTTTCTTTTGTCAGTTCTTACTCTCCCAGCACTCAATTTGAGTGTATGTCCCCAAGTTCTGGTATTTTGAGAGAGGGAGAAGAGCTTCCTTCTATCCACTTTACTCATACCCTGCATTATTTTGTATGTCTCAATCTATCCCCCTCAAGCGCCTTTTTCCAGACTAAAGAGGCCCAATTGTTTTAGCCTTTCTTCATAAGGGAGGTGCCCCAGCCCAGTAATCATTTTAGTCGCTCTCTTCTGCACCTTTTCCAGTTCCACTATGTCTTTCTTGAGATGCGGTGACCAGAATTGTACACAATACTCCAGGTGGGGCCTTACTATTGTTTTGTATAACGGCATTATAATGTTGGCTGTTTAATTTTCAATCCCCTTTTTGATAATCCCTAGCATGGAATTGGCCTTCTTCACTGCTGCCACACATTGGGGAGACACCTTCATGGAGCTGTCCACCAACACACCAAGATCTCTTTCCTGATCCGTCACGGATAACTCAGAGCCCATGAGTTGATAGATGAAGTTTGGGTTTTTTGCCCCAATATGCATTACTTTACATTTGGTTACATTAAAACGCATTTGCCATTTCTCAGCCCACTTCTGCAAACTTGGCCACCTCACTGTTTATCCCTGTCTCCAGGTCATTTATGAACAGATTGAAAAGCACCGGTCCCAGGACCGAGCCCTGGGGCACACCGCTTTTCACTTCTCTCCATTGTGAAAATTTCCCATTGACACCTCTTTGTTCCGGGATCTCTGCAGTTCTCAATCCATAAGAGGACCTGCCCTCTTATCCCCTGACTATGCAATTTTCTCAGCAGCCTTTGGTGAGGGACTGTGTCAAAAGCCTTTTGAAAATCCAGATAGACTATATCCACCGGTTCACCCAAATCCACGTGCCTGTTGACCTTTTCAAAAAATTCTAAAAGGTTTGTAAGGCAAGATTTACCCTTACAAAAGCCATGCTGATTTTCTCTCAGCAAGGTTTGTTCTTTTATGTGTTTTAAGATTTTCTCTTGGATGAGGCCTTCCACCTTCTTCCTGGGACAGATGTAAGGCTAACTGCCTGTAGTTTCCTGGGTCCCCCTCCTTCCTTTTTAAAAATTGGTGTGACATCCGCTATCCTCCAGTCCTCCGGCACTGTGGCCATTTGAAGAGACAAGTTGCATATTACTGTTAAGAGATCTGCAATTTCATTTCTCAGTTCCCTAATAACCCTTGGGTGGATGCCATCTGGGCCCGGTGACTTGTTAATCCTCAATTTATCAATTAGTCCTAAAACCTCCTCTCTTTTAACCTGTATTTGATTTAATTCTTTAGTCAAGAGGGGCGGCTCAGGCAGCGGAATCCGCTCAAGGTCCTCTGTCGTGAAGACAGACGCAAAGAACTCGTTCAATTTCTCTGCAATGTCCAAGTCCTCCTTAACCTCCCCTTTTCCTCCCTCACCATCCAGAGGCCCAATTGGTTCTCTGGCAGGTTTTCTACTTCTAACATATTTAAAGAAGCTTTTATTATTACCCTTTATATTGCTAGCCATTCGGTCCTCAAAGTCTTTCTTTGCCTCCCTTATCATCTTTTTACATTTCTTTTGCCAGAGTTTGTGTTCCTTTTTATTTTCCTCGTTTGGGGAGGATTTCCATTTACAGAAGGACCTCTCCTTGTGCTTTAGAGCCTCTCTGCTGTTAACCATGCCGGTGTCCTCTTGGACTTAAATGAGCTCTTCTTTCTTTGTGGTATGCACTTGTGCTGGGCCTCTATTATTGTTGTTTTAAACAGGCTCCATGCACTCTGAAGAGATTGGATTCTTCTAACCCTCCCCTTCAGTTTCTCTCTAACTAGTTTCCTCATCTGAGGGAAGTTTGCCCTTCGGAAATCAAGGGTTTTTATGTCTGATTTGGTTGACACTCTTCCTCCAACATGCATGGCAAAGGAGATTGCAGCATGGTCACTGTTCCCCAGAGGCTCAGTGACATTCACATCCCTGACAAGGTCCTGAGTATCACACAATATTAGATCTAGAGTTGCCTGTTCTCGGGTGGGCTCCATGACAAGTTGCTCTAAGGCACAGTCATTCAGCAAGTCGAGAAACCCAGTTTCTCTTTCTTGCCCGGAGCTCGCATTGGCCCAGTCAATGTGGGGATAATTAAAGTCCCCCATGATTACTATCCTATCCCTCTTAGCCACCTCCATGATTTCTCTCCTCATTTCAAGGTCCCCCTCAAGTTTTTGATCTGGTGGATGATAGAATACTCCAACTATCACATCACTCTTTGGACCTGGTAGTTTAACCCATAGTGATTCTATGGCAGAGTCAGACCCTCTGTCAATCTCCATTCTGCTGGATTTTATGCCTTCTTTGACATAGATGGCCACTCCTCCTCCAACCCGCCCCTCTCTATCCCTTCTATAGAGTTTATAGCCTGGGATTGCTGTGTCCCACTGGTTCTCCACATTCCACCAGGTTTCTGTTATGGCTATTATATCAATGTTATCCCTAGCTGCCAGATGCTCAAGTTCTCCCATCTTTGATGACCTGTTAAGGTCATCAGGAGCGGCCTTTCCATCTCAACACCCTTACAGGTACATCTTGTGGGAACACGTGAAAGGGCCTTCCCGGCTGCTGCATCTAGACTCTGGAACTCCCTCCCACTAGGGGTGAGGACTGCTCCTCAATGATGTCTTTCCAGAAACAGGCAAAGACCTTTCTCTTCAGGCAAGCTTTCCCTGAATGATGGACTACCTATTATGTATCTTTTATATGCATTTACTATACATGATCATATAGACTTTGTGTTTCTAACAACTTATAACCTTGTGTGATTGCATTGACACCATGTTTTCAATGTTAATTTCCATTAGGGATGGGCACAAAACAAAAAATGATATGCTGTTTTGTCATTTCACCCAGTAGGGGGAAGAGAAGGAGGTGGGTCCCCTCCATTGCTCCAGCACTCCCTGCCTGCTCCTCTCAGCCCTGGCTTCTGGCCTCCTCTCAGGTGGGAGGCAGATGTAGGTGACTCCCCTGGGTCCTAGAGGCACCAGATTTGGTGCCAGGCAGCCATTTTCAGGGGGTCCAGCAGAGATGTCATTGGCTGTACCCCTATAAAAATGGCCCAGTCAGCACTGGGGTGATCCCCTTGTGGTGACTGGGCCATTTTTAAAGGGGTCCAGCTGATGACAGCTCATCTAGAGCCCTCTGAACATGTTTGGGTCGCCACTGTGGGAGCCCCATGCTAGCAGCCCAGGCATTTTTAATGAAGTCCAGCTGAGGTGTCATTGGCTGTACCCCTTTAAAATGGCTCCCAGGCACAAAATCTGGTGCCTCTAGAAACCAGGGGTGCTGTTTCAATTTGTTTCATTTTGTTTCATACAATTTTTAAAAAAAATTGTAAAGAAACAAAATGAAATGAAATGGGATGGGCACAAAACGAAATGAAACATTGGTTTTCCGTTTCATGCCCATCCCTAGTTTCCATCACTCAAAACTTTTACATGGAATTTTTACTCTATCTCTAACTGCTAGCATTGTCTTGTAGTTTTAATGTAATGTCTTGTAATGCTGTAAGATGTCCTTCAATTCTGTGTCTTAATTGTACTGGACTGTATATTGTCCCTCATTACTGTAAGTTGCCTTGGGTCCTTTTCCAAGGAGAAAGGTGGAGTAAACATATTCTAAAATATTTTTTTTAAAAAAATACAAATCCAATCTTTGCAAAACATGGAAAGGATGGGAAAGGAATACATCTGAAGACTTTCTGTGAGTTTGGTGTCTGTAACTCATGTAGAGACCATTCTACATGGATGTCCCAAGTTGTATGAACCATGAAATGTACACATTGTCAATACCAAATCATTATTTTTAGTTCAGTGTTTTGTTTCATTCTTTGCAGGGGCATTTTCCCCAACGCATCCTGAAGCTAACCACAAAATGGCTCAAGTCATGGGGGAGGGTTTTGGTTCATGGCTCAATTCACACCCATCTCTACTCTAGGACTACATCATATACCTCATGGGTTTCTCTCTGAGTCATATAAGCCAATGTGAGAGAATTGTGAATATTTCACTATGGCTTGCTAGAGGGACTGCTCTTGTAGGAATGTTGCTCTGGCTGTTTGCCCTACAAATATGCCCAATATTGTTTAGGCAAAATGGCAATTGGTATGTTTATAAGATAGATTTGTCCTAAAAATGATATTTGACTTTGAACCACATTAGAAAATTATTTATTGATGTGCTCACTGAAGTTATATCAGATACTCTATTTAATGTTTCTGACCCCATGAATTTATCTATCTATCTCTCTTTAGTCACTTCACTGGTTCTACTCAGTGGTTATTATTGATTTCTGGGGTGGGGAAGGTTATTGTTAAAATGCATTGTTTTGTCACTGGAACATGGAGCGAGCAGGATTTTGAGTTTTCTTGTGCTGTGGCCATTGTTCTGCCAATGCCATTGAATTGACTCTTGATGGATGCATTAACAGCTGATGTGCATTAGGGGAGATAAGACATTTGTCCCAGGGAAGCCCAGTAGTTGTTTCCTGGAAGGTGTAGATCAGATGTTTAATCATGGTTTCATAGCAGCAGAGAATGGGGGAAGTAGGGGGAGGAGACTATGGAAATAGGAAAGCACAATGCCTCCAGGCAAGTGTCAATAGCCAGACTGAATTAAGGGTGTTTGTATGCTTTTAAGTTGGCTATATGCTCAATAGCTCAATGGCTGCAGACCAAGACATTGGAAATTCAGTTTCCCACTTTACCTTCTGTGGGAAGGAAATTCAGTTTCCCACTGTACCTTCTGTGTTGGGCTTTGGGACACCACCAGAAGAAAAGAACAGTAAGCTACTTCTGGCTAGTCTCTACCTGGAAAACCCTGAAAAGGGTAACCTTAAATCAGAATTGACTGATGATGATGATGATGATGATGATGATGATGATGATGATGATGATGATGATGATGATGATGATGATGATGATGTGGTGGTGGTGGTGGTGGTGGTGGTGGTGGTGGTGGTGGCCTGGAATAAAGAGCTTCTGGTCACCCCTAGAGCAGAATAATACCACAGAAAATATTTCATGTCCCATTTGGCACTCTTAAGGTTAAATAATGTTAATGTACTTGAACTGAGGATGGGCACAATGAAATGACTGAATTGCTAGTGTCAATGGAGAAGGTGAATGACGGATTACCTTCTCAATAAAGGCCAACATCTCTGTTGGATGCTTCAAGTACTCAGGTATTAGGGAGGGCTCAGATTGAAAAGCTGCATTTTGTCTTATAGCTGCCTCATCGGTCATTTTCATTGGTTGCAGGGTGGAGCAAAACACTTGCATCATTGCCTGATTTTAAAATGTTGCTCTGACTTTCTTAACTCCCTGAGTTGCTTTACTATTGTGTGTGCTAAAACAGCTATATTCCTCTAAAAGGTAGACTAAGAATTAGCATCTGGAAATCTATTCCTTTGCATAATGTCTCCAGGGCCACTTTTTTCCATCTCTGCAGGATCGCCCAGATCCGCCAGTACCTTGATGAGTCCTCCCTGAGGACAGTTGTGCAGGCCCTGGTGATCTCGAGGATCGACTATTGCAATGCCCTCTACATGGGGTTGCCCTTGACCCTGACCCGGAGGTTACAGCGGGTGCAAAATGCGGCGGCTAGGCTGGTGGTGGGTGCCCGTAAATACGAGCACATCACCCCAGTCCTGGCCCGCCTGCATTGGCTCCCCGTTGTCCTCCGGATCAGGTTCAAGGTCCTGGTTTTGATTTTCAAAGCCCTCCACGGCTTGGGACCAGAGTACCTGGTGGAGCGCATATCCCAAAAGGCATCCGGATTCAGACCTATGAGATTGTCTCAGGCACACTCACTGCGGGTTGCCACACCCAGAGAGGCGCAGAAAACGCGCACGCGAGACCGCGCCTTCTCTGTGGTGGGGCCTTCACTTTGGAACCACCTCCCCAGTGAGCTGTGCCTGCTTTCGTCCCTGCCTGCCTTCAAGAAGGCCTTGAAGACCCTCTTTTTTAGAGAGGCCTTCGGCGACCTGTGAATTAGAGTTGTTGTGGTTTTTTTTCCCCCTTGGGCTCGTCGCCATCTTGTCTTTCGCTGCCTTATTGCTTGCAGTTTTAACTGTTGTTTATGTGTTTTTACTCCTGTTAGCCGCCCAGAGTTCCCGTTGGGAAGATGGGCGGGATATAAGCTCATAAATAAATAAATATAAATAAATAAATAATAACTAGGGATGGGCATCAAACAAAAAATGAAACACTAATTTGTCAGTTCATTATGTAATGAAAGAAAATGAAATGAAATCAACCGGTAAAGCAGCATTTCATTAGTAACACAATGATCCAGCAGTTTTATAGTTTGAAATGAACTGATTCATTCTCTGTAAAACAGGTTCCCTGGGTCCTAGAGGCAACAAATTTGGTGCAAACCTTCTTTGAATTCTCCCCCTTTAAGCCCTCCAAATTTGTAGTCCAAAGAAGGTACCCACAAAATTTGGTGCCTCTAGGACCCAGGGGACACATTTTATAGGGTAATTAATCAGTTTGTTACTAGTTCATTTTGTATGTGTGTGTTTTTTAATTGTTTCTAATGAAACAAAATGAATCATGGGGAAATGAAACAAAATGAAACAAATCTCAATTCTTCTGTTTCGTGCCCATCCCTAATAATAACCTGTAACTAGATTAGGACAATTGACTCAATGGACCCCATGGAGGAGATGACTCATCAAACCCCCACTGAGTCTATACTAGAGTGACTATTTTCTTATTTTCTTTGCTTATTGCACTTTTATGCCACCTTTCTCTTACTAGTGGGACTCAAAGTGGAGGCTTAGAAAGGTCAGTCTCTGCCCATCTCAGAAACAGCATGGAGGCAGCAATAGGATGCTTGGGTTGAGCTAGACCAAGCTAAGCCTCAAAACCCTCCAAATTTAGACCTTTCTCCCAAGTGTATCACATTAAGGTGTTTGCAAGGTGCCTCTAACATAGGTAGAACTCCCAGAATGGAGGATTCCAAAATGTATATTTCAGAAAATCCACACATTCCATTGCTACGAATGGGTTTTTTAATCCTGAAATCTACTGATGCCATCACCCAACCTGCAGAATAACTGAGGTGGAGTGTCACCAAAAGGGCACAGGCATGTTGGTGATTTGGAAAGGGCAGAATTTTGCAGGCCAAATGCAGCTGCAGACTTCTAAACTGTTAAGTAGTGTGGTGGGTGGGTGGCTGTGCAACCACTAAAATGGCTGTCTGAAATGTGATGTTGTAAGCCTACCATCCCTTTGTTTCATCAGCGTTCTCTTTGCCAATAGCAGGCACATAGTGAACTTTTTTCACCAGCTGCTTCCTGTACAACAAAAAACAGCTTGCCACCCATGAATAAAAGGGATCTTTGTTCCATAATTGGCAACAACATCTATTAAAAGTAGAGAGGCTTTACTAAGTGTTTCTTCCAAATGTACCTGTCTGAGCAATTACCAACAATGTATTACTCCCACGTTCAATTTATTCACGCACAATTTCATGTTTAAAACCCTGAGTTTCCTACTGATTCCAACAGCTGTTATTATTAGGAAATAATTAGTCTGAAGCATGCACAATCCTATTAGCTGGGGAATTTGTTGTTGTTTTAAGATGAGATATTTTATTGGGTTTTGATTGGGGGGTAGAAAAGCAAGGTTCATACCAGGAACTTGGTTAGCAGAGCACAATGCAAAAAAGGCAAAAATGTGGAAGTCTTCAGTTTAGTCTCACCAAAACTCCCTTGCAACACATCAGCTTCTTGGGCCCATTGGAGGCCCCAGAAGTGGTTTTGGGCAATCAGGAAGGCACTTCTGATTTATTGGAAACCACTTCCGGTTCACCTGAAACCACTTCTGGGGCCTCAAACAGGCCTGGGAACCCCATGGGATGCCCACTTGGGGCAGCATCAGGCCTGGAGTAAGTGCAGGAGGCCTCAAACAGCCCCACACAGCTTGCCCCATGAGGCCTTGCCTTCATATACTGCGGTCCTGCAATATAGTGGGACCATAGTATATGAACCATGAAATGTCGGGGGATGACTGTATTTTGTATTTGGGCATTCCACCCATACTCAAATTTCATACTAGGGAGCTGATGACATTTATTTTTGATAGCATTCATTCCATTCTATCCTTTCCCCCTCCCTTATGCCTGAGGAAAAAGCCATTCTAAGTAACAGAGGCCTTGTGAATTCAGTCTGTTGAGGTATCTGAATCTCCTTAAACAGGTGAAGTGGCTTACATGTGGTCAAGCCAATTCAGGCCAGGGTGACAAGAGGTCAAAGAGGCCTATAAGATGGAGGATTTGCACTAGCTGTATTCAGACCGATGAAGCTGTTTGGATGAACAGCGAAATGTTTCTATCTCTCAAAAAAGAAGTCCAGTAGCCATGACTCAACTTCCAGAATGGTACCATTAATTATTCATGTGACCAGCATTAGCTGGAAAGTTCGTGGTGATTTCCTATGATGAAGACGGGAAATATCATGGTTCAGTTCACAAAAGTGGATATTTTTGAGAACCACTAATGTGAAACAGGGCTATTTACATACTGAAGACTGCACAAATTTCATAATAGGCATATTAGAAGTGTCTCAATGTATCTCCAAAGCTTAATTATCTAAATTTGCAATGCCTTCCATCCCATGCCCTTATGTTAATATGAAATTCTATAAAGAAGACATCTGTTGAGCAGAGTTGCCAATAAACAAAGCTTTATCTTAGCTAATGACTGAACTGCATGATCATTTAAACTCTGATTCATACAGTTATTCAAGATACATACAAATGCTAGTCTGAGCCTTACAGGCAAAACAACACTTTGTATTTCCAAACTACTTCATTGAGGAGACGGGTGTCATAAATATGAGTATGGTGCACATACAACAAGAAGAACATAAACGTGGTTTAGGTTGGGAGGTTGTCTGTAGGCAAGTATAGATCTCCTACCACGAGCTTTGGAGAGTGGCATGTTCTTGTAAAGAATGGGCCGGAGATCATATAAGATGTGTGTGAGTGATCTCACTTATGGATAATAAGTGACAGCCAATGGTGTTCTGTCATTTGGCCCTTTGGATTATTTATTTATTTATTTATTTATTTATTTATTTATTTATTTATTTATTTATTTATTTATTTATTTATAAACTTATATCCCGCCCATCTTCCCGGCAGGAACTCTGGGCGGCTAACAATGTTAAAAAGCACATAAAATAAGAGAAAACAAAAAAACCTCTGAACAGAAACAGCGGAGGGCAAGATGGCGGCAGTGGAGAGAGTGAAGGAAGTAAGAGGTAAACAAAAGGAAAAAGAAAAAGAACTAACTGATAAGGTCACCAAAGGCCTCTTTAAAGAGGAAGGTCTTCAAAGCTTTCTTAAAGGCAGGCAGGGACTCCAGTAGGTGCAGCTCGCTGGGAAGATGGTTCCAGAGGGAAGGCCCCACCACAGAGAAGGCGCGGTTGCGTGTGCACATTTTCCACGCCTCTCTGGGTGTGGCCACTCTCAATGAGCGCGCCTGCGATTTGTCTTGTAGCAGGTTATCTCTTGGTATGCGTCTTGCTTTGTTGATTTGTTCCTTAATCATGTGAGGTGGGTACTGTAGCATGAGGAAAGCATTTTATAGATCCCTGAGTTTGGAATCTCAATCCTGTGGGTCAGAGCAGATGCAGTTGTATCTTAAGGCTTGGCTTTATACGATGGATTTCATTGTTCAGGATGGAAGCTTGAAGAATGCAGATAGGTATACCGGTTAGAGATGGGCACGGAACAAACATTTTTTCGTTTCCGTTACCATTTGTCGTTTCTGTTACGCAACAAAACGACAAATGAAAATTGTGATGAAAATGCAACAAAACGAACAGAACTGCGAAAATTGTTGTTGTTACGTTTCGTTTCCATTAATGGCGACGCGTAATGATCTGTTTTAATGTTAAAAAACGCCCTGGACATCCATAAAAACACAGCAATAATTATTTATATTGTCTGATAATACCTACCAGGGGGGTTAGGGTCCTTAAAACGTTTGTTTTTGTCTTCTCCCATTGCGATGTATTTATCTTTTCCCTTTAAAATGGATGTCACACCAGCCACAAAATGGAAGCAAGCCATGTGATGGGATCATGTTCAACCAATAGCATGCCCAGGTTGCAGACTGGGCAGGCAGGTCTGGCAGCCACAGAAGGCATAAAAAGCTCTGGCAGCCCCCGTCCTCCTTGCAGTCTCTGGTGGGAGTTAGGGTGGGACTGCTGTCTCTGCGACTCTAGCTTCAGTCCTGCAGCCTCCCTGTGTGCGTGCATGCTGCGTACCTCTCGGTGAGTACCCTCCCCTGCCCCGCAGTGCAGTCACTCTGCAGCTGCCTTGCACCCTGATGCAATGCCTGCCGCTGCCTTTGCAGCCTCCCTGCATACCTAGTCTATACTGTGTCTCTGCCAGCATCCATTTTTTAGTGTTTTCCCTCTGGTCTGGGGCGTTGGGGGATGCCTGCGCACGGAAATGCTTTAAAAATCATGCCAAAAGCGGGTAGAAACGACAAACGAAAAAACGAAAAACAGTAACAAATTTTTTCCAAAAATTCCTGACAAACGGAAAAGAACTGAAACAGACCTCTCAACGACAAATGAAAAACCAAAACGCCATTTTTCTGTTTCGTGCCCATCTCTAATACCGGTAGATTGGTTTTTGGTACATTGTGGTACTAAGATGCCTCTGTTGTAGTTTCACAGTGGTGTCCAAAAAAATTCACCTGCCTTGTGGATTGTTCCAGGGTGAGGTTGATGTTTAGGTGAAAACTACTGAAGTCCTGGTGGGATTTTAAAGGCATTCCTCTCCACAGGTCCAGATCAGAAAAATGTAATCAATGTATCTCAAATAGAGAAGTGGATACTGAGTGTGATGGTTAGAAAGCATTGTTCCAGGTCAGCCATGAATATGTTCGTGCCCATGCAAATGCCCATTGCGGTTCCATTGATCTGGAGGTAGTTTTTATTGTCCAAAGAGAAATAGTTGTGTGTGAGTACAAAGTCACAGAGGGTGGTGATTATGTGGGATTCTTCCTTGTTTTGGGTGGTGTTTGTGATAGCTTGTAGTCCATCTTTGTATGGGATATGGGTATAGAGAAACTACATGCATTGTAGCCAAGATGATATTATCAGGAAGGTTCTGTGTGGACTGAAATTTCCTTAGGAAATCTGTGGTGTCCCTTACATAACTGGGTGCATTGGTGGCATGGGGTTTGAGAACATTGTCCAAGTATCCACATACTCCAACTGTGGTGGTGTTGATGCTTGATACAATCGAACGAACGTACATGAACAAATCCTGCAGAATACACCACAATAACCTCAACTAGCAACCTTCTACCTCCTACCAAAAATCCATAAACAAGGTAACCCTGGTCGACCGATTGTAGGCAAAAACTGCCTGCAACTCCATCTCTAAAACTAACCAACTCCTCTGTTCATATTCCATCTCCCCATCTACCCTCACCCCAACTCTCACACAAACTGTCTCTATAGAAATTTACAGCTGAGCTTGCATGCAAATACATCTACATACAACAGCCAATGAATATTTGATATGAAATGTATATTCCATTACATATTGCACACCTTATTCTGCTGCTATATGTCTGAAGAAATGGATGTGTCCATGAAACGTTACATTAAAATATGAAAGGTAAGTCTTTAACTAACTTGTCTTTTGTTTCACTTTTCTTTGATTTTTGCCTAGAATTCTTTCACAGACTAACATGGCTACCCTATCCAAAACTTCTAATAAAAATATGTATTAAGACATGCCTTAAAGTATGACTTTTGGTCCATTTAAAAATATTACAGAGAAAAGATAGAAAGAGGGCAGAACAGATGTGTGAGCTGATGCATTTAAACTCAAGATGGGCTAGAAATAAGCTGATCTATCCAGTCCAATTCCTCAGTGAGCCTCATGTAGCCTGCATGCTTCTGGATCCTGTGCAATGTGCCACCTGCACAAACCATCCCATTATTACTCATATGTGGCATTTTTATGTGTGTCAGCTGTTCACTGCCATTTGTGTAGTCTCTCTAGGGAAGAATTCTCTGTATCCAAGATTGGAGGTGCTGCTCACTTCTACATTATATCATATTCTGTTTATGACATCAATGGAGTTGCTCTTTGCAGTACCCCACAGATAACATGAAAATTGAACTCACAGCAATTATTGAAACTCTCTAAGGAACCCACCTTGTTCTCAGATTCATAGATGAAATGGCTTCAAACAGAATGCTTGGTGCAGCCACCAATTTTGACTTTCCACCCATTTTTCAGTAGGGCAAGTGAGTCCATTGCTTTTTGAATGGTGTATTTACAGTTGCTTTTGGCTCATCACTTACCTAAGTAGAGAGCAGGAAAGGTTTATTTTTATAGTGCAAAACTTCTGACTGGGTAAATGGAAAATTTCTGGGACTTTTTAATGGTTGTCTCATATGCTGTGTACAGCTGAGTTTCATTCAAAAGCAATGGGGGGAGAATCCATAAAAACATACCCAATCAAGTTTTCTCTTACCTCTTCATCACTCAGCAATAGGCATCTTTCAGCCAAAGATGTGAACAGTTTAGCTCAGGTGTGAGTGAGCAGTGGGGAAATACTGCCTCTGTTGAATCATATGTGGTGGCTCATGTCATGCATACTTCTCATCAACAAATGAGGATTAAAAAATATTTTTTTGCAATGATATACACAATGCAATGTTGTGCAAGAAGTCAGTGGAATGCCCTGCCAGAGGAGGTGGTGATGGCATCTGTCTGGATGCCTTCAAAAGGGGATTGGACAGATTCCTGGAGGAAAAGTCCATCACAGGTTACAAACCATGATGGAGATGTGTAATGTCCAGGCTTAAGACCAGGCTAATTCAAGGACCAGATGCAGGGGAGTGGTATCAGGAGACAGATATCTAGTCTTGTGCACTCCCGGACACATCTGGTGGGGCCATTGTGAGATACAGGAAGCTGGACTAGATGGGCCTTTGGCCTCATCCAGCACGGCTCTTATGTTCTTATGTTCTTAAGCACAGCATTCAATTCAGACCCCAATGCTATGCTTTAGAAAAAGGTCCTCTTCTTGGATTAATCCAGAGGCAGACTAGTTTAGGATTATACTTGGGTTTCTGAGAATAATAACCCCCAAAAGTAACTTTTTGAAGCTCTGCTTCTTCTCAGTCTCTTCTTCAGCTATTCAGGTACCGCCATTGACAGCTCCATGTGCCGTATGTATCTTCCAAAGCATAATCGGGCAACCACTGATATAGTCTAGCCAGTTTTACAGCTGGTATGTGTAACATCATCATTGAAACCATATTGGTAAAACTGAAGCATAGGGAATAGAATGTTTGCAGGGGTTTATAACAGCGTGGAAGATTTATTGTGTCTGCAGCTGGAAGTGTTACATCATGTCAGATGATAATTTGGCAATATAAATTATGAATTACGAGTGAATCTTAATTAAGAATTGCTAACTGCACAGGAAATCGTTATGTCTGACAGTGAGCAACTTCACGTGTCAGCATTTTGATTTTGTGTTTTTAGACCTCAGTGTTGTGGCTTGGGGAGAAATGATTAATTAATGCTTCTTGGCAATGACTTAACATTAGGAAGAACTAACACATTTCCTGGAAAAAATGTTTAACATATCTAGGCATCACAATAGGTGTCAAGAGGCAACTTCTGGGCAATGTTACATCATGATCAGTAGGACAGAAAAAGCTTCTCATATGTTTCATCAAAACATTGAAAAGAAGATGCACAAGAAGTGAATATTAAGATTATGTCTGATTTGGGCTGTTTTTACAAGACCCCTAAAAACCGAGGCAAAGGGCTCCCAGATGTGGAGCTTAAAATTGTTTTCCCACCAGCTGCGGACTTTTAAAAAAATTAAGTACGACCATGCCCACCTAAGTGCGCCCCAGCATTTTTTACAAGTACCTGGTCTCATAAGAACATAAGAACATAAGAAGAGCCATGCTGGATCAGGCCAAAGGCCCATCCAGTCCAGCTTCCTGTATCTCACAGCGGCCCCACCAGATGTGTCTGGGAGCGCATGAGACTAGACATCTGTCTCCTGATACCACTCCCCTGCATCTGGCCCTTGAAGTACCCTGGTTTAAAGCCTAGAGGTTACACATCTCCATCATGGTTTGTAACCCGTGATGGACTTTTCCTCTAGGAATCTGTCCAATCCCCTTTTGAAGGCATCCAGCCCAAATGCCATCACCACATCCTGTGGCAGGGAGTTCCATAGACTTACAATGCGCTGGGTGAAAAAATATTTTCTTTTGTCAGTTCTTACTCTCCCAGCCCTCAATTTGAGTGTATGTCCCCTAGTTCTGGTATTTTGAGAGAGGGAGAAGAGCTTCCCTCTATCCACTTTACTCATACCCTGCATTATTTTGTATGTCTCAATCATATCCCCCCTCAAGCGCCTTTTTTCCAGACTAAAGAGGCCCAATTGTTTTAGCCTTTCTTCATAAGGGAGGTGCCCCAGCCCAGTAATCATTTTAATCAGCCCAGTAATCATTTTAATCATTCCGGAGGTGAAAAAGTTTCCAATGCAGATTATAAAGCTATGGATGCCAGCTCTCCTTGCCTTCTGTTTGCTTTTTGTCCCCGCTGCCCCTTTAACAGCCTGGAATCCCTACAGGGCTGCTCCAACAGCAGACAGAGGTGAGTGGAGGTGAGCCTGCATTGTTTTCTCCCGTTTTTTCTCCCTCCCCTCACCATAGACGGAAGCAACAGGGTGCAGAAGGGTGGGAACACAGGAAGCAGAACAAACCCCCATGATCTCTGGTCCGAATTTAAGTTGCCAGCGGATTTTAGAGGTCATGTAAAAGCGCCCTATGAAATTCAAGAGATCAAATTTTCCAATTCCACAACTTGTGAAGAACTAGATAACAACAATTCTGTGTTGTCAAGTCAGTTCAGAGTTATAGTGACCCTTTTCAGATTTTTCTAAGTAAAGAGTACTCAGAAGTGCTTTTTACCATTCCCTTCTTCTGGTGGTGTCCTGAGCCCAAACCCATACAGGCTAGCCCTACTTGAAGAAGCACAGTGTGGAATTGAACTCCCAACCTCTGGCTCTGTAGATGGATACCTAAACCGCTGAATCATCCAGACAGCTTATGTAGAACTATACTGAGGGCACAAAAATTAGAGGTGACCATATATCCTAGAGTTAGGAGAAGAAACTCCTCCCACTTTTTGTAAGAATAAACTTCTTCTCTTCATCATACATTTTTAAAAAAGTATGACACATTCTCCTTTTCCTTTCACAGAGGGCTGGTTCCTGTGCATCACAGTGGAATAGATGGAAGATAGTGAAGCTTCTCTTTGTAACAAAATTGCTAGCTATGGCTTTGAAACAGCATGTCTCATAGGTATGTATGTAAAGTCAGGAAAAGCCTATGGCAAATCAAACCCCTTTGGCCATTTTGCCGGCAGAAATAGAAACTTGAGCAGCAATTTCATGACTTTCCTGGTCTGAAGCAATTCAAGGTGGATCAACAGGATACGGTTATAGCATATTATATCACATTTATGGTTGCCTCTCAAAATTCTATTATTGGACAAGGTACTTAGAATTGTCTACTGTAGTCCAGGGGAAGGCACTATTTCATTTTATTTAATTATTTAAAATATTTTACCATGCCTTTCTCCTTAAAGGGATCCAAGGTGTCACTAGAGATTTACTGCAGAGAAGTCAACATGCCATTCCAGATGACAAATCCTAGGAATCAATGACTGTTAAGTGTTATCAAATGCCACAAACAGCAATGTAGGTATAACGTCTCATTTTTTTCATACAGTTTTCTACGCGTTAGTGTTTTTGTAAATACACTGGACCTTTGTATAACAAACAGTTTGTATAACATAAAATTTGTACAACATAAAAAATTCTGGAGATAGGGGAAATTTGCTTAACATAATCACCTATGGGGAGAATCTGTACAACATAAAAATGGGATCATTCTGTTTTCAATGCAGTCCAATGGGAAATTTGTATAAAGGAAAATTTGCTTAACATAATTTGATTTGGAACTAATTAATTCCTTTATACAAGGTACCACTCTATATAATTCCTTGCAGTATTTGAATACATAATGAACAAAATGGATAAAATACAGGAAATAGTAATATTAGTAAAAACAGAAAACCAAGAAGAATTCAAGGATGTAATAAAATTCACTTTGCTAATTGATGGTATTACAATATTTCAGATGCCAGCTGGATTAATTAAACTGTTTTCTTTCCTGCTTCCTAAAACTGTCATGAACCAAGAAAACAATTCTCACTATCCATGCAGGGCTTGGAAAAGATGAGAATGGCAGTTTTCATGTCCTTAGTGGTGCCTTCCAGATTCTTTGGTCTACAGTTCCCATTCTCCTTTCATTATTTAGCCTACAATCAATGCAAGTAATAATCTGAAAATCTGTTGCTTTCATTTTCTCAGGCTCCCACTAGCATTCTTGTCCTGTCCAATCAAGAATTGTTGCTCCTCCCCACATGCAAATCAGGGGATTGGGGGGGGGTGTCTATGCATGTGTGCACGTGTGCATGTTCTTAATTCTTACATGGAAATGTATGTATATTTTACTATATATTTTCCCTGAAGCCCATAAAATTTTGGTGGGCTTTTTAGTCTATAATACTCCTTTCTTTTTGCACCCATTCATTAATCCATTGAAACATATAGTTTTCTGGGGCAAAATTCACTTTACTGCCATTCTTGAGTTCTGCAACATGACTATTTTAATACATAACTGTGGACAGCTCAGTGGTTTAGCTCTCTGGCTGCGGAACCTGAGGTTGGGAAGCTAGATTCCCCACTGTGCCTCCTTGACAGGGGATGGCCCAAGCATGTCCATACTTTGGCCCTCCTGATGTTTTGGACCACAACTCCCAAAATTCTAAGCCTGTACTTCCAATGGCAAATGACTGTGGGAGTTGTGGTCCAAAACATCTGGAGGGCCAAAGTTTGGACATGCCTAGATGCTCCATAAGGTCCCAATTACACGAAATAAACTTATTTTCTAACAGCATGTGACATGTTGAGGAAGGCTATAGGAAATTGTAGCTGTGCTGCAGAACATTAATGAAAATTGAAGTGTAAATGTACAAGGGTCACTGTGCTAGGACCTACCAAGGGACCCCAGTTTGTAGGATGGTGAGGAGGGATACCTTCAGCCAGCATGCGCTGTGGCACCTGCTTCTCTCATAAATAGATAGTACAGAGTGTTACTTGTATGCCTTAAATGTTTTTCACTGCTTGGTTAGCCATGAGGTTCACTGCAGATCTGCATCAAGAGAAATGGACATCTGGACATACCCCGGAGAAGAGAAAACTCCCTCTATTGCATAAGAGGAGAGCATCAGATGGGGAACTGATGGGGGAATGCCTACCTTGGGAGGGCTGATAAAAGTTCCCCAGTTGAAACCAAAACTCCCCTTCCCACCCTAGTATCAATAGTGGATTTGTATCCAAAGATGTACATACCCCTGGTTGGTTACCATGGTCACCCAGAAATGCACTGGGTGGGGTATCAGATGACAGGCAGGTACCTGGAGCTTCTCCTTCTGCAGCACCAAGGCTACAATGCTGTAGCCAACCAAATCAGTGATGATAGATAGATAGATAGATAGATAGATAGATAGATAGATAGATAGATAGATAGATAGATAGATAGATAGATAGATAGATAGATAGATAGATAGATAGATGGGGGGGAGACAATATTAGTGACCATAACTGAGAAAACAACATAACATTTTAATTTTTTCAGTGCTTACAAAGCCCGAAACATTTATTATTATTATTATTATTATTATTATTATTATTATTATTATTATTATTATTATTATTATTATTATTATTATTATTATTATTATTATTCCTTCTTTGATCCAGCTGACTCATTTTGAAGGAATTCATTACTTTGTATAATAGCTTTTACTCCATCCCTGCAACGTTATTAAAATCAACCAAAAACCACTGTTAAAGCAGCTTTGTTAAATTAGTTTAGCATATTTTGAAAGAGATTCCTTGTGGTATATTAATCTGTATTGTTATGCCATTTGGTATTTAATTGCCTCAGGAAACCTCTGGAGAAATGAACACATATGATGAAAAAAATAGAAAACTCCAGCATCCTTGTCCTAGCACAATAGGACATCAATACATTAGGAATGAGATGTGTGTGTGTGTGTGTGTGAGAGAGAGAGAGAGAGAGGGGGGTTTTACATGCAGAGAACAACAGAATGGCACCTCAAGGGTATCCAGTGCCTGAAAGGCTAAATGTTCTGATTGGACCCCAGTCCATGTATTTTCTTTGTAATCAAGGGACTCTAACACAAAATGGGATTTCTATTTGTATGCTGTTGCCTGGGGTTAGTTCATTCCTTTTAACATAAATCAGAAGCAAGAATTTCATCTGTCCTTGATGCAATCAAATGTCATCACTTATGTACTTCCTAGCTATATTGTCCTGCCACCATCAGGGGTTACTCATTTATTTTTGAGTGATATTTTTTAAAAAAAGTTAATAGAAAACCAAATTGGCAAAAATCAAAGGAAAAACAAAACAAAAGACAAAAAAACAAGTGGCATCTAAAAGACTAACTTTCATATGTAATGTTTTGTTGACATGTCCACTTCTTCAGACATATACCAGCAGAATGAGGTGTGCAATATAATATGTAATGGGTTATACTTGTCAAACCAAATATTCATTGGCTGTAGTATGCGTGTTTGCATGCAAGCCCAGTTGTAAGTTCCCATAGAGACAGAGTTAGGTGAGAATAGATAGGAGAGGGGGAGGGGGGGATGGTTAGTTTTAAAGATGATGGGAAGAAGGATTTGGCCAGTGGTGGAAGTTGGGTTTGCTGATATGGTAGGTGTTTTTTGTGGCTCTGTGGTAAATTCCTCAAGAGACAAAAAACAGACACTAGATCAGAGAAGGGGGTAAAAGAGGGGAGAGATAATTCCTCAAGAGACAAAAAACAGACACTAGATCAGAGAAGGGGGTAAAAGAGGGGAGAGATAATGGAAAAGTTTTTACCTTAGAGTATTTTGGTGAGAGATAAACTTCCATGGAAAAAATACAGTGGCTATATAGTAATACTGTATTACATTTGATAATGACTCAAGATACCGTGACTTATATTTAATCCATTCTTGTGTTTCTCCATCATGCATATTTATTTTATCTCCACTGTTTCTCTTTGTATTCTTGATTTGTAATGATTCTGTTCCAAAATGGTGACCTTCAAATTAGAGATGGGCACAAAACACTAAAAAGGTGTTTCATTTCATTTTTCGTTTTGTTTGTCCTAAGTTTCATTTCATTTTGTTTGAAATGATTTCTTTAAAAAAATTGTTTTGTTTTTTGTCCCATTTCATTTTTCGTTTTTATGTGTTTTATGTGATTTATGTGTTGTTGTGTTTTACGTAACTGTTTGTTTAATGTCTTTTTATTATTTTAACTTTGTATTTTGGGGGTTGGGGCAAAGCATGGGCTTTAAAAACTTTTTAGGAACCAAAGCATGGGCTCCCCCAAACAAATACATTTTAGGGCCTAAAACTTTTTTAAGAACCAGCGGCAGTGGCAGCCATCGCCACTTGTTTTGGTGGCTAAAAAAAGTTTGAAAAGACAGCACTCCCCCCAAATTGGGTGTGTTGGGGGGGAAAGCACAAGCTTTTAAAATAATTTTTAGCCCCCTGAAGCAAGTGGCATTGGCTGCCACTGCCGCTTGCTTTGGTGGCTAAAAAAAAAAAAAAGTTTAAACACCTGTGCTTTCCCCCAATGCGCCTTATTTTTTTGGGGGGTGAAAAACAAAATGGAATGAACTGAACATGTTCATTTCATTTGATTTTTAAAAATGGCAGGAAATGAAACAAAAAACAAAAAAGTGAAATAAAAAGTAGTTGTTTCATCCCCATCTTTTCTGCAGCTCCTTCAAGGAGTGTCCTGGTAGACAAATGGTTTGAGACAGGTTTCTGTGTATTGTGGTTTCTTATGTCAAACTTGTGTCCATTGATGCATTTTCTTAGAGATTGTCCTGTT
Organism: Phrynocephalus forsythii; assembly: GCA_029282475.1. Classification (NCBI taxonomy): domain Eukaryota; kingdom Metazoa; phylum Chordata; class Lepidosauria; order Squamata; family Agamidae; genus Phrynocephalus; species Phrynocephalus forsythii. Next base: position 18,025,347 of record JAPFRF010000005.1, read on the forward strand.
TTTACAACGCAGAGTGCAAATGGGTATTTTTGGCATCCTGTTTGGAACATCTGCCACAAAGTAGGAATAAAAATCCGAGCAATTGAATGATGAGTAGGACAAATTATGGCAACGACATAAATTTTGACAAACAAAAATCAAAAGAAATTGTTCAGATTCACATTCTTACTATTCCTCAGTTTTAAAAGGTATGCACCATCTAGGCATGTGAATGGCACAGCCTCTCATGCAGAGTTTCATGTCATCTCTTTGCAAAAAAACCATGGTAACCCCCAAGCTGGTAACCCACAATACTGTGGCTGTACTATGTAGATAGCTTCTGAAATTCATCCAGAAATGCCCATTACTTCAAAATGTATTGGACCCATGGTTACCAAATGCAAGTTGACATCTATGCTGAGAGGTCTGTGCTGCTTGGTGTATCTATGTGGGAAAATTCAGGAGAGGGCTAAGTCTATCTTTGTGTGTATCCAGGTTTCAGTTATGCAAGCCAGGGCTGCCTTGTCATCAAAGATTAAATCCTGAATAAGCTGAACTTTGTTTAAGACAGACGTGGCACACCAAAAACATGGACAGAGAGGAAGGCTGGCTGTGCTGGATATCTTGCTCATGATAGTTGGCAGCATCCCCAGAACAGGGTACAACTTTCAAACATCTGTCTGCCATTCTTCTATATCTAGAGACAACTATGCCAGTGTTATATATCCCCTTGTCCATAATTATGTGGATGGTGGAGATGCCCTCAAGGAGACAGAAGGCTCCCATCTCAATAAAGTGCAGAGTGTTTTGAAAAAGTAAAAGGTGCAGAGTGCCCACAAGAAGATAGTAGAAAGTAAAATGAAAGTGCAGTGTGCCCTATAGGGGGAAACAATTATGTAGAACCAACAGCACAGATTAATTCAATTAAGTTACAGTCTAATTATTTAAGTAACTTAAACGACACGTTGGAATGTTGTAAGAAATATAAAAGAATATTAAGTCTAAATATTTCCCAACTGACAGGTATGGTAGACCTAACAAGCATGGTAGAAAAATCTGAGGATAAAAGTAAGTAAGATTCTGAAAGAACAGAGGACAATTAAAATTAAAGATTGGGTAGAGATCTTCAATACAGAAAAAATAAAAGAAGTATTAAGAGAAGACATACCTGGCTAAACATATGGCAGTTAGATAACTGGTTTGCGGTTTGGATTAAAAAAGAAGAGAAATGTAGGGCAATGACCTGACCTTGAATAAGAGAAAAGAGAAGATATGAAAGATCAATATCAAATAAAAGGTATAAAAAGTGTAATATATAGGATGCTAGTTGAGGAGGAATATAAAACAATAGCATTAGGAAAGGTAGGACAAGGATATTTAAACAAGATTAAGGAAGAAACTTGGAATATGATGTGGGGGGGAAGAATAATGAAAAACCTGTCAGTGAGAATAAATGAAAATTGTTACAAAGTTCTATGGAGATGGTACTTAACACCAGTAAAACTGCATGCAATAAATAAGGATGTAACACCTTTGTGTTGAGAACGAAGAAGGAAAATATTCTAATATGTGGTAGACTTGTGAAGAAAAACAAAAGGAATGGATAATAGTTTTTAATGAGATAAAAGAAATTATAGGGACAAGGATAGAAATGGTAAAATAGAAAAAAGAGGAAAATGATTTGATTATAATTAAGGTAATAAGTACAAGATTAGTAATGGCAAAAAACTGGAAAGATAACAAGTTGAGTATAGAAGAATTGTATGATGAAATGTGGTGTTTAATAAAGATGGGCAAAAAATGAAAAACACATGCTGTTTTGTTGTGTCATAAGATTACAAAACATTTTGTAACATAACAAAATGGCAGACAGCATTTTGTTATGAAACAAAACAAAACACAATTTTTTACTATTGAAACAAAACAATTCATGAATTTTCCCCTCCTCTGCTCTGGCCACCACCACCCAGGTGCACCAAAAGTGGGTACACCAAACTGAGCTGTCAAAACACACACACACACACACACACACACACACACACACACACACACACACACACACACACACACACACACACACACACACACACACACACACACACACACACCTGGGTGCAGGGGTGGGGGTGACAATGGGAGAACAGAACAGGCAGTGGGATATTCAAAACCGTGCTCCGTTGTCCCTTCTCAGCCAGGCAAGTGGCCCGTGGGTTATGTACCCACTTAACTCTTGCCTGGCTGAGAAGGGACAGTGGAGCAAAGTTATGGATTCTGCACCACAGCAGCGAGGGTGCTCCTGCCACACACATTTCAAAACTGTGCTCCACTGTGCCGTTCTCAGCCAGGCAAGAGTTGAGTGGGTACACAACCCACGGGCCCCTTGCCTGGCTGAGAAAGGCACAGCAGCAGGGGGCTGACAGGGTGAGTGCTGACTTCACTGCTCACACTCTCAGCTCCCTGCTGTGTTGGGCAGAGTTCTGAATTGTTTTGTTTCATTTTGCTTCCTTTTGGGAAAAATGTTACTAACAAAGCAAAATGAAACTACTAAAGAAAGGAAAGGAAACAAAATGGCATTTTTCTGATTCGTGTCCATCTCTAGAGTTTAGCAATGAATGATAAACTGACTTATGAATCAAAAGTTACAAAAGGGCTGTTGAAAGAGAATGTTTTTAATCAAATTTGGCATAAATTTATAGACCATGTATTTCTAAAACATAAGGGATATACTCCACCTAAAGTGTCAATTCAGTTTTGGAAAGAGATGGGATGCATAATATAAAACAACTAAAAAAACTATGAAAACAATCATAGGTGTAGCACTATACTGGTATATGTAGCAAATGTAATGTTAAATAATGTTGTATAAGGTGGTGTTATATAATCCTGAGCGTGGAGGCCAATATAGCACAAATGTGTTGTGGGGAATATATCTGTTGTTTATTTATTATTATTATTACAATAAAATGTTAGTAAATAAATATATAAAAATAGTTATAGTCTAAGCCAGGCATGTTCAAACTTTGGCCCTCCAGATGTTTTGGAACACACCTCCCACAGTTCTTTGCCACTGGAAATACAGGCTTGGAATTCTGGGAGTTGTGGTCTAAAACATCTGGAGGGCCAAAGTTTGGACATGCCTGGTCTGAGCACTTCCCGTGGATACAAGCTCCTAGCAGAATGGTAAAACTCATATGCTGTAGATGTTCATTAATCTTGTGTTACTACCTGGCAAAATAAACCCTATCTTTACACTCAGTCCCACCCGAAAATTTTTGACCTGTGCCTTGAAGTCGATTTGACAAAGTGCTCTTTCAGAATCTGAAAAGCAGACCCCAAACCTGTAGGAAAATGCTAGGAAAAAAAGAAGAGTGTCTCAGAGGATCAGAAAGGACAACAGGTCACATGTGTATCGTCACCAAGAACTCAGAGTGAGGCATTATGAGTGTGATGACGCTAGAGGCCATCTATGCCATAATAGTATTGAGCACAGCCAGGGATATGTCACCCACACTGCCTTGTTCAGAAAAATGCTTCTCAGAACATGATAGTGAATCGAAGGCCTAGAAGTGAGAGGGATAAGGGATGTAATAAAACTTGACTGATGTTCCAGAGAACCACCGCTACACAGGGTTGGTAATAATGCTGCAACTGGACAAATGGTCTGCCTTAATAAAAGACAGCTTCCTCTTTTCCCTATAATATCATCTAAAGATTATCTATAAGTATTGAAAGAATCCAGTCATTTGAGATATTTTCCCTATAAATTTGTCTTTAAAAATGAACAAAAACTGCAGAAGATAATTTCTGTGTCCCTGTTGAACTTGTGTGAATACAGCATGGGAGGCAGATGACCCAGCAAGGGGCTAATCCAGCAAACGTTGTCTATGTAAGGATCCAGTAATCATTATTGCAGTCTATGTCATCACTTGATGAAAGGCACCCAAGAGATCAATTCATGAGAGAAAATTAATTATGGTCAATTTGCAGTTAGATCTGTATAAGGCACTGAGGAAATTTTTGGCCATTTTCTGTAACAAGGTAGCTAGGGGCAGAATAGATGAAGACATTTCCAAATTAAGGAATGGATAGATTTCTAGCCAGTTATGCAAGAAGGAGATAATTCACAAGGAACAGCTTCATTTTTCATGAGAATCTGAAGACCCTCTGGGACCAATTGCTACTTTTTTATATATTGCAAAACTGAAAAAAAAATTGTTCTGAATAATGCGTAAAGCTGCATAGTTGTAAAGAAAACTATTGGTTTGCCTTACTAACAGTTTTACAGGTTGGTTTCAATCTACCTGTTCTCTGTTGGGTAGCTATACCATGCCCACTCCCATATCAAAATAATAGTTGCAATTATCCATCCTAAAGTTCGAGTGAAGTTCAGATGTTATAGATTGTAAGTCAGCACAAAGTATTGAAGGCATATGCTCCGGTACCACACTTTGAACAAAGCTGAATATAGTTACAGCTTCTTTTCATAACTTCTAGTGAATGGTGCTTTGCATTCACATCCACAAGTGTCCCAAAGCTGACAGCAAGGTAGAGCCAATTGGGTTATTTCCATGATTGGTGCAATGAAGTGTGCATGCTGCGAAGAGCCCGATGAGTGGACCGGGCTGTTTCTGGGGACTGGCAATCAATCCAACATCAGGACACCTGTGCTGGTGCACTTCATATATGGGTGTCCCGGATGCGAATATGAAGCACCCATTTTTAATAACTTCCCTGGAAATATCAGAAGTAGATGGAAAGAGGTGGAGTACAAATACCCTACTCTTTCTACACTCTTAGGGCACTATCCCACAACCACTTTCAATCACTTAAAACTGCAAGAAATTTTGGGGTTTAAAAAAAATTAAGTGCAGCCATGCACACTTTAGTGAAACCCAGCAAGTTTTCCAAGTACCAGGTCAGGAGGTAGTACAAAATTTGTCACAGTTCTGATGAGGCTTTTTAAATTGGTACAAATCCATGGGGACTAGGAAAAACCACTGTCTTCTGCCTCGGTGGTGCCTCTGGGCAGGGAGAAGTGAGCAAAATCCCACACACCATGAGTCGCTCAACTCGGACACGGAGAGCAGTTCCAGAATCAACAACCATGTGGCAGGTGGGTAGGATGAAGGGGTCGCCTTATGAGGGGCAAAATGGAGAGAGATGAAAAAGCATATTCCCTGAGACGGCTGGCTTGTGAGCTGCCCACTGAGTTCCACAGAGTCCCAGCTCCGCCCCACCTTCCAAGCTGCTCGAGAGGCTGGGAGAGCGCATTGGTGTGCTCCAACCCTGGTGCTCACCTATGTTCCTTGATTTTTGTGAAGCTGGAGTGGGCCTTGCTTGAGCAGAGCCAGAACCTGACACTCTCATCAAGACTCTCTCTCTCTCTCTCTCTCTCTCTCTCTCTCTCTCTCTCTCTCTCTCTCTCTCTCTCTCTCTGTGTGTGTGTGTGTGTGTGTGTGTGTGTGTGTGTGTGTGTGTGTGTGTGTGTGTGTGTGTGAGAGACTCCATGTCCCCCCACTGCTCCTCTTCCAGTAAGTCAGGCGTCCAACAAGAAGCTAAGGCAGCACAAGGGCTGGTATGCACAGCTATCTCCCAGTGCCCCACCTTTGCTGCCACTGCCTCCTCCTCCTCCTGCCCCTAAACCACCTTAGTGCTGGGCTTGCCACCATTCGCCTTGCCTTTCCTCACTGGCATGGAGTGTGGGCTGCCAGCATTCCCCTCCTCTCAGCATCCCCCTGTGTGATCAACTTGAGTCATGGAGGAAGGGCAAAGCAGGTGTGGCAGCAGCTTGTTTTCCTTATTTTGCCTGTTGGGGAATGCCATTCGAATGAGGTTTGGGTGATGGAAACTTGGAGAGGTTGTCAGGTGGCAGAGGTGGGGCATGGTCTCTGGGTCCAGTGCCTTCCACCCTGGCTATACCAAAGGGCCAGGGATGTCAGTGGAGCAGTGGTGGGGCAGCCTACAGGGGCAGGGGCAACCACCACCAGGAGTGGGGAGGAGGCAAAGCAGGAGGGGGATTACCGTCACTGCCTAGCTTGGCCCACCCTGCACCTCCTCAGTCTCTGGCAGCTGGGGCCTGGCCTGGCTCTTGGCCCCCTGCCCCCCAGGAATCGTTGCTGGCTGGTGATGCCTCCGCACCCTGGCAGGGGGCTCCTGCTATGCCCCTGAGCCTCGTGGCTCCTGGGGCTAAGGCAGCAGTGGCAGGTGCCGCCAGCATAAAACACCTTTGGGGGGTGGGCAGGCAATCGGGCGGGGAGTGCCAGGGACCTGGGGTAAAGGCAGCAGCGGTGGTAGCCTGGCCAACCAACCAGCCAGCTGGGTGGATGAAGCGGGAAACTCTGAGAGGAGGCTTCCTCCTCCTCCCCCTTTTCCTCCCATTCCGCCCTCCGCCCACCCCTCCTTCCAATACCAACATGGCCGAGTGGCAGACAGGGAGCTCTGGGCTGCATATCAGCCCCGTTAGCCTCATCATGGCCGCCACCACTCCTCCTTGTCTGTGGGTGTGCATGGGGGGCAAGCATTTCTGTGTGTGCGCGGATATGGATGTGCGTGCGCAGAGCATGGGGAGTGCCAATGACCTGGGGGATGGAGCAGTCGCTCCTCCTTGTATGTAGGTGTGCATGGGGGGCGAGCATTTGTGTGTGTGTGTGTGTGTGTGTGTGTGTGTGTGTGTGTGTGTGTGTGTGTGTGTGTGTGTGTGTGTGTGTGTGTGTGCACGCGCAGAGCATGTGGAGCGCCAGTGACCTGGGGGACAGAGCAGCAGTGAGGATTGGGTGCACGGACACACGCGTGCACACACGCAAACACTTCACAAAGGAGCCTGCCAGGACATGCAGGGAGGCAAAAGGAGCCCGCAGGGTGTTCAAAGTTGGGCAGCCCTGTCTTAAACCATGTCAGTGTTACCGGGGGAAAGCCGGCTTTTCTTTCTTGCAGTTGAAGCAGTTTAAAGTGGTTGTGGGATAGTGCCCAAAATGCATAATGGCCACAAATCATGTTGTGTAGCTACAATTTTGAAATGAAAATGATCTCATTGTTAGCGGCTGATTGCTACTGATTAAATATTTATGTTTTTTATTTACGGGTGTGCACAGCTCACACTTAAAATAAATTTGGAATGAGAGTCCAATGACATATTTCTCCTATCATGAATAAAGACCTTATGATTGGAAGCATCTCTCCTACCCACCCATCCACCCCCGTTTATGATAAATAGAGGATTCTTTTTTTATTTTGCTTCTCTTGCCATACCACATTGTCTCACCTAAATCTTATTGCCCATCATCTGACTTGATCATGTTAATTGTAGACTTGTAGGTCAGCTACTTAAACAACTAGACTAAAACTACTTGATGTTGATACAGTTGGTTCCTTTTTTGCATACATAATTTGCTTAAGCCAAGCAGGTACAACTGGGATCACTCCTTGGCTTTGGTCACAATTAATTTATCATTTTAAAGTTGCCCAGATAGGTCAAATCGTTGCCCTCCAAATATTTTTGACAACTCCCAACATTCTTCATAGCTATGATGGGAGTGCAACCCAACCACATATGAGGGAGCATCCCTCTTTTAAACGCAGAAGGATCCTGTAAATTAGACAATAAATGGCAACGAGGAGAGAGAGAAAATTAAAGTATTCAAAACAATATTTCTATCATATTTCTCATTCAGTGAAAGATACAGAAGTATTTTAATGCACATCCCTCATCATGTTCATCATCATGTGCTTTCAAATCACTTCTGAGTTATGGTTACCTTTTTCAGGGTTCCCCATTATAGAATAACCATGAGTGGTTTGCCATTCCCTTCTTCCAGGGGCACCCTGGGACTGTGCAGCTTGTCTAAGATGACACAGTTTGGCTCTACTATACACAGACATGGTAAAGAATTGGATTCTCAACCTCTGGCTTAGCAGTTAGATACTTAAACAGCTGAGCTAAATCTAAAAGCATCATAAATTTCGCTGAAACTCAGACATTGCAAGTTACTAGATTTTTTTCATGTATGCCATCTAGTGGCCAATTATTCTGTCCAGCTTTTTCACTTCACTTAATTACTGGGTACATGTTTGAATTACAGGGCAGGGTTGGTGGAAATCCCTATGAGCTTTCAGACCTGCCAGTTTGGAGCTTATACACAGCATTTATGAAACCTCCAGAAACTGTGAAATAACATAGGAGTTACATGTAAGATGGCATGGAACCTAACCTTTGTCACTTTTGAGAAACTTGACGTACATAACCTTGAGGTTTTGGCAGAACTGCATAGGTGTTTTTAAGGGGAAAATAAAAGATGTGCATCTTTTTATTTTTGTAATTTTAATATGGATTTCAAGGCATCCATAAAGTATGAAATGATTTTCAACCTTGTTTCTATGACAACTGTCTACAGTAGAGTGCTAAGCAAGGGACTCAAAGAAGCTGCCAAGGACTTTAATAGGTAGTTCCTTTGAAAATATGGTGAGCTATTCAGATTTACACCTCAGGCTTTGGACTGGATTTGAAAGAGTAGAAGAATAGTCTGTCACCTCCTTTGTACGAGAACACCACAAAACAACCTATATTTTTAAATGTACATATTGACCTCATTATTTGTAGCAATAATAGTATGGCATGTATATTATTGTTGGACAAACATGTAGAAATGAAACAGGTCAGGAGTCCCTGTATATTTCCAAGCTGAGCAAGCAGTGTAGCAAAGTGGTTCTACTGGAAAGGAGTAGCAGTACTGTCACAGATCCAATTCATGAGTCACAATTAGAAGTGGGGAATGGAAAAGAAAAAATGAAGGAAAGTATGCTCTTCAACTTAGATTTTGTCTTTCCTTAGCTTCCCAGCTGCAAAGTCATTTATTAAATCCTTAAAGTTGTGAGGCTGCAACACCAGTAATTTCAGATTAAGGGAAAAGGAAGGGTAGGGGCAGAAAGAATGGGGGGAAAGTATAGAACAGTAGACTCTATGGATTGCCTTTTAAAGAAGGAATCAAAGAGCTTTGTAGTGCAGTGGTTAAATCCCTGTACTGTGCTCACCACCTGGGGTTCAATCCCAGATAGCGGGCTCATGAGTGACTCAGCCTTCCATCTGTCTGAGCTCAGTAAAATGAGTACCCAGCTTGCTTGACTGGGTGGGTGGGGTAATATGTAGTCTGCATAATTAAATTGTAATCCACCCAGAGGGTGCTTGAAGTGCTATGGGGTGGTATATAAGCAGAACAATTTTGTCCATTGTCCTTTGTCCATTCCCTCACCTACACTGTTTCAGAAACTACCTTAGGAGAGTGATTGAGACTTTCTCCTAGCAGCTGAAGAATGCTGTGGGGATAAAATGGAAATACCGTACTAGCTCTGCAAACAGCTGTTTGTGCCTTTTTATCCTGTTTGCTCAATTTTATTTATACACAATTCTTACTGTTTGTGTTTCCAGATTTACAGAAATATAGTTTTCACAGAGAATTGGGAATTCACAAATGCTGCCATGAATTTGAACAAGATCCAGATCCAAACAAAATCATTTCATCCCAATTCATTTGCCTGTTTTTTTTTGGGGGGGGGGGCTGTGTTAAGGATGCTTTTACACATCCCTAATTGATTGTAAGGATTGTCCAGGTAGACATACTCAAGTGTGGTTTACCAGACCCTTTCACAAAAATACCAAAACACAGAAGTAAGAGATATACAATGGTCATTGAACAAAACTAGGGAAACAAGAGATAGAACTGGCCAGGAAGAAGCCTCCTCTACTGTGATATGAGACAATGATATAGCACAGCCCAGGAGAATGAAGCATAAGTATGATGCTCAATCTCTTGGCTACAAACTACAGAGTATCAGGCAGAGGACCCAATGGAGCAAAAGGAAGAGGATGATGTGATAGTCCTTGTAGATTACAGGAATGTGGTGCTGCAGGAAGAAAAAAGTATGAAATCCCTAAAAGCCAACCGCTTTCTGTAGCTTTGGAAGGCTGACACCATAGTACAGATTGATTACTTATGCCACCTTGTGTGGGATTTTCAGTCATTAAACTAGGAACATAGGAAGTGAATTTACAGTGAATCAGAAGACTGGGCCAACTACCTGGTAGTGTTAAGTCTGACTGGCCATAGGTTTCCTGGGTTGCAGGTAGGCTAATTTCCTAGCTCTAACCTTGATATCACTTATGTCTGTGAAGATTCTCAGTCATCCAAGTGAGTTTATCTGGAAGTTGAGTCATGGCAACTGGAATACTTTTCTTAAGAGATTGAAACATTTTGCTGCTCATCCAAACAGCTTCATCAGTCTGAGGACAGCTAGTTGCGAGTCCTCCATTTTATAGTTCATTTTGACCTCATGTCACCCTGGTCCATCCAATGTTTTGCATTATTAATGCACAAATAATTCTATTAATGGGAGGGATGAGCCTGATGCTCTGATAGCAAATGTTCAATATTTGGCTTCAAATTAGTGAGGTATAGTTTTAATTCTCCACGTTCAGTGATTTGCAATTGATTTTTTTTTTGTAAGAAGCTTGGCAACCATGCTAAACCCACTTTCCACAAAGCATGCAGATGAAAAAGCTATCAAAAACTTTCTTGCAATAGTCTATAATGCAGGATAAGCAACAGATATAACTTTCTGAAGCCAGAACTGCTAATACCCCATTCTGAATTGCGTCTTAAGTTCTTTGTTAGTGCTTATTCCAATCAGTTCTTCTTGTAAGGTGACATCCGATTCTTCAATGTTACCATATGGATTGACAAGCTACTGTGGTATTTCCATACTCAAAACATCCTCAAACCGATGAAGCTGTTTGGATGAACAGCGAAACGTTTCTCTCAAAAAAGAAGTCCAGTAGCCATGACTCAACTCCCAGTTAAACGAACCTGGATGACTGAGAATCTTCACAGATCCTCAAACCTGGTTTTAAAGTCTTTGTGAAATACATTTAAATGTTGAACATAGACCAAATCATCATCACCCTGGACATTTGTCAATGACAAGTTGGGGAATTGGGAAAATTCACGCCATCCAATGTTTTGCTTCATCAGATTAATTCTGCCAAGAAAAGCTGCAATGATGGACTTTGTTTTATTAAATTCTTACTGACACCTTGTAACAGCAAGTTAACCTCATTAAATTTAGTAAACAAATCTGTTAAATAAGCATTTCAATAAGTGAAAAAAATCTTGTCAAACATAAGCCTTTTGAGAGTCAGCATATTTCAGTGTGAAGGAGTGTGAAGGAGTAATAAATGAAAGTCCTCATCATTTTCTTCACACAACTGTGTAAATAACCTAGAATTGAAAGTTTTGATACATATCTTGTTTACTGCATTTATGACTAATTGAAGAGATTGGTGCAATCTGGCATTCAGATTTTTAGCTACTAAATGTTGTTGATGAAAGATGCAGTGAGCTGTAAACACCCAGGTATATTTTGTTTTAAATGGTTTATAAAACCACGATAGCGTCCAAACAAGGCTGGTGGTCCATCTGCTGCTAATGATATTATATCTGATAAAGGGATTGCTTTTTCCATGAAATAATCTTTCAAAACATTCACTATTGATTAACCTTTAGTGTCTGTTGTAGTCAAAGTTCTCACTAAGAGCAATTGTTCATGGATTTCTTGGTCCATAAAAATCAAACATGCAAATAATAGTACTTCATTACCAGGTAAAGTTGACTCATCCAGTTGAATAGAGAAATGGTTCATTTTCAGATAATTACACAAGAAGCTTTCAACGTCATGACTCATTTCATCAATATGTCTTTGAACTCTGTGGTTTCTCAAATAAATTATTTTGAGTATATCATATGCAGGCTTGTGTAGAACAGTTTTTAAAACCTCTTCAATGGCTGGTAAAATCAGCTCTTCCCCGATAGTATGAGGTTTTCCTGATTTTGCTATGAGTCGTGAGATATTGCAAGACACCCGCAAACCACCATAGTCTCTTTTTTATGTTGAAGTGAACATACTGTCCACCATGGTTCTCTCCTGAAGTTTCTCTTTCAGTGTTTTAAAATATGTCAAATCTTTATCAGTTTTATCAGAGTGACCCATTCTCAGATGATTCTCCAGCTTGGATGGTTTCATAGCATCATTGTTTAAAAATCTGTTGCACAAATGGCACATGGGCAGACATTTGTCCAACAGGAATGGAATGAAGCCACACTTCAAATAATGAACGCTATATTGCCTAAATTTCTTTTTAACCTCAGCCATGTTGACAAAAATAAAGGTATCTAAATATGATAAGGCAGAGAAATTCAAAATTGATTCCTGCCCAGATAGCATACAAATATTTTAAAAACATTTAAAATCATGTTTGGTAACATTGGAAATATTTTAAAAATATTTCTAAAAGTTTTGAACTGTTTTTAAAAATAGGTTACAGAAATATTTCTGAAAAGTATTTTGAAATATTGTGTGCTCTTTGGGTGGGGAAATCCTTATTTAAATCTTTAGTTAGGTAGATATAGAGAGGAATCAGGATATAGAAAATGTTTTTTGTAGTGGCACTGTGTAAGTGTTGGTGGTGCAATTTCAAAGGGTGCATGCAGACTGAGATGACAGGGTCCCTGGTTCAATCCTCGCCGTGCCATGTACAAATGAATCTTTTCTATAAAGATTTAAGCACATAATACTGATTGCTAAAACAGTGAAAGGAACCCCATTAGAGAAAACACGTGTACGGAACTACCTTGGTAAAATAGCATAATCTATTCCAGAAGCACGCTTGAAACCAAAACGCTTCCATATCAAAGCAAATTTTCCCATAGGAAATAATGGAACCTCAGATGATTCGTTCCACAGCCAAAAAATATTTGATTACAATACTCTAATATAATACAAGGTATTAAATAAAATACAAAATGCAGTACAATACAAACTACAAAATACAGTACAGTACAAAGAACAATAACCTGCATTTCTGGCAGGTGCAGAGGAGGGGGAAAGCCTCCATGGAAGAGTCTATTTTAAAAATGGGGTAATGGGAGGAATCCCAGCTAAAGCAGAGGAGGGGGAAGCCTCCATTGAGGGGGCTGTTTAAAAAAAATGGAGCACTGGGAGAAATCCCTGCTAGAATATTGGAGGGGGCAAGCCTCGGCTGTTTTAAAAAACTGAGCACTGGGGAAAATCCTTGCTAGATCGGAAGAGGGGGGAGCCTTCATGGAGGCAGGTGTTTTAAAAATGGGGCAATGGGGTGGGTGTGTCCTGGTTGCAGTGGTGGTGGCATGGATGGTGTGGAGAGGCCCCATGGAGGTGGCCTCTTTGGGGATAGGGGTTGATGGGGGTGACAACTGTTCATACCTTTACTGAGCCTATCACCCTTCCTTCAACTCTGCTGCTTTGGTTGCCTGAAACAGATACTGAAACAGACAAGCACCCACCTCCAGCAGGAGGGAGAGAGAGGGAGATATGCCATTGGCTTGGAGTAGTTTTGATTATGTGACACACACGAGAGGGCTGAAATATCAAGACACTGCTCATTAATAAGGCAAAAATGTTCAGACTTTTTTGCTCATTAAGCAAAATGCCCATAAACCAAATTAATTGTTAACCAAGCTGCGACTGTAATTATTGTTGATTTGAATTTCAAATGACCATGATTCAGGTACAAATATCAGTCATGTGGCTGCAAAACACAAGTCCCCAACCTAAAAGGACTTTAAGAACATGCACATGGCGAGGATCAAATTCTGAAAAATGATGCAATATCCCCACCCCGCACACACAATACAAAATGGACTATAAAGATCATGCACACCACAAGGATCAGGTCCCTACCTTTGCACCACTTGAGAAATGCACCCAAAAAGTTTTAAAAATTCCAAAAATGGCTGCAAAAAAATCAAAAATAGCACCAAAACAATTTGTGTTAGGTGTAAGACATTTACAGAATGCCTAAATATTGATGATGATCTGCCTAAATGGGGTCTGCTCATGTGGACCCCCATTTACATTTCGTGGACCACCAATTTTTTTCTCACAGTCATAGACCCCTGGGGGTCTATATAGACCACTTTGGGAACCACTGAGATAGGTTGTGCCTGAGCTCCCCACCTCTTTGTACTTGATATCACTTGTTAGTCCCCCATCGAAATGTTAGTCAGTCTTATCCCCACTTAGCCCCAATAATGAAATACAGTCAAATGTGTTCAAGGTTATTTGGTGGCTGTCATACTAGCTGATGTTGAAAAACATTTTTTTCTGTAATGGTTTCTGCTCTCAAATATCGAGATGTGTTGAATACTATTTATGAGAGATGAATGCATAAATGATACCTAGTCTGATATTTCTGCAATAAAAATTCTTTGGAAGTAGAACTTCACTTTATCTTTCCAAAGCCAGGATGAATTTTCTGCCTATTAAAAGCAAACATCAATGAACTTTTCCTCTTGACATTGTTTCCCCAGGAGAAAGCACTGCAAATTCACCTCTGTTTGGAAAGCCGTATTTTCAATCCTGCTTTGTCAAAGTTTACCAGCAGTAATAATTAGCAATGAATACACATGCTTTAGCACATCAAAATAATGACATTTTTGCTTTATTTTCTTCTATTCAGGATATAATCTTTGACAGATTTGGGAGGGGGCAAGGAATGATATTGAATTTTTATAGTTGGAGAGATAATAAACAGAACCGCAGTGGGCTGATAGTAGATCACCACTGGCATTTGCAGTATGAAACTAAAATAAAGAGATCTCTATTGAAGCTCTGTTGAAAGATAAAGTATAGTTTGTGGCCTTTAGAAAGAGCTGGAGAATAAAGAGAAAGATGGGTTGTTGGAATTAACAATAGTATGCTTATCAAGCATACAATGATATGCTTTTGTCTTCTTATATATGGTTTTCATCTTTGTGTTCGACTTGATTAGAGTCTGTTTTGGAAATTCATGTGGTCTAGAAATAAATAAATAAATAAATAAATAAATAAATAAATAAATAAATAAATAAATATTCCTGTACTGTTTTATGGTCTTTGTGTTGAACCAGAGCTTGGAAAACTTTTTCTGTTTTTTGGACTACTAATCACATAATGCACAGTCAGTGTGGCTGCTCCCTTCTAATGCAGAAGCAGGCTATGGTCACACTTGAGACCCCCCCCTTTTCTCTTGTATTCTATTTTCTGTGTAATAATCACCTGGTGTATAGCCTGCAATAGCAGTTCATACATCTTTTACCATGTCCACCTTTTGGGGGGCTATAGAAGAAGTGGTATGTTTATCTACACCTCTCAAGCAGGACATATCCACTCCTGCTTTCTTTACTTTTCTTTGTCCCCCTTTCCTTTTTATTTTTATTTTATTTTTATTTTTATTCTTTTAATTTTTTAAAATGCCACCAAAACATCCTGATCTTTCCCATTTCTTCCAATTTCCCCAGTGCATTACTGGAAGCATGCTGTGAGTGGCAGGCAAATAAATCCCTCCTCAAGAACCTCAAGCCACATTTGATGGAACCTGTAGCAAAAATAGTAGTATTCCAGTGGGATGGATTTCCTGTCAAGATAGGACAGAGGATGAGACAAAAGAATCATTAAGGGCTGTGCATTGTCTGATACTCAGAAAAGAGAGCTGAAATTCCAAAGGATTAACTCAGAAACATTTTGCAGGTGTGCTAACACTGATTCTTTCATTTTCTAAGAATTATTTATACTGTCTTGTTCATCAGTTATTTGTTAAGATGGCAACAGTGGTGTTCTTGCAAGTGGTTCACTTTGAAATCCAGAAATCTGTGCAGTGAATATAGGAATGTGAAATACAGAGAGAGAAATGGACCAAAGTTGCAGGGGTTAAACAGGGGAACAATAAGGAGATGGTCAGTTTTTTTCCCATTTATCATTAAACATCTACTGCACTCCTCAAATATATTATCAGGCCAACTTACAGTAAATATTAACGTCAAGAGAAAATAATGAATGCCTTGAAATTATCAAGTACATAGAAAGGGGTTAGTTTGGGCTGAAAACCGTCACTCGAGAGAAAGGATATAAAAAGTGATTAACAACATATTTTAAATTGCTGCCTATTTTCAGCAAAGTACTGGGGCCATGGGATTTCGTGAAACATTTCACACAAACATGTTTTGGTGTTGTTTGTTTTATGAGGAAGGAATTGAAGGGAGAGAAACGGCCCCATGCAAGTATTTGTGGAAGGCGCTTAAAGCATGAAGGACAGCGAGGGATTAGGAGCAGAATCATTTGAAGGTGAATTTTCTTTGAAGTGATATTTCACAGCAGGTTTCACCATGTTTGTGGCACTATTCTTTGTTGTTCAATATCTGGCTTGTGAGCTGGCAGCACAGAAGCTTCCTTTGGCTTTGAGGCATTCATCATTGAAAAGTGGAATTGAACTGAGGCCCTAACTTTGAAAGTGTCAGAGGAAAAGGAAGCTTAAAATCCTGGTGTATGTAACTCAAATTAATGATAATTAGTGGATTTCAGCTTGCCGGGCCAGGTTCAGTTAAAATAAGGGCCACAACTTTATTAAACAGTAACGAATTTTTAAATTACTTATCAATGAACAATAACTTTAAAATCCTGGTTTGAGGATAGATCTTTTGGCATCAACGCTTGATTAAAGGTTGGCAGCCCTCCTAGGGGTTTGGGTTATTATTATTATTTGTTCCCTAACTAAATCCTATTGGGTTATTAATGGAAGGCTGCTGAAGACGTGAAGATGTAATTTTTCGGGACCTAAATGGTTAACTTTTTTATGCGCTACCCGCCAGTTGTGACCAGGGTTATTACCTACAACACCCACCGCCAATATGTGAATGGTGGGATGGGCGAAAAAACACCACTGCTCAAGGCCAATCAGAGTAATGGTCAAAAATTCCCAACCAGCAAAGCATCACCAGCACATAATAAACAGTGGCGGGAGGGCGGGAAACCGGCGATTGGGGAGTGCGCCGAGGACTTATAAAGGGCATGCTCCCCTACCAGCGGAGCCAATAGGCCTCCCTGCACAAGGCCGGGCGGAGCAGCCCTTCTCAGCTAGAAAACAACTAAAACCTGGATTTATCGGCAAGAACTCTGTCATGGGTGAAGTGTAGCATGGGTGTTTTTCCCCCCTCAAAATAATCTGAATTCACTTCAGGAAGAGCATTTCATACAGTAGCCTTCTAAGTAGGACAGCATTATTATGGGTGGTTGAACCATAGTGATGCCTAACACCCTTCAGGAAACTGATGTTTGAACCATGAAGATTAGAGAAGGAATTTATTCTAAAGACCCCCCACCCACCCACAGCTCCATTTTGTGTATAACACATTATTATTTTTTGCTGCTTGCTAAAAGAGCCTCTTAAACATGAATGATTCATATTTAATAAAGAGAAGTATATAAAAAAGCATCTTTTAAATTTTTTTGTGTTCCTCTGTCTCCTGGAACCTTTCTTTCACAGTTTGTCAAACTGCTTGAGAATTTTTCATCCAGTTGCATTGGCACGAGGGCTGCCAGTAACCAATCAAAACATCTAAGAAGGAAGCAGGAATTCTGGATCTGGAGAAGGTTCTGAAAGCCAGTGAGGAATGTTCTGTTTGCTCACGAGTCTTTACCCACCCAGCCTGGAAATAAAGAGTTGAGACACTATTTGTGAGTTTCAAACTGGGCCACAATTTATTGAAATAAAAATCACTCAGTTTTACTGTTGAATATCCTTTAAACAAATGGGTCTGAATGTAGTGCAAGTGAATCAATTAACAATTCCTAATTACTATTAGAAGGGTGCTGCCCACTTGTTCAATGCCCTCCCAAAACTTGCAGTCTGGGCAGTCCTCATCTCTCCATCTTTGAACTTAATTATAGCTGCAACCTTCTATTCCTAATTTCCTAATCAAATTCCTAATTCATATCTGAGGGCTGCCAGCCCAATAACGCTATATTATTCACTAAAATTAACCTGATTACAAATTACCACTTACACAACCAGCCTACTGTGACCAGAGTTAATAAACCTCCCTTTACCTAAAAGAGAATGGAATGGGCAAAAACACACTGCCATTCCAGTCCAATTGGAGTAGCAGCCAAAAACTACCATCCGGCCCTTATGTGACCAGCTAATCTCTTATTTGGGCAGGAGGGTGGGAAGACAGCCCAATCACAAAAAAAGGCCTTGCACTATGAGGCCCTTAAATAACCCCTGCAAGCAGCTGTGTAGGCTGCACAACTTGTGATGTCACCCACATGGGTGGGCAAAGGGGCCCTCCTGGCACTTTGGCCATTCGGAGCGGCCATTAAGTGAAGAATTATTGTATGTGATTGATTCCTATGTGTTGATTTCCTAGTGCTCCCCATTTTGGCTAACTGTTTCTTCCTGCCTTGTTTTAGATTCCTTATTCTTATTTGCCTTAACTTCCTTGATTCACCTCAGTTTAACCCCCCTCCATTTCTTTGGATTCTATTTCAAGCTCCCTGGCCTGCATCAAACTGTGTAACGGACTCAAGAGGAGAGGAGAGAAGACATAATGGAGGGGGGGGATTAATATCCTCAGGTTATAGCACTTTTGATGGGGAAATTCAACTGCACCCACCCCTCTTTTTTGCTTGCTTATATTAGATTTGGGAGAAAAAGTTGTGTGTTACATAATTTATTTTTGTTTGTTTGAGTGTGATTTCCCTGATTGTTTATTTTCAATTATTATTTGGCTTGTTTACTCTTCATTTGTTCTGTGAAAAGTGTATACCTTGATGGAATTTTATGATACAATTTTTCCCATTTGGATCTGCCCTATGTGCTGAATTTTGTGACTGTTCCTATGTGGCACTGGACTATGTGGACATTGTCTGTAGTTGTGGTTAATCTTCTGTTTTTATTCTTTTCTTTAGTAAGTGGTTGTTTCTGTATGCTAACTGGTCAATTGCCTTTCAGATTGCTTCCCTGGAATTTTGAACTGGTGGGTGAGTGAGGTGTTTTGTTTATTTATTCATTTTCTTGTACATTGACTTGATTATTTTTTCTTTCTTTCTTGTGTGCAGTTGCCTAATGTTAAAGTTTATCGGTTTTTATTTATTTATTTATTTATTATTGCATTTATATCCCGCCTATCTTCGAGAACGAAGTAGTGTTTAAGGGTTTCTTAAGGAGTGCCAAAGAGGATAAATGAGGTAACATGAATTGAATGATCCAAAAGAAGCTTCCCCTTTGTAAAAGCAAAAGGACCACTACACACACACACACACACACACACACACACACACACACACACACACACACACACACACACACACACACACACACACACACACACACACAAATAAAAGATGAAAGAGGCACACCACCTAAAAGAATCTGAAATGAACATTACCACTATCCTCATTCCTAAAGAAATATATGGACTCATAGCTTAAAATTCTTATGCCAAACACTCATGGCAGCAGTCAAAACGGTTTGCCTTCTTCTCCATGAACTTAAATCCTTCCCCACTTCCCAACCAAGCACAAAACATTTTTAGCGCTGCCCAAACAAAAAGCAATCATAGAGCGCCTTGACTGATGACACTGGTAACATCACCATTCCGGATGCCCTCTGTTATGCAAAGTCTGGGGTTGTTTTTTCCAGCTGCCAACCAGAACATGATATTGCACAGCATTATTGGACCATTGCCTGGCATTTTGAATTTTGGATAGAGCCAAACCTGTCATTATCACATTCACTGTTTGTTTCTTGATTCATTAGAGGGAAGTAAAGTAAACCATCACGAAACACACAGTAGAAATATTCCTAAAGGGAAATACTGGAAACTCTCCTCACTTCCACTATATATTTCAATCTCATGAGCAAGACAGGAGATTCTGAACCTCCAACAAAAACTGGTTTTTAATCTGAACACTGTGGCTACACCTTGTTGCCTGTGAGAAGGAAGAGCTTCTTACAAGAAGTGTGTGTGGATTTAAAAGACCTAAAAATTGGGGGGAGGGGGGACAGTTATGGTGTGCAATAACTATCATCACAGCCAGTTTGCTTTATTTCACTTTTCTCACCTACTAATTTGATCCAACCCTGTAGTTTGAAAGTCCACTTTCTGCGTTTTCAATTCTTGAGGTTTTTTTTGGGGGGGGGGGGGTTAAAAACATGCCTTGCATCTCTCATCCCATGTTTGATATTAAAAAGGAACTGTCTTTTAATTTGTATTCCTATCAGAAGTGAACACTTAGCCAGAGCTTCAGTACACAAAACAATATGGCAAGTTGGATTTAGGTCTAGATACCTGTACAGATCACAGTAGTGAATGTAGGATCTTTCCTCCTTACTTTCTGTGTGAAAATCACAGTGTGAAGCAGCTGGTGATCAATCAGTAATTTATCCGTTTGTTCAAGGTAGTAAACTGTTGAACAAATGGGGACAAATAAATAATCACAAATTGCAGAATCGTGACACTCAAAATTTATTCATGTGTGTGTTTGCAAGTATTTATGGTCCAGTCTTTGGTCCTTCAAGGTTTCCAGGCAAAGGCGTAGCTAGGGTTTCCAGTACCTGGGGACAAAGTCAGTTTTCATGCCCCCCCTCCTAGCCCCCATTGACAAGGACCTCTGCAGAGACTCTGAAGAATCAACTTCCAGGTGAGGTGGAGACCTCCCGTCCCACCTCCACCAACCACTGTCCTCCTCCTTGTCTCCTTCCTTCTTTTCTAGCTTGCCCAATGCTGTGCTGTGCAGCCATGCCTTCTGCGCCATCGCCAGTCCCCTGCTCTCCCCACCAAGCCACCATGGTTTTGAGGTTGCCCAGTCCCTTTGACCAGTCATGAGTGGGGCAGACATGGTAGAGTGGGGGACACAGAGGGGGGAAGAAGGGGAAGGGGAGAAGAAGGGGAGAGAAAGCTGAGACAGCCAACAAGCCCCCAAGATTCCTGGACTTCACACACATCAAAACCCTCTCTCCCCTGCATTCCCCCCAATGGATATAAAACCTCACAACAGGCCACCCTTTCCTATTCAAAGGAAGCCCTGGGGAGGGGACAAAAGGGGGGACAGAGATAAGAAAGGTCCCTGGGTGGTCAATCAACCCCCATCTGCACCATCAATAGAGGCACAACAGAGGGGTGGGGTGCAAAGTGGGGTGCTGGAAAGAAGAAGTCGGGGAGCTATAAGACACCCCAACAAGTACCTCCTGTGGAGGGAGGAGGAGGAGGGAGAGAAAGGGGTCATTGCCAAGAGAAAGTGAGTTCCTCTCCCCCTGCTGGATAGGGTGGGGTGGGGGTCCTTAGGCCACCCCTGCAGAGAAGTCCAACATGCTCATCCCCCAGCTGATCCTGGTCAAGATCTTTTCACATTAGAAGGGGAGAAGTGGCTGTGGTGGCAGCACCTTGGAAAGATGCAGTGGGGGGGCACAAAGGGTCAGAGCAAGGAAAGGGCTGTGTTCCAAGGCCTACTCTGTTTCCATAGAAGCTTCCCTCTCATGCTGCTCCCCCTGCTCAATGGCAGCAGAGGCCAGTGCATATGTTGGGAGGGGAAAAATGAGAAAGTGTGAAGCTGCCAAGGTGGGCTGGAAAAAGAAAGCAACTCCGAGGAAGGAGCATTCCAACAGCTGCACGTGCATGCACACATGCACTGTCTCCCCACTAGCACCCCTGCGTGGGTACAAGAGGGTGGGCTTCCAAGCTAGAGAGGGTTGGTGACCCAGCTGACTGGCATATAGGACACCTTCTCCTCCTCTTCCGAAGGAGGCTGGCTGCTTCAGTAAGGTGCTGGTGGCCATATAACATCAATTTGATGCCCCCAGATTATGGTGCCTATGGGCACATGCCCCTCTTTGCCTTCCCCTAGATACGCCACTGTTTCCAGTGTGATCAATAATTAAAACTAACAATTAAACACACACAGTTAAGCTAACCTGGTCATCCTGAATACATCTAGACACCGTAAATTCCCTTGTTCTGGCAGCTGTTGGACTTGATGCTTCTCCTGCACAGATTGGGAAGGACAAGAGTCAAAAGACAGTAGTTTAGGTATCGACTGTCATGAGAGTGACAAGAGAATTTTTAATGGAATATTGAAAAGATATACAGTATCACAAGGTTCTAGGCCAAAACATATATTGGCAAAAATCTGGGGCAGCTGTACCATCAGCAGAAATTTAGGGCTGGCCATATCTGAACCAATAACTCCAACTGTTCCTGACAGTAGTGAGAAATGGGGAATATGAAATTTTATATTTTTAAAACAAAAACAACAAACAAAACAGAGTTGTTTTTGTAGGAAATTTAGTAGAGTAATTAATTTATCAGGTTGTGCACTGAAAACCATAGCAGAAGAGAAAGCCTGAATCAACATAAATATACCAATATTATTTTTTGGAAATTGCATACCAAATGTTATTTCCAAACACTATGACCTTTAAAGGCATGCTTTCATGTAGGATGTAAATAAAGCATGGAATTAATTTAATACAAATTAATTGGTTGTAACTCTAGTTTTGAACTACTAGTATATAATTATGCAGCACTGGCATAACTAGGGAGGGGTGGAAGAGTGCATTTGCCCCAGGGTGTGCAACAATCTGGAGGCAACTGGAGGGGAAGCAGGAGGAGGAAGCCATGCGCCATCCTGCCAGCAGTCCCCCTTTCACCCTGCTAAAGGCTTGGTGATCCTTAGTTGGGGGGAAAGAGAAGAGAGAAGCAGGTTATTTTTTTCCAAGCAGCACCTCCGTTGATTGCTCCCCCTCCCCCTTCCCCCCACTCCCACTAAGACTTGGTGATCATTAGCCCAGGGAAAGGAAGAGAGAGAATGTGCAACAGGAGATGCTGCTTGGGGAAAAAATATCCTGCTTCCATCTCCTCCTTTCCCTAGTCTAACAATCACCAATAGACATGGGCACGACTAGGCGAAATTCTCGTTTCCGTTTTCAGTTCTCGTTATTGTTACGCAATGGGTAACAGTAACGAGAATTACTCCGCTCCAGCTCGAACCCGAACCGAAAAAGAAAAATTGCGTCTGATTTTTCGTTGTTGTTCATGGCATCGCGGCGATCGCGCGATGCCAAGCAGCACAGAAAAAAATCGCATGGCCAGGTTTTGCTGAGACTTCTGGATGTGCCAGAGAGGGCATAAAAAGCCCACCAACACTAACACTAACCCTAATCCTAACCCTAACCTGAACCGTTACCCTAAGCCTAGCCCTAACCCTAACCCTAACCTTAACCATAACCATAACCCTAACCCTAACCTGAACCGTTACCCTAAGCCTAGCCCTTACCCTAACCCTAACCCTAACCCTAACCCAGATTCGTACGCAAGTACACTTCCCTTCTTAGTGGGTCAGAGTGATGCACCCAAAGAGGTGCCTTCAACTCCAGAGACCCACTCCCTCCCTCCCTAAGCGTAACCTGTACGGCAGTACGCCAGTATGCTTTCCTTCTTAGTGAGTAACAGGTTCCTCTGACACACTAACCCCAAATGTTCTTAGTGAGACAGAGAAGTGCAGCGAGGTTTCCTGTCACACTAACTACCCCAACATAATTATAAAAACGCTCCCTAAACCACTGTACAAACGACAGACGACAAACGGAAATGACAAATTTTTGAAAAATTTCGTGACAAACGGAAACGAGCTGAAACGGGCCTGTCCCGACAAACGACAATTCAAAACGTAATTTTTTCTTGTCGTGCCCATCTCTAATCACAAAGCCTTAGCTGGGGGAAAGGAGGAAGGGGAAGCATGCTATGGAGGTGATGTTTGAAAAAAAAATCACCTGCTTGGTACTATCCACACACTATGTGGTTTGCACAGGAGAGCCTTATCTGGGAGACCCCAAAGAGGGTGTGAGAAAGAAGGAACCTACCTACCACCCCCAGTGTTCCCCTTGTCAACTCAATGTATTACATTTTACCAATTGGAGTGTGTAGACTATTTTCTGAATATTTTCAGTAACATCACTTTTAATAACAGCAGCAGCAGCAGCAATAAAATTCATTTGTATAAATTATAAGCCATTGAGTGGGGTCAATAACCCCAAGATTATACTCTTGTGGTCTCCTGAGTATGCTCCAGATTCAGGTTATAGGTTGCATTTTCAAGGAACTATGTGAAGACAAAAAGACTGAGGTTTTCTATTACTATAGACTGCATTTTATGTGTTTAAATTACATTACTGTTAACTTCAGTGTTATCTTTTCATCAACAGAATTGTGGGAGGCATACATTTATTAAACAAGTGAAATAAAATAAAAACAGGTAATTTAACGGGAAATTTTTATTTATTATTGATTTATTATTTATATTTATAGACTGACCGACTTTCTGAATGGAACTCTGGGTGGTGCACAACATTGGGTGGATAATAAAACAAATAAAATAAAATATAAATCCATATAAGAAATAATGTAAAAATAAAATCCAATAAGAAGAAAATAAGAAGACAAGATGGCAGTGAATAAACCAACTGGGTAACAAACAACAAAATCAGCAGGTGTTCAACCTCCTTGGTTGCTAAAAGCAGCCTTAAAAAGCCAAGTTTTTTGCAGCTTCCTAAAAGCCAAGAAAGGCTCCTGAGTCCTAATTTTGCTAGGAAGGTGATTCCACCATGTTGAGCCCATCACTGAAAAAGCACAGTTCCGGGTAGAGGTCTTATGAGCCTCCCTGGGAGTGGCGACCAAGAGTGAAAGGGCCTGCAATGTTCTAGCGCGCCAGGCTGAAGTTGACTTTAGGATGATTTAAAGATTTAGAAAAGGAAAATGGTTTGTAAAACATTAATAATCCACTTTAAAACTCCAGATTTCTCATAAATAATCAATTTAGAAATGATTAGCTATTGTAATGCTGTACAATGCTTTCTGAAAAAATAAATCATAATAATGTTTTCTCTCCCCCCCAAAACTCATTGTGGAACAGTTGCAAGGAGACAGATCAGAATGAACTGGTTCTGGTTCTGTCTGGTTCAAAGGTTATAAGATGACTGTAATTAAGTAGCAGCTCTTTTTGAATCTGTGGCATTAATTAATAGAATGAACATTAATAGTCCTCTACTGAGTACATCTCCTCTTCCATACAGCCTAGCTAACTAAAAGCCTTTGAAAGTGCCATAGAGTACATAATAAAGTAAGAATTCTTCTTTGAAGAGTACTGTTAATTCAAGCGCCCCCTAATTTATTTCAAAGACTTTTAAAGGATGGATAATTAAAATTGTTAAGAGTTGCAAAAGTGCCTTATTATGTTTATTTGGAATGGCTCTGAACAAAGGGCAGACAAATATAGGTGGAAACAATACGCAGTGCATAAAATGGTCCTACACACTATCTGGTCAGTCATGATTAGAAGAATAGACTATACAACTTATTGTACAGATAAAGACCTTGTCAACATCTGCTTTCTAAATCTTTCTAATCAAACAGGGATATCTATCTGGTTAAACATCTGAGGAACGTGCAATCAAATGTTATCTTTTGATGCAGACATATCAAGAACAAAAATGATGCCTCTGGTTTGCACACAAAGGTGAAAGAGGCATCATCTCCTTACATATTTTCTTTGCCCTTCCAGGTTCAGGGGAGAACCAGAAGAGGATTAGAGTGACTGTACTGAAGCTGACTTCTAATGAGCTTTGCAAGGCATCAAGCAAAGAAATATCCATAATGCAAAAACAGCATTTTACTTCAAATGTGTGCCTTTTTGTAGCCTTAGAACATTTACCTCTGCATCTGTTCTTTATAAGATTTTTTTTTAAAAATGGCTTTCGTCAGTACAGTGTCCAAATACACCAACACTAACTCACAGAGTCAAAATTTTAATGCTAACAAATCTGAGCTGGCTTGTTAGTACCAAGCATGATATGAAACAGGTGCTGTACAAGCTTTCCTATATACAACTGCCAATAGTATCTATTTTTCAGTAACTAAGCCTTTGCCATCCCTCCTAAGAAGAATAACAATTGGACCCACTTTCTTTTTTCAGACTCTTATAGAGATGATAACTAATTGCCTCACTTCTTGGATTGTATGCATTGTGGGTTTGGGACACCTTGTGATGCCTCTGTAAACAAAACAAAGGCACAGAATCACAATGGCTGAAATCCAATAGTAACTTACAACTAGCATACTGTATATACACAAATATAAGCTGACCCAAATATAGGCCAAGAGTATTTATTTTACTACAAAAAACTGGCAAAACTTATTGACCTGAGTATAAACCAAGGGGTTATATTTGGATCATCTTATATTCCTCGCCTGACACTGGGCTCGCTCAGTTGGCAACCCAGCGGGTGGCCTGGGGTCACAGGCTGTACTCACTTCACCACTGAGGCAGGGCTGGCGAGGCCCGAGCCTCCCAGCTGAGAGCTTGGGAAGTGGCAGTGTGGTTTCCACTCACTGCCACCACCAGATTAACTGGACACTTGTGTGTATTCGAGAGAGAGTCACACCAGGTTATATAGTTTTAAAACAAAACATGAAATGTTTATTAGTTTACAATTAGATTATCAGAATTATGATAGCTTTAGCTGATGCTATTATATTGCATACATGAAATCTTATAATAATGTGTTTCCTTTATAAACCAGACCCTTTTCAGTGGCAGGATCTCCCACCTGACCAAATGACAATCTAAACTGACTCTCAGCTCTCTTAACTGAACTCCTCTCAGCTCTAACACAAACTGAACTGTCCATCACCCATTAGGTTCCAATATATAACATTCTTAACCACTCCCACCAGCTTGGTGATTGGCTATTCCAAACACATTCATGAATATTCATACTTGTTTTACCCTTTTCACCACAGGCGGAATGGGCAGGACTTCCCATATGCCACTCTCCCCAAGCCGAGCGCTCAGAAGGCAGTAGAAGGGGCTTCCAAGACTGCGAGGAGGCCTCCCGGCACCTGCCGCCACTACAGCCACTAACAAACCCCATGGAGGGGGCTTCCAAGGCAGCAGAATGGGCAGGATTAGCCCACTGCCACCCTCCCCAAGCTGGCTGACCACTCGGGAGGCAGCAGAATGGGCAGGACTAGCCCTCCACTGCCTTTCACCCAAATATAAGCCGCAGGCAGTTTTATTCAGCCAAATATAAGCCGCAGGCAGTTTTAATCAGCCAAAACTAAGGGCTGAAAACTCAGCTTATATTTGAGTATTCTATTGAATCAATGGAACTAGAGGTGTTGAGTTACCAGATCTCCACTGATTCAATATGTTTTTTTTAACTGAAACTTACTAATGTATTTCAGCCAATGTTTGGCTCTGTTGGCAAGCCCGCTTCACCAACGAAACTTCCTTGCCCTCCCTGGGTGAAATATCACAAAATGCAATTTTGCCTGTCTCACAAGATCTGGGGAGGGGGATAGGAGCAATCTATAGGAAGATGCTCGTCCCGGGTGCCCTTGGTGCAAGGGTACTAAGGATTCAGTTGGCCTAGTGAGGTTTTGGGTTGCTAGGAATGTGTGTGTGTGCATGGGCGCATGCGCGTGCGCGTGCACATGCACACACACACACACACACATCGAGTGCACCAGGTGTGTGAGTGCTTTCCAGTCCCTAGTGAGATCACTGGAGTTGGAATGTTGGGGAACCCTATTATTAGAAATATTTTTTTTTTTTTTTAAAAAATAGTAAATAATAAAATAAAATAAATGTATGAAGGAAGGAAGGGAGGAAGGAAGGAAGGAAGGGAGGGAGGGAGGACATCTTGGCAGGATCTCACACCTGACCAACTGACAAACCACCCTGACTCTCTGATAACTGAACTTCAACTCCACTGCCTTCAGCTGAACTCTCCAGCACTCATTAGGTTCCAATATATAAACTTAACCGCTTCCACCAGCTTGGTGACTGGCTATTTAAAGCAGATTAATGAATATTCATACTTGTATTTCCCTTTTCGCCACACACATTGCTCCCCCAGCAATCTAGTCTTAGCCTCTTGTCAGGCATTTGCTAGTTATTGTTTTTTGAATGGTGATTGTTTTTATTGTTTTTTATTATTTGGTTTATTTGTTTTTTATTTGTTCTTTATTGTTTGCTCTTTGATTTTAGCTGCTGATTATTTATTTGGCTTTCGTGTAAACCACCCAGCGTCCCTTCGGGAAATCATTGTGGTCTAGAAATACATAAATAAATAAAAATTAAGGAAGGAAGGATGGATTTCAGGAGCTGAGGTCATGGTGGCAGGCCCAGGTGATAAAACATTGCCTTGAACCCAATGTAGCTGGATGTGTAAGGGGAAGATATGGTTTTTGCTGCTTTCCCTCAGGCAAAAATAAAAGTATCTTAGGCCAACCATTTTCAAATATATAATGAAAGTATATTTTTTTAAAGAAGGGGTTCCTGATAAGAAGCAAAAGAAAGAATGCATATTCCACGTGTGTACAAACAGCGAAAGGAAATGACATGAATAAACCATAATTTGATACTATGGGTTTTTGCTATGATTTTTACAAAGCTCTGAAAGCATAGTGTAATGGCCAGTTTCTGCAGCTAATACAGGCAAAGTGTCTGCCCTCAAGTCAGCTTTGTGTAAGCCCCCCTGAGGCTGTTTGGTATGCATTTTTAAAAGATCAGGAAACAGGGTCAGGCTGACATTTTGGGCAGCTCTCCATAATGTGGGTCAGCTGTAGCTATTACCATAATGAATAGATTGCTGTAAACTACCTTAAATTGTGATGTTTATGCACATATGGGCTCTGAAATGTGTTAGGAAGCTTTTACAGCAGTAGCATTTTTCTGCACCTGCTTTTGTAATTCCCTTCACCCCTCTTGGAAACTCATTTACAGCCTTTTCCAAGAAGAAGTTTCAAATAATGCATCATTATCATCATCATCATCCTCAACAGAATTCTTATCAGTGAAATTTTCCTGACCTTGCAAGTGTCCTATTTGTTCCCCTCTATTATACTGTAACTGCTCAACACCGTGTCTGAGACCTGTTTCTTAAGGTATGTTGATCTGTGTTGTCATTATATGGAAGAAAATGATGTCACAGAATCATCTTTCTCCAAAATGGCATTCTTAACCAGAAATGAAAACAAAAATGATTGTTGGCATTGTAGCGCAGGTGGTCCAGAAAGGTGAATGAAGCAGGGTGCACTCTGAAGGCAATGGCAGTAGCAGGTCCAAGTGGAGGGTGACCACTTTGAGATGCTGCAGCTGTTGGATAAATAGTGGTACTTCTGAGACCCAGTGTGGCTTCTTCTGTCTCCTTCATGACTTGCTCTTTCCATGGCCTCCTCCAGTTCATTAGCAAGCTTAATTGACCTATTCATGAGGACATTACCTTCTTCATGAGGACAGTTCCAACCGGAATACATTTTAGCCCACAACAATGCATGTTCACAGCTTTCAATGGGGTGGAGTGGGGATGAGCATAGACACTCAGTTATTCAGTTGTACATTTTAAAAATCATAGCTCAAAACCCCAATGCCCAAATATTACCACTTGGGTACAGAATAAGAAGAGACTGTCTGCTAAAACTTTACCAAACTTGGTGGTGCAGGTCTTAGCCCCCAGTTTTCGTTAGAATATTTTGTTTGGTCTGTCCCTATGTCTAGAACTGCCTTGTAGAATGTTGGTTTCCTCTGCCACACAAAAACAGAGGTGAAACGACCAGGTGCCTCTAATAACATCCACAAGAAAAATGGACTGCTCCATAAAAGGAATAAAAGATTTGGGTTCCTTTACTTTTAATATTCTACCAGAATGGAAGAGAAACAGAGAAAGAAAGAGTGAGAGAAGCATTATTGTTCTTCTTGAGCTTTGGTAGATAACAAAAATAAGTCCAAAGAGAAAACAAAATATAAAAGATCTTCAGAACATCTTTTAGCTTGAAAGAAAATAATGTAAAAAGAAAGAAAAAGGTTAAAGTAACATAAGGTGAGAAATGTAAATACTTCCCAGGTAGCAGGCTCAAGGTCTACTCAGCCTTCCACCCTTCTGAGGTCGGTAAAATGAGTACCCAGCTTGCTGGGGGGGGGGGGATGTGTAGCCTGCACACTGTAATTAAAAAATTGTAAACCGCCCAGAGACTACTTGTAGTGGTATGGGGCGGTATATAAGCAGAACACTTTGCTTTTGCATTCCTTTTTTTGAAATGTTAAGAAGCCTCTTCTGAACTACTGTTAGAATATTTGCCTTGTTCCCTTTACCCCCCAAAAAAGTTGTTGCGTGTATGAATTTTGTCTGCCTCTTTGTCAGTCTGCTCATCTACCTATACACTTGCTCACTGGCAGATGGCTGTCAAACTGTACTTAAAGTATTTGCCATAAAAAGGGAAATGTACCATAATGCAGATGGAAATGGATCTAAATGATGTACAGTATAATGGAAGAAAGGAAGTATTTAGCATTGACTACAGATATTGAGGGAGGGAGGCCGAACAACAGACTATAGTAGTCTAGTTTAGATTCCCTCATATAGTATAACTGGCAAAAACCTATAAAATAGAGGCAAACAACTCTGTTCTAATGTTTAAATATGCATTAATACCTTTTGAATGAGACAATTGTGCCTGAAGTAAGGAAAAATGAACTAAGTAAGCATTGTGACCCATTAAATATAGTGCAATTCAGATTTTAGCCAGAGTAAATGAAATTGCATAAGTTGTAACTAGAGATGGGCACGGAACGAACATTTTTTCATTTCCGTTACCGTTTGTCATTTTCCGCGCCTCTCTGGGTGTGGCCACTCTCAGTGAGCGCGCCTGCGATTTGTCTTGTAGCAGGTTATCTCTGGGTATGTGTCTTGCTTTGTTGATTTGTTCCTTAATCATGTGAGGTGGGTACTGTAGCATGAGGAAAGCATTTTATAGATCCCTGAGTTTGGAATCTCGATCCTGTGGGTCAGAGCAGATGCAGTTGTATCTTAAGGCTTGGCTTTATACGATGGATTTCATTTTTCAGGGTGGAAGCTTGAAGAATGCAGATAGGTATACCGGTTAGAGATGGGCACGGAACAAACATTTTTTCATTTCCGTTACTGTTTGTCGTTTCCGCTATGCAACAAAACGACAAATGAAAATTGTGATGAAAATGCAACAAAACGAACAGAACCGCGAAAATTGTGGTCATTACGTTTCGTTTCCGTTAATGGCGACGCGTAATGATCTGTTTTAATGTTAAAAAATGCCCTGGACATCCATAAAAACGCAGCGATAATTATTTATATTGTCTGATAATACCTACCAGGGGGGTTGGGGTCCTTACAACGTTTGTTTTTGTCTTCTCCCATTGCGATGTATTTTTCTTTTCCCTTTAAAATGGATGTCGCACCAGCCACAAAATGGAAGCAAGCCATGTGATGGGATCATGTTCAACCAATAGCATGCCCAGGTTGCAGACTGGGCGGGCAGGTCTGGCAGCCACAGAGGGCATAAAAAGCTCTGGGCAGCCCCCATCCTCCTTGCAATCTCTGGTGGGAGTTAGGGTGGGATTGTTGTCTCTGCAACTCTAGCTTCAGTCCTGCAGCCTCCCTGTGTGCGTGTGTGCTGCGTACCTCTCGGTGAGTACCATCCCCTGCCCCGCAGTGCAGTCACTCTGCGGCTGCCTTGCACCCTGGGCAATGCCCACCGCTGCCTTTGCAGCCTCCCTGCATACCTAGTCTATACTGTGTCTCTGCCAGCATCCATTTTTTTAGTGTTTTCCCTCTGGTCTAGGGTGTTGGGGGATGCCTGAGCATGGAAATGCTTTAAAATCGCGCAAAAAGCGGGTAGAAACGACAAACGAAAAACAAAAACGGTAACAAAATTTTTCAAAAAATTCCCAACAAACGGAAACAAACTGAAACAGACCTCTCAATGACAAACGAAAAACTGAAGCACCATTTTTCTGTTTCGTGTGCTTCTCTAGTTGTAACAGCAAGTTGCAGCTAATTAATGAGACTGGTTGCATGCCTGGCCTTGTACCATTTACCAGATACATGACTGGATAAGCAATGGAGCAGAAAACTGGTGACTTGTTAATTAGTTGTAATTCATTACTCTGCCTCATGTGTTCTCCAGTGAAAAGTCCCAACAGAATCATGGTAATCATATTACCAAAGGGCAACACTGGGGCCAGATCTGAGGGGTTTAGAAGAACTTGATTCTCAAAATGCATAGAGATAGAGCAACAGTTCATAAGTATGGGAAGATTTTTCAAAAATGTAATTTCTCATTATTTGTGATTTGTCAGGGCTGATGATTGATGAATCAACGAATTTCCAGTGATGAATCAATGAATTATTCACCTTCCATATAAAATGCTATAAAAAGACCACCCCAGCATCTAGAGGCCACAAATATGCAGGAATGCATCCACTGACTCTTGTCTATAGGCCCTGAAATGCTGTTGAAGACTGGGGTTCAGATGTCTGATATATGCACCTCACAGACCTCCCTCCTGGAAAGTGTGCCCTCCCAAGACACCTAGAAACACTGGAGTTGCAGAGAAGCTTCTACCAAAACTCTTCTAAAATCTCTCCAATTTTGGTGTAGATTGGATTTCAGACAAATGAGTTATAAAAATGTGGGGCCCCACAGAAATATGCTCTTTAACGAATGGGTTGAAGAAACTCAATCTTCACCTAAACTGGAGGGTTTGTATAGGAGAGTCAGGGGAGGCTTCCCTCCTTCAGGACCCTTGTACCCATTTCACAGACGAATGAATCAAAAAGTGCTAAAATTCTATTAATATTAATCAGGGGACTCCATTTATGATGAATACAAATAAACAGATGTTGACAAATCAGACAAATTCATCAGAAAATGAGACTTATTTTCAGTCCCCCCCCCATCTTTTTTCCTCATCATGGAAAAAGTGTTTACAGAAGACAATTATTCTAAGACTCTCAGAGTGATTTGATTTATTTAAAATTTTGTGTTTGTAGAATATTTAAAAATGCCATGTGTTTATCAGTTACCCCACTGTTTCTGCATATCCATTTTTTAATCAATACTGTTTCTGATCTTGTTTTTACAACAGCTTGAAAAGAGTAGAAGAGTGGAAGGTGAAGGACAACTGAAATAGTGTGAACACTCTACTGGAAGTTATTTTTTCTGAGTTTTTTTTTCAGGGTCAGCTGACAGACATAACAAAATCCCATTATATAGCTAATCACTGAAGATAAATCAAGCCAATACAGAATAAGGGTGCTACTTTCTGAAGAACATTGGGTCAGACAAATGGTGACTTAAAACATCTTTTAAAACTGAAGAATGTGATATATGTTTTGAGTCCTAGTGGGGTACAGTGGATACAATGATAGAATAGGACTCTGGAGATCAGAGTTCAAATCCCCACTGGTCACATAAACTGACTTGGGAGTAGAACCAGTAAACAACCTCCTTAAATATTTCACTTATCTTGGAAGCCCTATCAGGGTTGCTACAAATCAGTTCTGACATCCTTGATGGCACAGAACACAGATAACTGTTTACAGGTAAATTAAAGGAACAGAAAACAGAAGAAGGAATGGAAGATTTCAGATAATTGCCTGTAACATCTATTCCCTGTAATATTGGCTACTGCTGTGATATAGATTTCTTCTGAATTAAATTGAGCCAGTCATCTGAGTCTTTTGTGCACGAGGCTCTTCTTAGCCAATAACTCAGTCATCCAAATTAGTCTGCAGTTTTTCTCAGAGACTTCATATTTAGAACATTAACATTGCTCAGGATTAGAGATGGACATGAATCAAAAAGATGACATTTTGTTTTTGTCGTTTGTAGGGTCCGTTTCGGTTCATTTCCATTTTTTGGGAATTTTTGCAAAAAAATTGTTTTCGTTTTCGTTCGTTTCGTTACCGTTTCATTACCATTTATTTTAATTTTTGTGATTTTTTTTTAGCATTTAAAGCAGTTCACTGTATAGCAGTAACGAAAACGAAATGCACGACAAAATTTCCGGTGTTTCTGTTTGTTTCTATTCATTTTGGAGACAAAATTCATTTGTCATTTTGTTGTGCAACAAAACGAAAAAATGAAAACGGAAATGAAAAATTGTTCATTTCGTGCCCATCTCTACTCAGGATATCTTATTTTCCAAGTTATGGTGCAGAGCAGTCATGCTTTATTTTTGTTTGAGATTCCAACTATGCCTGAATTTTCTGCAAAACCACAAGTATTGGTTTTTAAAAGTAGCTATACAGTTTAGAAACCAAGTACAAGCTATTTGATCAGTGTCCTGCTTGTTTATCTGATTACCATTTTCCCCAAACACATTTGGAAAAGTTTGCATATACTATGCATTATTGCAGGTGTTAATACAAGGAAGTGTCATACTCCTTGCTGATCAGAATGTATAAGAGTTATTACAAATAGTTCTCTGATTTGCCCTGACAGCAAGTTAATTTTTCTCTTCTTTAGGCAAATGTGCAGCATGTAAATTAAATATGCTTATCTCAGGAAGCATTACTGAAGTCCTATCTGACTGCATTCTCAATACAGTAACTATTTTAGATTTCCATCTGTGGGCTACTATGCCTGGCTTGTTTGGTTAATTGATTTTTACACATTCTTACTGATTTATGCTTGTTCATCGATTACTGGAATGCAGATAATAACCAATACATGAACAGAATTATTTAAAGAAGTCTTATGCATTGCATAAACATCATTGAGCTTGCAGTAAAATTTAAAACTTCAAAGGAATATTTGCCAGTAACTTGAAAATGTGTGATTTGATTTGGTAAAGTTTGAGTATATGAATTCATGTTCATTTTATTTACATAATCTATATGCTACTTTGATGAAATGGAAATAGCTAATGTTGCAATTAATTATATTAAAAACCAAACAACATAAGTGAAAACTGTACAGCAGTCTTACCCACACTAATCTGTTTATACAAGGCTGTTTTGTGCACAGGATGGTATTTATCTTTCTTCTTATGGGAAAGCATTCTGGTCTGATTGCTCATGATTACAGCAAGGGAGAGGCTCCCTCCTCCAAATGTATCTGGGACTGGTACCCCCCATCTGGACTACTAACTGATGAGACTTGTTGTCAGAGTTTTGTGCTATTTGATCAGCCAGCAGAAACAATACTTATTGAATAAATAGTTAGCCAGAGACAGAGTTTTCTTAAAACCAAACAGCTATATTAAATATATACAAAAATATATCACAGCATCACAGAACTTATACAAAGTTCAACAGCATAACAGCATTCAGTACATATGACAGAATATATGGCAGAGAAACAGAGTGGGTGCCTTACTCACAGAAGACCCAATGCACAATGATTTACAGAACATTTTTATACAATCATGAATGACAGTACCTCATAGCTATTGCAACACCTTGCATCAGCCAAAATTCATTATGCTCATTCTTAACATCTGTACTCTATTAGAAAAAATCTGAGGGCTACTATTAGAAAAGCCTGAGGACTACTATACTAAAACCTCTACTTATGAATTTTATCCATTCCGAGCATGTGCTCATAAGTAAAATCTTTTGTAAGTAGAGCAGTGGTTTCCCATAGGAATGCAGTGAAAACCAATTAATCTGTTCTGGAGGGAACAGATTTCAATGCGCCAAGGCCCTTGAACTGCCCCAATCAGCTGAGACAGTGGGCTGGCAGACCCAGAACTTTGCTGGGACATGGTGGTCCTAGGGATGGGGGAGGGAGGGGTAGATAACTTAACCCCTCATCTTTTTTGTTGATGGCCAGCGGGCTACTTTTGAACCCTTCACAGGCTACCAGTAGCCCACGGTCTACCTGTTGGGCAGGCCTGATATAGAGCATCCTGTCTAATACATATATTTTACTAACTAATATCTCACACTTGTCCATGAAATCTTGGTGTTTTTTAAATTAAATTTTATTATACAAATTACAAATTACAAAAACACAAAACATCAACAACAGTGCACCCCTTCACCACCAGGATCACTCTTCTTATTTACAGTCATTATCTTCCCCTCCAGAACAAAATTGATTGTTGCGGGGGGGGGGGAATGAAATCTTGGTGTTATATATCTGTAATTAAGGCTGAAAAAAGACATATAAATAAAAAATGCAGGGAGTGGGGGGGTAGTTAGTACCAACCATGGCTGCTCTCTCTCTCTCTCTCTCTCTCTCTCTCTCTCTGGATATTATTTTCATGACAATCTTTCATGTAATGTGCTGGAACCATTTCACACCACATTCAATGGGATCTATGAATCCCAAGTAGAGGGATTGCTTTAAAAGATGTAAAGATCTGGTGTTTGCATACCCAATAGACGAGCTTGTGGGCAGAGCCAATGTGTGTTTATATACTTTTGTACATGCCTGCATATAGATATGG
Source organism: Phrynocephalus forsythii (assembly GCA_029282475.1). Taxonomy (NCBI): domain Eukaryota; kingdom Metazoa; phylum Chordata; class Lepidosauria; order Squamata; family Agamidae; genus Phrynocephalus; species Phrynocephalus forsythii. The sequence goes on from JAPFRF010000005.1 coordinate 18,061,494, forward strand.
ACCTGACATGGGATAGTGTTGGTGAGCTAGGATATGAGTGATGTATATAGACAGGAATAGGCTTAGACAGAGAATTGACTAATGTTAGAATAGGCTTATATATATTTATTTGTACCTGGAGATAACACCAGAATTGCTGAATTTACTTAAATTTTATGTTACAATAAAGAACTGAACATTGGACACTCCATGATTTTAATAATGCACTCAGGTCAAACAGGACAGAATTTAAATGGTGGCAGTGTAAACGCCTCAGCACGCTACATAAGGTATTAATGTAGTGCCTTTAAGACACAAGTTTATTTTTGAAAACTTTATTAATATATTATCATTTTATTTCTGTTTCTTTATGTATTAAGCACATCCATCCATCCATACATAAAGCACATCATGAGAAGACGGGATTCCCCGTGAAAGACAATTATAGTGGAAAAGTCTTGAGGCAGCAAGAAAAGAGGAAGACCAAATACAAGATGGATGGACTTCTTGAAAAAAACACAGGCTAGTTTAGAAATGCTGAACAGGTCTGCTGCAGAGTGTCTTGGTTTCAACATTTTTACCTTTTTTATTCCTATAAGTCCCTAGAGAATATACGGCATGCAGGTCATTGCATGTCAGATCAACCAACTGATGAAACCTCGGTGTCATGAATTTGGTTCATCTTTGGTACATCTGTACCTTACCATTAGATCTTTTAAAATATTTTTTTCAGATTTTTTGGTCCGCCCATTTCTGAGATATTGTAGTTTCAAAATTCCATTTACTGCAGTCCTGTGATATACTGAAACAGCAGTATATGAACCGCAAAAGGGTGGGGGACCACTGCATTGCTTTGCCTCAAAACTGGAAGACATTGCATTAAAGGCAACATAGGATAGCTTGCTTAACATGCTAGGCCCTTTTTATTTATTTACTAGACCTGTATACCTCAACATCTGGCAACAAAGGCCACTTTATAATAAACACCCATCTGAATACCTCACTTGTATTTCTATAAGTATGAATTACCAACAAATAAGAACTCAACTTCAATCAGAATACTTTTATTGGCCAAGTGTGGTTGGACACACCCATAATTTGTTTTGGTAAAATATGCTCTCCATATAGAAAAGGAAATATAAGAATCATATAGTCAGCAATAAAAACACAGTACAACCATACAATATAACCTATTATTTAAAAAGGAAGAAGAGAAGTAAAAATTAATTATTCAGCATTTTGATGGCACTTGGAAAGAAACTATCTTTATATCTTGTTGTCCTAGTGTGCAATGCCCTAAAACGTCGCCCTGAGGGTAACAAATGAAACAGGTTATATCAAGTCTGTGTGGAATCTGTAAATATTTTCATCGCCCTCTTTTTAGCTTGTGTGGTATACAATTCCGCAATAGATGGTAGATTAGTAGCAATAATTCTTTCTGCAGTTCCGATTATCCTTTGAAGTGTAGTATAAATATGCTGCAGAGGGACCAGTTCAAGAAGTCATGGGTTACAGTAAAAAAAAAAAAAAAACACCAAAAAGCCAAAAAAAAAAAAAAAAAAAAAAGAGCTTGCAGGGAAAACAGCATAACTTTTTAAAATGAAAACCATTCCATTGCAGGACAGTTCTGTACTTGGTCAATGCACTGGCTACATAGAAAATTTCTGAACTTTTATAGGTTGTAGATTAGGAAAGGACAACATTTCACCTGCAGCTCTATATTCATTAGAAGGCAAACATCTAACCCTTATTGCCATCACTTATAAAATACAGGGGGAAGGGTGAAGATTTAGAAATTACCAGATAAGAACTGAGAGGAAAAGTGATAAGATGGTTTTTGCTTTCTGACTTGGCCAAAAGGAGAGCCTAGGGTTAGCTGACCAGATCCTTATATCTTCTTTGGCTGGCCACTCATTCTCAACTGCACCTGTTTCCTGTTACCTTCTTGAAGCCCTGAATTCCCAGCTTAAAGAGGAAGGCCATCAGTAGAGGACTAGCACAAACCCCCGAGAGAGGTTTTCCTGTGCTGTTGCTTTAAAGAAGCAGACGCTGAGTCTTGCAGATTGGGATGCCTGATTAATGGCGGCTGTACACAGGTCATGTGATCCATGGTGGTGCTTTAAAAAGGAAGTGAAGGAGATCAGCAGCTCTTCAGATCTGAGACCACTCTTAGCATCGACTGTTGATCTGTCTCATAGGCTTTCAGGAGTCATGGAAACAGTAAATGAGCTGCCTTCCTCTGCAGATTTATTCATTTGGGAATGATTTTTTCAGCTATCCTACAATGGGATAGTCAGGGGTTTTCTTCGTCTTAAATTTTGTGCAAATTGAGAAGGGTGGTGATGGGACTGGTTAGCAGTCTGGTGAGAAGACAGTTTTCCTAAAGAAGTCTGGTGATTTCTGGGGGATGGGCAAAGGGGCTACATGTAGATCTCTGGATGCTTTCCTGTGCCCCAAATTCCTCCCCTGAAGCAATACAGCCTAGTCTGTCCCTCAGTCCATGATGCCAAATAAGTCTCTCAGAAGGGAAGACGGGCCCCCAAAGTTCACTTCTGCATATCCTGGGCTCTCTCCATTCTGGTTTCCACCACTGCATGCTGTCACAGAGAACACTTCCCTTTCCCTGTGGAGGCCCATCTTCTCTTGCACAAGCCCTTTGTTAGAGTCAGGGTGGCTCTGAGATTGGTGTTTCCTCCTGTCCTTTCCAGCAGTATGGCTGTTTGTCATGTCTTTGTGCCACAGTAGAGATTCCAGAGGTGTCAATGTGTCCCTTTTGTCCTATGACAGGAGCTTATCCCAAAGGTTGAGGGTGCCCGTTTGCCCACAAGGAGTTGTGGGGCTTGGTGGTTGACAGTATGTGAAGTAGCATGTCATCAGGGTTTGACAAACCTCAGCCTCTTCTTTTTCACCTGTCTCTTTCGGTAAGAAGACAATGCCTTAGAGGAGTTGTGTGCCAGCTCCTGAGGCAGGATCTCAGGCTTGGAAGAAAGGGAGCTCTTGCTGGAGCAGGAGAGTATGTATTCGGGGTGGGGGTGGGCTGTGGGTTCTTGGAATCTCATCATCTTACTCTGTGTTCACAGCATAGGCCTGGTCAGCAGGGAAGACATTGATCTGCAAAGGAGAGAAAGGGAAACCTGAAGAAAGCCTTTGAGAAGTTCCATGGCTGAAGTCACCCTGAGTTCAAAGAACACTGAAGAGGACAGGTCCAAGAGGAAGACCTGTTGATCCTGGACCAAGTCGAGACAAAGATCTCTGTGGAGGCAAAATAACTCAAACCTTTGCTTTTCTCAGCAGCCCTGCTCAGCTCTCACAGCGTAAGTCCCGTGGCTTCCCTCAGCTTATTAATCCATCTCTAGTTGATCTTCCACTTTTCTTCCCACCTACAACCTTTCTCACCATGATTGTCTTTCCCAGGCAATCCTGCCTTTTTGTTCTGTACTGGATGGATGGTTGAGTGTGTGTCTCTCTGTGTGTGATTCATATAATACATAACGGAAACAATTAATGACAACATATTTGCTAGTATTAATATTAGTGGTCATAGTGATAATAGTTGCAACAGGAATAACTGGAATAATACTAGAATTATTAGAATAACAACTAGAATAATAAATAGAATAATACTTGTAATAAAACATTGAGTACACATGGGAAGACAGGGTTCCCTGGAAAAGACAACCATGTTGGGACATTTTGAAGGGGCAGGAAAAGAGGAAGACCAAATACATGATGGATGGACTCCCAAAAAGAGACCACAAGCTTTGGTCTGCAGGCACTGATCAAAGCTCATTGTCAACCACTTAGGCCTGTAGAGAGATTTCAGCCTTCATTTCATCTTGGCCCAACTTGACCAGCTGGAACCGTCCTGCCAAAGAAGCAACCACCAGAGATTGCAGGCAAAGTGTTCCTGCCATGCTATTCAACTTTCATGCATCCAAGGTAAGGAGAGTGGCTAGTTCCTTAAAGAGGGCATGCTATCCCCTCAGTTACTGAGGTTGCAAACCTTCAGAAACAATTTGGGGGCACTGCATACAATTATGAAGGAGAGGGTGTCAAATGGGTTGCCATGGTGGCGGAGGCCAATCGGCCAACAGGGTACTGAATTCCATGAGGTGCAGGAGGCCCAAGTCAAGGTTCCAAATAGAGGTTTATAATAGGGAGGCCCTTCTTGTGTTTTAATGTTCTTTTTGTCTTCTTCAGGATAACCATTGTGATGATGGAGTGCCATTGCACAAAAGCAGAGGAGTAGTTGTCTGTGTGGTTTATGCTCCGAACATGTAAGTAGCCATCCCAGCATACTACAATGAAATGAACTTGAGTTCTGTTCTTGTCTTCACCTCTCTGAATCTGAAGTTGTTGCAGAAGATGTTCCTGCCTACTTTGGACAACTTGGGGACTGAAGTGAAAGACGTGAGTCAGTTTGGGGGGATGTTCTGCACTGGAATGGGTGAGTTTCTCCATTGGCTTGCTTTCCTTCTGCCTTTGAGGAATGAGCCCCTGGGTCTGAGTTGCAGGAAGCCCAGGTCAAGGTTCAAACTTGACGTTTGTTTTACTGAGCCCTTATTTGTGTTTTCACTTTCTTTTTGTCTTTTTCAGGTTAACCATAGTGATGACGGACCCCATTGCTCCAAAGCAGAGGAGCAGTTGTCTGCATGTTTTATGATTGGAAAACGTAAGTAGCCACACCTGCTGTCAAGCCCCGCACACAGAATACACAGGAAGCCAAGTTCACTTCTTTGCCAGGAACTTTAGTTGTAATCCAGATAACGAACAAAGTACAGTCCGAATCAAAGCCAAAATACCTTACAGAGCCAAATGCCAAGTTCAAGGGTACAGAGAAACATCGTAGTCAGAAAGCCGGTCCAAGGTCAGGAAACAGAGAACGCCGTAATCAGAAAGCCGGTCCAAGGTCAGGAAACAGAGTCTGGATACACACAGGAACATGGTGACAAGGTAAGTGATGTGTTGCTCCCACAGAGGTTTCAGGGTAAACTTGCTAGCTTTATCCTAAACCAGGGAACATACCCATATCTCTGACAAGGCTCCTGCTAGAACTCAGGGCTTTCAGATCTAATTCTACGCCTATCATTAAAGATCCTTTCCCTGGCTCTCCTGTTAGTTCTTCTTTGCAGGATCCTGTTCCTAGCCCTCATAGGAGGAGGAGATGTGCCCTCAGCTGCGTCCTCAGACTCAGCTGCCTGCTGAGTTGAACTGCAAGGCTCTTCCTGCTGTTCTTCAGCATTTAACCCTTCATATTCAGGTTCTATGACAGGCAGGGTCCTGGCACTATCCCCCTCCCCATGGGCCAGGTTTATCTGGATAATTATCATGAAATTGCTGAATCAGCTCCGGCGCATGCAAGTTAGATACCGGTTCCCAAGAACGATCTTCTGGTCCATACCCTTCCCAGTCCACTAAGTATTGTAACCCCCCCCCCCCGATGTATCCGGGAATCCAAAATTTGGCGGACCTCATACTCCTCTTCTTCTACCAATATCGGTGGAGGAGGTTCAGGATTTGGTGGTCGGTTGGCGTCAGGGTTTTTTGCTGGGACCAAGAGAGAACGATGGAACACAGGATGAATATGGAGAGAAGCAGGTAATTGCAGACGGAACACCACTGGGTTGATTTTTTCTAGGATGGGTTAAGGGCCGATGAATTGAGGATCTAGTTTTCGGGATCGCCCAGGATGTCTCAAATATTGGGTAGAGAGCCAAACCTTCATGCCCGGATTCAACTGTAGACCTTCTTGCCTTTTCTTATCCGCTGCCTTCTTATATGCTTCCTTAGCATGATTAAGTTTTTCTTTTAATAGTTTTTGAATGCTATGAAGTTCTTGAAGGTAAGCATCAGTAGCTGGTACAGAGGTGGAAGGAAGGGTGGTGGGAAAGTACTGAGGATGGTATCCATAGTTGGCCATAAATGGGGTTTGACGAATGGATGAATGTACCGCATTATTGAATGCAAATTCGGCTAAAGGCAACAAATCCACCCAATTGTCCTGTTGATAACATGTGTAGCAGCGTAAATATTGTTTCAAGGTGGCATTGGTGCGCTCAGTCTGACCATCTGAAAGGGGGTGATAAGGGGATGACAGGTGGACTTGGGTTCCTAGTGCCTTGTGCATAGCTTGCCAGAAACGAGAGGTGAATTGGGGTCCATGATCCAAAATAAGGTGTTCAGGTAAACCATGAAGCCTGAAGAGGTGTTGTAAATAATGATGAGCTGTTTCTGCTGAGGTAGGAGGTTTAGGACAAGGAACGAAGTGGGCCATTTAGGTGAACAGATCTACGAAGACCAGGATGCAGGTAAATCCTTTGGAGCAAGGAAGATCCGTGATGAAATCCAGTGACACAGCATTCCAAGGACCAGAGGGTGTTGGCAAAGGATGCAACAGACCCGAAGGTTTAGCCACCACATCCTTTGCTCGCCGACACACTTCACAGGACCCCACATATCTGGTAACATCAGCTCAGACCTGTGGCCACCAGAACTCCCTTGTGAGAAGATGCAGGGTTTTATAAAGTCCAAAGTGTCCAGCAGGTAAAGAATCATGAGAAAGATGCAATACCTGATTACGAAGGGGACCAGCAGGAACATATAACCTTCCTCGATGTAGTAGTAACACTTGTTGTGCAGAAAACTCTCCATGCTCCCCATTTTGAAGTTCTTGAAGATGTTGCTGTGTCCATGGATCTTGAGCTTGAGACTCCTGGATTTCCTCTGCCAAGCTGGGACACGGACTTGTGGCTGTGAGCACGGAGGGAGGCAAGATGGGTGCGACTAAGGTCTCTTTTACTGGTGCCGCATATTCAGGTTTTTCTAGATAATGCATCAGCTTTCTTATTCTGAGCTTCAGGAATATACTTGATACAAAAATCAAACCGGGAAAAGAATAAAGACCACCGGATTTGTCGCTGAGACAATCGCCGAGCTGTTTGTAAATGTTTGTAAAGGTTTCTGTGATCAGTTAGCACTTGCACAGGGTGTCGAGCTCCCTCAAGTTAATGTCTCCATACATCAAAAGCTGTTTTGATGGCCAACAGTTCATGCTCCCAAATCGTATAATTCTTTTCTGCAGGTTTTAATTGCCGAGAGTAGAAGGCACAGGGACGCGGAATTTGGGAGGGATCCTTTTGTTGAGATAATACTGCTCCCAAGGCAACACTAGATGCGACAGCCTCCACTATGAATGGCAGTTGTGGATCAGAGTAGCGAAGTATAGGCTCCGAAGTGAAGCGGGTCTTCAATGTAGAGAAAGCCTTCTCTGCTTCCGGAGTCCACCGGAAAGGCTCTTTGGGACAGAGGAGACGGTTTAAAGGTGCAGCAATGTCAGCGTAAGCAGGAATGAACTGACGATAGTAGTTAGCAAAGCCAAGGAACCACTGCAAGTCCTTACGATTTTGTGGTCACTGCCATGACAACACAGCCTCTACTTTCTTGGGGTCCATGCGGATTCCCTGGGGAGAAATGATATGCCCCAGGAATTCACCCTCTTCAATGTTGAACTCACATTTTTCCAGTTTAGCATAGAGTCCGTTTTCCCGGAGACGCTGCAATACCTGAAGAACATCTTTAACATGCTGAACTGGGTCAGTGGAGTAAATCAGAATGTCATCTAAATACACAACCACACAACGATCTAGGAGATCCTGGAAAATGTCATTCATCATCTGCTGAAACACACTGAGTGCATTGGTCAGACCAAAAGGCATTACTAAATGTTCATATTGGCCGTACCAGGTCCGGAATACAGTTTTCCACTCATCTCCTTTGCGGATACGTACCAAATTATACGCCCCCTGAAGGTCCAGCTTAGTATAACACTTAGCCCCTTTTAACCGGTCCAAAAGTTCAGAGATTAAAGGTGAAGGGTACCGGTCCCTAATAGTGATCTTGTTGAGTGCCCTATAATTATTACAAGGACGAAGCTCCCCTCCCTTCTTCTTGACAATTATCACTGATGCCGACAATGGTGATTTGGAAGGGCGTATGAATCCACGTCGAAGATTTTTATCTAGAAAAGCCCTTAACACTTCTAATTCAGGTTCAGACATGGGATAGACTCGTGCTACAGGAAGAGGTGCCCCAGGAATCAAATCAATGGCACAGTCATAGGGTCAATATGGAGGTAGCTTGTCAGCCCTCTTTTATTCAAATACATCGGCAAAGTCTTGATATGCCTGGGGCAAGACAGGGTCAGATGTATCATGAGCAGATGCCAGGATAGTGGAGGAATGTTGCTTTGAACAAGGGACCTTGAAATATAATTCCCCTTGCACCCAATCCACCAGTGGATTATGAGCTCACAACCAGGAAAGTCCCAAAACAAGAGGAAACCTGGGCATACAGGTTACATTAAAGCTAATCTGCTCATTATGATCCATTACCTGAAGGGTAAGGGGACAGGTTTCCTGAGCTACCGGCCCAGAACGAAGGAATCGACCCTCAATGGATTCCACCAGCAAAGGGGTGTCCTTATTTTGTACTGGAATCTGATGGTACCACACAAACCCAGCATCCACAAAACAATGAGCTGCCCCAGAATACACCATAGCATACACCGGAATCTCCCGACCATCAGGGAGCCCTAAAGTCACAGGTAGCAGAAAAGGTCCTTGAGATGTAATAGTATTACCTGGGAACCTTTCAGTATGCTCCATTCCTCGAGGTTCCTTCAAGGATGGAGCTGCCCTTTTACTGCTGGAGAGATAGCAGCTATAATTGAGGAATGCTTCAAAGGGCAATTAGAAGCAAAATGTCCTCCTCCCCCACAGTACAGGCAGAGATGATGAAAGCGTTGTCTTGCCTTTTCCTCTGGGGTAAGGCGTGGTCGAGCAGCTCCCAGTTGCATAGGTTCTGGATCTACTTCATGAGCCTCCCGGGATTGCAGATGAGACACAGCTGGGAGAGGTTGCTGGTTGCAGTTCTGGCCTCGAGAGAGACAACGGCTTTCCAGGCATCCATCAATTCTCAAACACAGAGTAATGAGCTCCTGCAATGTGTTTGGTTGTTGTACCCTACAGAGTTCATCCAGAACTTCATCTGCCAAACCTTCCATATATTGAGAAATCAGTGCTGGCTCATTCCACTGCAAATCCTGAGCTATCAAACGAAATGCAGTAGTGTAATTAAACACTTAGTCTTTGCCCTGTTTCAAGGCTCTTAGTCTCCTGTTGGCGGTAGCAGCCTGCACGGGATTCTGAAAGGCTGAAGAAATATGGTTCAGAAAAGCCTGGTAATTATCCAACAAAGGTGAAGCACTGAGGAGTAAAGGAGTCACCCATTTAGCTGCCTGTCCTTTTAATAAACTGATAATGAAACAGACCTTAGACCTCTCAGTAGGAAATTCTTGAGCCTGCACCTCAATGAATAGCTTGCATTGAGCCAAGAATGCAGGGAATTCCTCTAACTTGCCTTCAAACCGGTCAAGAGGCAGCAAAGGGCAACGAAGCTGTAATGATGCTGGAGCTTGCTGCAATTGAACAATTGCTTGAGACAAAAACAGTACTTGGTTTTGCAAAGCTTCCAGTGGAGTCATTCCAAAAGCCCCCTCCTTCTCCATTCTGCTTGAATAAGTTTGGTGGGTGGGAGCAAACTGTCAAGACCCGCACACACAACACACAGCAAGCCAAGTTCAGTTCTTTGCCAGGAACTTTAGTTGTAATCCAGATAATGAACAAACTATAGTCCGAATCAAAGCCAAAATACCTTACAGAGCCAAATGCCACGTTCAAGGGTACAGAGAAATGTCGTAGTCAGAAAGCCGGTCCAAGGTCAGGAAGCAGAGAACGCCGTAATCAGAAAGTCGGTCCAAGGTCAGGAAACAGAGTCTGGATACACACAGGAACGTGGTGACAAGGTAAGTGACGCGTTGCTCCCACAGAGGTTTCAGGGTAAACTTGCTAGCTTTATCCTAAACCAGGGAACATACCCATATCTCTGACAAGGCTCCTGCTAGAACTCAGGGCTTTCAGATCTAATTCTACGCCTATCATTAAAGATCCTTTCCCTGGCTCTCCTGTTAGTTCTTCTTTGCAGGATCCTGTTCCTAGCCCTCATAGGAGGAGGAGATGTGCCCTCAGCTGTGTCCTCAGACTCAGCTGCCTGCTGAGTTGAACTGCAAGGCTCCTCCTGCTGTTCTTCAGCATTTAACCCTTCACATTCAGGTTCTATGACAGGCAGGGTCCTGGCACCTGCATACTACCATGAAATGAACTTGTGTTCTGTTCTTGTCCTGACCTCTTTCATTGTGAAGTTTTAGCAGAAGATATTCCTGCATACGTTGGGCAACTAGGGAATGAATTGTAAGAAGCGAGTCATCGTTCATTCTTGATTTTCACTAGAATGGGTGAGTTCCTCCCTTGGCTTGCCTCCCTTCCTCCCCTGAGGGTTGGGCATCTGGGTCTGAATTGCAGGAAGCCAGAGTCGAGGTTCAAAGTAGGGGTATGTTTTAGTAAGACCCTACTTGTGTTTTCACTTTCTGTTTGTCTCTTTCAGGCCAATTATTGTGATGAGTGAGTGTGATTGCTTGAAAGCAGAGAAGCAATTGTCTGCATGTTTTATGCTCTGAACACGTAAGTAGCCACCCCTGCATACTACCATGAAATGAACTTGAGTTCTGTTCTTGTCTTCCCCTCTCTCACTGTGAAGTTTTAGGAGAAGATATTTCTCCCTACTTTGGAAAACCTGGGACCTGAATTGAAAGACATGAGTCAGGGGGATTATGTAGATATCCTTGGACTACAGAATATCTACATAGGATGAAAGGACAAAGAGAGACATTTGGATAGGAAGTCAGAATGCTCATGGGCAAATAGGCTGCCAGGCTGTACAGATTACATGGGGGTCATCATCAAGCCACAGTTGTTGTGGGTCCTGTCCTTAGTCCAGAATCAGGACCTTATATACAGGTCTTATGTTGACTTCTCAAGGCATGCATGACTCTTGCATGATAATTTTCATACAGAGACCTCTACTTTGCACCACATTGTTTAGTTTTTAGGTACAAAATTAAAATGAATCATTGTGCTTTAGTTAATAGAATATGAAAGAAATTGTCTAAATGATGCCTCCAATTTTATGCTGTTTGATAGTCCAATGTGATAATTGTTGTTTTTATTAATAAATTGCTATTATTTACTGGGCTGTATTTTAAGGGATGTTTATTTTCTAAGCCACCACATGAAGTATGCATTTCAATTGAAATATGGTATAATATATTTAATAATGTTGAAACACTTATCCCAACAGTTATGGGATGAGGAGCAAATTGGCATTATTTTCAGTGACTTGCCATCCTGTTGTGGCTGATTTAGAAATTACCTTTTTGCCTCTCCCCCCTTGTATTATTATTTTTTTGGGAGGGTGCCCAAGATGCCAATGTTGCTGCACTTTATTGAAAACAAGTATAAAAGTGTCCTTGCTGTATGTTTTTTCCTAATGCATTTTGTCACCTGCAGAAAAAAAGAAGGGGGAAAGAAATGAAAAACAAGCACTGGGCACTAAACAGGGTTCTTTTTGCCTATCACAATGTCACCAGCCGAAGATTCGTTCAAAGAGTAAAAAGAATGATAGGCAGTTCTGCCCTTGAAGCAGATCAAATAACATTGTGAAGAGATATAGAAAGCTAGTTTTTTTTTTAAAAAAAAAAACATCCTGATGATTTCCAGAGAAACTTAAAAGCACATTCTCTGTGCATTTAACTTCAGACATCTCTCCCGAGGTTTTAGATTTATTTTTTGTTTTCTTCCAGTTAGAGATGGAATAAATGCAGATGACATGAATAGTACCTAAAAGCATATAGGATGTCATAGTATATTTCTCTCTATTTCCATACCTTACAAGTCCCATTCTTTCCCAGGAAGGTTCCTCATAATTTCTACAAAGTCTCAATTGCCCATGTTTTGCCTGCTCCATGTCAAGAACAGCCTGGATCAGAGAAGCCCACATTATCCATTGGGACACACTGCCCCAATTGTTCTGGTGTGGGTAAAGTCCAGGAGAGCCATATGTGCTGGTTACTGGGAACAATATTTTGCCCAGTACTCTCTCAACACTTTAGTCCTCTTTGACTAGGTAGTACTTCCCAAAAATTACCAAAAATCCTCAAGTCCTACAAGGTAGAAATACTAATGAACCCACAAATACACAGATATCCAGAAAATGGTCAAGGTAGGGTCTGGTTTTAAGTAGTAGTGACCCTATACATCCAAAATAAGCAAGCATAAAAATTGCATATTTTGCTAAATGTGGCCAAAATGTCAGAAAGAACTAAAAATTTCAAAAATAGTTTTAACAGGCATAAATGCTCAAAAGGCTAGGGGACAAGTAAGCAATCAATAAAGATGAAGGAAGAGTACCCACAAGAAAATAAGGATGATAAATAATTTATGCTAATTCTTACATCCTGACGTACCTTCAGCAAAGTGCACATCTTGTACCAGGCAGTAAATGAGCATAGCATTCTCCTAACAGACAATTCAGCTAAATAGTGACTTTGGTTTTCATTTTAACACTCTACATTCCAATTACTAGACTTTCCCCTAGATCTGCCAATCAGGTGTTGCATCTCCTTAAACTTTCACAAAGAAGAGAGTCAATTCCCACCTCCCTTCTCCTAATGAACTTAGTACCAAGGAGTGAGCTCAACTCAGTGTTGATGTTTTCTTTTTCACAGAGAAAAAATGCAGACATTTGCTGCCTTTCCCATTTGTGTTTTTCCCCACCTTCTCTCAGTCAGCCCATCATTTCTCTCACCCTTACTTTCTAGGAGATCAACAGAAGCCAGGATCCCATCTCTTAACTCTGTCCCCCAAATTTATCTGTAAATATGGAGCAATTCACACAACAGCCATTATATCTAGGTGTCAGCATATCTGTCAGGCTTGGTCCCATTCACAGGAATACTTCCTGACAAATACTATGTGATTGGTGTTTTTTTTTTTAATCTACAAGCAAATTTATATGCAATGTGTAACTGTTTTCTAAAGTATGTACATGACTTCAATGTGTGTATCAAGATATCCATTAGGTCTCTGGCTGTGGAGCTTCAGAGTTCTGTTCTTCACTGGGCCTGCTTGACAGCAACTAGATCTGATCATCCATAGAGCCCCTTCCTCCTCTGCAATTCTAAGATGGTGTTTCCCATTGTTTCCTTTTTAGGAACAAATTTCCACATATTTTTGCACTGTGCATGAGAGAGCAAGTGAGGAAGATATCCACTAATAGATTTTTGTGCATAATTTCTATACCCTGATGCCTTCTATTTTTATCTGCATTTAGGCTGTAATGTAAAAATAAAGCAAGTGGTAAATTTTGGGGCACCACAGCAGTTTAGTTGGCTCATTGGTTCAGAAGGTACAAAACATGTAAGTTCATATGAAAATTTATTTTGTATTTCATCCACAACCCTCATTCCCACCATAACAAATTTTCTTTGGGTAGCACATTGCTACACGTGGCCACATCCAGGTCTTTATGGTCCTTTGGTAGCCTTTCTGAGGGAGCCTTCAGGGTCCATGGGATGGGGGAAGTCTTTAATTCTGGAGGATCACTGCCAGCTATAAAATTTTCTCAGTAGTAGTAGCTTTCTGAAATTAATAGACATGGGCACGACTTGGCGAAATTGTCGATTCCATTTTCGGTTATCATTTCCATTATGTAACGGAAACGGTAACGATAATTAAGCCGTCAGAACTCGAACTCGAACCGAAAAAAGAAAAATTTGGTTGGGTTTTTGTTTCCATTTGTGGCATCGCGGCGATCGCGCAATGCAAAGTACAGAAAAAGTTTTTAAAAGTTTTTTAAAAAAACCCAACTCCCGGCCAAAAAAGCAGGCGAAAATATGCCTGCCTGAGGCTTTGCCACCTACCAGAGGGGTGGTTTCTGGGGGGTCCCCGGCCTTACCCCCTTCTCCTGTCCTGGGCTGCTTGCACCAGGCTGGGGGGAGGTCCTCCTCGTCGTCTTGCCATGCCATGCAGTGGGGGGGATCCAAAATGGTGACCGCAATTTTTCTTTTGAAATCGTGGTCAAAAAACATACCAAATCACCACAGAAATGTGAAATTTATTTATTTTAAATGCCTGAATTTTAATAGTAGCAGCAGTGGGTTTTTATAGCAATAAAACGTCGTATTGATTTTATTTTATTTTATTTTATTTTTTATTTTTTTAGACCTGCCCATTTGGGCTGGGCATGGGATGGGACCATGGAAATTGTTTGAACCATTCCACCAATGGCATCGCCAGGTTTTTGACTGACACTTCTGGATGTCTCGGAGGGCATAAAAAGCCAAGGCACCTTCCAGAAATCGCAGTCGGGTGTATGGATGTGGTTGAGGGAGGAGGGCTGGCTGCTGGTGCTGGTGTGATCCGATCGAGATTGAGGAGGGAGGCTGGAGGCTTTAGGATTTAAGTTAGGCAGGGAGGGAGGGAATTGAATTTAGAAAATAATTTCTTTGATTCCCTGCAGCTTTGTCTGCTGAAGGGAATAGCAGTTTATTCTTTATTTCTTCTCTGGCAGTTTGTGAGGATTTTTTTCTGATATTGAATAAAGGGGGAGGTTCGACTGGGAGTGGGAGGTGTGGATTTATTTTAAAAATATATTATATACTACCATTTATTTTCTATTTTCCCAACTTCAATTTGCTTGCACACACCCACACATTTGGGGTGCAAGGCAAGAACAGAACCTCTATCCTAAGTGATATCCTAACTGCCCACTCACCCGTCCGCCTGTGCCGACACCCACCTGCGGCCCACGCTGCTGCCCGCCCACTCGCCCACCCGTGGCCGCCGCCTGCCCACTCGCCCACCCCCCGCCCCACCCACCGCCTAGGGTGCAAAACACCTAGCGCTGGCCCTGATTGCGGGACGCCCCTATGCTCTGGGAAGTCAAATTGCACTAAATCGCAGTGGAAACGAGAAACGACAAATGACAAACAGAAACGACAAATTTTTGAAAAATTTCACGACAAATGGAAATGACCCAAAACGGACCCGTTCTGACAAACGAAAACTCAAAATGTCATTTTTTCTGGTCGTGCCCATGTCTAGAAATTAAAGATGTCTTCTCACCCCACAACCGACAATGTTTTCCCCAGCATGAAAGGGCTTTCTAGGAAGGCTCAAGTCCTTTGGAAAGGGAGGGATTGTAAATCTTTTTTAAAATGTCTGGAGTTAATGAAATCATGAGTTAATGAAATCATCACAAGTTCTGTGAGTAAGTTTTCAGCCAATGAATCAAAACTTTACATGGGAGAAAATAATGTGTACATTTCTATAGTCTTGGGGCTCCTTTCCCCTTCCTTTTCCTTGATACTACTTCTGTGATCCAGCACAATTTTTGATGTGTTGGAGGAGGAATTCTACTAAATATAATATGACATTTAAGAGCATATTGTTTTTAAGGAAGCTACAGATGGATGGCATACAAGGAGCTCACTGTGATGAGCACCTGCCAGGGCTTAAGCAGCACATTTCTAAACACTTGAGCTGGGAAGCACTTCCCAAAGTGCTAATTAAGAAACTTGGGTCTGGGTGGCAGGTGCACCATAGCTTTCATTTGAGAATTGACGGGGTGCACATCTTTTTTTTTAAGTTATTCCCCAAAGGTACTTCATTACGAGACAAGAAGGAAAGCGCTCTGACTTTGTCAAGGATGTTGAGCAAGACACTCGGAAGACTGTCTACACTTCATTGTGTTCATTATCCTTCATGTCAGCTGCTCTTCCTAGAGGGTGAAAATTGGAGCAGGGAGCTGGCATTCCTTCCCTCCCACATTTCAAACCAAATCTCCAACTGATTTTGCTAAGAAGATTGTTCTGAATGAGTCCTTCAGATTTCACACGGCTGACTGTTTCTTTCCTGCAGGTGATATTAATAGCCTATTCCAAAACACATTGAGATTTTAAGAGTACGGCTGTGAGAGTAGTGAATATTCTCAGTAATGTCATTAGCTCTCAGGATATTCTCAGTAATGTTATTATCTCATGGGTATAAATTGGCTGAAAGGCTCCAACTACCCCACTGAGACCCAAAGGGAAGAGGAGATTCAGCAGGAAGAATGTAACTAGCAGTACTTGAATAGCTGGTGGTCATCATTAATAAGTAATGTTTTGTCATATCAGGCCAATGACATACAGGCACAACCAAACAGAATGACACTTGTTTAGCATCTTCTTTCAATTGAATTCAAAGATAAAAGTTAAGAGGAAAACACTTGCATCATAAATACATAGATGAAACTAGTTTGAAACGTGTGTGTGTGTGTGTATCTATCTATCTATCTATCTATCTATCTATCTATCTATCTATCTATCTATCTATCTATCTATCTATCTATCTATCTAGGTATTATACTAAGTTTCATTTTGATGTAAGTGTGTGTGTGGTTTTTTTTTCATTTCCAGTGTGCCTTTTCATAATTTAAAGAAAACAAGGCAAAGAAAATGTGACCAACTAACATTTTATGATATTACTAATCCTATTCACATCTACCCAGAATTGGACCTTGTTAAATTCAGAGATAATTGCCACAAACAAAACCACAGAATGCAATACAGTTGAATTTTTGTAGCCCTCCCCCAAAAAGTCAATAGTCAATTTAGGTTAGCATGGAAACTAACTACGTTATATAAAGTAAAACCACTGGTTTACCTGGCTGAGACAGGCAAAGCTGCACAAGTGGCTTGCTAACAAGATGCTTGTTGCATCCTGTGTGTGCACCTGTTTCTGTAGCTGGACATAAACCTAGGAATGCAACCAGCGCCATTTTAGGTTAGCAGCAGTTTGCTACGGTGTCATGTGTGAATTCACTCAGAAGTGCATAAATGGCTGATTGAATTCTGGCTGAAATGTTAAAACACAACTCCCAGAATCTCCAAGTTGGCTGGGGCATTTTGGGTATTGTAGTGCAATAATGCAACATTTTGAAACTCTCTCACTGGCAACAGCTTTCCACAGTTTTACATGCAATATTTTAGCTTTACCTTGGTGTTCCTTGGTGGTTAATTCAAGGGATTTGACAAGCTCTGGTTTTATTCTAGTTAAAAGTAACAGATCATCCTCTCAGGTCAATGCTACCTTTCCTATCCATGCTGATTAAACTGTTAAGGAGGAAAAGACAGAGAATTGGAGGCATAGAGGACATTATTATATGAGACACGTCTCCCTCTTTTTGTGGATGCTTCAAGTACTGATCATGGCAGCTGCAGGGCAGTAAAGGCAAGTTTTAGATAGATAAATGGCCTGATCTTACATGACACTTGGTGGGCTCCTAGTCATCATTGAAAATCTGAAAACCACTGAGATTTTAGAGGACATCCCTAGTTTTCTGTTAATGCAATAACATGTTGAGCTGCCATTTTCAATGTTATTCACCAGCAGTGCAATAGCACAAAACAAACTACCTCTAAAATACATCACACACACAATAGTGTCTATAACTGTTGTATCTATTCTGTGATACCTGACATTTTCTGTGCTGAGAAGACTGCATTTTTCTACCCAGAGCTTACAGGATAAGGCTTCTGACATGATTTCTCGGAAATTAAATTAAATAGAAACCTCTTTCATTCCAAAAAAAAAAAAAAAAAAAGAGGGAAAATGGAAGAGATGTTTGCTATTAAGAGGTCCTCCCTGCTAAGTCTCTTCCTTAGATGCATTATGTTCAGAGGATAGATCTAATCCTAAATGATTACCTTCATTAATGTGGGGACAGAGTGTTAGAACACTTGAATAACAATTATTCTCCACCACAGAGACTTCATAGAATGTGCAAATTCATCATAGCACATCAAAGGATGAAACTCAGGCATCTTATCAAATAGAGATGAAACCCACTGAATCTGACATAAGGCATGTAAGGAAAGGGGAAGTAGAAAAATGGATAAAGTAAAACGTGGCTAGTTAGGTATTAAGGTACATTCCTCCCCTTCAAGTCCTTTAAGAGAACAATATTCTTAAAATACATTTAATATGCCAAAAATTATTTCTACTATTTTTCTGCATTAAGAATGAAGTGGCTTTGATTCTAGGTCATATGACAAACCACTAGAATCATAGAATCATCAGGCTTACCTCATGTGCAGAACCTTTAAAGTGCTTACCTCATGTGCAGAACCTTTAAAGTGAGACAATGATCACATGTGCAAAAGTGTATATGAACCATTATTTTCTAAGAACTGGTTTAGGAATGTGGGATATTGTGTTTCTGTATCATGATTCAAATTATTTGGATGATAATGAGACCATGTCAAAACTCAAGATGGTCTACATGATATCATCTTGCAGTCACTATTTCTCCCTCTCTGATCTAGGAATGTGTGCAGTGTTTCTCTTTGTACATCTCCTAATAGCCACATATGCTCATGTTATAACAAAGTGGTTGTTTCTTCCTTTTAAAAGGCCTTTTTGACAGCCAATATCTCAGTCCATGCAGCCTGGCTCCTTTCCAAATTAAAAAAAAAGCAGGAGTGGTATACCATTTGTTTTAAAGTCAAGGAATACTTAGCATTATCAATTTATGAAAACTGTTTTAAATCTAAGGATTTTAAATAATATTTCTTTAACTACATAATTTTCAAAGAATTTCCCAGGCAGAATTCTGGAAGTTGTAGCCAATAGGCAGACACCTCACCTGGACCAGGCTGCTATCCCCCGGAAAGAAAAATCTGGATCAAAGTAAAATGTAGATTTTCCCCTGGAATAGTCATGTGGCTGAAAACAGTTCCTGTGTCCCCATGGGCACAGTTTAAAGAACTGCATCTATTGTGTCCCCAAGAGTGGGAACCGCAACACCACAGAACAAATCACTGAATGTGGAGAATTAAGACTATATCTCACTAATTTGAACCTAAATATTGAACAATTGCTATCAGAGCATCAGGCTCATCCCTCCCATTAACAGCATTACTTGTGTATTAATTTTCAGTAAGAATTTTACTAGGTTCTTATTTGTTTCATTCCAAATCCAAATATTTACTTGCATTTTGTGTCTTTTCAATAAATGTGTGAATAAAAATTATACATGCTTTTCTTTTTTTACAATTGTCCATGCTACAAAAGCCCCTATCAAAGTAAGTAGCACTGTGTCAGCTATCAAAAACACATTTGAAGTTAATAAGTTTAGAAAAATCAATGTTAGGCAGGCAGGGGGTCTACAGAAAATAAAAAATGGCAAGTGGTCTACGGGGCAAAAAGTTTGGGAACCTCTGTGGGCGCTTTTACACGACCCCTAAGATCTGCTGGCCCCTTAAATTCGGACCAGAGATCTTAGGGGTTTGTCGCTCTTCGTGTGTCTCACCCCTCTGTACTTCCTGGCTGCTGGCTGCGTGAGGGGAAGGAGGAAAAAAGGGACAAAAGAATAAAGCCTTACCTCCCGGTGCTGGTGGAAGCTGTGGAGGGGGGGCGGTCACTTCCTGGTTCCTCTTAAAGGGGCGGGAGGCAAAAAACAAAAAGAAAAAGAAGCGAGGAGAGCCCAGCACATCCGCATCAAATATTTTTCACCTCCCAAGAGCAGGTACAAGAAAAGTGTGCTGGGTCACGCTTAGGTGGGCGGGGTCGCACTTAATTGTCTGCAAACTCCGGAGCTGGTGGGGAAACATTTTTAAGCTCCGGAGCTTGCAGCCATTTGTGGCGGAGTTTAGGGGTCATGTATAAACGCCCTGTCTTAAATGGAACTACAGTAGTTGTTTTCAGCTGCTTTTTAAAAAACCCTGAGTGCAACAGTATCACATGCAGTGCAAGCCAGGATTTGACCATGTCCTATTCCTCCACCAATATTTAATGAGACCACACCCGCATAATGTAACAGTAACTGTAGTATTACAGTAACACTATAAATGAGTGAGTTTATCCTTAAATAAAATGCAGTTGTTGAACAAGGCAAGTGAAAGATCTCTCTCTCTCTCTCTCTCTCTCTCTCTCTCTCTCTCTCTCTCTCTCTCTCTCTCTCTCTGAATTCAATATTAGTGCTTTTTCAGCTGCCTCCTGCTGTACCTCTGTCACTACTAGGATCTAGGATGTTACAAATAAATCTCTAAACAATACAGACTTGATATTTAATCAATGAGTTTGCAGCAAGAAAAGAAAGGAATGTCATTTTAGAGGCATCCACTTCTCCACTGGTTACAGCTCATCAGATTGCATATTTTCTCTCTCCCTTTTCCTGATTTTAATTCTACTGAATTATTTTATTTAAACATTTTAACCCTACATTATGAATGCTGCATTTAACAGCAGAGATGGTGTAGCACTATAAACTACGGCCACTAGAGATGGGCACAAAATGCCAAAATGGTGTTTTGTTTTGCTTCCCCATTTCATTTCATTTTCGCTTTAAAAATTCATTTCATATTTTTAAAAAATTCATTTTGTATTTCATTTCATTTCTTATTTTTTTCCTTTTTGTTTCTGTGCCGCTCCTGGGCCAGGGCAGCACTTTTAATTTTATTTTTATGTTTTTAAATTCTTTTTTAAAGTCCCCCATGCTGGGAGCTTTTTTTAATTTTCAAAGCTGAGAGGCGCTTGCTTCCCTGTGTCCCTTTTTTATATATATTGAAAAAGGTTCTGGCTAGCCAATGGGACAGACCTAGTTCTTTTATTTATTTATTTATTTATTTATTTATTTATTTATTTATTTATTTATTTATTTATTTATTTATTTATGGGGCCAGCACCATTTTTTAATTTTTTAATTTTTTTCATTTTCCAGCACTGACCATGCAGCCCCTGGGGCCTGGTTGGCTCTTTTTGCATTTTATTTATTTTATTTATTTTATAATGCCTACCATGTGGCTCCCAGGCTGGGTCAGTGCTTTTTTTTAAATTAAAAATATATTTGTAAAAAAGTCCCCAATGCTTGCTTCCCCATGTCCCCTTTTTAAAAACATTTTTAAAAAATTCGTTTTAAAACTTCTGGCTAGCCCACAGGCCAGACTGGCTGGCCCATGGGCCAGACCTAGTTCTTATTTATTTATTTATTTATTTATTTATTTATTTATTTATTTATTTATTTATTTATTTATTTATTGCCAGCCAGGCACCATTTTTTAAATTTATTTATTTTTTTACATTTTCCAGTGCCTACCATGCAGCCCCGAGGGCCTGGTTGGTGCTGTTTCCCCCCTTGGTTTTATAATGCCAACCATGTGGTTTCCAGGCCAGGTTGGCACTTTTTATTTTTTTTTTAATTTTTAGTTTTTTAAAAATGTCCCCATGCAGGGGCTTTTAAAAAAAAAAAAATTGCAGCACCAAAGGTCGGGACTCCGGAGGACTCCATCAAGATTGGGACTCAAGGCAAGGTAAGTGCCAGGAATAAAATGAAATGAACGAAACAGAAATTTCCATTTTGTTTCATTTCATTTTGTTTTTCTTTGACAGGTTGGTTTGTTATTCATTTCGTTAGCTAATGAAATAAATAACAAATAATGAAATGAATTAAAAATTCATTTTGTGCCCATCTCTAATGGCCACCATAAAAATAAGCAGGTACCCTAAATTGGTCAGTATTGATGCATCCATACAAAGATACTGTAGTACCTAATAGAAACAGCTATCTCCAAAGTAAGCAAAAGTCAACAATTTTTAGGACTGCTAATAAAAATTGGTGGCATACAGTTGTATTTGTAGCCTCGTCAGCAGAACAACCACAAAACCTTCAGTACAATGCTCCTCCTTAGAACATTATGTTGTTCTTGCTACATGCTGTCACATCATCGCCAACTCATGACATCTTTATGAAATGACCTCCAAAATGTCTTGTCATCAACAGCTCTGCTTAGATCTTTTAAACTCAAGACTGTGAGTTTCCTGTTGGTTTATGATTTGAGCTTCATCGATGCTGACAAATTAAAAATCTCAATTTTTTCTGATTCATGGCCATCTCAAATTCTTTTTCCATAGAATGTTGGCAGTATATAAATTAATATATACCAGCTTGGTTTAGGCGTGATGGTATATCAATGAATGAATTAATCAATCAATTAAATAAATAAATCTTCTCTTCTAATGATTTGCCCAAAGTAAGACAGCCTCAGTTCAGTCCTTTTGCCTCCAGAGACATTTAAGGCTTGATGTTTCTGGAAGTCCAGGGTATCTTCAAACTTCTCCTCTAGCAAAGGATTTCAAACAAATCACTCCCCACCCCCATTAGCTTTCTTTGCTGTCTAGCTTTCATACCTGTACAAAGTGATCAGGAATATAACAGTATTGATGATTTTGGCCTTAGTGACACATCCTTACACATGAGGATATTTTCAAATTCTTTCATTGTTGTCCTTTCAACTCTCAGTTGTCTTCCGGTTTCTTGGCTTGTTTCTTGGATTGATTATTGAACCAGGGCATTAAAAAATCTGTCACTATTTCAGTTTCTTCATTGTCAACATATGCAGTTTTTCTGTAGTTGTTATTTCTTCTTTATGTTCACTTGAAGTCCTGCTTTGGCACTCTCTTCTATCACTTTCCTTAAATAATAATAATAATAATAATAATAATAATAATAATAATAATAATAATAATAATAATAATAATAATAATAATAATAATAAATTATTAACCACACAGCTAACAACGCTGGATTTTGTAATACATATTAGAGATGGGCAGAACTCAAAAAAATGGTGTTTCGTTTGTCGTTTGGTCGTTTAGGGGTCCGTTTCGGTTTGTTTTTCATTTTTGTGATGTTTTTTGCAAAAAAATTCATTTTCATTTCGTTAGGTAACGAAATGAAAAAACAAAAATGAAAATGAAAAATTGCTGTTTCGTTAGCATTTTTTTAGTTCAATGCATCTGTTGCAACAAAAACAAAAAACACGGCAAATTTGGTTGTTTTGTTTTTGTTTTCATTTTGTTTTTTAAAAAATTTGTTTCATTTTTGTTGCATAATGAAATGAAAAAACAAAAACAAAAATGAAAAATCGCTCGTTTCGTGCCCATCTCTAATACATATCACTAGTCGAATGCTTCCCAAGCACCTAGGACTCAGTGATGTATCGGCGAATTATGCGAGCAGATCCCAGTAACGCGGCTTTCTGCATCTGACTGATGGTGACTTTGTCAACTCCAATTTCTCCTAAATACTTGCTTAGCTCTTTAGGCACCGCACCCAGCATACCGATTACCACTGGGACCACCTGTTTATGCCAGAGTCTCTGAAGTTCAATTTTCAGATCCTGATATCAGGTAATTTTTTCAAATTGCTTCTCGGTGACTCTACTATCACCTGGTATAGCAACATCAATGATCCACACTTTTTTCTTCTCCACAATCACAATATCCAGGGTATTATGCTCCAAAACCCTGTCTGTCTGTATTCGGAAGTCCCAAAGTAATTTTGCATGCTCATTTTCAGTCACTTTTTCAGGCTTATGATCCCACCAGTTCTTTGCTACGGGCAGATGATAGTTCTGACACAAATTCCAGTAGACCATTTGAGCAACTACATTATGGCACTGTTTGTAATCAGTCTGAGCAATTTTCTTGCAACAGCTCAATATATGGTTTTTATTATTATTATTATTATTATTATTATTATTATTATTATTATTATTATTATTATTATTATTATTATTATTATTATTATTATTATTATTATTATTATTTCAAGACATTGCTGCTTTCTGCCAGTAAGAAGGTGCCCCCTGCATATCTTAAGTTACTGATGTAGAATACCATAATATACATCAAATCATTCTTGCAGCCAACTGCCTGTCAGAAGATGATGAGTTTTATATCTTTACTTGTCCTGCATGGCTTTGTGTGTTTGCTTGCTTTTCCAAAGTACCCCTCCAAATTGATAAATGCTGCAGACCTCAGAAACTTCTTGGGAGGTGCTTCTACTTGTCTGAAGCAGGTTGGACCTCAAGGAAACTTCCAGAAGCAGTCAGCCCAGCCTGAAGTTTATCTACTGGCTCTGTTTTTACAGCTATTGTGGAAAAGGTTGGTGGGAGATGGTCACACCCCAAGGTTAATACTGCAGACCTAATGGTTCAACTTCTTTTAAAAATGCTATTAGTAAGTCGATACAATGCGGTAACACAAGCAACCCCAAATGTTCACATCAAGGCAATGTGTGAACCTGATGGTTTAAAGTCAGGAACATTTCTACTGTGCCATTACAATTGTGCCTGCTAGTGCTGAGCTCATTCAAATATTAACTTTCTTTCTCCCTCAGCTAGGGCAAGTTAGCAGGCATCCCATCAGGCTCTAGCAGAGGGAGTGGGGGTCTGCACAAGTCTCTTTTTATTGGCTCAGGGCAGAGACCAGTTGCTCTTCCCAAACTGTTTTCATTGAAGATGTCCATCATAAGCACAAAACTATGCCATTTATAAGTGATGCCTGAGTTTGCTTATTTCCCTCTTTTTGCCCACCCCATTACCCCTTTTGAACCATGGCAAGCCTGCAGGCAGAGGCAGTCTTGTTTTTATGGTTAGAGCATTGCTCAGTAATTTTTTTCCTGCTTTAGAACAGGCAAGAAAAATAGAAGCCCTCTTCAAACATTCAGAGAGGAATATGAAAAGCTTTCCATGACATGCTATGCCAGTGGTAGTGAACCTTGGGCACTCCAGATGTTTTGGAACACATCACCTAGAATTCCAGGCCTGTATTGCCAATGACAAAGTCATGGTCCAAAACGACTGTAGTGCCAAAGGTTTTACAGTGGATAATGAACCAATTCATTATAAAACAGATCCCCTGGATTCTAGAGGCACCACATTTGATGGGTACCTTACTTGGACTCTCTTCTTTAAGCCCTCCAAATTTGGAGAGATGTGGGGTTCAGGGGGCCACTTATTCAACTTAAAAGTGGGTGCCCCCTAAAAAATCCTAATTGCAATGTTATGTGCTTGAAAATAGTGATCCAGGCAGCTAGCAGCATCAAAATTGCAGTGGAACCTCCTCAAGCACTGCCCTTTAGGCACCCCCAATTTGGAGAGGTTTTGCATACAGGGGGGCAGGTTATTCAACTCCAAAGGGGGTGCCCATAGGAAAAAACTTTGTAATTTAAAAGTATTAGAAAATACTGATCATTGGCATCTAGAAGCATGGAAATTACAGTGGAGATTCCACAAGCTCTCCCCTTGACGCACCCCCAATTTGGAGAGTTTTGGGATACAGGGGACCATTATTGCAGTGAAAAAATGCTCATTGTGACATATTTACTACTAAAAGGTTTGGGATAAAACAATTTGTGTAAGTGGAATGGTGAAGCAGTTTTCCCCTATGAGTAATCTCATAGGATAGCCACCCTGCAGAAGGCAGTACAGATTGGGCCTCTTCCTCCTCTTCTTCTTCCTCCTCCTGCTCCTCCTCCTCCTCCTTCTTCACTACAAATATTGTCTGGAGGTCTGGAAGAGAAAATACCCTAGAATGTTCTGCATTTTCTGAAACAGAGTCAGCCCACCTTCTTCTTTCTGTAAATCAAGTGGTCCATTTAGCCATTTCATTAGTTTGTGATATTTCCTTTGTTCCTTGACTTTTAGATATTAGTTTTTGATAAGAATAGTCAGTTGTGCAAAAATTATGATCTGGTCAAAACAGGTGAAGTGAACACATGAAAGAAATTGAATTTTTCAGCAAATCACCCAAAAGAATCCTATTTAAAAAGGCCAGTGATTGGCATGTTATTCATCCTGGGGGAAAACATATCCACTGTCTCCATCTCTACCTGAAGTCTGCCAGACCTCCTCACCTGACCTCACTAATCGTGAGCTGAGATCACTCTCTTAGCCCCCTCCATACATGAATTCCAGTCTTAAGCAAAGAATTTTTCTGAATTCCATGGTTTTTAGCTTCTGAACTCTGTCAGCCTGCCCTCTCTTGACATCCTTGCTCTAGAATTCCCTTACACTGTTCAGCTGGAATTCCAATGCTCTCCAGCTTCAAGACAGTCTATCAGGAATAAGGAAAGGTAATTTTTGGAAGTACTTTCCCCACACATTAGTGCCCCCCCAATCTACCCCCTTTCTACTTTTTGTTTTAGGGAAAGAATGTTTATTCTTTCATTTTTGTATCCTTGTAACACCTCTGCAAATATTTTGCTCAGTGACTGCTAAACTTTGCCATGTGAGTTCTGTGCTATAGGCAGACATATATCTACCTTAACAACTTTCAAGGTAAGGGGGATATTAAAGGGGTGGGTTTTAACAGTCCCAAACCCCCAGTTAGTTTCCATGGCTGAGTAGGATTCAAAACCTGTTTTCTAGAGCCCTAGACCATGACTTTATCCACTATAATATTTTATGTTACTTATTTTAGAGTATTTGTACCCCACCTTTCTCTTTGGAAAAGGACCCAAGAAGGCTTTCAGTAATGAGGGATAATATACAATCCAGTACAATTAAGACATGTTCATGTATTAAGAACAGGTAATTGAGGGTCATCTTACAGCATTAAAGTTCTTTGCCTGTTTCCAGAAATACATCAGAGATGGGGCAGTCCTCGCCTCTAGTGGGAGGGAGTTCCAGAGTCTGTGCCAGCAGCTCAGAAGGCCCTTTCACGTATTCCCATGAGACGTAGCTGTGAGGGTGGCAGGATGGAGAGAAAGGCCTCTCCTGATTACCTTAACATTGGAATCAGTTCATACTGTGAGATTTGATCTTTAAGGTAGCTAGTGGAGGCAGCAAAGAAATCATTTTTCTCTACTACCATTGATTTGGCACAAAATTGCCCAGTGGAGCTTTTCAGAATAGTCAGAAGTCTGCTACATACTGACCAATGGGTGAATAGCATAGACCACTCTCTATCTTACTGTGAAAAAATTGTATGACCCTTTACAGACAAAATTGAACAGATCTGGGCTACCTTGGATGTTCTATTGGTCCAGAGCTTATAAATATTACACCCCACCCTTCTTGTTCTGTATTAATGGATGATTTTCAGCTCCTCCAGTCGGACAATGTGGTCAGGACCTTTGGGGAGATGAGGGCCACCACATGTCTGTTGGATCCTTGCCCTGCATGGATAATAAAAGCTGCAAGAGAGGATATGGCAGACTGGTTAGGAAGAGTAGTGAATGCCTCCTTACAAGAGGGCAAGTTTCCAGCATGCTTAAAGGAGGCAATAGTAAAACCAGTGTTAAAAACTCCCTCCTTAGATCCAATGATATTAATGAACAATTACTGACCAGTATTGAGTCTCCCATTCTTAGGGAAAGTCCTAGAGCAGGTTGTGGCCTTGCAGCTCCGGTGATTTCTGGATGAGATAAACGTACCTGGATCCATTTCATTCTGGCTTCAGGCCTGGCTATGGGACTGAGAAGTCTGGTAGATGACTTATGCTTGTAAGTGAATAGGGTATCTGTGTCCTTTTTGGTTTTAATAGACCTCTCAGCTGCTTCTGACACTATAGACCATGGCATCCTCCTGACGTGTCTCTCTGAAATGAGAATTGGGGGTACTGCATTAATGTGGTTCTGGTCCTTCCTGCAAGAAAGAACGCAGAAAGTGGTGTTAGGTGATTCATGTTCAACACCATGGCCCCTGACCTGTGGAGTCCCACATGGTATGGAGTTCTGTCTCCTATGTTATATAATTAACATCTATATGAAGCATTCAGTTTTGCTGCTGTTCAACAGAAGGATGGCACATCAGCAGAATCTTCCTGTTAGCCCCCGTGCCCAGCCAACTGGACTTTCAGTGCAATTCCCTGATCTCCAGGTTGCCTGGGCTGCTGTTCCACCTTCTGTGAGGAGGCCCAGTAAGTCTGGGGAGGGGCTTTTTTTCATCCTATACATATAGTACAAACAGCCAACCTGTACATGGTTAATGAATAGTACATATGAAGGGTGTGTATATGCCAGCACATGCATTTGGGTTTTTAAAAAAGGTTGGTCAGTGAAAGATGCATTCCATATGTACACTTTATTCTTTTGTAAGATGCCTAGAACTGGATAATTTACTTATCAATAACCCAATGACGTTTATTTTTATGATCTTCACAAATTGCACTTTACTGTCATCTTCATATCACATGTATTGGAAATTTATGTAGCTGGATAAACAGCAGTTGCCATAAGGATGTTTCATTTGCTACATGCTTTCATTGTTTGCAAACTGAGATTAATCTTGTAGAATTTGTCATCAGTGAGGTAGAGTTTGCTTCTTCTATATTTTTTACAAAGAGGTGACAAATGAGGAGCTGGAAATGGGAAAGAAACCACAGGAGTTTTCAAGGGAGCTATTATTCAGAAAGAAATGAATGGCATTTTAAGGTTTCTTAGGCATGAGCACATTGATGTGACAATTGTTTTACATGGAGACAAAACTCTGTGAAAATAGGCCAAAACAATCAATTTAACAATGAAAGAAAGGGGACAGGACCACATCCTGGAAACAGTTCTGTGTTGCACTGCCAGCTATGTGGATCAAGAAAGGAACAGCTGGGGCAAAAGTGCAATAAAATATTTACTTAATATATGTTCCTACTGTAGTAAAAATGTGCGACTTCAAATGTTGGATAGAAAGGCACTGTTATACAACAAATAGCCCTTCTTACAAGGTTGACTAGGAAATAAGATACTTACTACATTATTGTTCCTTTGTTACACACGTGGAAGCAAACAGATTAACTTTGAATGCCTTTTAGTGGGCAATTAACAAGATATTCTTGAACCAGTCAGTGTGCACATCCTAGAGCAGTGATGGCAAATCTTTTAGAGACCAAATGCAAAAACTGTGATTCAAAACCACTAATTTTTGCAAAGTGACAATACAGCAATTTAACTTGAATACAGGTGGCAGTGAAGAGGCGATGTTGGGTACCCACAGAAAGGGCTCCGAGTGCCACCTTTGGCACCCCTGCCATAGGTTGCCAACACTGTCCTAGAGAATCACAGCAGCAACTTGCTAATTGCCAGCTAGAAGCAATTGAATGTCATACTATTTGCAACATGATGTTATTTCATTAGCAAGAGGATGTCAGCCAATGAATTATATTGCAAATAGCCATTGGGTTAAAGGGTTGAGGTTCTACATAGTAAATTCCCTATTGGGGCTGTGCTGGTTGTGAACAATCACATATACAAGTGGTGTGTTTGTGTGTGTGTGTATGCACACGTGCTAATTGTGAAATGGTCTGTTCAGGGGACCATATCCGGTTCTGTTACAGCAACAAATGATGAGATCAAAGCTGAAGACATTGCTCATATCTATGTGATACTTGATTCACAACCCAAATGCAAGCTTCTTGCTGAGTCCCCACCTCAAAAAAATTCTGCACAATTTCCTGCCTTTGGTTCACACAAATCACAATGTAGCTCTCATTCCATATAATAAACTTCCAGTGGTGGCTCAGGAAAAGTCTTGGATTAATAACATGCGGATTTAAACCTGAATCCCATAGCATACAACTGCCAGTCTTATCAGGAATCCCATGGTTCTTTCAACATGCACATCTCTTCTAAAAGACGTGGGACTCAGCACATACACACCTAGCAGAACCATTTTGTTTTGCCTTTGACTGACTTCTCTTTTGTCTTACAGATCACTTTCTTGTTCCTAGCCTTAATCAAAGTTAACATGAAGCAAATGCCATGGGAAGATAAAAGCCTTCATTACAGTTGACCTTTGTGTAATTTCATTTCACCGTCACTTCTCTTTCCTTCAATTGTAACTATGCAATTAGTAGTAAAAAGAGATAAAGGGCAATCTGTTTCCCCCTAGCACCTTGGAAAAGGAGGGGTTTATCTGAATTTCAGGAAAATTAGATAAGAAACAAAGGTTTTTAAAAACAGAACCATGGTGGGATGTGCATTTCAAGACATGAATCAAAGGCTTCCACAGGTACAGATGCTTGGAAACAGCAGGATTAAAAAA
The DNA here is from genome assembly GCA_029282475.1 of Phrynocephalus forsythii. Lineage (NCBI taxonomy): Eukaryota > Metazoa > Chordata > Lepidosauria > Squamata > Agamidae > Phrynocephalus > Phrynocephalus forsythii. The sequence continues at coordinate 18,091,288 of JAPFRF010000005.1, forward strand.
AAACCAGAGTCTTCCAGCAAGGGCACCAACTGTCTTCCAAACAATGTATAAACCATACGTTAGGAGAGAAATGGAGATATAAGGCCTGTTTCATAACAATATGTGTCACAGAATCATCTCATCCTTGACAGTTTTTGACTTTTTTTACTCCTCATTTAGAATGCTTCATATGTAGAGAGTTAACCTTTCTGGTTGATTTTTTTTTTTTTTTTGAAATCACAATCAGATAGTAAAAGGATTCTAATTGTGACAAAACATAGCTAGCTTGAAGCTTATGTGACAAATTGCAGTTAACACAACCTCCTAGAAAATCAATATTTCAGTGGTACCTCTCATGAAAGTCTGTGAGTATTGTGGTGCCACAATGGTATGTGTTGACAATACTTTTTTGTTTCAGCAAGTGTGGGTTGTAGTAGAAATCTGATTCAGCGTTGCTACATCAGGTGTTTTGTGAAATGGTGTGCGCTGTTTGAAGCCCTTCTGTTCTAAAGGAGGGGGAAGTTCAAAGCAATAGTGAAAATATAATTCGGTTTACGTACAGATAAATGGCCCAACTTTTGGTATAATTTATCTCCATTTGCTGGAGTGACATATTTTTATGCCATTTAGACAAATGCGGATATGATCCAAGGAAGAGTTTAATGTGGTATTCTAGGTTGGTTAAAATATCACTCAAATACCCCCAAAGCAAGAAAAGGGAAGGAAAAATTATTGAACATTTTCCAGGAGATGAATATGTGCTATGGAAAAATGAATTCTCCCACCCTTAGAGTTGAAACAGAATTGCTGGGGAAAGTTTCTTGGAAATTTCTCACCTGAATTTGAAACTGAGGATGGAATGAGATAGGGAAATAGCTCACATTTTGGACTACTTGTGACAAGGTGTGGTGAGACCTATTTCCTGATGATTGCGTGATTCACTTGAGATTGCAAACCAGTCTAATGAGCTGGACATTTTGGTCAAGAAGCAAAGTGAGTCTTTTTTATATATTTTGTCTGAGATAGATTAATTCTTGCATGCATAGAGGAGTCATCTTTAGGAAGATAATGCCCAGCAAAGCCACCCTTTCTGGTGCAATCGGGTGTAATCCTTTCTCATTGTCTGACTGCATGCTGAACGAACGTGAATAAAAATGGATTGTTTCTACAGGTGGGTGAAAGAAGCAACTGCTACAGTTTCCTTAAGTAATGTGAAAGGCTGTTGACTGGACCAAAAATCGCACTTAAAATCCTGCATTCTCTTTGCAGTAATGGTGGTGGGCAGTTCCAAAATAAATGAATTCAAAAAGTTCCATTATGGTGAATCTAAACAGTCCTGGGTATGAGGCTGAACATGAAATTGGTGTTCATTGTGAGGGAAAAATCTACAGGGTTGGTGAACAGTGCATTTATTGATTCTAAACAAAGCCCAGAAGGGTAACTGCAGCAGAATAAGATGACTTATGTTGATCTAATTTAAAATATATTTATTCAGAAGCATGTGTTTTACTTCACTGCTGCAAAGTAAGATCAGAATCAAATTTTAAGGAACTTATTTTGGGGGCAAGATTTGATAGGCTACAGCCTAAGATAGCCTTCAGCTGAGCTCAAGAAGAGCAAATTCAGCGGCATTCTTGTTTTGTGTTGGCCAAGGTTCAATGAGCAAGCAAATCTTTTACTCTTGCTGTGTGCATGCTCTGTGTTTATTTTCTTTACAAGCCCCAAAGCTTTGTAGCTTGAGACAAAATACACCTGATCAGAAAAGATAGTTTCACAGGAACTGTAAGTCTCACCATCCCACTGAGTTAAGGAAGAGATTTATGTGTATCAGTAAAGATTCAGAGGTTGATAAAACTGGGCTTTGTCCACATAATGCAAACAGACTGCTGAACTTTCTTGGCATATCAAACCACATATGACTGTCAGATGAGCTAATATATAGTTCAACTGTAAACACAACATTTCAAATAAAATTCAATGCTATATATATGACTAATTATGCTGTCCATCATCTCTACATTGAGCCTTGTGGCGCAGTGGTTAAATGCCTGTACTGCAGGTAAAACTGTGCTCACTACCTGGTTCAATCCCTGGTAGCAGGCTCAAGGTTCACTCAGCCTTCCATCCTTCCGAGGTCGGTAAAATGAGTACCCAGCTTGCTGGGGGGGCAATGTGTAGCCTGCACACTGTAATTAAAAAAATTGTAAACCGCCCAGAGACTACTTGTAGTGGTATGGGGCGGTATATAAGCAGAACACTTTACAATGAAATCTTAGAGGATATGGCCCACAGGGTCTCTAGAAGATGTTCATTTCATTACTTTATTCAGGGATTTGCCATGTCTTTGGTTGCAACTGAAAGTCTGCCAGTTATCCGGAGGTTGAGCAAATGGACTTATTTTCTTCCTAGACTGAAATGTTTCACTACACCTCCAAGTAGATTCTTCAGTCTGAGGAAGGTTGATAGGAGACCTCCAATTTATCCTCCACATTGGTTTCACTTTACCGTGGTCTGAATAGGCTCATTAGATAGACAATTGACAGGAGTGTGAAAGTCACACCTCTGTACCCCCTCACAACACTCTTTAAGCATGGGGCATTATAGGTGGCCTTCCAGATGGATGTGTGAAGTAGTTGTCATTTTTCTGGGGATGGATGAAATGGAAGCATGATACATAGGAGACATATTGTGCCATAGACCTCCATCCCTATTGAGAGAGGGACTTTCTGTGCTCCTATATATGGCCTCCCTGATCCCTCTCTTGGAGGAGATGAGGGGTCACGTCAGTATCTTCTCTGTCCAAGATGTGTACAACATTGTCATTTAATGGGTGTCCTTTGTTCTTCAAATGAAGGTACACTGCTAATTCTGGCCCTGAGTTGTTGCCCCTTCTGTACCTGCCCACCATACAGTTTAATGGCTGTTTAGTTTCTCTAATATAGAGCTCTGAACACTCCTCACTGCATTGGACTTCATATATTATATTGCTCTTCTTGTACTTTGGTGTCTGTTCTTTTAGGCAGCCAAGCATCTTCCTTAGTTTGTTTGTGAGATTGAAGTGGATGGAATCCTTTTGAGCATCTCAGACACACCAGCCATTTAAGGAATGACCAGGTTCTTCTGGCATTTTCTGAGATTTGAAGAGGACAGGAACAGAGGTGCCATTGTTGGTGAGCTGTTGCAGTCTGACTCAGGATCTGTTGCCTAGCCCACTCAAGATCTAGAGTGGAGAGAGGGAGAATCCATGAGACCCAGAGATCAAGAGAAAATCCTGAGGGGTAATGTGAAAGATCGTTTATCCTTGGTGGACAGCAGCTATAAAAGTTGCCTTGCCAACATCTGAGGCAGGTTCTCAGAGGGAGCCACATTAGGAGGGTGGCTGCCAAATTCTTGGACTCAAGAGAAGAAGAAAAGAAGCCTTAGACCAGACTCTTCTTGAGAAACCCAGACAACAGGAGACAGGGGCCCTGGGGGAAGAGGAGGAGTTTCTCCATTTGTCTGTCCCTAAGGGAGAGGGAGAGAAGAATACAAATTCCAACCTTCACTGTTCCCATCTTACTTGGGGGGGGGGGAGAAAATGAAAGTTAAGTCAGGAGAACCAACAACAACTCAAAGGTGCTGCTGACAAAGGAAGCAAAACTCTGAGTGACAGAAATGAGCAAGAGGAGAGGTGAGCAAGGAGCAGGACAGACATGAATTGCTGGGGAGAAACTTCCCCCTACCTTCCCTCATTGCAGTCATACCAGGGCCAAAGATAGAAAACTATTAAAGACTCCAATGCCCCAAACTTTACTCACTGGAGAAGTTCTGAACCCCCTGGCAAAGGGAACCAGGTGTGGGGAAGTCTGAGACATAGGAGCCGAACATTGGAGTACTATCATTAACTAGAACCAAGAACTCTGAATCAATTGCATATTCCTTGACTGTTATCCCACTCTAAGTTTCAATAAAGTAGAGAAACTAGTTCCTGACTATCCATGTCAAAGAAAAGATGGAAGTAGAGCACCCCAATGAAATGGACAGGACCAGCAGGGTGCACAGCAGACATACAAGGAAAGGGGAAAGTTCCAAAGTGCCCTGACCTTGGCTCTTGCTCCTCAAGTAGCATGTCAGTTGGGACTTTCCATGTAGGGAGATGTCATGGTCTTCAATGGATGAAGGCAAGGCTAATGAAGTATTTTGTACTTTTCACTTTCCTCAACATTTGCCCTGCCTCTTTCACACCCCCTTGCATTGCACCTATGCAGACGATACAGAATATACAGCTACTTTTGAGAAAAACAGAAATCAGGGTATCATCAGTGTACTGCTCAGTTATAGATAGCTTCTGTGTCACTTACTAAGTTTTCTTTAAAGTAGTTGTGATAGCTTTCTGCTATGGAGCTCATAGAGAACTTCCCACAGTTTGACCTTTGAGATATATCAATAATGACTGAAGAGTGCATGATTACAATAGTAATGGAATGTTTATATAAGTACATCACTGAAGAGCTATTTTAAATATCAGCAAGTATTTTTTAAAAATAATCAAATACAGGTCACAAGCTGCATTAAGACTCAACTATAACTTACCTAGCATAATTTCAAATACAAAAAATAATGAAATATAAAACTAGGAAGTCAAATATAAAATGTCATGGACTGTCATATATAAAATATTGCCTCATGACAGCAGAGTGCAGCTGGTCAAGTATCATGTACAGCAATTGTCACATGGAAAATATAGTTGGAAATCAACAACGAAATATTATTTATGAAATGTCTTATCCAATCTTTCTGCCAAAAATGCTTCTTTGGGAAGATAAAAATGTGGCTCCCATGGCAGATAACAGATCTTCAGTGACTCTCCCACTTCAGAATATAAGAGGGGATATCTTGGGATAGTATTTCCAAGGAAAGATACTCCTGAGTATCCAAAGTTATCCAAATTAAAGAAAGTATTTCTGTTCCTTGTGTAAGAAATGCTTGCAAAAGGAGAGCTGTAAACTAAACACCATTTTATTCTTCAGAAGTATTAAAGTACTGACTTGTATGGCTTTTTAGAGAGTTTAGCATCATAATGCATACTTTCTGCTGCATTTAAAAGCCCTTTCCTGAGCAGAGGTCACTTTCACATTGAACGGAAACATACATTACGATAGCAATTGCTCATAAATGACTGTGGGAACATTAGTATCATTAATCTGAGTAATTATCAGATTGATACACACACAGATTGTGCCAATTAGCCTTTAAACAGTTTGGTACCCCTGGTGAAGGGCTCATCTATTATAAGAGCACGCTCCACACATTTTACATTTGCTCAGAATAATGGATAGATCTTCTGCATTTGATTTCTTTTGAAACACATGAGCCAATAACCTTTCTCGGTTACATTTTATGGACTGTATCCATATCGTTTCAGCTGTTGGGTTGTGACAGGCTTCCCCTCCCCCCAAAGTAAACTGTAATCAATTCATTTTGATGTCATTTATGACTGAACTAAATTACGGAGGTTCAATGTTGCCCATAACATCTTTAGCCAGACTGGCCCAGCAATTAGAGCAGCCTGAATGAGGATTATGACCTGTGCTTTGTATGTCAAGGCTGAAAGGAGGTTTTTAAAATACCAGTAAAAACTATATTAGTAAACAATGAAGCACTGTCAGTCTTAAAACCAAGATTAAAAATAATTTGGAAAACATGTTGAATATAGATGGGAACAAAATGCGAAAATGGCATTTTGTTTCTTTTTCATTTTTTTCCATTTCATTTCATTTCGTTTGAAACATTTTTTTAAAAAATGTTTTCTTTTTCATTTCATTTCATATTTCATATTTTGTATTTATTTGTCATTTTTTTGACATCTAGTTGGGGCCCTGCTGGCAGATCAGTGCTGTTTTAAAAAGAAATGTTGAACAGCTGGCACATGGGGCCCTGCTGGCGATGGGCACTTTAAAAAAAGTGCTAGTCAGCTGGTGCGCAGTGCCCTGCTGACAATGGGTTCTTTTTTCGTTGTTGTTTTTTTTGCACTCACTGATCAGCTGGCACGTGGGGCCCTGCTAGTGATTGGCACTTTTTTTACAAGTGCCAATCAACTGGCACGCGGGGTCCTGCAAGCAATCAGCTATTTTTTTACAAGCTCCAATCAGCAGGCATGTGGGGCTCTGCCGGTGATCAGTGCTTTTTTTCTTACAAGTGCCGATCAGCTGGTATGTGAGGCCCTGTTGGGAATCAGCACTTTTTTTACAAGCGCCAATCAGCTGGTGTGTGGTCCCGTGTGCCAGCTGATTGGTGCTTATTTTTATTATTTATTTTTACAATAATACAAAATAATAAAATAAATAATAAAAATATTTGACAAAATAAAAAATAAAAATGTAAAAAAATCATTTTGTTTCATTTCATTTTTAAAGGCACTTCTTTTTTTAATTTTGTTAGAAAATTAAATGAAAAACATATGAAACAAAAAAATCATTTTGTACCCATCTCTAAGATGAAATCTCTAAATGTAAGAAATATAGCATTCCTGAAACACAAAACCTCCACACACATTGCTAAAACCCTGCCTGAAAGAGATAGCCATTTCCTGATCACAGAGGGACAAGAGGGAGGGGCCCAACCTGCTCTCTCTCTCTCGTTCTCTCGTTCTCTCGTTCTCTCTCTCTCTCTCTCTCTCTCTCTCTCTCTCTCTCTCTCTCTCTCTCTCTCTCGTTCTTTCCAAACAAGCTTGGGAAGTGGTGGAACTTGGAGAAAGATTCCAGAAGATCTTAAAAATCAAGATCCTTCAGATAGCTTGAATGTAATCCATATTGGGCTGTATAGGTAATAAACAGAAACAGACTGGCAGCCAGTGAAGCTTTTGTAGCAAGAGAATTATATTTTCCCTGTAATTATCCCTAGGCAGCATCCTGAAACATCTTAAAGTAAGTTTCAGTGCCATGTAGAGCACATTGAAGCAATCCTAACAAGACATAACTAAGGATTGTGTTGCAATGGCCTGATAGGACATATCTATTCTTTCCCTTAATCTGAAGCCAGAATCAAAAAATGAATTTATTACCTAGTTCTCTGGACAGCCTCATCAGGATCTCTTGCATGAGACAGACTTATTCTCTCAATTTACAGTGTGTATGTGGGGGACAGATTTGCTGAATGCTAAGGCCTACCTTCTTATTCTCCTGCACACATTTCTGTGTGAGTGGTGTGTGTGAAGTGGTTTTAAATATCTAGACATGCCTATTTAACCATTTGTACAAGTGACTATATTTTATCACATTATAAGATAAGAGGCCATAGCCTGACCTATGTTTTTGGCCCTGGCAACACTTCTTCCCAAAGTGTTTATTTTACACTACTATATGCTCTTTTTCACAAATTCTGTCTAACAAGTGTTGTCTTCTGGGTCCAGTGCTCTTCAACATCTTTATTAATGACTTGGAGAAAGGAATACAGAATAGACTAATTAAATTTGCAGATGATACCAAATTGGGAGGGGCTGCTAATTCTCTAGAGGATAGGATGAAAATCCAAAATGACCTTGACAGATTAGAGTGCTGGGCCAAAGCAAATAGAATGAGTTTCAACAGAGAGAAAAGTAGGGTGCTGCATCTAGGAAGAAAAAAATGAATTGCTTAGATTTAGGATGGGAGACTCCTGGCAGGAGAATAGTACCTGTGAAAGGAATCTGAGAGTCTTGGTGGACCACAAATTGAACATGAGTCAGCAGTGTGACGCGGTGGCCAAGAAAGCCAATGCAATACTTGGTTGCATCAACAGAAACATAGTTTCTAGAGCAAGGGAGGTGACAGTACCACTCTATTCTGCTCTGGTCAGACCCCACCTGGAGTACTGTGTCCAGTTCTGTGCTCCTCAATCTAAAAATGATGTTGACAACCTTGAGTGGGTCCAGAGGAGGGCAACCAGTATGGTTAAAGGTCTGGAACGTACGTCTTACAAGGAGCAGCTTAGGGATCTAGGAATGTTTGTACAAAGAGAAGGCTTAGAGGGGACATGATAGCCATTTTTAAATATCTGAAAGGCTGTCATATCGAAGAGAGGGATGGCTTGTTTCCCATGGTTTCAGAGAATAGGACTTAGAGCAATGGTTTCAAATTACAGGAAAAAGATATTCCATTTGAATATTAGGAAGAACTTCCTGATGGTTAGAGCTGTTCAACAGTGGAACATGCTGCCACAGAGGATGGTGGAGTCTCCATCTTTGGAGGTTTTTAAGCAGAAGCTGGATGGCCATTTGTCAGGGGTACTTTGATGTGGGTTCCTGCATGGCAGGGGGTTTTACTGGATGGCCCTTGAGGTCTCTTCCAACTCTATGATGCTATGATTCTAATACTTGCACAGACATTTCCTCTTCTTTTTGGTGGGGTGGGGAGTCCCTTCAGTTTCATCCTTGTCTACCTGTCTGTAGCTTTGGTTTAAGAGTTCATCCTCTCCCTTGAGCAACTTTCTGGCTCAGTTTGTACATGGCCTTTCTTCATTTGGAATGCAACAGGTTCTTTATAAAGAGGAAAGAAAATGCTGCCTTTAATACACAAAGAAGGCAAGTTCAGCATTGATGTTAGTAAGATCTTTCTCAGAGCATATCACATATATATCTATAGTTTCATACATGAACTGAGCACTCTGTCCAAAATGGAGTTAGCAGCCATATTTCCATTGAAGAAAAACCATAACAAAATTTTGATCCTTGCCCTATCTCATTTTGAAATAAAACATTTAGAACATGCTCCAGTTTCCTTAAATCTTCAAAGACAGTTGGACAAAGCTGTGAAGATTCCTTCTAGTCATGCAGCCTGCTTAAAGTATTATGTTTCTTGAGGATTACTCTGAAATACTAAACCCAAAACCCTTGCTTGCCTGGGAGTCAGGAAGATAAGAGGACATAGTCAGACACTAAATACACTTGGGCAGTGAGTTGATAATCAAAGTGAATTTAAGAATGAAAAAAATTCCTTCTGAAGTTCTAAAGGTCAGTTTGAGAGCTCATATATTGGAACCATGAGACTCGGTTGCTACAAAGAGACTGGTAAGAAATTCACTTAGCCAGCTTTTTTGGAATTGATTCATCCAACTTGCACTTCCTGAAACAGAATATAGAATTAAACTCAATTTGCAGTTGGAGGTATATACTTTCCAGACATTCTGATATATGCAGCAAAAGAGAAGAATGTGCATGACAACATGTGTGCATTTGAATTATGTGCTTTTAAAAAGTGTGTAAGGTTCAAAAAGACACCCAAACAATGGGCTTCCACTTCCCTAGCAATGGAAAACATAGTAAAGCATAACTAAGGGGTCAGACCTAAATGCATTTCTTTACTATAAAGTATCTTGGAATATTAATCAAGAATCAATCAAGAGACAAACTCAGCACAGCACAAACTCAGGCTGATACTTCATGTCCCCCTCGCTGCTGTTTGTGGCCCTGCTGGTGACCAGTACAAAGGAACGGAACCTCATGTCCTTGTGGGGTCGATGCAAGTTCGCCCCGAACACGCCCCCTGAACTGAGCCAGAACCAGGGTTAGAGATTCCTGTCCTGGAGCTTGGGAATCTCCTCAATCTGCTTCTCATTCTGTGCCAAGGGAACCTGTGGTTTCTCTTACCCCGCATCAAAAACCATGGCACCAGAAGCCATCTAGTGTCAGAAGGAGGAAAAAGCAGTTGACGGGGCTTTGTCTACGAGCAATGCAATGCAATGAATGCCCAAGAGAGAAAAAAAAACATTCCAAATGCTTGCACGCCGCGAATCCATGACGGAGAGCTACCGATTAATCGAAAAACCAAAAAACGGGAAAGTATAACGCTGAGGACTATATGGAAAACCACTCAAAAAGTACAAGCACAGCGAGCATCGAGGACGTGCAGTTAAAGTACTGCCGGTTCCATTCAGCATGCCTGTGAATACAAAGAAACAGGGGCAGAACTGGCATTAGGTCATGTGACTAAAACCAATTTCAACTCGGAAGCAAGTTCACCTCAGCATGAGGGAGGACGTGAAGTAACCATCTAAATTTCATGAAAAGTCAGTGATTCCCATTTACCAGCTCTGTAGCGCCAATGGGTTGCTTGTGGTCTTTGCTTCATGAGTATATAAAGCAAGCCTTCAGTACAAAAATGCATGGTATAAGCAACTTAGCATCTGGTGTCACTTTATTAACAACAACATTATAATGCAAGTCTCAACCATCAGTAACTTGTAGAGGGGACTGCCGGCGTGCAGATTTATGTCGGGTACACGGGGTCTCCCGGGACCCCTCCGACTCTGGCGCCACCCGCCTGCGGCCTGCGCCACTGCCCGCCCACTCGCCCGCCCGCGGCCGCAGCCCACCCATGGCCCCCACCACAGCTGCCCGCCTGCACCTACCCCCCGCCCCCTGCCCCCCGCCCCCGCCATGCCCCCCGCCTAGGGAGGAAAAACACCTAGCACCGGCCCTGATTGTGGGACGCCCCTATGCTCTGGGAAGTCAAATTGTGCTAAATCGCGGTGGAAATGACAAACGACAAACGAAACGACAAATTTTTGAAAAATTTCATGACAAACAGAAACGACCCAAAATGGACCCATTCTGAAAAACGAAAACTCGAAACGTAATTTTTTCTGGTCGTACCCATGTCTATTTATTGGACACATCATTTTATTAGTTCTTGTACTTGTCTATCAAACTCAGGAAGTATTGTTTTCACATTTAATTCAAAAGGCTTTTGAATAATCCATCCTAACTGTGTGGCTACACTCTGCTTTGTTTTCATTTGAAATCAAGCATTTTAGTAAAACTGCAACTTCCCATACCAAATCATCTCTTTTGGTTAAAATCAAGTCAAGAATAGCTCATCCTCTAGTTCTTCTCCACTTTTGTAGTAGAAATTGATCAGTCAATATATGAAGTCAATTGGGAGGGGGGCTTGGCAGTAGACCAAATTGTGAACTACAGGCTCATTGTCAATATTCCATTTCTGAGCAAGGTAGTGAAGAAAGTGGTGGCAGACCAGCTTCAGGAGCTTCTGAATGAAACTTGATCTGTTCCAGTCAGGGTTCAAGCTGTAAAACAGCATGGAAACAGCATTGGTTCCCCTGCAAGATGACCTTTTGAGGGAGACCAAAAGGGGAAAATAATTGCTATTGATCCTCCCTGACCTCTTGGTGACCTTTGATACCATTGACCATGGTATCCTCTTGGGGAGGGTGTCTAAATTGGGGATTGGGATCCCAATACTAAATTGGAGATTGGGATTGGGGGCAATTTGGTGTGGTTCCAATCCTTCTTGGAGGACCATCCCCAGAGTGTATAGTTGGGGAGATGAATTCCAACCCTTGGACTTTCAACAGGGGTCAATAATTTCACCTATGTTTTTCAATATCTATATGAGATATCTTGGGGAGGGGTCTTCTGGGGTTATGGAGCTTCATGTGATCAGTAAACTGATGATACCCAGGTCTATATCTCCTTTTCTTCATCTGCAGAGGTTGCAGTTCTCTCCCTTGAGCATTGTCAGGATGCAGTCCTGGACTGGATAAGAGGAAGCAGACTGACATTGAACTTGGACAAGATGGAAGTCCTCCAGGTGTGGGCTTCTGGTGTTGCTGGATTTGAAAACTCCCTTTGCTTCGGGGGGAGGGGGGTTGACTCTCCACGAAGGCTGAGATGCACAAGTTGGGCATCCTTCTAGACCTGGTGCTCACTATGTAATCCCAGGTGGCATCAGTGGCCTGCTCCGCACATTTCCAGCGATGGCAGATCGCACATCTACACTCATACTGGCAGAGCATTATGTTCGTTCATGCACTCATAATCTTTAGTTTAGACTACAGTAGCACTCTGTATGTGGGGCTGCATTGGAAGTCAGTGTGGAAGCTTCATCTAGTGCAGAATACAGTGGCTAGACAATTAACAAGAGTTAGAAGATACCCCTACAGTGGCTGCCCTGCACTGGCTACCTATGCATTTCTGCACTGATTTCAAGGGTTTGATGATGACATACAAAGGCCTAAATTGTTTAAGATTTTGTTGTCTGTCAGTGCAGCTCCTCTCACAAAGAACTTCCTGAATCAATAATTCATCCCATGCTGGGCATTTGAGGCAATGACTCTGAATGAGGCCTGGAAAGTTGGGATATGGACTCGGGCCTTCTTGGGAGTCACCCTTCCACTCTCGAACCAGCTGCCCCTAGAAATTTGCCTGACCCCCTCATAGCCAACATTTATACTCCTATTAAAACATGGCTGTTCAAACAAGCTTTCCCTGAATTTTAAAGACTACAATTGGGACACCTGATAGCACCACATTTACTCACCTCTGCTTTTGATCTCTCCTTATGTTGTAATGTCTTTTTTAAAAACATATTTCTTTTTTTCTTATATATTTATTGACAATGTTGATGTTATCCATTTATGTAAAACTATATTATTGTATTGTTTAGGTCAGGTATCATCTTATGTATTTATTATTTGAATATAAATGTAATGCCTAGTTTGTTTGTTTGCTTGTTGTTGTTGTTGTTGTTGTTGTTGTTTGGTTTTTGCTATACACTACCCAGAGGAGGTTATGGGCTGATGAAGCAGTATATAAATCTAATAAATAAATAAATAAATAAATATCACCAAGATCCTTCCCTTGCTAAAATGTGAACTTCAGTATTGTATTTATTTCATTTGGATATGTCAAAAGGAGATATCCATAAAGGTTTACCTAGAGGTCAGCCCCACTAGTTGTACTGGAACTTAGATGCTTGAGCAAACATACAAGACATTGTACAGTAAGCCTACAACTGCCCTCAGTGGGACTTACCAAAGATTAATGCTGGCTGGAGGAAAACAGCTTTTGGAACTCTTTCATTCAAAATGGCTTACAAAGTGTCATGGGAGTTTTCTGTTTGAGAAACATAAACCCAAAGACCCCAAGGGTGTATAGAGCTAGCTGTGCAATACTTTGGATCCTAGTTGTCATAAATAAATGACAAAGTAATGGTTGCAGGAAAGAAATTTTTCTACTTCAAAGCATATTTAAATTAGTCAACTTCTGTTTTCCAATTATATTGGGTGAAACTCTTGCCTTTGAAATAGATCAGTCAAAATGTTTCTGACAAAGGCTTGCAAGATCAATTTTTTATATTCCAAAATATGAACATGGCAATGGCTTTTTTAAAAAATACGTCCTCCCCCCAAAACCCACCATACCCCTCTGCTATTAGAAACCAAGATAAAAGATGTTGATTCAGGACTTCTATAAGTCTGGGATACCACATGATACAGTGAAAAACCCTGGCAATGTGACTTTACAATTCATATTTTCATAATTTAAAAAAAGAAAGATCAAGAAGGGTACAATCCTATCTTTGTCTCAAACTGATATTACTTTTAATTGATTATGTACAGGACAGCAAGAAAAGCTTCACTGTGTCACTTCCCACTGATTCTTTTCCCACAAATAATTTCTTTCCACAAATTGTAACAAGATGTATAACATGGTTTTATTATGAACCAAGTTAAAAAGACACTGCAGTCAAAATTATTTTGGGTAATGCAGCAATTGAAACTGGGGTAGGGTAGGCCCATTGAATCAACTGGGATTTTGTTAGCCAACTCCATACGTTTCATTTATTCAGATGAGCCTCCTCTACTTTAGCATAACAGCTTGACTTACTACACCGTGCAACAGGATTTTAGCCTACATTGGGTAATCAGCAGTATGAAGAAGCAAGAAGCAAAATAACAAACAAACTAGTTTGATCTGTAAATACCACTTAAACAATGTTTATGTGAGGTTTCTTTTGGCAGAAAATCTATATATTGTTAACAAAAACAATCAAAATAGCCCTTCCTTGATTAATTTAATCAGACCTGTCTTGATGTTCAATTACTGAAGGGAAAATGGCTTATAAATTGTAGAGGCATTGTCCAATTACATCATGTATATCAGAAGTAGTGTCTTGTGGAAAGAACTAAGCTGTTCAAAATAATACATGCATACTAACTAGATATGAAGACCTAGTTAAAAATGATTTTGGATATTCCATTAATAGCCTGAATTTGTTATAAATATTTGTCCCTTTATATTTGTCAGGTCTGGAGGGATGAATATTTATGTAGGGCAGGGAAGCCAGGATGCTGCCTCTGGGTGAACACCTGCCAGACTTGCCAAACACTGGTTGGTTTGAAGGACCAACAGGCATGAACCACAAAACCCATGGTTCATGCCCATCTCGAGTTATGGCATCTGGAAAATGCCACAGGATGTTCTGAACAGCTTCATAACAGTTTCAAGAGTTTGGCCTGTGCCAAGAAATACAAATAAAAACCTGGATCCAGGAGATGGTATTTATGTTGATGTTCCCCTTCCCCTTAAACAGGCAATTCTCTTTAAGGAAGAGTGCAATTTCCCTTAAGAGGGGTATGCTCATCTATGCATGCAGCAAACTCCCAGATGAGAAATGAAGACCTTCACACATGCAGACGCATAGCACTGCTCCATAGAAGGGTAGTGCTCTCATTCATGTGAAAGAGCCATACTGTTATGTTTAACTAGGCATACTGCCAAAAGTTTACTTGTCAAGGTCAGTTTTAGCTTTCAGGAATAGAGGACGAAATGCCAACCTTTCACAACTCAGAATAGGGAGGGCAGGAGAAGGAATCATAGCCAATGTCAAAGAGGCAAGAGTCAGTGCAGAAAGTCACTTACTAGCAATAAACAGAATTGAAGAGGAGCCAGAATAAAAGAATTCAAAGTAAAGATGTACAAAATTTGTTGCAACAGAATGGGATTCTTAATACTTTCAAGTAAGCAGCTGTGACTAGAAAAACTTTTATTACAGATAAATTTTCAGATTTCTTACATTAAAAATCATATAACTAACTCTCAATTCTGGGAGTTCTACCTTGTTTGTTTATTTTATTTATTTTAGAGTATTTTACCCCACCTTACTTGATTAATTTCTCCTTTGAAAAGGACCCAAGGTGGCACAGTAATGAGGGATAATATACAGTCTAGTACAATTAAGACATGTTCAGGTATTGAGAACAGTGAATTGAGGGACATCTTATAATACCTACTTGGGGGGGTGTCCTTAAAATGTTTGTTTTTGTCTTCTCCCATCACAATGTATTTTTCTTTTCCCTTTAAGGATGTCAAAATAGATGTCGCCAGCCACAAAATGGAGGCAAGCCATGTGATGGGATCATGTAAATTCTTGGACAACTTCACCAATAGCATGCCCAGGTTGCAGACTGGGCAGGTCTGGCAGCCACGGAGGGCATAAAAAGCTCTGGCAGCCCCCATCATCCTTGCAGTCTCTGGTGGGAGTTAGGGTGGGATTGATGTCTCTGTGACTCGTTATTTTCACTTTATGCCAGCCAGGCAGGCATGTGTCTCTGTGTTCCTGCTGGCTGCAGCCTGGCTCTTAGGGGAGAGAAAGAAGAGATTTCTCTCTAGCTTCAGTCCTGCAGCCTCCCTGTGTGTGTGCGTGTGTAGTGTTCCTCTCAGTGAGTACCCTCCCCTGCTCCGCAGTGCAGTCAATCTGCGGCTGCCTTATGCCCTGGGCAATGCCCGCCATTGCCTTTGCAGCCTCCCTTGCATACCTTGTCTATACTGTGTCTCTGCCATCATCATTTTTTTAGTGTTTTCCCTCTGGTCTGGGGTGTTGGGGGACACCCGCTCACAGAAATGCTTTAAAAATCATGCAAAAAGTGGGTAAAATGAAAAATGAAAAACAAACGAAAATGATTTTATCAAAAATTCACAAAAAAAAAAAAACAGACCAAAACAGACCCCTCAACAAAAAATGAAAATCCAAAACACATTTTTTTCAATTTGTGCCCATCTCTAGATCCAGGTATTATAGTGCTTTGTAGGTCAGCGTCAGCACCTTGAATTGTGCCTGATAGCTGATTAGCAGCCAGTGGAGCTGCTTTAATAGGGATGTAATGTGATCTCTGTACCCTGCCCCAGTCAGAAGTCTGTCAAACTCCTTATAGACACCCAAATATGGTGCACCTAAAAGCCTTAGAGGTGAGCTAAGCTTAGCTACACCTAGCTTATTTCTCAGAAGGAAACACACCAGTCTCTCTCTCTCTCTCTCTCTCTCTCTCTCTCTCTCTCTCTCTCTCTCTCTCACACACACACACACACACACACACACACACACACACACACACACACACACACACACACACACACACACACACACACACACACACACGTAATAGGAGGTTTGAGTGATATTAGAGTTAGTTCAGCCTTAAAATCTTCCAAGAGAAACTTTTCTCTAATTTAGCGACATTTAGATGCTTATAAGATGTCTATATCAGTTAGGTAGAATTCCCAGAATGATATGTACAAGTTGAAGCCTTTGTGACCTTGAGTGGTCTCCACAGACCCATGGTGCATTCAGAAGAAAGGAATGCCAAACTGTGGGTATGTTCACATATCCAAAATGTCTCTCCAATTTCTTAAGTTTTCTGTTTTGGCAAAAGTTTTGTGATGGGTCACATGGGCAATATTGTGTGGCAAGTAGAGATGGGCATGAAACAAATTTTTATTTGTTTCATTTTTCGCTATTCAGAATACCAAACCACCCCCTCAAAGAAAAAAGAAATGAAACAAAACTGAAATAATTGTTCCATTCCATTTAATCCCCCCCCCTTAGGAATGCATTGAAGCAATGCATTCCTATAGAGAAAAGCCCACGGTTCCACACACCCGACCAAAGCACTGGGTGCAGGAAACCTAAGGATATTAAAACTTTTTTTTGCCTCCCCAAACGCCAATCAGTTGCCACCCCAAGACCGAGCTAGAACTGATCAGCACCTGGGGCAGGAAAAAGAAAGAAAGAAAGAAAGAAAGAAAGAAAGAAAGAAAGAAAGAAAGAAAGAAAGAAAGAAAGAAAGAAAGAAAGAAAGAAAGAAAGCTACAACATTGGGATGGCAAAAATAAAAAAAAATCCCTTTTCCTTTACACCACCACACATGAAAAATGAAATGGGAAACCTGAAGGACCGCCTCCTTCCATATGAACCTACCCGGCAATTAAGATCTAGTCAGGGGCCCTCCTGAAAGAGCCATTTAAGGAGGTGAAGGGGATGGCTTGCAGGAAAAGGGCCTTTTCAGCAACTGCCCCCTATGGAATGCCCTACAAATGAGAACAGTGCATTTTGGGATGTTCAAAAAGTTTTTAACTAATGATTCTTCCTGATGGCAATTTTTTGTATCGTATTTATTTATTGCATTTACATGTTTTTATTATTCTAATTTTATTGTATTTTGATGTTTTAATTGTCCACAAGCCGCCCAGAGACCACACACAGTACAACTATATAAATAAAATAAATAAATAAATAAATAAATAAAATGAAAAATGAAACATTTTTTTTCTAAAAAAAAACCATTTCAAACAAAATGAAATGAAACTGAACTGAAGGAAACAAAAAATGAAATGAAATGCTATTTTAGTGTTTCTTGCCCATCTCTAGTAGCAAGAGTTCAGACCCCTATGTACAGTCTCACACTATTTAACATGAAATGATCTGTGATTGTTGA
Source organism: Phrynocephalus forsythii (assembly GCA_029282475.1). Classification (NCBI taxonomy): domain Eukaryota; kingdom Metazoa; phylum Chordata; class Lepidosauria; order Squamata; family Agamidae; genus Phrynocephalus; species Phrynocephalus forsythii. Next base: position 18,108,796 of record JAPFRF010000005.1, read on the forward strand.
TTCACAGAGCCACCATACAACATTCTGATTTCACACATGTCATTTCTCATTACCCCTGCCCTCCCCCTTTAATAAAATCAATATGGAGATACTGTTTTTTCAATGAAATATCAGTGCTGTCCGAACACAGATTTTGGAACCTTTCTAGATATGTTGTCATCATGAATGATGAGGAGCTGGCCGGCCACAATGTGGTAATGTGGGTGGAAAAAATTGGCAGCAGATGAAATGGGACAGGGTTTGTAATGTCAACATGCAAAGAAATCTTCTGGGACCATGGATTCACATAGACCCCAAAACTTAAAATAATGTGGAACAGAGCATGGAATTAGAAAAAGGCTGTATGTCCCCAGGTGGCAGGATGGATTCAGTATGCTTGGGCATAAGTGGGAATGTATCATCTGAACCCCCACCACCAAAAAAAACAACAACCAACAACCCAAGATCAATGAGGAAAACTGGAGATACATTTTGGATATCTGAACAAAGCCGAGTATGCATATTCTTTACCAGAAAAGCCCTGAAGTCAGAACTGATTTGGTGGCTTGTGATTATTCTTGTAGTATTATGATCACACACACACACACACACACACACACACACACACACACACACACACACACACACACACACACACACACACACACCACCACCACCACCACCACCACCACCACCAACACCAACACCAACACCACAAACAACACCAACACCACAAACAACAACAACAACAATAAAGACAACAACAAATGCAGCCAAAATACACACATGGGACATATTTCAGTCTTACTTATTAATGTTTTTAAGATCACCTCAAATATAATTGAGGTCCCAAAGAAAGGCAATTTCATATCAAAAATGGATTTTTGAGAAAGAATTTCAAGGCTTCGTATCATATCCAAAACAAAAATGAAGTAAAATGAAATTTGAATATGATTTAATTAGCATTTGTCAGTTAGGAAGAGAATGAGGCACAAGCCTTGATCATTTGGGGAACATACAAAACGTAAGAAGGCAGAGCCAATGCCAATAAATCAGAACAATGAGCTCTCTTGAGCAATCATTGAAAATGAAAATGTTGACAGCTTATTACTGAACTCTCCAAAGGCTGTTAATACTGTTTTCAGTAATTTTATGAAGGATTGAATGACCCTTGAGTCCGGGGAGCCAAGAATGACAATGAGTCTGGTGCAGAACATTCAGCCTTGCTCAGACACAGCTTACTAGTACACTGCAAAAAAGGGAGAAAAGAAATGGTGAGGGGGGGGAGCAAGAAGTTTTAGGGAAAATCTTTCTTTGTATCACAAGCTGGTATTTGCAAATTGGTAGTGCCCTTTTGATACTTGTTTATAAAAATACCATTCAAACTGAATTCACTACATCCAAAGTTTAGTCACAGCTAGATTAGGCCCATCAACAATGGAACACACTCTGTTGATCCAATGGGTCAGCTCTAGTTGGGAATGGCAAAAGAATCCAGGACAATTAGTATGCCTTGAAGCCTAAAAAAATATTGCTTATTTTAACAAAATATTTTTGGGTTCTGAAATTCCTTGAATATACTCTAGCATTCTGTTCACACAGCAAGCAGCCTATTTCTCATGTGAATTTCCATACAGAGAAATATGACTGAAACATCCCCTAGGTCTTGTGTTTCCCAGCAGCTATTGCATTTGATGAAGGCAACAGACATCCTTGATTAGTGGCCATGGGTGGTTCTTATCTCCACATTTTTTTTCAAAGTGGCTACACTGCAGTCATCAAGATAGCTTATGATGGAAAGTTCCAGATGTTAACCATGTGCCTTGGGAAGAAGATGCACATTTCAGACTGGAATAGGGCATGTAATTACACATATCAATTTTATATTGATCCTCATGGCTAAACTCTGTGCAAAATATCAGTAAGGCCAGATATCACACTAAGTTGCAGATGGGGTTTTGTGTGTAGAATAACTTGTTTTTCAGTTGTATTTCTAAAATACCAACCTCTTCTTAATTGTATCATCATGCCAGATGTCAAAATATACATGGAATTAAAAGACAGGCTTTAGCCCCTAGGCTAATCTAAAGGAATCAACGTAGAGAAGTGAGAATGACAACTAGAATTCCCCCCCCCCCCGACTGAAGGTCATGGAAAATTTCGACCAGGAGGGAGATCAGCATAAAGAAAATATATAGAGAGATTGTTATCAGATGGGCTGGGCTTAGTGTTCCATATGGTCCCTTCCAGTTCTGCAGTTCAATGATGATGATGATGATGATGATGATGATGATGATGATGATGATGATGATGATGATGATGATGATGATGATGATATATCATCAATGTCATCATTAAACAAATTTCTGTAACAAATCTTAATATTAGGTGTTAGGACTTCTTAAGAGAAATGGTGTGTTGCAATGACAAAGCAACACATCAAGGAATATTTGAGTGGAGTGCCATGCTTCCATATGCTGCAAAAGCCTTTTATTGCTTACAGTCTTAGGAAGGTATCAAGAGAGGGTCACATAGTCCTCTGAGACATCCAGGCGCCTTGTGGGGGCTTATTTGAGGGTGGCAAGCAGTTTACCCTGCAGCTCATCTTGCAGGCATCCTGGCTGATTGGATGGGGAGATACAGAGTCCAGATGGGATTCCTGTTTACATGGGCTTAGCTATGGCATCCCCGGGCAGGCAAGGGTGAATGGCTTCCAAGATCTTATCCATGCAGGCATCCGGGGCCACCCCCCACCCACCCCGGGAGCATCACTACAATTATGTCTATTTATTTCTAAAATAATTCTGAATTCACACATTTAAATTTATTTTTAATTTTTAATTACAAACTTTTCCCAGGAGAACTGTGGGGATCAATAAAAATGAGGGGTAATTCTACACATGGCATAAAAACAGATAGCTTCACCAAGAGGCCAGACACATGCTTAGCTTTTTTGAAATGATCCAGTTGTGATGAATTCTAGACAATTCATCTTTGATATGTTCTATCATCTGTATAATCTGTTTGATCCCTGGCTATGTCATGTCATTCATTACAAGCTGTTGAGATCTGCTGGGAAAGGAATACATTGACTTCCTCTGTAATTAACAGGCCGGTGCCAAGCCAAATGGTATAGCAAATGTTATGTCTTCCCACCATCAAAAGGTTCCTTGTTGCACTGCCTCTCCTGCACATCAAAACCTTGCCTTCACAAAGGATATTATAGGAAGGAACACATGGGTGAGATATCCAGTTTTTATAATACTTCCCTGTATATCAAACGAGTCCCTGGGCTTCAAAGGGTTACAATCAGATGGCGAGGGATTGCTCCTGTCAACTAAGGAATCCCCCTGTCAAATAAACATCCTATTCAGGTGATTCAGCGCTTTAGATCAATAGAAAATGCATAGCCTTTCATAGCCTTTTGTCCACCATAAAAGGGGATAGTCTTTTCTCGTAGTTATGCTAATTCATGACAAGGGGTCTACACTGCCCTGAGCTAGTTTACATTTCTGAAGAACAAAGACAAGTCCTTAAGATTTGGGTCTATAAGAATGACCTACTCTAACCAGAGAAACACCAAGCTTTGGGTCAGCCGCCGCCATGTAACCACCTGCAACGCTGGCTTTCAGCCAGGAGAACAAAAAGAGATCTTTTCCTTTCAAGATGTGAGTATATTAGCCAGATTAGGTAGCGTTATTATTTTCTATCTCTGGGTTGCCATATATTTACCTATTTCCCTGAGATTGGTTTTTATATCTACTTTGCAAATTTGTCTTAGAAGTTTGCCTTTGTTTTGTTAAAGCTCCAAGAATCTGTAACTCTTGCCAGAACGATGCTGACAGAGAGAGATTCCTGTTTTCACTTGGTTTTAAAATAAAGTTCTTTTCTTTACCTTTTAACCGGAATCTGTGTGTGCCTGAGAGGAGAGTTTATTGCTCATTATCCAGAGCCTTAGCCAAGGCTACATGCTACTGACTTTTCCGTGAGCAACAAGTGTTCTTTTGATTGAACTCTATGGGACTCGGAGTTCTGTGGCTCCCAGACTGGTTTTTCCAGGGAGACAATCCCCCTTTTAACTGGGCTCACCCTCCCAGAATAGGCTGTGTTGTTAGTTTAAATCGCGGGACCTTCGGGAATCATCCTGGGGCATGTCAAGTCCCCAAACTGTTTCATTTTTGGTGGCAGCGAAACGGCATGTGCAAACGCCCCGAAGGCATCACACCAGTAACCATTAAAACAATTGCATAAGTATTTAAAATTCAGCATGAGCATCATAATGTGACTATGATTATTGAATGTGGAGTTGAATATCCTGTGCTCTTTCAGAGACACAATCTGTGTGCCCTTCATTGGGTTAGGAAGCAAGACAATATAATTGCCTGTCTATAAACATTAACATCATAAACAAGTATGATGTCTGGGAAGATTCTTAGTCATCCAGTTGAGGTTATCCAGAAGTTGGGACATGGCAACTGGACTTATTTTCTTGTTAGGTCAAAATGTTTTGATACTCTTCCAAGTAGTTTCTTCAGTTTGAAGAAGGATAGTAAGAGACTCCAATTTAACATCCCCATTTGCTAAACTTCACCTAGTCTGAATAGGATTGTTAGATGGATAGAGGCTATGTGTGTGTGAAAGTCACACTTCTGCAGCCCCTTCCAACACCCATTAATAATGAGTCATTAGGAGTGACCTCCCTGGTGGATGTGTGAAATGGTGCTGATTTTTCTGGGGCTCAGTGAAAGGCGCATGATAAATAGGGAACAGATTTTGCCTAAGACCGCTATCACACTTCCGCGATAAGCCACTTCTTTTTTTGGATCATCTTTTCTCCTCCTGCAGTCATGTGGTTGTTATAGCAGTTCTGCTGTTTGCCCTTCAGAGGTAGCTAGCAACCGGCTTTCCAGTTCTCACTTTATTGAACCACTTTAAAACTTGGTTTTAAAGAACCAAGAAAATGAAATTAAGTGACAATGAGCTGAAACTTTTGCATAAAGTTGGTAAACGTCCTGGCATGGTGGTAGGATTCTGTTTTCTGTGTTTTCTGAAAGCAAAGAGGCTAAGAACAGAGGGTGGGGGAGGGGTATCTTAGTATGTCAGCAAATTCAACCAAATTGCTTCAAAGGGAGATGCAGGAAGTGATGTAAGAAAACACCACCCCCAGTGGCCATCACAAGAAAAACCGCCACAGCGGACAAAACTGGGCGTGGCCAAGGGGGTTCTTCAGATAAATTGTTTTGAAATCCAGGCAGTGATTTTTAAGGTGCCTTGTTTTTAAGGAAAAGGCATTTTAAATCAGAAGTGTGGTAGTGGTCTAAGTCACCCACCCTTTTTTGAGAATATTTATAAACAAATCTAGGGTTTTAGGATGCACATGGATCCATTTATCCATTTTCATGTGGACACTTCCCACTCCTATTCCTTGATTGTCCTTTTCTGTTGCTTACTCAGCTCTAAAGTTTTTTTGGGGGTGGGGGTGGGGGGGAGGGTCTGGAAACCAAAACCATGGATGTTTTCCAGATGTGATTGCACCATGGATTTCTATAATGGTAGTATGTTACTAGTCCTTTTATGTTGATTTCCTTTTACAATTAAGCCAGTGTCAGGAAAGAGCTGTAAAACAGAGTGTGATGGTCAATAATGATATTATTTCTTCCAGTTTCACCAACCTCCCTACTGCCCAACTAAATCCTAAAGTGCTCCAGTAGTAATCTTCTGATTAGTCTTAACCAAGACCACTAAGGCTTTGGGAGCAGATTAAGATCTACCAGGTTTTCATCCACTCTAAAGTAATTCAGAATAGTTAATAGCAATCTCCCCAGAAGATCAATATTTGCCTTCACTGTGCTGATTGAGTTAGCCTTCTATCCACAAACAGCAGGAGATAACACAAACAGTTGGTAGGCTCAAGCAAGCCACAAATGATCCAACATGTCCATTAAGACGTATTGATTTTCTGCCCATATTCATTTATGGGCAAATGTGTTTTGTGAACAGGAAATGATTCCACAGGAATGACACTCAGAATCTTCTATGCTTCCACAATGAGATGCACTCACTTTCCCCATCCAAGCTCATATATCCTAACATCACAACCTATGGAAAAAATGAAATGGCTTGCCATATTGTATCAAGAAAGATAGCAGTTTATATACCTAGCAATCAGAAAGTATATTCCTTACAAGTGTCCAAGAATCCATTTAAAACCTGTTGTTTTCAATGGGATCCATTTTTATCTGTTCCAAATGCAGAGAATAAGGAAGGTACAGCCTCTATATCTGTTTAAAAAGTGGACCCCCCCCCCGGCACTGCTTTGGATAGTTTTTGCATTCTGATTCCATATGTTTTAAAAGGGAAGTTCAATGTCTGAAAAAATGCTTTTGTCTTCATAATGGCAACTGCATGCATACAGCTTCTTATTTCTATGGATCAGCCCCAGATAAAATATCCTTTGATGAGTGGCCCATGGTACATTAAAAAAACCATTCTCCTTTTGTATAAGTTTGCTAGTGAATGCCCTTGCAAGTTCATTTCTTTTTTCATCTGTAATTTCACACATTTACACTACAGTTGTCAATAAGATGTTGCCTAGAGTGGAACTGAACATAAAGTAGGGCTATACCTTGGGAGAAACATTTGATGTTAAATATGAGTAATTCAAGGTGTAAAAAAAAGGTACAGATAAGAGAAATGTAATCTTTCCACCTTCCTCCTTGTTAGTCCTCCATTTTTAAGCTGTAGAATGTTGTTCAATGCTCGTTGGTAGGCTCAGTGATCTAGTCTACACCCCAAAAAGTGATGTATAGGTCAGAATGCAGCTATCTTTGGGGATGTCCACTTTTCCAAATCTTGCAATACAGTCCACAGCTTTAAAAAAAGTGTGTGATTTAAATGAAAATTTAAATATTGGTAGTAGTGGAGCTGGCAACATTTCCCGCCATGTTGAAAATTAGTCAACTTGTTAAAAAAATTATCGAGATGGCTGGATAAGAAATATCCAGGGTAATTAAATGATTTTTACTTTATATTATACATTATACATTTTATATAATATATATATATATATTATAAAATATATTTATAATATATATATAATACATTTTGCCAGCTTCATCAAACTTCACCTTTCACCATTGTCTCCACATTTTGTTCAAATATTGTGTCCATGTTTGAGTGGAGACGGAGTATTCAGTAAAACCAGGGTTCCAATGCTCAAAGGCATAGAACTCTTTAACTGACAGAGCCTATGAGTGGCTATATGGCCAGAGGGGTGGGGTATAAACAGCAGCAGCAGAAAGAAACAACAACAACAACAACAACAACAACAACAACAACAACAACAACAACTTGACATCATCTATCACCTCCTTTCAGCTCCTGTGCTCTTTCTGAGCATGGCAGCAATCCTCTGAGTAGATAGGAGAGTAATGGATCTTACCAGGAACAGTACATTGCTGCAAACTATCCTCATTGTAATGCAAGTGATTTGAAGGTGTTTTGGTCCTGAATGGGCAATTTAGAAAGATGAACTTTTCAAAACACAGGCTCTTGGTGGACAGAATTCATTTATTGAAATGAATCAACAAAATCATCTTCCTTCTTAGACTCACTTTGTGGTGGCATGGGGTTGGCTGTGGGTACTGTCATATGAAAGCCCTGCACTTCCAGATTTCCCCAGATGCCATTGAGAGGGATGCTACTCATCTTTTAATGCCAAGAACGTCTCTATAACTGAGAAGTTATATCCTTTCACTGGCATCACTCCACCTGAGATTAGGAGAGAAGTAGCAGCAGACACAGAGAGATCAAAGCAAGAAATTGACTCCTGACATCCCCTGAATGGATACGTGACCCAAAAGCATAGGCTTAGATCCAGGATGAACTTTATGGCAAGAATAAATATCCTTGAGGGCACACAAGAACAAAATCAAATTGGAAGGTGGAGGAGGGAGACTACCAAAGAAGGAATAATGTCAAGGAGGAAATTGCTGCAGGATCTGAATTCCCTTTTGTTTCTGGGAGAACTTTGATTAGACTGAGGGTTGCAGTACCTAGGTGTAAGTCCAATATCATTACATGGGGGTTGCTGGCAGATGACAACACACTGTGGAGAGTTTGGTATGCCAGTTGCTACCAGAAATATGTACATATACAGTGGTACCTTGTATAAAGGAATTAATTTGTTCCAAATGAAATTGTGTTAAGAAAATTTGCCTTTATACAAATTTCCCATAGGAATGCATTGAAAACAGAGTAACCCTATGGTGACCATTTTTATGTTGTACAGATTTGCCCCATAGATGATTCTGTTAAGCAAATTTCTCCTATCTCCGGAATGTTTTATGTTGTATAGATTTTATGTTATACAAACTGTTTGTTTTACAAGGGTCCACTGTAGTGTGATCTAGTTTAGGTCAATGGCAGAGCCAAGAAGGCAGCTTCTTTTTGGCAGTTCAAAGTTTGATCTGGATGCAAAAGAAGAAAAATGGCAGGATGGTAGGGATGGCAACATGGCTACTCTGTTCCCCGCCCTCATGCCATTGTTAGAGAGTTATCACTGGTTTGAAGAACTGTCGAATGACTATTCTGGCTGTGCTAAGAACCAAGTCTCACCCAGTGAGGAGAATGAAACAACAGCAATGCAGGACTGTGGGAAGGAAGAGAAGAATCCTCAGCTGCTGCACAAACACTCTTCATCCCAGAGTACGCCTCTATCATAGGAAGCCAACTCCTCATGAATTCAGTTTAATGCCAAGCTGGGGCTGATCCTTCATCCAGGAATTGTGAGGGGGGGGGAAATACAGATTAGAAAATCAGAGTGTCTTCTGCTTGAGCACTTTAGAACACCCTTCAAAATGAGGGGTGAAAAGAAGGGGCCCACTAGAATAGGATAAACCTGCATGAATTTTAGAAGCAGATGGAACAAACTGGCTTAATCTCATTCTACTAGTAGCATTTTTCAGAACATCTGTGAGTGGACACGGCATTATAGTCGCCCACTTTTGCAGATTCACCTGAGTGTACCTGCGAGGAAGGATGGGAATTGATAGATGACAACGTAAAACCCTTTCTGATATGGAAGAATGTGTTATTTTTCTCCTATTTGCTACTAACAGTAGCATTTGTGACACTTTCTGGCACTGCTCAGACCCTTTAGCTGGCACAAATGTATATAGGGCCTTATTGTATTCTAGCAAATGCTGGTAATGGGCTGGAACGATGTGGAATTTTTGCATGATTCTAGTAATTTGCTGTTGTTAGATGCCATCAAGTCACCTCCAACATATGGCAACCTAATTAATAAGCAATTTCCAAAGTGTCCTGCCCTCTGTAGCCCTGATCAGCTCTTGTAAGCCCAATCCTGTGCCTTCCTTTAGGGCAGTGGGTCTCAACCTTCCTAATGCCATGACCCTTTAATACAGTTCCTCATGTTGTGGTGACCCCTTGCCCTGCTAGGGAGATGCCACAAACCCCCTTTGGCAGGCCACTGCTGCAGGTGCCATAGAAAACTTCCCTCTACCATTCTCAGCCAATTGCAGCCTCCAGTGCCATTGACTGACATCCCCTCCAACCTATCAAGCTGTTAACTCACTCTTTTCCCTCCTTCCTCCCCCTCATCCTCCAGACCCAAGCTGGCTCATGGCAATCCCTTTGAAATGGTCATTTGACCCCCAAAGGGGTCCCGATCACCAGGTTGGGAACCACTGCTTTAGAGAGTCATTCCATCTAATATGTGGTCATCAACCTTCAACCTTTCCTAGCATTATTGCCTTCTCATGATATGCCCAAAGTAAGACTGCCTCAGCTTCAACATTTTTCCTTCCAGAGATCGTTCAGGCTTGATTTGAGCCACTTGTATGTCTTACTGAAAGTCTATAGTGTCTGCAAAGCTCACCTCCAGCATATTTCAAACAAATTATTTTACTAGCAGCTTTCTTCTGTCCATGTTTCACACCCAACAGATGATGGAGGGACTAGATGGAGGGTGCCAACCTGGCTTCTCAGGGCAGTACTTTCCAAAGCTTGGGAGCAGCCACTGTGAAGTCCTTCTCTCATGTCCTCCCATGAGCTCCCCACAAGTGAAGGGCCTCCCCAGAAGATTGTGTTCTTATATATATTCTTATATATTCTTTATATTGACCATCTAGTGATGTCAATGTATCCAACTGCCTATTATGTTGCTTGAAACATATATTTGGAGTAAATAGATGGTTGGTTATGAATAACTCTATGAGTTACTCTCCTGCTTCATTTCTTTCCCCTAGGTCAAATTTTCCAACAACCTCTGGTTCCATTTTGTCCCCTGCTTTTGTGTTCCAGTCACCTATTATTTTAAGTGTGTCTTTTTCTGGTGTGTCATCAAAGTCCTCCTGGGTGCTTGCATACAAGTTTTTGCCATGAAAGCTTTCTAGTTACATAAAGTTAAAGAGGACTATTTATTAAGAATAAAACTCTAATACCTCATCATGGAATTAACTCATAAAATTCTCACTAGCCAAAACAAATCTCCCTAAATTTTTCAGAAACTTATCTCCAAACAGGTCAACTACTGCTTTCCTGCAAAGGTGGGGAGAAAGATGTAGAAGATCCAAGATGCCAGGTATCAAAAGGTAAACAATATGTCCTGAATGAGGGGTCTCTTTATGTCCACCTTAAAGCTGTTAGAGTTGTTCCAATAATATGAATAGAATGGCTTTGTGGTCATATGTATGGGGAACTAAACAGTGGAAAGCATTTACTTCAAAGAAGCAGTACCACAAGTGAGAGAAAATTCAATAGACATACAGTTAGCTCGTATAAAAGTTATTTGATTTTTCTTTATTTTCTTTTTAAGGCAGGTTGCACATGCTTGATCATGTAAATGCTAAAAGATATTTCATGGCAAGCTGTGCAAACAACTACCCTCTATCAAAGCATCAGAGGACCTTTATTTTTACAGTGTCCTGTAAGCATCACTAATGTTTATGAATAACAGGACATATAAGCATATACAGTACAGGAAGCTGACAGAAAGAATAACAGTGTCATCTAAATGCTAATCAGTGAATAAACCTAATCTGGCCACAATATTTGCCAGCCTTCTGTACTGCTGTTCATCAGAAGCTGTCTCTTGAGGTCCATGCTGTAGCATTGCTTTATTGGTTTAAAATAGTCCAGTAAGTTAGGATCATGAAGTAATTTCTTTCACTCAAAAAGAAGATACTAGAGGAATATGTTATGGCATTGTCCCTATACACATTTACTGTCAAAGGGATTCTCCTTGGGCTGTCCAAAGAATAGATAGATAGATAGATAGATAGATAGATAGATAGATAGATAGATAGATAGATAGATAGATAGATAGATAGATAGATAGATAGATAGATAGATAGATAGGGAAGGAGGGAGGGAGGAGGGAGGGAGGGAATAGTAATAGTAGTAGCAAAAGCCACAGAAGCAGCAGCAGTAATGTGTTTACAAAGTTGTAGCTTTAAACATTCCAGACTTGGTACTTTTCTAGACTTGGATTTTTTTTAAAAAAAAGTGAAGGAAAGAAGGAAGGAAGAGAAAGGAAAGAATAAAGGAAGGAAAAAGATGAGCTACACTATTTTTGCACTATTTTTATAAGGGTGTTATAGTATGAAGGTCTCTAGATTTTCAACTCTTCCTGTGTTGCTCCCCTAAAACTGAATTATCTTTTTTCCTGCTACTACAACTGATATAATGGATGCTTTTACTGAGGTGTTTTTCTTTTAACTATGTTTTGCAGTGAGGATATTGAATGTTTGTGAGGATATTGAATTTCTTCCTTAAAAAGAAAAAAATGTTATAATATCTTGAGAAGTACTTACAATCTACCATTACTATAGTTATAAGAAAAATGTTAGTATTTGAGACTGCTGGGTAGAATTTGGAGAATAAGTGTGGCTGTCTTTATTGGGGTAGAATTGGTATCTCCTCTAGAGTGGATTACTCTCTCATTATCAGCTAGGACCTGGCCCAAAATACAACCCTTGAATGCAGGCTAATTGGGTTACTTCAGCCACCAGCAGGGTGACATAGGAAATGGTGGTGGCAGAAACCAGCATGAGATCTGGTGATGGCTAAAATTGAGGAAATGTTTTCTGCATCCATCGCTAAATATTAAACCTGAAGATGCTAAACTAACTTTATGGAGACCAAAAACAACACACCTTGCTGAACAGATTAATGCTAAAGAGTAGACATGGGCACGACTTGGCGAAATTCTCGTTTCCGTTTCTGTTCCTCGTTTCCGTTACGCAACGGAAACGGTAACGACAATTAAGCCGTCAGAACTCGAACTCGAACCGATAAAAGAAAAATTGGGTCTGATTTGTCATTGTTGTTCATGGCATCGCGGCGATCGCGCGATGCCAAGCGGCACAGAAAAAAAGTTTTAAAAAAACCCGATTCCCGGCCAAAAAAGCAGGCGAAAATATGCCTGCCTGAGTGAGGGCACCTACCAGAGGGGTGGTTTCTGGGGGGGTCCCTGGCCTCCCCCCTCTCCTGTCCTGGGATGCTCTGGTGGGGGGCATCCTCGTCGTCTCGCCATGCCATGCGGTGCGGGGGGATCCAAAATGGCGACTGCAATATTTTTTTGAAATCATGGTCCAAAAACCCACCAAAGCACCACACAGAAACAAGCGAAAATTAGGTATTTTAACTCCCTGAATTTTTACAATAGCAGCAGTGGGTTTTTCTTGCAATAAACGTCTGTCTACAATCCCATTGATTTTATTTTATTTTATTTTTATTTTTATTTTTTTACACCTGCACAATGATGGGCTGGCCATGGGATGGGACCATGCAAATTTTTGGAGCCATTCCACCAATCGCATGGCCACTTGGCCAGGTTTTGACTGAGACTTCTGGGATGTGCCAGTTGGGCATAAAAAGCCACTATAACCCTAGCCCTAACCCTAACCCTAACTCTAACCCTAACCCATACGCCAGTACACTGTCCTTCTTAGTGGGTCAGAGGCACCCAGAGGTGCAGCCCACTAACTCACCTAACCTTACCCGTAATAACCCTAAGCCTAGCCCTTGCCATAACCCCAACCCTAAGGCAGATCTGTACTCGCATTGCACTACACGCAAGTACATTTCCCTTCTTAGTGAGCCAGAGGGCGCCCAGCAGAGGCATTCTTCTCTCACCTCGCTCACCAGTCCAAAGTTCCAAAAAACTCTGTACACCAGTATGCTGTCCTTAGTGAGCTAGAGGCACCCAAAAGAGAGGTGCCTCTGCCAGTGCCACTTGGTACGCAATGGCTACACGGTCATGTACCCTTCCTTTTCCCTTTGTAGGGGGCCAGAGGAGGCATCCACCCCAGAGAGGTGCCTCCAGGAGCCTGCTAAATGCCTTCCCTTCGTAGCGGGCCAGAGGAGGAACCCACCCCAGAGAGGTGCCTCCGGGAGCCTGCTACCCTACCCCCCAAACCAGTACTAACGACAGACGACAAACAAAATGACAAATTTTTGAAAAATTTCACGACAAACGGAAACGAGCCGAAACGGGCCGGCTCCGACACATGACAACTCGAAACGTCATTTTTCCTGGTCGTGCCCATCTCTACTAAAGAGTTCCTCTCACTAGAACAAGATTATGTCTGGAACATCTGGAATCACTTAATGGACTTCAAAATGAAGTAGGAAGATCAGATAATAATCAGATAAAACAGGGCTACTTGGGTACAGGGCAACTTTTCTGTGGCTGTGGAGAAATTCAGTTGGTGCGGGATTTATGTGGATGTCCAATCGAAGATATTAAAGAAGATCTAGTAAAGGGTGGAGAGAACACCATTGAAATAGGCCACTTATGTTAAGAAATAATCTTATCTTTTTACCATTTTGAATTTGTTTGAACTTTATCTATATTTCATATATATCCCAATTTTAAATTGGGTAATGCTCTGTTATGAAAAAGTCTCTGGAGAACAAGGCCAGAGAACTGCTGAACTGTTGCAAATTACAGACCTGGATGTTGTTTTGTTCTCTCTGAGAGCTCAAGGACAAGGTGAATAGTCACATGAACAACATCTGTGGCCAATTAATTGTTACAGGACCAGAGCCAAGGGGTGTTGCTGCAACAAGTAATGAAACAATTAGCTCCTTGAAGACACATCTGTAACATGGTATCACCGTGGATGCAAGGATGATCCGGGTAGCCACAGTTACCTCTGCTGACTGTGTACAGGCAATCCAGGAGTTGATACATGACAAGCTAAGACTAGCTGGCCCCAGATCCAAATTCACTCTGGAAACAAGCTCCTATATGGAGGGTTTGACCTTCTTATGTGAATCCTGATGTCATCTAGATCTTCCCTTCTCCATCCCTTTGCCCTTCCTTTCTTGCCTCTCATCTGACCTCCCCCTCTCCTGTCTTTTGACTCAGCTGTTCTCCCCTCATCATCATGTTCCCTTGCCTTCCTCCTCTCAGTTTATTGCTGGCTTTCACTTCCAGTATCCCCCGCCGACTAGACCTGGCCAGACCCACCCGATCTTCCTTGGCCCTCTCGCTTTGGATTGCCACGCCGAAGGAGGCCTGTAAAGCGAGTACTCGTAATCGGGCCTTTTTGGTTGTTGGACCTACTGTCTGGAACGCTCTTCCAAGCAAGATGTGGCAAGCTCCTTCATTGGTGTCCTTCAAGAAAGCCTTGAAGACCTGGTTGTTTAGGGACACCTTCAGAAACTGCTAGGTTCCCCCCCGCCCCCCCGCCCCTGCCATTCTGGTCCACCGTATTGGATGCTGCTATCTCTGTTTTTATCTTTTTTAATTTTGTGTATACCGCCCTGAGTTCCCGTTTGGGAAATAGGTGTGGTATACAAATCTGAAAATAAATAAATAAATAAATAAGAATGTCTGCCTCTGCTTAGCCCTCTTCACTTCGCTTGCCTGTCTTTTCTTGGTTCAGTAGGGCAGTGTTTTTCAACCTTTTTTGGGCAAAGGCACACTTGTTTCATGAAAAAAATCACGAGGCACACCACCATTAGAAAATGTTAAAAAATTTAACTCTGTGCCTATATTGACTATATATAAAGTAATTTTTCAATTTTTTCCACGGCACACCAGGCAACATCTTGCGGCACACTAGTGTGCCGCGGAACAGTGGTTGAAAAACACTGCAGTAGGGATATGATTCCTTTCAGACCTTTTAACCCTCCTTGCCTTCTCCTTGTATTGTCCTCCCCTGCCCCTCTCTCTCTTGATGACTTGGCAATTCCGTGCTAGAACAAGGGGAATGAGCGCAGAGGGCCATTCTTCTGTGCTGGCCCACATCCTCCCTCATCCGCTCTTTCCTGGGTGATCACAAACTGCTTATATCCAGCAGTATCAGTTTGTCCAGCACCAGTCTCTTAGACATGCATGGTTTTGCCCTAATGTGCAAGGAACCACATTCACTATTCTGTACCCCATTCACCCAGTCTGAACTCTACATAAGTCCTATTCAGGCATTCCTCCATAGAATGGAGTAAATACAAAGGAAGTAGCCACTTTTAGCCCTCTCCTCATATTAAACAAGAAGCTCTGAAGCAAAAAGCTCTTCTATCCACAGAGGCTGCTCCACATGATTCAGATCATTAATTTTCCAAGGTCCCAGAGCATAATTGTATCACATTTTAGTTATGAGTGGCTTAAGCCTATAATTCATCCTTTCCAAAAGTAGCTTCCCAAACTCTGCCTATAAGTATCTTCAAGAAAACAGGAGAACTCTATAAAACCTTTTGCTTGACTAATTTTCTAAACAATGGTTTCCTTCTTTTATCATGCTTTCAGGTTCAGGGTGAACTCATTACAGCCTCGTGGCGCAGTGGTTAAATGCTTGTACTGCAGCTAAAACTGAGCTCAGGACCTGGGGTTCAATCCCAGGTAGCAGGCTCATGGTTGACTCAGCCTTCCATCCTTCTGAGGTCGGTAAAATGAGTACCCAGCTTGATGGGGGGGGATGTGTAGCCTACATACTGTAATTTAAAAAACTGTAAACCGCCCAGAAACTACTTAAAGTGGTATGGGGCGGTATAAAAGCAGAACAATTTTAATCACATTAGGATGTAAAGATGTTCATTAGCCTTACTGATTTCTCAAAATTTCTCACTTTGTTAAAACTAAGTATGGCAACATTGTAAACTCATATTCCTCATTGCAAGTGTTGCATAGTACTTCCTTAAAGTTTGCAACTACAGACAGTTAATGACCTCTTTATATTACAATGTCAAAAGTCAATTTAATAGAAACAAAAGTGCTCGTTAAAATGATCTACCCTGTTTTTTTTATTTTTATTTTTGTGGAACTCTCAGCATAGCAGGGCATCATTCATAGCCTTTGAATGACTAGTGCCATTAGCACCTATCAGAGATGGCATCACTTTCTCATAAGGGAGGCCGAGTTTTGGATTCTCAGTATGTACTTGCATGATAAAGAGAATTGTTGTAAGGAGATTGTGTTGTTTTCACCCCACCACCTACCCTTATAGGTAAATTGGATGGAGTCCTTGAGAGCAGTAGGAAGACAAAGGGTTTTCTTCAACAGTACGTGAAACATGAGTTTGAATCTGCATAAAGAATGAACATGGTGGGAATGTGTCATTCTTCCCATTTCCTCATTAAACGTAGACACAACATTGGAGCAGAACTACTTGTAGTTAACAGCCATGCAACATTCTGTCACTTTCTTTGGAGGGAGAGACTGAGGGTAGGATCCTCACTTTCTAGGCAATAGTAAACTTGCATATGTTCCATCGAGTGGTCTGAGCTCTCTATGCTCCCTTCTACCTCTTTATTCCAAAAGCAGGAAAACTATGGCTGATACTTTACATCCCTCTCGCTGCTGTTCACGGCCCCGCTGGAGACTGGTTCAAAGGAATGCAACCTCACGTCCTTGTGTGGTCAATCCGAGTTCGAAGGAACGTAACCTCACGTCCTTTGGGGGTCAATCTGAGTTCAAAGGAACAGAACCTCACATCCTTGTGGGGTCAATCCGAGTTCACCCCGACCATGCCCCCTGAACTGCGCTCCAAGCGGGGTGAGGGATTCCCATCCTGGAGCTTGGGAATCTTTCCAATCCACATTTCAATCCGTGTAGAAAACTGATTTCAACACGGAGGCAAGTTCACCTTGGCTCGAGGAAGGACGTGAAGTAACCACCTAAGTCATTGCTTGAAGAACCAGGTGGGCTATACTTAGGGGGTTAACTAAACACTGCTTTGAAAGTGTGCCTGAATGGCTCAAAGAAATGAAACTGCATGCTAATATGGCATTTCCAGAAGCACTCTGGGAGGAAGAGATGCCTGCCTGTGTTATTCATATATTACTTTTAAGCAGTAATTTTGAGTGCTATTATGCTACTTTCCTGCAAGATCTCAACATTCTATAAGTTGCCTGATAATAAGCATATAGATGAATGATCATGGAGATTCTTGTAGGGAAGTTGGGACAACACAAGAAAGGCAGGAATCACTTTCCCCCCAGTAATTTACAGTTATAGAAATAGTGAAGGAAAAAGCTGCCTTCTTAGCCAACTAAGACGGTTACTTCACATCCTTCCTCCTGCTGAGGTGAACTTGCTTCTGGGTTGAAATCGGTTGTTGTCATGTGACCTAACGCCAGTTCTGCCCCTGTTTCTTTGTACTCAGAGGCATGGTGAATGGACAGGGCACTTTGCAGTACCACACTTCCACCTCTCTTCAAACCCTGCATGTTTTCAGTCTGAGTGATAATTTCAATCATTCGGAACATCAAAATATCAATGTCTCCCCCGTTCCACCCCCCAAAAGACATTATTACATTAAATATTATCTCGATGCGGGGTAAGAGGAACTGCACATCCCCTGGGAGCGGAGCGAGAAGCAGATTGAGGAGATTCTCGAGCTCCAGGATGGAAATCTCTAATCCCGGTTCTGGCTCAGTTCAGGGGGCGTGGTCGGGGCGAATTCGCATTGACCCCACAAGGATGTGAGGGTCTGTTCCTTTGTACCAGTCACCAGTGGGGCCACGAACAGCAGCAAGAGGGATGTGAAGTATCAGCCTAAGATGATCTCTTTCTCACATAAAGAGTGAATAATGTTGGAACTCTCTCAGTGTAACTGCTGCTCTGTCATTCTGAGGGGATACTGTTTTTTTCAAAAGACCAATTTGCATGAACTCCCTCAAAATGATTAGGATAACCCCCTCCACTCAATCCTTCTACTGACACCCCAGACAGGCTTTTAATAACCAAAGCAAAGCTCCTGGATGCTGTTTTGAAAATATAGTTTGCTTTTGAATTTTAAAATCTTTTCAATCACCGGATGTACTTTCAATTTATGATAGTTTTATCATTTTAATGTTTAATTTAAGTGTTTTTAATTTGATAGTTGTGAGTTTTTCAGGCTGTTTGGTCATGTTCTGGAAGTTTTTCTTCCTAATTATTTAATTAAATCCTAGTTTTTAATTTGATTTGTTTTTATGCTTATGGATCCCGTTACTGGGAGTAAGGCAGCCTACAAACAATTCAAAATAAATAAAATAATGTAGACTTTCATAATGCTCAAGTAATTAAGTTGCTCTATTAAACACTCAGTTCAGGCAGATACCAAAGTCTACACAAACTAAAGATATTGAAAAACATTATTTTTCAGTTATGTGCTCAAAACCCAAGCACTCACTTTCCCAGAGCATACTTGTTTTTTAAAATTAAGATGTCCCTCAGTGCAATTTCATCTTCCCACCACTCGTGTCTTGATCATGGCTGATAGCAGTACTGAAAGGACATTTTAGTTATAGAGTCTGTTTATTGTAATAACTTCAATCTGTCCTCAAACAGGACGTAACAAATATCGCACTTAATGCCTCAAACCCAAGAGACACAGACAGTTCAGATAAGATTTGAATAAGCATCAGACATCTGGGCTGTTTGCTGTTTACCTCAGATTTCTAAATGAGACTTTTTTTAAAAGGTTATCCATCACAGCATGACAGGTAAATAAAAAAGGTAAGGAAATATATGCCTTGTGGAGGAGGCATCAGTACCTAGGAGTTTTCTCCACTTCCTTTCAACCTCATAGCTTTTCCTATCCATTGTAATGATCAACAGGAGAAAGAAAAATAGTTTTGGTAGTTTTTTAAAAATAAGAAAACATACATTCTTTGTATTGACATCCCTGCTGCTACAGTGAAGGCTGAAGTAATAGCAAAATGGTGCAGGATCCACAGCTTACTGGTTCTGGACATCATTAATATCACAAACAGATTGTAGGAATCCTTCAGGCAAAAAAAAAATCACCTTAGAAAAACTCTTTTTCATGCTAAATCTCTGCTGGAAGATATCCAGTTCAGCACACTGTTTTGTTTTATTGGGTTTTTTTTAATTACAGTTCTACATTATTTAATAAATTGTGACTAGATTTCACATTCCTACTAATGTTTCATGAAAATTTGATTTACCTCATAAACAGACTTAAACCTTGTAATATTTTAAATAAAATTAGACTGGGGAAAAATATCCCTATTTCTGTGACAAGAAAAATGTATGCTAATAAAACTGGAAGAAAAATAGTATTCATTATAGAATAGGATTTAAACCATTTTAACTCTCACATTAATAGTAGAGGAACAGAAAATAACACCAGGACTATGCTTAAATGTCTATAGCAAAGAAATTCATCTATCAAAAGTGATTGTATGTGTCATATTCTTCTGAATGTGCAACAATATATCACAATCTTGTGGCCCCTGAACCAATAAAATTTATTTATTTATTTATTTATTTATTATTTTTAATCTTATACCCCACCCATCTTCCCAGTGGGAACTCTGGGCGGCTTACAATTAAAATAATAATACAAAAGACAGAGAACAAGCAAAGACAAAACACAAGGAAAAGGAGCAAGATGGTGGGCCAAAAAAAAAAAAAAACCTAACTGGAAAGGTCGCCAAATGCCTCCCTGAAGAAGTGAGTCTTCAGGGCTTTTTTAAAGGCGGGCAGGGACTCAATCGGGCGCAGCTCACTAGGTAGATGATTCCAAAGCACGGGCCCCACCACAGAGAAGGCGCGGTCACGCATACGCGATTTCCGCGCCTCTCTGGGTGTGGCCACCCTTAGTGAGCGTGTCTGTGCCAGTCTCGTGGGTCTGGTCCCAGATGACCTTAGAGAGATACATTCCACCAGGTACTCTGGTCCCAAGCCGTGGAGGGCTTTGAAAGTCAAAACCAAGACCTTGAACCTAATCCGGAGGACAATGGGGAGCCAGTGCAAGTGAGCCAGGACTGGGGTGATGTGCTCAAATTTCCGGGTGTCCACCACCAGCCTGGCTGCCACATTCTGCACCCATTGTAGCCTCTGGACCAGGGTCAAGGGCAACCTCACATAGAGGGCATTGCAGTAGTCGATCCTCGAGATCACTAGGGCCTGCACTACTGTCCACAGGGAGGACTTGTCAAGGTACTGGCGGATCTGGGCAATCCTGCGGAGATGGATAAAAGCAGCCTTGGAAGCAGCCATCACCTGGGCTTCCAGGGAGAGGGCTGAGTCCAGGACCACGCCCAGATTCCTGGCCCTGTCCATAGGCTGGAGGGTAACACCCCCCCCAGATTAGGGAGGGGGCCATTGTACCCAGACGAGGGCGCCCTGAAGAACAGAACCTCTGTCTTCTCCGGATTAAGCTTGAGCTGGTTATCTCTGGTCCATTCCAGAAATGCCTCCAGGCACAGATCAAGGGAGCGAACTGCCTCCACTGCAGATGACGAAAAGGAGAGATAGAGCTGTGTGTCATCAGCGTACTGATGACAGCGAACTCCAAATCTCCTGATGACCTCTGCCAGCGGCCTCATGTAAACATTGAACAGCATGGGTGAGATTGCCAACCCCTGGGGCACCCCACAAGGGAGAGTCCAAGGAGCTGACAAGTAATCACCCAGCTGAACCCGCTGAGTCCGGCCACCAAAGAAGGATTGGAGCCAGGCCAAGGCAAGACCCCCAATTCCCACCTCGGCCAGCCAGACCAGCAGGTTACTGTGGTCAACAGTATCAAAGGCAGCAGACAGATCAAGGAGAACCAACAGGGAGGAGCACCCCCTGTCAGCCTCCCTGAGAAGGTCATCCTGCAGAGCGACCAGGACAGTCTCGGTCCCACGAAGAGGTCTGAAACCAGACTGGAAGGGATCCAGGATACGATTTTCCTCCAGATATGACTGAAGCCTGACAGCAGCCACCCTCTCAACAACCCTGCCCAGGAAGGGAACAATGGCAATTGAACGATAGCTGGATAAATCGTCCGATGCCATGCCAGGTTTTTTCAGAGTGGGTTTCACCACGGTCTCCTTTAAATGGGCAGGGAAACATCCCTCCCCGAAAGAGGACGTGGCAATAGCAGAAACCCACTCAGGCATGTTCCCTTCAGCAGATTTAATAAGCCAGGCCGGGCAAGGTTCAAAGGGAGTGGCTGCCGGCCGGCAACAAGCCATGGCTCTGGAGGCCTCCTCCGGAGACACTGGCCCACACTCATCCAGGAGGGGGGAATGGAGGGGTGTGGCACCTGGGATCTCAGAGGGTGGACTAGGGCAACTGGGGGCAAGTTGGAGCGGATGGCCTCTATTTTAGATCTAAAGTGGATTGCAAATTTCTCACTAGTGAAATCACTAGGAGGAGGCCTCAGCTGACTGGGATTGGAGAGGTCTCAAACCACCCGGAACAACTCCAACTGGCGGTTCAAGGCCTTGCCAATTCTCAGGGAGACATAGGATGTTCTAGCGTCCCTGATCACGCAAAGATAGTGGCCAGTCAGCTGCTTAAGAGCAGCCCTATTCTCTTCCATCCAGCTTGCCCTCCAAATGACCTCTAGTCTCCTGCATTCTTGTTTCATCAACCGCAGCTCAGCCGTATACCACGGAGAGGAGCGGTCTCCACAGCGCAGGAGGCACTTGGGGGCGATCCGGTCCACAGCCCCGGTGGTCCCCTCATACCACCTATCCACCAGGGCATCGACTAGATTGTCTGCCATGCCACCAGAAAGCTCCCCGAAGGCTTCCAAGAACCTGGTGGGGTCCAGAAGCCTACCAGGGCGGGCCCAAATATAGGGCCAACGCTCCCCGTGGGGCTGGGGGTGATCGACAGGGAAAATTTTAGCAGGTGGTGGTCCGACCATGACACGGGCAGGGGCAAAATACCCCTGACCCTCAGACATGAATCTGACAACATGGAGGAAAACACCAGGTCCAGGGTATGGCCAGCTCTATGAGTGGGACACACAACATGCTGAGATAAATTCATGGAAGTCATGGATTCCATGAATTCCAGATCCACACCAGAGAGTTCCTCCTTGGCATGCAGGTTGAAGTCCCCAACCACCAAAAGTCGGGGCGACCTCAACAAAGCAGCCGAGACGAACTCCGCGATCTCTGGAAGGGATTGTTCTGGGTTGTGGGGAGCACGGTACAGCAGCACAATGCCAAACTCATTTTGCTGACCCACTGATAGATGGAGGCATTCTACCCCAGGACACACCATAGCCGCAGAACTGTTAACATGAAGGGATTCCCTGTAAACAATGTCCACCCCGCCACCCCTCCCCTCCGACCTGCCCACCCACTGGACCTGAAACTGGGGGGGCACAAAAGGGAGAGAGAAGGCCTACCCTCAGCGCCCACCCAGGTCTCGGTAATGCATGCCAGGTCAGCTCGCTCATCCACAATCGCATCATGGATGAGAGGTGTTTTATTATGAACCAACCTGGCATTAACCAGGAGGCAGGACAGGTCGGAGGTGCTGGAGGGATGGCACCCAGGTACATGGCGGTGAGCGAAGGGATCAGAATGGAGGACAGGCAGAAGATGCCTGGCCCGAGTTCTTCTTACCCAATCGATCCCTCCACCCAGAGCGTACCTCCCATGACCAGACACCACTGAGATACAGGTCCCTGCCAACATGGCAACCTAAAAAAACTAATAATAACAACTAATAGATGAGTAACAGCGAATACTAAAATTAACAATTACAATAAAAATAATACAATAATTAATAATAAAAAGAAGTAAAAATAAAATAAAATAAGAACAAAAACCAACATAAGGGGCACACATCAGGGCTACAGATGAAAAACAGGGGGGAAGGGGAGGGGATAGTCGGATAGATGGAAAATTTAATAGATTTTGTGCAGGCACTAGATGGCAAACCAGCCAAAGCAGCTGCTAAAGGAATGAAAATGCAGAGGAACAGGGCCAGGTGGTTTTCATTAATGGCCTTGGAAGTAAAAGATAGCCTGGTTGTTACAATGTTCCTCTGAGTGGCTCCTCCCCTCAAAGTTGTAGATTGTAAATTGTAGATTGTCCTCCCCCACCGGAGTTCCAGCTTGATGGATAGAAGGGGGAACCAAAAGGACTCTAAGCACCTCTACCAGCAACAATGAAGTCTGAGGTCCAAATCCAGCAAAGGAAGGTGTCCACTGCTGCCAGAGAGCAGAAAGTCCCCCAAACCACCATAGGTATAGCTAGGAATGAAATAGCCCAATGCTGGAAATCAGCACACACTTTAAATATGGAAAAATATAGGACCAAAGTATGGGCAGTGGTAGTAATGGAAAAATTGACTTATCAGGTAAGATTGTATAGAGGGGAAATTAAACAGGACCACTTTTATGGAAATATGGCACCCACTGTTAAACTCAGAAACTGAAACTAGTGATAGCTTAAGCAAGATGGAAAATGGGTTACACAATGGGTTGTTATAAACTGTTATAAATTGTACTAGCAGAATCTATAAAGAAAATAATGTACTATATTGTGTTACAGTACAGTTGTTAATTTGAATAAATAAATAAATTAAAAAAATTAAACAACCTGCCTCCCCTCATTGGGTGCATTGGGGGGAAAGGCATGGGCTGTTTAAAATGTCTTTGAGCCACCGAGGCTGCCTCAGTGGCTCAAAACCTTTTAAAAACCATGCCTTTACCCTCCCCCATTGGGCACATTGGGGGAGAAGTGCAAGTCCTTTAACTTCTCCCCAAACACACACAATTTTGGGGGGAGGGACAAGCAGCAGGTCATTTAAAATGTCTTTAGTCACTGAGGCTGTTTTTTTAAAAAAGTCTTTGTGGCATGCAGTGGTGTCAGATCTGTTCTGCCACCACCACTTGCTGTAAAGAGCAAAAACAAACAAAAGAAAGAAAAGCAAAAGCAAAAAACCCACAAATATTTTTTAAAAATTGTTTCAAATGAAATGAAAAGAAACAGAAAAAGAAACCAAAAAAATAAAACAGCATTTTTCAAATTCATGCCCATATTTACGCTGAACTATTCTAGCTGTGAGGGACAGATTTTCATTCTAATCACCCTGAGAAGAAAACAGATAACCCTCTACTTACTACACATACATTATTAGGTTGTATACACACAGAACTGGGATCCTTCATGTGAAATCCATTGCAGAAATGAGCAAGCTAGAAATTCCTTCCAGAAAAGTCTCCCTTCAAGCTGTCTATGGCATGAGAGTATTTTGCCCATCTGCATGGGGGCAGGAACACAGAGGAGGATGGGGAATGGTGGCTCAGTGGAGCCAAGCTGCTTGTCCTATTTAAGGAAGCAGCCTCTTTGCCCCAGTGTCTTTTGCCGTATTTGACTGCAACAAAACAGCACAGCAGGGATCCAGATGCGTTTTCATTTTCAAGCTGCCTTGTGGCTCCTGCGTCAGAAGAGGTTGGGGTGTTGAGTTTGCTGGGTGCATTAGCACCCTCAGGTTTGGAGCTGGGGAGCTTTATTTTTATAATATATACTTACATAGGTAATACTTTTAAAAGAGAGAGAGAATAAAGGAGGATAGGTGCGATTTTGTTGGAGTGATGTAAATGTTCATAAGGGTGAGGGTGCCTTGCTTGTCCCTCCCCCTATTTCTTTTGATTTGTGACCCCCTTACCCCCCACATTCACCTTGTTGTTGTTGTTGTTTTCCATTTGTGACTCCCCCATCCCTCAGTGTGTTTGTGTTTAGTCTGAGTGGCTTGGTTCATTAGCCCGGGGTGCAGTTGAAGTTGTGGTTCCGCCTTCAATCGCATTTGTGATATTAAAATTAATAGTAAAATAAATATATCAGTACATAATTTTCCTGGATCTGTTACAAGCATGCTAGCTGGAAGCAATTGTTATCACCATTGTTTATTTTAGGTGAGAATCTCAAGGGTTTGCATGGTGTAGTTCACATTTGAACAGTTGGTGGGCTTTTTAAGTTTGATTTTTAGTAAAGGGAGATTTATCTTTATTATAGGCAGTATATTTATTCATAATCTTGTGTGTTAGCAAATCTAATAAATGTTACAACAAGATCAGTCCTAGGAAGGGTCAAGGAAATGAAAAGGTAAACAGCCTGCAAAACATAAGGTGGTGCCAATACAGCCTGTTATGCCACCTTCTTCGGATGATAATTTTGGGTCCATTTTGAGTAAGCTTTATTTACAGATGTCAAAAACAAAGTAAAGATCGACAACCCCCTTTTGAATAGTTTAATTGCTACATGGAGAACATATAGAAAAATCTTGTCTCCGAAGGGATCCCCACTGGCTTTAGTTACTGACCTGGAAAACTTCCCTGTTAACTTGAAGCATTATTTAGAGTTATTTAAAACTAAGAAAATAGCCAGACTAAATGATTGGATGGTCAAGATTAAAACAATTCATGATATAAAAAATATTTTGCAATCCAGTGATTTAACATGGTTAAATTATATTCAATTAGGGAAATAGACAAAGGACTGGGGCAAATCAGAGAGTGCACAAAATTTGAACACTTCCTACTATCGCTTGAGTCTGAACATGAAAATTCAGAGAAAGGAATAATACGTAAAATATATAAAATATTAGGGGAATCATTGGAAATGAAGGAGTTAAATACCTTGAGAGAGGTCTGGAACCAAGATCTCAATGTAGAGATAAAGAGAGAAGACTGGATGAAAATTTGGAATATGAGAATTTTGAGATAATTATCGGTCAGGATAAAAGAAAACTATTTTAAATTGGTTTCTAGATGGTATTTAACCCCAATTAGACTGAACAGAATGAATCCTGGTTACTCTAAAATATGCTGGAAATGTGAAAAAAAGCTTGGCACATATCTGCATCTTTGGTGGGAATGCGAAATAGTTCAAAAGTTCTGGAAAAAAGTGTTTCTAGAGCTAAGTAATATGATTAAGATAGACATAGATTATAATCCAAAGATAGCATTATTATCATTGTTAACAAGCAAAGATTACGATGTTACAACAAAGGAACTAATAGCAAATCTTATGACAGCTGCTAGATTAATCATGGCAAAAATCTGGAAGTCAAAACTAGAATTTAAGATGGAAGACTGGTATAACGAACTTTGGGATATAGCTATAAACGATAAATTTTCTTGCAGTTTAAAGGTTAAACGAGGAGAAATGAAAAAAGACGTTTTCTACGATATCTGGGGCAAATTTATAGATTATGTATGTATTAGTAGAAGGAAAGGGGAAAGAGTCCACGAATATTTCACGACAATTCTGGAGAAGAGGACTTTAAGAAGATTACTAGAACAATAGAAGACTGAGCAACGAAGAAGAATGCATGGATGGTCCCGTGGGGTGGGGGTACACTTATATTGTTAATTGTAGTTCTTTATTATGATGTTTGTATGTAGCTTAAAATTTAATTAAAAAAACATAAAAAAAGAGAAGGAGCTTCCAATCATTCTCGGGGAATCTATGTTATAAGGTGGTTTTCACAGAGTCAGGGAGAACACAGATGCAGGTGCCATGGTGCCACACAATGAGGGAGGGCCTAGTTAGTTGGCCTCTACACATAAATACATGCAAGCTTCAGGGCTGTGGCCATGGGGCCCTGTTGCTGCACAGGTACCCCTTATGCCTGCAGGGGGTGTTACCTTCCCTTGAGGCAACAAGTATGCCACTAGGGGCAGGTGGGGCAGGTGGGGCCAGACCTTGGACAGCACCTAACCTCCCATGGTCTACTTTCAATCAGGTATCAGGGTGTAACAATGGTTTGGGGCCTCCATTTCCTCTGTGGGCTGGCCTATAACTCAATGGCAAGAGAGGTTCTTCCTAGTGGTGATCAGTTGCTCCTGTTAGGTGATAATCTCCTTCTGGCTACAGTGGAAACAATTGGATTAGAGGATTTGTAGATGTGCTCAACTTGCTTAACAGGGAGGTGGAAAAGAAGGGTACAGAGAAGAAGTAGGAAAGGTACAGATAGTAATTGAAAAGGAAGAAGACAGATAGGTGATGGGACAATTGGCTACAGGATTTTATCATTTATGCAGGGACTGTGGTTAGGGCCCAGCAAAGCAGGGCATTTTTACTTTTCTGGTATTTGGACCTTATATATAGGGCTTATACGGATTTCCACAGCCACACTTGGCTTCTTAATGATGAGGGGTTCCGTAGGAGAACAGCTATCCATAGGAACTTGCCATGGAATGTACAACATAATGCACTGTGGCTTAGGGCCATGACACCAGTGCGTCCCATGCTGGGGGATCACTTTGACAGTGGTCACCTTATACAGCATTCTTCACAGCAGACAGTTCCCCCTGTGTTAGCAGACGAGGTGGTTCAACTCCATTTGGTCTGCTGGGAATTCAATTCTAGGGGAACTTGCAACAGGAAACCATGCCAATTCCACCACCAGTGCAGTATTTGTAGGGCAGCATGCAGCAGTCGCCTATTTTAAAGGTAAGCAGGTGGCTGGAGGTAGGTTTCAGTTTTGGAAAGAGGTTTGGAGCCATGCAGCCATTAAAACAAAAGCAAAACTAGATTATGGGTGATATCTTCATAGGCTGCAGAAGACAAATTTAAAAGTTGCTGAGTTTTCAAGAGAAAGCTCTCTTTTTCAAAGCAGATATGGAAGTCCAACATGGCAAGTGGTGTAATTAGTCAGGAGAGAGCTCTTAAAAGTTCACTTGGCAAGATGGACACCAGGCTTCTTCTTGAAAGGCACAGGGCAGCATGATCCGATGGAGCTGGATTTTACCGGCCAGTCCAACCAAACTGCGGCATGGTACGGGCACCTCTTTCTTGCTTACAACCATCATATCTCTATTGGCTCTTCAAAGCATAGAGCTCCTGATTGACCAGAGGTGGGGTAGAAGCAAGAGGTTAATGCAAAGTAATTAGGGATCACCATGATCCATGATCGGATAACTCAGTAGCTGTCGACCTGTCCCGTCAACAGATCGAGCAGTTCAGGGTGTTGGCTTCAAGATCTCAAAGGCAGCCAGAAGATTTGCAAGTGGAAGTGTGGAGCATTAGCACATGAAAGTTATTGCTCCTGACACTTGGAAGGCTTATGAGACAGCATGTGATCAGTTCTACTTCTTTCGGGTCAAGGAAGTGTTGGAGCTTATTTGACCTGCCCTGGAAGATCATCTATTGCAATTTGGCTTATATTTACTTGAGAAACGTTTGGCAGTAGGTTCCATCAGAGGTAGGATGTTGGCTTAAGCCTTTTATAGCAAGGCTCAGGATTTTCCTGATTTCACAATGGATTTTCAGGTTAGAAAATGTTAGAGGGATAGGGTAAGGGAAAAGGGACTGTGAAGGACAAAAGGAGTCCAATATCATGGTACCGGGTGATCCCCTGGTGGAGACTGGGCCAATTTTAAAGGGGTCCATCCAAGTCAAGTCAAGTCAAGTCGAGTTTATTGCAGCTAAAGCCCATAAATTGTTAAAAGAGACGCATAAAATACATAAGGCATAATATAAGGGTGAAAAGTGTTCATACATCATAGCTCATTGTTCACGCATCAGCAATGAGTAGGATGCCCAGAGTGAGTCATCTTACTCCCTTTTATAGCTGTCCTGCCTGTTTTTTATTTTTTTAAAAAAACGTATTGAGGATGCTCACCACTTGCAAAGTTATGTGGGAACCAATGTCTTGTAATAATAAGGCCATGTGGTGCTGCATGGGCTTATCAGCTAACTTCTGTATAATAAAACTTAAGAATTTTTCCCTAGCTGTACTATGTAAATTTATTTATTTATTTATTTATTTATTTATTTATTTATTGGATTTATATCCCGCTTATCTACAAGTACCCTAAGCGCCTAAAGGACAGTAAAATATTATATACAGGAGGGATTCTACCAACTTCTTGTCACACTCATATAAGCAGGACACTGAACCCTTGGAGAATCTATGTCTCCGCATATTTGAGGGAACAACATTAAACCTTGCACTAGTAAACGCGAGATGATGGGATATAGAAAAAAGGGACGACAAATATGTTGGGATACGGCAAGATGGGACTATGCCGAAATACTGGGGGGAACAAATGCCCCCACCTAAAGAGTGGTTAAGGTGAAATGAAATGAAACAAAATGAAATGGCTCCCCTGGATCCTAGATGCACCAGATTTGGTGCCTTGGAGCCATTTTAAAGGGGTCCAGCTGAGCTGGCATCTGCTGTACCCTTTTAAAACTGGCCCAGTTGTCATCAGGGGATCTCCACTAGCGACTGTGCCATTTTAAAGGGCTATAGCCAATGACAGCTTGGCTGGACCCCTCTGAACATGGCCTGGTCATCACCACAGGAACCCTGTGCTGGCCATCCAGCCATTTCTAAAGGGGTACAGCTGAGCTGACATTGGCTATAGCCCTTTAAAATGGCACAGTCGCTAGTGGGGATCCCCTGATGACAACTGGGCCAGTTTTAAAAGGGTACAGCAGATGCCAGCTCAGCTGGACCCCTTTAAAAATGGCTCCAAGGCACCAAATCTGGTGCATCTAGGATCCAGGGGAGCCATTTCATTGTGTTTCATTTCATTTCGTACATTTTTAAAAAAATCATAAGAAACGTGTCAGTTTTGTGCTATTTGATCAGCCAGCAGAAGCAATACTTATTGAATAAATTGTTAGCCAGAGACAGATTTTTCTTAAAACCAAACAGCTATATTACAAAACTGTACAAAAATATATCACAGCATCACAGAACTTATATAAGGTTCAATAGCATAACAGCATAACAGCATACATTACATTGACAAAATATATGACAGAGAAACAAAGTGGGTGCTAGAGATGGGCACGACTCAAAAAATGGTGTTTCGTTTGTCGTTTGGTTGTTTAGGGGTCCGTTTCGGTTCGTTTTCATTTTCATGATTTTTTTGCAAAAAAATTGTTTTCATTTCGTTAGGTAACAAAATGAAAAAACAAAAACAAAAACAAAAAATTGCTGTTTCGTTAGCATTCTTTTTAGTTCAATGCATCTGCTGCAATGAAAATGAAAAACACGGCAAATTTGGTCATTTCGTTTTCGTTTTCATTTTGTTTTGTTTTTAAAAAAATAGTTTCATTTTTGTTGCGTAACTAAACGAAAAATCGCTCATTTCGTGCCCATCTCTAGTGGGTGCCTTACTCATGGAAGGCCCAATGAACAATGAACATTTTTATACCTGTGTCTGTCCAATCATAAATGACATTACCTCATAGCTATTGCAACCCCTTGCATCAGCCAAAATTCATTATGTTCATTCTTTAACACCTGCACTCCATTAGAAAAAAATATACATTGAGTCACTGTGATTTTGCACTTTTACAGACTCCATCTTTAAATCAATTAAATACTTATCATATATATATATAGAACATCCTGTCTAATACATGTATTTCACTAACTAATATCTGACAAAAAAAATGAAATGAAACGGGGTTGGGCATGAAACAAAATGAAATATAATTTTTCCATTTCATGTCCATCTCTAATTATAATCTTCTCATTTCTTCACACTGCATTTCTAGTGAGAATCCCTCTTATGTTCTTATAATAATTAAAGCAGGACCAGTAGTGTAGCTATCTCTTGTTTTGTCGGAGAAAGAGATCTGAGACTGCAAAGGTGGGACAAATCAAAAGTGTTACAATACGGGGCCATGGAAACACAGATGAAATCTAGTCAAATCTGATTTAAAAAAACAAACTGAAAGGAAAAGTTCAGCAAATTCCTACACTTTTTTGTCCTTTTATGTTGATGCTTCAGGAGGGTTGAAAAATAAAGATAAGAACAACATATTCATTATTCCTGTGCTAAATTTAAATGGCACACAAATACATTGCCATTATTTCCAAATGAGAATACACTTACAGCACAATCCGGGCACTGAATACTCATTCATCTCCATGGGATTATTATGTGCATTGTATCAATCTCTGTTAGAGTAGAACACACATGACAAAATTATTTTTAACTTTTGGATGGATGGATCATACCCATTGTGCTTGAGTGTTCAGTGTGTATTAGGCAACATTGGGATTTGAAATTGGCAGCATTAAAGATGGTTTAGGAGACAAGATATAAATCTCCTCTTCCCTGATTGAAGAGTAATTTCAGTTCTAAACTCTCTGTAGAATGTCAAGCTCTCAATGTCATTCATGTCACTATTAAATCTTTCTCAAGTCCAAACAGCAGCAGCAGCCTGAGGTGTGCTTTCCTCAAAAAGCAATGATGACTCAATGCTTGACTGGATGTTAAGGGAGATAATAATAACTGGACATGTTGAAACATAACTGCCCCACAAAATGACAATGAAGGGAACTGTTGGGGTGTATCCATCTGTGTCACCCTGAGTGTTTGTGTATGCCTGTGGTGGGAAAAGGGCATTGCAGAGGTTGTGTTTTCTTTCACAATGCAAAAAGGAAGAATTTGACAGAAGATGTGCAGCTGTCTGGACTTGATTTTTTTTTGTCTGTTTGCTTTAATCTTTGGAGACAGCTTTTGTCTTCTCTGTACTTGAGGTCTGGGCAAATGACAATAGAAAAGCTTTCTGTATGATTAGATGACTTTGGAGGAAGCATAGATTGAATGCAGAGAACAAAAGAATTCAACCCCCTTCTCTCCAAAAGTCACTTTTGTCCACTTTCTACCTTTTTACAGTCATAGCTTATGCTCCCAGAGTGTTTGATATGAAGAATTCTGTTGAAGTCTTCCGTTCCCCTTCAAAATGATGTCTGCTTTTTAAAAAACTATTATTCTTTTTATATCAATGGTACTGCTTACATATATGTTCCAAAAAGGTAACTCTGTATTATTAAAAAAAAACCTGATTTAGCACCTTCAAGACTGCCATTTCAAACGTGTAATTAGTATGTACCAGCAGTTCTAGCTAGCTAGCTTCATGCATCAGATGAAATGAGCTATTGTTCAGAAAGCTCAGGTTATAATAAGCATGTCTACATTTAAATTGTACTGGACTATTTCTCATTGATATGCATGTTGATGTACAAATACTAAAAGTCAGAATACAAAAGAAATTTGAATTATGTACATTTTAAATATTTTTCCTGTCATTTGGAAAACTGTCAAGGTCAAATTTGTTTCTCTTCTTCCTCTCTCTCTTTTGAGTTACATATACTGTACATTAACATGCAAAACTCATTATGTGCATCACTGAACAACATGGACAAACACAAGTTAAATCATGAAAAATACATAAAACCCCACATTTTTGTCGATCAACAACATGTCACAATTTGTATATGTTAAGTAAAGTGCATACCAAACATCCATAGTTTATTTTGGTTTCCCTGAAACCTCCCCATCCATCACTCCCAATGTCACAAATAGGCATGGGCATGACTTGGCAAAATTCTCGTTTCCGTTTCCGTTTCTCGTTTCCGTTACGGAATGGAAACGGTAACTACAATTACTCTGCCAGAACTCGAACTCGAACCAACTAAAGAAAAATTGGGTCTGATTTTTCATTGTCGTTCCTGACATCGCAGCGATCGCGCGATGCCAAGCGGCACAGGAAAAAAGTTTTAAAACTAAAAAAAAAAAAAAACCCGATTCCCGGCCAAAAAAGCAGGCGAAAATATGCCTGCCTGAGGGCACCTACCAGAAGGGTGGTTTCTGGGGGGGGTCCCCACTCCAGCCTTCCCCCCTCCCCGTCCTGGGCTGCCTGTACCAGGCTGGGAGGGGCATCTTCGGTGGCATCTCCATGCACGGTGCGGGGGGATCCAAAATGGCGACCACAATATTTTTTTTAAATCGTGGTCCAAAAACCCACCAAAGCACCACAGAAACATGCGAAAATTAGCTATTTTATATGCCTGATTTTTTATAGCAAAGCAAAGCAAAGCAAAGTGTTCTGCTTATATACCGCCCCATACCACTACAAGTCATCTCTGGGCGGTTTACAATTTTTAATTACAGTGTGCAGGCTACACATTGCCCCCCCAGCAAGCTGGGTACTCATTTTACCGACCTCGGAAGGATGGAAGGCTGAGTGAACCTTGAGCCTGCTACCACGGATTGAACCCAGGTCGTGAGCACAGTTTTACCTGCAGTACAGGCATTTAACCACTGCGCCACGAGGCTCTTTAGAGGGTAGCAGCAGTGGGTTTTTCTTGCAACAAAACGTCTCCATTGATTTTATTTTATTTTTATTCTTATTTTTATTTTTTTACACATGCGCAATGATGGGCTGGCCATGGGATGGGACCATGCAAATTTTTGGACCCATTCCACCAATCGCATGGCCAGGTTCTGACTGACACTTCTGGATGTGCCAGAGGGTATAAAAAGGCGAGGCACTCGAGAGAACACTCGCAGTCCGGGTTTGGATTTGGGGAGAGAGGGCTGTAGCTGGCTGGCTGCTGTGCTAGACTAGTTTCGATTTTGCGGACGCGGAGCCTTTAGATTTCAGTTAGGCAGGCAGGGAGGGAATAATTGATTCAATTGAATTATTTAGGAAATATTTCATTTCCTGTCTGCTGTGGGGAATAGCAACACACAGTTTATTCCTTTTATGCTCCTGCAGTTTGTCAGGACTCAGGAGGATTTTTTTTCTGATATTGGTTTAGGTTTGACTGGGGGGGAGGGGAGGTGTGGATTTATTTTAAAAAAATATATATACTACCTGTACCATTCCAATCCATACTTATTTTCTATTTTACAAAGTTCATTTTCATTTCATTGCTAGCAGTTTTCTTTATTCTCTCCTCTCCTTTTTGTGAGAGAGAGAGGATAGTGCCACTGCTTCAAGTTCAAAGGGGAGCTTTTTGGAGGCAAGGTGTGGATTTATTTTAAAAATATATTGAATATACTTTACTTACTACCATTTATTTTCTATTTTCAAAAGTTCATTTGGTGGCTGGCAACAAGTTCCTTTACCTTGCCTCCAGCACAGTGCTGTGGCTTCTGGGAATAGCAAGCCTAGCAGTTTTCTTTAATCTCTCCTCCTCTCCTTTTTGTGTGAGTGGAGAGAGGATTTATATTTCATTTAGTGCCACACCACTGCTTCATTCAAAGTTCAAAGGGGAGCTTTTTGGGAGGCGAGGTGTGGATTTATTTTAAAAATATACTAGATTTCCCCCCAACCAGTGCACTTAAACACATTTGTTGGCATTGGCAAGCCAAGGGCACCTCTGAGGGAGAATAATATTTTACAGAAATACATTACAATATTATTTGTGTACTTTACTTTTACTTTTGTTTGTTTGCTAAACTTTTTGTGAGGACACTGCAGTTAAACAACACAGGCCCATTCAGTTTACTTTGCTCACAGTGTAGAACACAGTCCTACTTCTGTAGCAGTGTAGTGTGCTTGCTCGTTCATTTATTTACAACAAGTTACACAAGGCACACCTTGGTGGGTGCCAGCGCAAGTTTACTTTGCTCACAGTGACAACACAGTCCTACTCCTGTAGCAGTGTGCTAGCTCATTCATTTATTTACAAGTTACAACTCAAGGCACAACCTTGGTGGGTGCCTGTGCAAGTTTACTTT
Source organism: Phrynocephalus forsythii (assembly GCA_029282475.1). Taxonomy (NCBI): domain Eukaryota; kingdom Metazoa; phylum Chordata; class Lepidosauria; order Squamata; family Agamidae; genus Phrynocephalus; species Phrynocephalus forsythii. The sequence continues at coordinate 18,143,493 of JAPFRF010000005.1, forward strand.
GCTCACAGTGACAACACAGTCCAGTCCTACTCGTTCATTTATTTACAACAAGTTACAAGGCACATCCTTGATGGGTGTGCAAGTTTACTTTGCTCACAGTGACAACACAGTCCTACTCCTGTAGCAGTTCATTTATTTACAACAAGTTACAACTCAAGGCACACCCTTGGTGGGTGCCTGTGCAAGTTTACTTTGCTCACAGTGACAACACAGTCCTACTCCTGTAGCAGTGTGCTAGCTCGTTCATTTGTTTACAACAAGTTACAAGGCACACCCTTGGTGGGTGCCTGTGCAAGTTTACTTTGCTCACAGTGACAACACAGTCCTACTCCTGTAGCAGTGTGCTAGCTCGTTCATTTATTTACAACAAGTTACAAGGCACATCCTTGATGGGTGCCTGTGCAAGTTTACTTTGCTCACAGTGACAACACAGTCCTACTCCTGTAGCAGTGTGCTAGCTCGTTCATTTATTTACAACAAGTTACAACTCAAGGCACACCCTTGGTGGGTGCCTGTGCAAACTTACTTTGCTCACAGTGACAACACAGTCCTACTCCTGTAGCAGTGTACTAGCTCGTTCATTTATTTACAACAAGTTACAACTCAAGGCACACCCTTGGTGGGTGCCTGCACAAGTTTACTTTGTTCACAGTGACAACACAGTCCTACTCCTGTAGCAGTGTGCTAGCTCGTTCATTTGTTTACAACAAGTTACAACTCAAGGCACACCCTTGGTGGGTGCCAGCGCAAGTTTAATTTGCTCACAGTGACAACACAGTCCTACTCCTGTAGCAGTGTGCTAGCTCATTCATTTATTTACAACAAGTTACAAGGCACGCCCTTGGTGGGTACCTGCACAAGTTTACTTTGCCCACAGTGACAACACAGTCCTACTCCTGTAGCAGTGTGCTAGCTCGTTCATTTTTTTACAACAAGTTACAAGGCACGCCCTTGGTGGGTTCCTGCGCAAGTTTAATTTGCTCACAATGACAACACAGTCCTACTCCTGTAGCAGTGTGCTAGCTCGTTCATTTATTTACAACAAGTTACAACTCAAGGCACACCCTTGGTGGGTGCCTGCGCAAGTTTACTTTGCTCACAGTGACAACACAGTCCTACTCCTGTAGCAGTGTACTAGCTCGTTCATTTATTTACAACAAGTTACAACTCAAGGCACACCCTTGGTGGGTGCCTGCGCAAGTTTACTTTGCTCACAGTGACAACACAGTCCTACTCCTGTAGCATTGTGCTATCTCGTTCATTTATTTACAACAAGTTACAACTCAAGGCACACCCTTGGTGGGTGCCAGCGCAAGTTTACTTTGCTCACAGTGACAACACAGTCCTACTCCTGTAGCAGTGTGCTAGCTCCTTCATTTATTTACAACAAGTTACAAGGCACACCCTTGGTGGGTGCCTGTGCAAGTTTACTTTGCTCACAGTGACAACACAGTCCCACTCCTGTAGCAGTGTGCTAGCTCCTTCATTTATTTACAACAAGTTACAACCCAAGGCCCACCCTTGGTGGGTGCCTGCACAAGTTTACTTTGCTCACTTGTCCTACTGTGTAGAACACAGTGCCAGCCCATTATAATACTTTGAGAAATGAAAAAAATAAGGAGGGTTGCCACAGCCAGAGGGAAGGGGAGGTGGACCCCACCAAGAAAAATCGGGTCTGAATTTCTGAAGGAAGGCACAGGAAGTAGTGCAGATAGTACTCCCTCGCCAAGCAGCTCCACAACCAGTACCATACCATCCTCTGTCACTGAGGGAAGCATGGATGAGGCGATAAAAATCCCTTCAGCGATACTTGACTCCGACCTCCTTTATCAGGAAGAAAACGAGGATGCGGAGTCAGAAATGGCATCAGAATCAGAAATGGGCACTTTGAATCTAGAGGTTCCAGATTCTGAGGACCTGATGGCAGGAACTGACGAAAGGCAGGCTTCAGACAGTGATGGAAGGAGCAGCCCTCCTTCCCCCCAGAGTACCGCCAGTGACAGCAGTAGTACTCTACTTTCCAGGCAGGGCACAGGCCACACCACCACCACAGCAGCGGCAGCAGGCAATACCAGAGGGGCCGGTACTTTCACTAAGCCACGCGGGTGTCTCTGGGAGCATTTTGAGAACAGCCCACAAGACACAAGGATGGCGGTGTGCAAGAAATGCGGGGTGGTGGTGCGCAGGGGGAATGACCCGAAACACCTCTCCTCAAGTGGGTTGCGCAGCCACCTGATGCGAAAGCACCCTGGGACTCTGCCTGGAACCCTGTCAGGCCCTGGTTCCTCAGGGAGGAAGAGAGTGGAAGAAGGGTTAGGGAAAGAAAAACACAGCTCAGCTAGTGCTGAGAGTGGAAGAGGCAGGCCACTCTGCAGGAAGTGGGGCCATTGTGTGGGAGTATTGTCAGCCAGCAAAATAGGGCTAAGGCACAGGAGACCACCACTCGCGTGGTGGGTGAAATGGTGGCCATGAACGGGTTGCCCTCTTCTTTGTGGAGTCATCAGGCTTCAGGCACCTGATGAAGCACGTGGCACCATGGTACGAGCCTCCATCCCAGCGTACCTTCAGCAGGCGGGTGATTCCCTCCCTTTATGAGTCCGTCAGGAACATGATCCGGGCCCTGCTGCAGGCGGCCAGAGGAAGGAAGATCCACTTCACTTCCGACCACTGGACTGGTGGGCACCATGGATATGTCTCTCTGACGGCTCATTGGTGGCAACCCAAGGAGGTCCTGGAGCCCAGGACATCCCAAGAACAGCTGCAGGGGGAGCCACAAGGCAGCACCCCAAGAGGGTATAGGGTGGTGCTTCTCCAGGCCCAAAGCATGGAGGACAACGCCACAGGGTTCAACATTTCAGAGGTCCTCAAGACAGCAATGCGAGAGTGGGGATTGGGGACTGAGGGGCAGATCAATCTCGGATTCATGGTTACTGACGCGGACCGTAACATGACCAACGCGGTTGAAAGGGCAGGGTTGCAGGGCATCGTGTGCGCAGCACACAAACTGCATCTGGTGGTGGTCGATGCCATTGGGGTGGGAGCACCGAAGGACTCCTGGGGTGAGGGGACCCTGGAGACCAAGGCCTTACTGGACAAGTGCCGGAAAATCGTCGGGCACTTCTCTCGCAGCGTCAAGGCATCCAGGATGATGCGTGAGAGGCAGGCAGAGACAGGCTGACCAGAGCACCTCCTGATCCAGGACATGACCACCCAGTGGAACTCCACCTACAAAATGGTCAAGCGCCTGGTGGAGCAGAGGGAAGTGGTGGAATACGTCATGTCAACCACCCCAGTCCTGCATGAGGGGAGTGAGATGGACATTGGTGCTACCGAGTGGCTCGCCCTCTCCCAGATGTTGGGTATCCTGCAGGTGTTTGAGGAGACCACCCACGTGTTCAGCAGCTACAACGCCAGCCTGGGCCACGTACTCCCCCTGGTCAATGCCCTTCGCCAACGCCTAGAGCCCACTATCCGGGAAGAAGGCAATCTTCTCCCAAAGAGCAGGGCCTTGGCAGACAGGCTGCTGACCGGCGTGGATACCCGCCTTGGCCCACTAAGGAGGGAAAAGGTGTACCAGATGGCATGCCTGTGCGACCCTCGCGTCAAGGGTTCCCTGGCGGGCAGCGCTGCCGACCTGAACTCCTGGAAGACGGAGCTATGCCATCAAGTCAAGGCTCTCTCCAATCAGGGCCAGGCGTTTCCGAGGCGCACGGACTCTGGCATTGGACCTCTTGTCCATCCCACCCACCAGTGTCCAGAGTGAGCGTGTCTTCTCCCACATGGGGGATGTCCTGAGGCCGCGCCACTCCCAACTGGACCCGGAGACCATGGAAAGGTTGACTTTCATCCGCTTCAACCTTTCCACCTTGGGATTACTCCAACACTCCAAGACCTAAGTCCCAAGTCGTTCTGCCATGGGTTCCTTAAATGGCCCTCCCTTGCCCTAACATCAACTACCAGGGCAACATTTATGCCGGTCCACCTGCCTGTCTGCCTACAAGCCTGCCTGCCTGCCTACAAGGCTACCAGCCTGGCTGGCCCTGTGACTACCTGCCTAGTGCCTAAATGCCTGCTTGCCTTTCTGCCTGCCTGACTGCCTGACTGTATTCACACACACACAATTGGAAGGGTCTGTATTGGCCCAATTTTTGCAGCCCTTGCCTGGGTCCAATCCAGCAAGGACCATTCTCAAAGTGTCATTTGAAAGGGTCTGTATTGGCCCAATTTTTGCAGCCCTTGCCTGGGTCCAAACCAGCAAGGACCATTCTCAAAGTGTCATTTGAAAGGGTCTGTATTGGCCCAATTTTTGCAGCCCTTGCCTGGGTCCAAACCAGCAAGGACCATTCTCAAAGTGTCATTTGAAAGGGTCTGTATAATCTTTATTGGCCCAATGTTTCCCCGTTGGCCATGGCTGGTCTGAGTGAGACCCTAAAACCTGCCTTCCTTGGTGCTTCCTCCCTTCCCTGGGGTTTAGGTGCCAATCTGCTTACAAAGTGGTCAGGAAGCACTTTACAACAACCTACCTCAAAGACTGAGTAGCAGGGGGCTAGCTCTCTTCCTTACAGCCTTAAAGAAATAGCCCAGTTCTCCTGCTTCTACTCTGTCTCCTTGGTTGATGAAACTCGGTCTCCTGGGGTGGAGAGAGAAACTCTGCCTCCCAAGGCAGAAACAATCCTTCCTTTTTGGCTTTGTGCCTTCCCAATCCCTAGCCTGGGTGGCTGGTATCCTGCAAGCCTGCCTAGCCTACATATACCTGTAAACGGGACTGCCTGCTTCCCTGCCTGCCTACCCGCCCCTCAGCCAACCTGCCTTCCTGTCAGACTCCCAGCTTTGAGCATGCCTTCCAGCTGCTTCTCATTCAACCTCCTCTAGTCTGGCCTTCTGGCCTCCCCTACTTTGTCCTGTGGGCTGGTCTGTGACCCACTAGGGTTTGTGGTCTGGTCTCCTTTAGAGGTGGTGGTGGTGGTGGTGGTGAATGATCACCTGAGAGGGGAACTCCATCAGGAATACTGGGAAGGGGGTTAGGGTTAGGCAAGGGGGATGGGCTGCAGAACACTGTGACTCACTAAGAAGGACTGGAGTGGAATGTACTTGCGCGTGCTGTGTGCTGTGTATACTGTACTTTGTTTGCTTTATTGCATAGGATGCAGTCTTATGCTACAATATATATTACACCAGTCACCACCCAGTTTAAAGTGTTTTCCGCCTGCTCTGGGTCATTGCGGGACACCCCCATGCTCTGGGTGGGAATGGGAAGTCAAATCGCGCTAAATCACGGTAGAAACGACAAATGACAAACGACACGACGAAACGAGAAATTTTTGAAAATTTTCATGAAAAACGGAAACGATCCGAAACGGATCCGTCCCGAAAAACAACAACTCGAAAAAAAAATTTTCTGGTCCTGCCCATCTCTAGTCACAACCTAATACAAAGGGTAGAAAGAAAATGCAGTTTAGAAAAACACACATAATTAAGACTGTCAGATATTTGCATTCTTATTCATTATATTTAACCAGTTTTAACCATCCCATCCAGAAAGTGAAGACTCACTTTAAAAAGTCTTCTGATTTCAAGATCATCTATCTCTGTTCTTCACCTTCCTGTGTTTGCTTTCGAAACATGCACAGAAAAATGCACATAGCTGTGAAAATAACTTCAGAGATGCATTAAATTTGCAAATAGTTTGGGAAACACACATATTTAGCAAAAGTGTGCAAAAATAGAAACATCAAGAAAGATATACAGTGGTACCCTGTATAAAGGAATTAATTCATTCCAAATGAAATTATGTTAAGCAAATTTTCCTTTATACAAATTCCCATAGGAATGCATTGAAAACAGAGTGATCCCATTTTTATATTGTACAGATTTCCCCCATAGGCGATTATATTAAGCAAATTTCCCCTATCTCCGGAATTTTTTATGTTGTACGAATTTTATGTTATACAAGCTGTTTGTTATTCAAGGGTACACTGTACACCAAATAATATGCAAATTTTCACTTAAAATAAAAAAAAAAACCCTTTTTTAAAAAAAGCCCTTGAGGTTAAGAAACATTCAAAGATGTCAGGATGAAGTGGCACAACATGAAGCCAAAATAAACAAAAATGATGTATTTGTTGGTCTCATTTTTTTGTGGGAAACTTTATAAGGTTGTTACTCATAACCAGGCCTTCTCAGTGGCTGGTCCCATGCTGTGGAACAAGCTATCTTCTGATATGCACCAAATAGAGTCCCTAACAGCCTTTAAAAAGCATTAAAGACCTTGCTTTTTAGGGAAGCATTTGGCAATTGCTAATTTAATGTGTTCCCCTGTTTTGTTGTTCTCTTCTTGCCACACTTTAGTGTTGCCTCTTGCTAGGTTTTTTATTCCATTGTGTGTTTTGTGTTATGTCTTGGCTGTTTATTGTTTCATTTGTTCTTAATTGTCTTCTATTCATTTGGCTTTTGTGTGAACCACCCAGAGTCCCCGCTGGGAAATTGGGCAGTCTAGAAATGTAAATAAATAAATAAATAAATAAATAAATAAATAAATAAATAAATAAATAAATGTGGAGATCCTAGCATATATAGTGTATATTTATCTGTCAATGTAATTTGTTGGTGTTTCTGACACATTAAAGAAAGCGCCTATAATACATCCTTTATGTCTCTTCAATAACTAGGTCACCCTGTGAAGTGTAAATATTAAGAACTATGCTAAATATTAAGAACTTCATCACAACATCCATAATTTATGGTAGGAACAAATAGAACTCCTTCAAGAGTAGAGAAGAACAAATCCAACAATACATTGACCATAGTATCCTTCTGGGAAGGTTATTGGTTTTAGAGATTGGGGGTTCCATTCTCTGCAATTTCCAGTCCATCCTTGAGGGCCAATCTTGGAGGGTGGGTGCAGTTCCCATCCCTTGTGACCTCTGGATCAGCTACTTCCCCAAAACTTTTTAACATCTACATAAAGCTAAGACTTCCGGTTCCGGCTACACTGCAGTGAGACAACTTGATAAGTGTTCCAGCTTATCAAGTTGAATTTCTCCAGATAAAGGGATGCTAATAAGAGTAAAGTTTCCTTGGAGGGAAAACAAAGAAGAAGCAGCAACTGTAGACCATGAAGGGAGCGGCAGCAAACTTTGTTGAAGCAGGCTACTTTTGAACCCTTCACGGGCTACTAGTAGCCCACGGTCTACCTGTTGGGCAGGCCTGGAATAGACACTTAATATTATGCAGATTATGCATTTATGATACTCCAGTTTATCTGCCTATGTGGTGTTAGCCCTTCAAAGTCTGACATTCAGCCTCCATCTTACATTAAATCAAAATCCCATTTACTTTTAATGGGTCATATTTTTTTTTAGTATTTGTGACTTCTATCCTATGCTCAAATATCTGGGGATAAGGCTCAATGAATCAATGGCACTTATTTCTAAGTAGCCATGAGGGCTACTGCTTTCAATTAAGTCATCCATCATATCTTGATTCAGTATAACAAAGCCATTTTCTTTGGTTCATGTTTTACATCCTTTCCATTGTGTAGTTTTGATCACACACATACCCCCCAAAAGGAGAGATTTCTGAGCTTTACGTTCTCAAAAATACTAGGTTGGATTTATTTATACACTACACAGTGCGACATCATTTCAAGTATAGCAGAAATTTGAAAATCTTCTGGTTTCATAACAAGTATCAGCTATACTGTATCTTTGTTCATATCATTAAAAGTCTGATTGTTTGCGAGACAGCAGAAATGCTTCATGATAAGAGTCTTGACCAAGCAAATAATGTAAAGGTCACACTGTACTGACGCATTTGTCTAGTAAATGGCACTGCCCTGAAAATTAGATCCAATTACATCTAATTAGAAACACCATGTTCTGAACTAGAGTCAGGAAGCCATAAAAGACTTAAATCAAAATGATTGTTCATGATCTCTCTCCAAACACCTTTCCTATTAAAGGATAGCATCCCATCAATGTGTACAGTTGAAGCTGAGATGTAATAGCTTTTTGCCTTTTTCTAAAGATCAAGGTCAGGGATTTCAGCACTTCCTATTTTATAGGGCTTTGGGGGCATTTCGAACCATTTATTACTTCAGAAGAGTTGATTGTGATTGAATGCCAGAATAAAAGTACATTGCAGACGGCCCTCAAAGCAAGCTTCCATTAGAACACCCAACCAGCACACATCCACCAAGACCAACACGATGACTTATTTTTAAAGCAATAGCTTCACATTTTTCCTTCCTCCACAGTATGTGATTAAAGACTTTGCCCTTGTCAACAATAGTTGTTTACTGCATGTCAGCCCTGCCACTGGAGGCATCTGAAACATGCACTTGATTGGCATAATCTGAAAATATATACAGGGCTCCACAACAGCATACTGCTGCCATGTTGAAGGTTTATATAGCTGGGAGGAAAGGCAAATTCTTCTCCCCAGATGGTGAAAAGAAAGATACTGTTTTCTTCTTCTTACAAGCCTTATAAACAATGATTTGCAGAAAATTAGCATTTCCCAAATACATATCCAAGATGTGTTTTCTTCTAATGCTTCAGTCCACAGGAGGGGACTCAGAAGCAGCCTTTCCTTATTACACCACTTGTCCCCTTCCCCTCTTCTCTGCCCATTCTGCCCTAATTCTTCCTCCCTAATCTCCTGCATCAAGCCCCTTCCTTCTCCAAAAGAAGAAGCAAAGAACACTTGATTGGAATAGTCAAGCAATGCACCAATTTACAAAGGTGTTTTTTTAAAGCTTTTAATTCATTAATACAGCCCAAAGAGCTGTTTTCAGCTGGTAAGAGCTTCTTGAGGGAGGAGATTTTACTGTTAGGGGTAATTCACTTAAAAAGGGGGAAAATCAGGTATAGAGGGTAATTTTAAATGGATGTTCCCTATATATTTTGAAGAGTTGGTCCTCGAAGAATAAGGAATTTCCCAATGGAATAAGGGTGAGTGCTAAAAACTAGAAAGCACTAAATAAAAATGCCTTCTCCCCACCCCACCCCCCAAAGCCCTACCAAAATGAAAAAGATTTATTACGGCACCTTAAAAAATAACAAGTCTTTTTTTAATGTGAGCATTACTGGACCAAGCTGATTTTCTCAGATCAGCATTTTTATTGTCTTTATTATTTTTTGTTTTTGTTTTCTTTTTTTTTCATGTCTGATATGGTTCCACTTCAAAAACTTTTAACAGAAGGATTCTCAAGTTTTTTTTCTCTCCTAAACACTTAGTGTTAAAAAAAACAGCTGATGTTTAAAGGAGAGTAACATTAGAGTTGGCTTGCCTGTAAAGTGCTAAGATCCAAAGCAGCCAATAGTAGCTTTTATCAGCTCCCAAGCCTTAAAAAATCAAAATGTAAAAAACAGAAACTTCAATGAGCCTACTCAATTGCAATTTATCACAGTAAGCAACAGAATTTCAGCCAATATAGGATGAAAGTCTTTGTTGTATAATGCTAAGTATCACTTTGCTTGTATGGAAAATTATGCTTCTACTGTAGGTCCCTCCCCCTTTCTTTTGGGTTTGAAATGTGTGCTGAATGCCTTCACATTATTGTGTTTTCATATATGTTGACATATTCCACTTGGGATCTGGCAGATTTAATCTCTGACTCTCTGTAGATTGAACAGGCTCTATTTGTATCTTGGCTATGCTTGGTGATTAATTTCTTTCAGTTGCTTCAAAACAAGGTTTCACTTCACTTTCTAACACAGCCGGTTCTACAGCAAAGGATTCACCTTGGAAGAAAACTGTCATCTTTACTTCTCCTCTGTATATTTCTTCAGTGTATTGTTTCCATTCTCTCTTTATTTCACCCTCATCAAAAAAACTTGCTGATCTGTCAGCATCCTTTACCATGATTTGAATTCCCTCTTATTTTTCCTCTTTTGTCATTCCCCTCTTATTTTTCTTTGAGCTAATTACTGCAATCATTATCTTTGCCTCTGTGTGGCAGGGTGCTAAAAATGATCTTCAAGATTCTAACTCTATTACTATTACTTTTCATTTTACATACTTTGAAAGTCCTATTAGAACTGCTATAAGTTGGCTCTGATTTGGCAGAACATAAAAACAACAGCCACCACATATGTATTTGCTCCAACAGGAGGTTTCAAAGCTACTCCTGGATATTTTCTTGTGGAATTTGCTGGTATTTCTTATGCCAAGTGCTATAGGGTAATCTTGCTTAAATTTTGCTCTATGATTACATATTTCATTGAAAGCTGGGTGAGAGAGAAAAATTACATTTGCCAGATTGGAATAGAATGAGGGCCCCAGTTAAATATATTCAAGACCAGCCAGCCATTTTATATTTTTATCTGCTGAGTACAGAATTCCTGAGTCAAGGAAAGGAACTCTGCAGAACAGATCTTGTTCATTTTAAATATAAATTTGTATAAAATGTATATTGTTTAGAAATCAAATTCATGTTATAAGAAAAAACAAAGGAATAAATTACAAAATTCACATGCATATGGTTATCATCTACCAGGGAATCTATAAGCAGCAGACAAATTAATTCCATTAAGACCTTCAGTATTAAAGAAATTTAAGTTAATACCATATTTCTTTGCCTGATTTAAATTCCTTTGTCTATTCTGATATATGTGATGATCTCCTGCCTCAATGGCAGTCTCTGAAGTCATACTGAGTTTTCATTAAGGCAAAAATGGTGGTGTGCCTAGTATTGATCTGCATACAGCTCCAATTTGACATGTGTATTGTAATATCCTCATCCCTATAGTATCCAACTAAGGTTGAATCTGAGGGAACTATAACATCCCTTCATGTGTTATCAGTGCCTATCATCAGGTTATCAAGTCAACCTGATCTTAAATATTCTCAATTACATTTGAAGTCCTGTGGAAGTACCTATGACATTCACATGAATGATTGAATTCATAATGACTTCACTCAGTTACTGTGAATACTAGATAAGCTATTAAAATAGATTGCAACTGTATTCTCTCTGCATGATGAGGGTAGGTATGTGAGCAGAAACATAATGATGTCCTTGCTAGAAACTGAAAGAGTTTTCATAAACCAATTGTTTATGCGCCAGACAAAGAGTTAGATTAGCATATTCACCCAGGCATTGAAAAGAGCGAGGCATACTGATTAACTCTTGTGATGTTGAAGAAAGTAAGCAGACATGTATCTCTTTTTGTATCAAATGGAGCTTTTGAAAAATCATGCCTCAGTGGTGGTCTCTGAAGTCAGACAAGGCAAAAATGAACAATATCCTAGGCTACTTCCTGGTATTCTGGACTTTCCCCCTGGGGCCTAGGGATGGGTGAGAATTTGATTTGATTTATTTATTTGATTTATTTAGCTTGTATGCCGCCCACTACCCAAAGGTCTCTGGGCGGCTCACAATAAGAATAAACAGTTAAAACATCAAATACAATAAAATTAAAACAATAAAACATGTAGATGCAATAAATACAATACATTAAAAACACACCACTAAAATTGCCATCAGGGCCCACAATCATTAGTTAAAAAACTTTTGGAATAGGAGGGTTTTTACCTGGCGCCGAAATGTTAGCAACGTCGGTGCCAGGCGAGTCTCATATGGGAGGGTATTCCATAGTCTGGGGGCAGTTGCTGAAAAAGCCCTATTCCTGCAAGCCATCCCCTTCACCTCCTTAAGGGATGGCTCTTTCAGGAGGGCTCCCTGACTAGATCTTAATTGCCGGGTAGGTTCATATGGAAGGAGGCGGTCCTTCAGGTATCTAGGTCCTAAGCCGTTTAGGGCTTTATATGTCAAAACAAGCACTTTGAATTGGGCTCGGGCAGCAACTGGTAACCAGTGAAGGTTATACAGAATCGGCGTGATGTGTTCCTTGGTGGCCCTACCACTCACCAGCCGTGCCGCACGATTCTGAACCAGTTGCAATCGCCGAACCGTCTTCAGAGGCAGCCCCACGTAAAGCGCATTACAGTAATCTATACGGGATGTTACCAGTGCATGTGTAACTGTCATGAGGCTCCGTTCATCTAGGTAGGGGCGCAGCTGGTATATATTCCGCAGCTGGAGAAAGGCACCCCTGGCCACCGAGTCCACCTGGGCTTCCAGAGTTAGACCGGGGTCCAGGAGGCTACGGACCCTGTCCCTTAGGGGGAGTGCAACCCCATCCAGAACAGGGAAGTGGCCCTCTAGCCTGTCTGACGAAGCACCCACTAACAGCACTTCCGTCTTGTCTGGATTGAGTTTCAATTTATTAACCCTCATCCAGTCCATTATCTGGCCCAGACACGAGTTCAGAACAGAAACCGCCTCACCTGGATTGGTGGAGAACGAGAGGTAGAGCTGAGTATCATCAGCATATTGCTGATTCCTCAGCCCAAACCTCCTGATGACCTCTCCCAGCGGTTCCATGTAGATGTTAAACAGCATGGGGGATAGTATTGAGCCCTGTGGAACCCCATGACGTAAACACCAAGGGGCAGAGCTACTATCCCCCAGCACCACCTTCTGGACACGGTCAGCCAGGAAGGATCGGAACCACCGCAAAGCGGTGCCTCCAACTCCCAACCTGGCCAGCCTATCCAGAAGGACACCATGGTCGATGGTGTCGAAAGCCGCTGAGAGGTCCAGGAGTATCAACAGGGTTGCACTCCCCCTGTCTCTCTCCCGGCAAAGGTCATCGTACAGGGCGACCAAGGCAGTCTCTGTTCCAAAACCCGGCCTGAAACCAGATTGAAATGGATCTAGAAAACGTTTCATCCAGCAGCGCCTGGAGCTGTCCGGCCACCACCCGCTCCAACACCTTGCCCAAATAAGGAAGGTTCGCTACTGGTCGGTAGTTGACCACCAGTCCTGGGTCCAGGTTAGGTTTTTTTAGGAGTGGTCTGATTACTGCCTCTTTTAAGGCAGCAGGGACCACTCCCTCTCTTAAAGAGGCATTTACAGCTTCTTGGACCCAGGTGCGAACCCCCTTGGCAGATCTTTCAATTAGCCAAGAAGGGCAAGGGTCGAGCAGCGTGGTGGTGGAACGGACAGATCCAAGCACCCTGTCCACATCCTCGGGTCTCAACAATTGAAACTCATCCAATAACACTGGACCTAAGCACGGTGCACTGGACACATCCCTTGATACTGTATCAATAGTGGAGTCCAGTTCACTGCGAATCTGAGCAATTTTCCCTCAAAGTGAACAGCAAACTCCTCACAGCGTGCCGAATGGTCCTGGGCCTCCACCCTATCTCCTGGCTGAAGAAGTTCCCGGACCACCCGAAACAGCTCCGCTGGACGGCACTCTGAGGAAGCAATACGGTTGGCGAAATACTGCCTTTTCGCCAACCGTATAGCCACGGAATAGGCTCGATAATGGGCTCTAAGCCGTGTTTGATCAGACTCACTGCGATATTTTCTCCACTTGCGCTCCAGCCGTCTCCTCCTCCCGCTTCATTGCCCGCAACTCAGATGTATACCACGGAGCTGTCCGGGCTCTGCGTAGGGGAGATAGGTGCGATCATGTCAACTGCCCGGGTCATCTCCCTATTCCATAAGGTGACCTGAGCTTGACAGGAGCGCCGATCATGTCAGCTGGATAATCCCCCAGAGCTTTCAGGAAACCATCCGGATCCATTAGTCTCTGAGGGCGGATCAACAATGGATCCCCACCCTTGCAGAGGGTTGGAGTAGCTAATAGCCTAAACTTGACCAGGAAGTGGTCTGACCATGACAATGGAGTCAAAGCCAACCCCTCCACATCCAAGCCACCATCCCCAGTCCCGTTGAGAATACTAGGTCCAGGGTATGACCCTTCTCATGTGTTGGGCCGATGACATGTTGAGACAGCCCCATGGTTGTCATGGCGGCCATGAAGTCCTGAGCTGCTCCAGTTAAGGTAGCCTCGGCATGGATGTTGAGATCCCCCAGTACCAACAGTCTGGGGTCTTCAACACCAGGTCCGAGACCACCTCTGTCAGCTCAGGCAGGGAGACTGTTGGAATGCAGCAGGGTGGGCGGTACACCAACAGAATCCCCAATCTGTCTTGAGCCCAACACACAATACAGGCCCTCCAGACCTTTTCCCAAGGAAACAGGAAGCCTGGCCAAGGAAATGGAACTCCTGTAGACTATAGCAACTCCACCTCCCCGGCCCACCGGGCGACACTGGTGCTGGACTGAGTACCCAGGTGGGCATAGCTGGGAAAGGGGACTCCACCCTCCTCTCCCACCCAGGTCTCAGTAATACATGCCAGGTCAGCACCCTCATCCAAAATAACATCATGGATGAGGGTGGTTTTATTTTGTACTGACCTGGCATTTAACAACAGCACCATGTGGCCCGTGGGCTCGCTGACATGGTCACCTGATTCCTTCTGGCTAGAAGTGGGACCAGAAGAGGGGATAGATGTAAAATATCTAACCCCTCTTCTCCTACGCAGGCATGTTCCACTCCTACCACCATACCTTCCCCTACCCAGCACAATTTCAATGGCTGCCCCCTCCATTGCCCTCCCCCCTTCCTGTTCTTTCAGTTCCATTGTGGGTCCCAACCACCTACACCTAATGGCAAAAAAAACAAAAAGCAAAAAAATAAAAATAAAAAACAAAAACAAAAAACAGATGCACCTAACAATTTAGCTAAAAAGCCTTAGGTGGGAGTCCCTCTTCTTCAGCCCCGCCCTTCTGATGTTGTCTGGCCCTGCCTCTCCAGGTGTCCCTCTCACCGACGCCAGAGTAGCAGGAAAGGAGCAGTCGAAGAGGAAAGGCAACTCCTCTAGGCTTAGTCCAGTAGCAGCAGCAGCAAGAGTGTTTGCTGGGTGATGTTGTGGCTGCCAGGAGCTGAGGTCAGCTAAAAAAGCCTTAGGTGGGAGTCCCTCTTCTTCAGCCCCGCCCTTCTGATGTTGTCTGGCCCTGCCTCTCCAGGTGTCCCTCTCACCGACGCCAGAGTAGCAGGAAAGGAGCAGTCGAAGAGGAAAGGCAACTCCTCTAGGCTTAGTCCAGTAGCAGCAGCAGCAAGAGTGTTTGCTGGGTGATGTTGTGGCTGCCAGGAGCTGAGGTCAGCTAAAAAGCCTTAGGTGGGAGTCCCTCTTCTTCAGCCCCGCCCTTCTGATGTTGTCTGGCCCTGCCTCTCCAGGTGTCCTCTCACCGACACCAGAGTAGCAGGAAGGAGCAGTCGAAGAGGAAAGGCAACTCCTCTAGGCTTAGTCCAGTAGCAGCAGTAGCAAGAGTGTTTGCTGGGTGATGTTGTGGCTGCCAGGAGCTGAGGTCAGCTAAAAAGCCTTAGGTGGGAGTCCCTCTTCTTCAGCCCCGCCCTTCTGATGTTGTCTGGCCCTGCCTCTCCAGGTGTCCTCTCACCGACACCAGAGTAGCAGGAAGGAGCAGTCGAAGAGGAAAGGCAACTCCTCTAGGCTTAGTCCAGTAGCAGCAGCAGCAAGAGTGTTTGCTGGGTGATGTTGTGGCTGCCAGGAGCTGAGGTCAGCTAAAAAGCCTTAGGTGGGAGTCCCTCTTCTTCAGCCCCGCCCTTCTGATGTTGTCTGGCCCTGCCTCTCCAGGTGTCCCTCTCACCGACACCAGAGTAGCAGGAAGGAGCAGTCGAAGAGGAAAGGCAACTCCTCTAGGCTTAGTCCAGTAGCAGCAGCAGCAAGAGTGTTTGCTGGGTGATGTTGTGGCTGCCAGGAGCTGAGGTCAGCTAAAAGCCTTAGGTGGGAGTCCCTCTTCTTCAGCCCCGCCCTTCTGATGTTGTCTGGCCCTGCCTCTCCAGGTGTCCCTCTCACCGACACCAGAGTAGCAGGAAGGAGCAGTCGAAGAGGAAAGGCAACTCCTCTAGGCTTAGTCCAGTAGCAGCAGCAGCAAGAGTGTTTGCTGGGTGATGTTCATCCTGTTTGTTTCTTATTTTTTTTTAAAAAATCCAAAATTTGTAATGGTTTCCCCAATTTTTGTGGCAAGAACTTAATGCTTAAAACATTCAGATAAGAAAGAAAATGAAATTGACACAGCCACTTATCCAGGGTAAGGGTACCTAACTCTTAAAAAACTGTTCTTTGAATCCTTGTACATTTGACCAAGTTCAGAGTGGTAATTTATGGTAAGTTACAACTTTATTCTGCAAGGATCCTGCAAGCAACATGGCAGGCAGGTACAATGTGATCTTCATACTCAAAATAGCTGAACATATGGAATTTGACCTCTGTAGGTGGTAGATAATTTGCATCAGTTTATTTGTTTTTAAAAGTCAAAAAAATCCACAAGATTCTTCATAAATTCAGTGGGAATACCTTAAGATCTTCTGGCTTTAAATATATACTGTATGACAGAAGGCTCTACCGCAGCGCGCAATGCGCTGCGGGAGCTAATTTGCCCCCGCCCGCCCAGGGGAGGCAAAGACGGGTGAGCCCAATGGTGGCTCAGAGAGGGCAGACAGAAGCCTACCTTAAAAGGAGCTCCCAATGGTCGGCTGGCCTCTCTCTTCCTTTGGCAAGCAGCATCCCACCCGCCTACCCTGAATTAAGAGCGAGTTATACTGGTTGCTACGGGGCCGGATGGGAATTTTTGACCTGCTCCAGATTGACTAGACAAGGAGCAGGTGTGTTTTCGCCCATCCCGTTCTTAAGGTTATTTACTGGGTCTGGCGTGGTTCTTTCATAGCATTTGGTCACACAGGTGGGTAGGGTCGGAAGGCAGGTAAGGTATGGAGCCAAGGGACACCTGATAGGAGTATTGGCCACCGCCCCTCAGCGCTGAAGGCCCTGAGGACTCAACGCTGGGGAGAGGTAAGTGGCTGGGCCCCACGGGTGGCAATTACCCAGAGCCAACAGCCTCGGGTGGTTGAGCCTGCTGGGTTGCCCATAATTGGATGGTGGCTCCTGCCTGGGTCCATGTGTGGTGGGCCAGCCTCACACAGATCAGCCTTCCGCCCTATGGATGGCCCCCAGTTTCTTCTGAGTTGTTGGTTGCAGAGTTAATAAAGTGTGGCCCGATTTACCCAAACCTGGTGTCTTGCCTCTATTCTCCAGGCTGGGGGAAGTGAAATTGAAAATTTATCTATCTCTATAACAGTCAAACATCGGAGGCTCCCATTTGGGGGAAATTAAATATTATACCTGATTTGATATACAACATCCAGCAGGGATATCAGAAGTGAAAATAAAAATACACAACGCTGCTGTTTGCTTTCAGAAGTTGCTGCCATAGAAGATGGCACAAAGATTGTCATAATAATTAGAACCCAATTATCTTTTAGCTATACTGCAATATAGATTCACAATTTAAGCCTTCTAGATTTTAGTATTTCACCAAACTGCATAGTCATGAGTAACTTTTATAGTATTTATTAGAGATGGGCACAAATAGAAAAAATGGTGTTTCAGTTTTTCATTTTTCATTGAGGGGGTCCATTTCGATTTGTTTTTGTTTTTCGCAAATGTTTGAAAAAATCATTTTCATTTATTTGTTTTTTGTTTTTCATTTTACCCACTTTTTGTGCGATTTTTAAAGCATTTCCGTGAGCGGGCGTCCCCCAACATCCCAGACCAGGGGGAAAACACTAAAAAAATTGATGCTAGAAGAGACACAGTATAGACTAGGTACGCAGGGAGGCTGCAAAGGCAGCGGCGGGTGTTGCCAGGGTGCAAGGCAGCTGCAGAGAGACTGCACTGTGGGGCAGGGGAGGGTACTCAGCGAGAGGTATACACACACACACACACACACACACACACACACACAGGGAGGCTGCAGGACTGAAGCTAGAGAGAAATCTCTCCTTTCTCTCCCCTACGAGCCAGGCTGCAGCCGGCAGGAACACAGAGACACACACCTGCCTGGCTGTCCTAAAGTGAAAATAATGAGTCACAGAGACAGCAATCCCACCGTAACTCTCACCAGAGACTGCAAGGAGGATGGGGGCTGCCAGAGCTTTTTATGCCCTCTGTGGCTGCCAGACCTGCCCAGTCTGCAATCTGGGCATGCTATTGGTTGGAATTGTCCAAGAAGTTGTCATCCTTAAAGGGAAAAGAAAAATACAGCACGATGGGAGAAGACAAAAACAAATGTTTTAAGGACCCCAACCCCTGGTTAGGTATTATCAGACAGTATAAATAATTATTGCTGCATTTTTATGGATGTCTAGGGTGTTTTTTAACATTTAAAACAGCTCATTTCATTGCGTGTCGCCATTAACGAAAAACAAAATGGAACAAACCTAATTTTCATGGTTCTGTTCAGTTTGTTCCAATTTCATCACAATGTTCATTATTCATTTCATTATGTAATGAAACAAATAACAAATAACAGAAACGAAAAAAGTTCATTTTGTGCCCATCTCTAGTATTTATAGAAGCAAATATTAATTTTAAAAAGTCGTGATGCACTCAGCCCTGACTTCACTCATGTCAACAATTGGGTTTGGGGTTGTTTGGGAGTGTAATTGCTTGCTTTGGGTTGTTTTGGTTAGAGATATGAAGAAATTTATCCAATGTCTCATTTATGTACAAGATGTAATACATTGATGTGTGTGGGTGTGGGTGTGGGTGTGGGTGTGGGAGATGGTCAGTCAAGGATTCTGTAGCCGCTATGAAAGAATTTGTCTCCACAGCAAACGTGAGGACCAAATGCTTGTTTTTGTCATTCCATGTGTTTTGTACAAATTGAACATGCACAGCCAAAACAAAATAATGGATGGGGTGCATGCAAAGACAGTGTCAATGATGCTTTCAATATAAGCAACACTTACTATAATTTAACTTTTGCTCATTCACGGAAATACATAAAAACCTGTCTTATAAATGTGAAAATTTCCTTTGAGGCTATTGACAGCAATTCTTTGTTTGCAATAGTGAAGAGCAACATTTCACAATTTCTTGTGTAATGTTGAGGAAAAGCCGGGCCCCAATTTTAAAGTACATGAGACTATCGTCATTGGGAACTGTGAAGCTACCCACATTTCATTGCCCCCCCACGGCGGAATGACCACGCGAGACAGGATATTGGGTTCAACTCCGGGCCACTTTATTAACATATCAAACCAAGCAACACAACTTAACTTCAACCGGGGCCTGCTGCAGTGCGGGTGGCATTGTTCCTCTGGGTCTCCCGGGACCCCCTCAGCAGGCAGCCTCTCTGGGCGAGTCGCTAGCCCCGAGGACGCCCTGCCCGTGAGCAGGGCGGCCCCAGTCAGCCGGTCCCCTTTCCCCATCCGGCCTGTCCAGGCCCATCCTTTGTGCCTGTCAGTCCAGTGGGCCCTCCAGGTACATCCATCCCCCCCGGCTTTGTGATCTCCGATCGGCAACGCCGTGAGAGCGGACGGTCCCTTCAGGAAATTGAGACCTGACTCCCTACTGCCTCTCCATACCCGCACTACCGCCACGGTAGGGGTCTGGCCTTGCCACGTCCCCTACCCCACCCCACCAGCTAGACACCACTTCCAGCAGGCCCCTCTTTAGGTCCGACAGAAACAACTCCATACCCCGGTCGGATAGGTGGACCCCGTCCTCCCGATATAACTCCGGGGCAGCGGCCACAATCCGCGGGTGCCCCACAACAGAACCCAATCGTTGCCTCACTGCCCTGCAAACATCCCTGTTAACACCCCTGCGAACCGTGTTCATCACCTGCGGTGTGCACTGTGCCCTCCACTGGCGCCGGGAACTATGTTAGACCACACCAGCCTTGCCCAGGGAAGGCCTCTTTCCGAACGCTGTCAGATCCCTGACAATATCCTGGGCCAGCGATTTCCCCGCCTGGGAACCCACATCGTTGCCCCCAAATGCACCACCATCACGTCAGGCGGGCGGCTTCCGGCCTCCGCCCTTGCCGTCCTCTCGAACTGGCACCAGCGCATGCCTCTGTAACCCTTCCATTCGATAACAGCTCTCCCCCATGCCCAAATTAACTCCCCAGGCCGTCCCGCGCGTACTTGGCCGCCCAATAAACATAACTATGGCCCAGTACGAGAACGCGGCATCTGGAACGTCGTGGCCCGGGTCCTGTAAGGAAACAAAACCGAACAATTAACACGGAGGGATGGGGCGCACGTAGGTTTTGAAGCATGCTGACGCCCACCGTCCCAGGGACTTTATCTCCTGCGGCCCGTACCCCAAAGCCGCCGCCGTGGAGGCGGCACCGATCCTGAATGAGTGGGTCCCAAACCTCATTCCTTCCAGCCCCAGCGCTTCCAATGCCCGCTGCGTCAGTTTCCAAAATTGGAATTTTGTCAGAGGGTCGCCCTCCTTATGTCGAAACAAGGGACCCTCCCCCTCGCCTCGCAGGGCCACGTATTCATTCATGGCCCTCAGGGGACAAACATCCTCCCTCGAGCAGGCCGCCAGCTCCACCCTCTGCCCCCGGGCCCATTGGTCTGTCTTAGATCGACGCACAAGGAAGACTGCCTTGCCTTGTCGCTGGTGGAAGTCAGCCCACTGCAGCGCCCGCCGAGATGCGTCCCGCTTGCCCGCCGCTACCAGCTCGCTAACGCGGAAGGCCCCAAAGAATGCCACCAGTGCCGCCGCCCTCATCAATGCAGCCTCGTAATTGTCCCTACACAGGCGCGCCCATTGCTTACCCATCCGGGCCAAGATGTTCGGAGTCAGGGGAAACCGTGTATCAACCCTCCTGCCCCCTTCTCTGGCCCAGCCTTCCAGCATCTTCCTGACCCGGAAGTCCCGAGTCGAGTCCTCGCACCCCAATGCCTTGGCGTGGAACGCCAAGGCTGCCAACCTACCCTGCATCGTGCCCGGCGTCAGGCCTCGCCGGTGTAAATACACCAAGTATTGGCGAATGTGATCTACCGGGGCGGGCCAGTTCGCCGGCAGTTCCATCAGTTCCCTGAAGTTACCAAAATCTCTGATCGCGGCCTCGTATCCTCGCCGTGTCCGCGGTGCCAGCGCAAGGTCCAGAGCCCCGTCCGCCTCCTCCCGCCAATCTGCCATACTTCGTCGGGCAGCTGCTCTGGAAGCTCTGCCACCTCCGGTGCCAGCGCCCTGAAGCGCTCGAGCTGCTGGCGGGAAAGAGCATCCGCGATGGAATTATCCAGCCCCGGAACATGGCGGGCGCGCACCACGATGTTATATTGCAGCGCCCGCAGTGTCAGGGCCCGTACCAACTCCATGACCCGCTCCGATTTGGATGTTAGATCGTTAATGGTGTACACCACAGCCATGTTGTCGCACCAAAATCGGACCACGGAGTTGGCCCAGTCTCCTGACCAAAGCCACAGGGCCCCCACTATCGGGAACAGCTCCAGGAAGGTCAAATCTCGGGTGATCCCCGCCGCCACCCACTCCGGTGGCCAAGTGCCATGGCACCACTTACCTTTCCAGTAGATGCCATAACCCTGGGAACCCGCGGCGTCGGTCTGCACCTGGAAGTCCGCCCCCAACCTAAGCTCCTCCCGCCAGAAGGATACCCCATTAAACCCTGCAGGAACTCTAGCCACATCCTGAGGTCTTCCCTCATACCACCCGTAATTTTGGTTCTGTGGGCTGGCTTCCTGAGCCCCGCATTGCGTCACAGAAGCGCCGTATGAACGGCCGTCCAGGCGCCACCACGCGGCAGGCGAAGTTCAAGTGACCCACCAGCTCCTGTAGGTCCCTCAGGGTGGCGCTCTTGCGCCGTAGTAGGGTAGCCACCCGCCCCTTCAGGTCTTCCAACTTCTCCCCCGGCAATCTACAGGATTGGTTCCAGGTGTCCAACTCCACCCCGAGGAAGGTAAGGCAAGTTGCTGGGCCCTCAGTTTTGTCCCCCGCCAGGGGGAGACCTAATTCTTCAGCCAGGGCCTGGAAGGAACGAAGCAAAACCCGCATACGCCCGAGTCCCTCCTTCCACAAAAATATAATCGTCCAGGTAATGGGCGATGCTGCCCAACCCAGTGACCTGGCGCAACTGCCACTCAATGAAAGAACTGAACCGTTCAAAAACTGCGCACGATATCGAACAGCCAAATGGCAACGCCCTGTCCAGGTAAAACTTTCCGTTGAACTGGAAGCCTAATAAGTCGAAATCATCAGGGTGAACTGGTAATAGCCGGAACGCAGACTGGATATCACATTTGGCCATTTCTGCTCCTACCCCACAAGACCGAACCATGGCCACCGCTGCGTCGAAGGAAGTATACTTAACTGAGCAGAGCTCCTGTGGGATCCCGTCGTTTACTGACGCCCCCTCCGGGAACGACAGGTGATGAATAAGTCGATATTCGCCCGGGGCCTTCTTTGGCACCAACCCCAGGGGGGACACCCTGAAGTTAGGCAGCGGGGGGTCATCAAATGGCCCCAGGACCCTACCTTTCGTTACCTCCTTCTGGATCTTTTCCTCAGCCACCAATTCCATACCCCTCAGTGACTTCAAATTTGGTGCTGTAAACGCGCACCGAACCCCTTCAAACTGAATCCGAAACCCCCATGCGAACCCCTCCGCCAGGAACTGGGCCCCTTCCCTGTCTGGATATAAGGCCAGCCACCGCTCCAACACACTACGGTTGATTGGGCTGGGGCCCTTTCGGCGGATTAGTTCCTCCCCTTGCGGGGGCTTCCGCTGCTGCCCCCCGTTGCCCTGTCTGCCAAAGTTTCCCTTCGCCCTGGCACAGTTAACCGCCGCATGCGCGGCCCCACAGACCGAACATTCGTGTCTGAAACGGCACTGTGCCCGGTTACAGGCGCCCTGGCCGTTGAAATCCCAGCAGACCAGCCGGGGTTGAACCTGCTGGCCCGCCCCCTGGCGGGTACCCGCTGCCTGGGCCGGGCGCCTAATAATGTGTCCGCTATCGAAGCGGTCTCCCAACGCCGGGCGTACAGGCGTCATGTATTGCAGCCAGAGCGGGGGGTATGGCTCGTCCCACCTTAAATGGGGCTGTGTGGCTGCTTTCATACGAAACCGCTCGTCGTACGTCAGCCAGGCGTACCCCGGGAAGTCCACAAAGGCCCTATATATCATATCCTGATATTTAATGAGGGACTGGGCACGCCACGGATGGGCATGGAGGACCATGGACATATAAATGTTGTAAGCCGGCAACCAATTGGCCCAGTTGCGTTCCGGCTTGTGCCTCAATCGGCGCTCTTTATCCTTTGCGTCCTCCTTTTCCAGCTCCTTCGACTCCAGCTCCCTGTTAAGGAGACTGAATAAGTCTATGTAGTCCCCCCGCCAGATCCGCTCCTTCGTGGCTTGGGCCAGGTGGTCCCCTAAGGGTGACGCGTAATCTGCGTGGGGTAGAGCGGTGTACGGGACCCCGGCATAAACTGGGCTCGTTGCCCATCCCTGTGGGCCTGCCGGGGGACCGCCAACCCCCGGCTGTGCGCCGGGTTGAGGGGGTGGGTTCCACTGCCCGGCTACCCCCATACTTACCCCCCCTTGTGGCCCCCATGGCCCTTGCCATACTGGGAATGGGGGTGTGTAAAGGGGCACCCCGTGGCTGCTCCCCACTGCGTTCTGACCTGAACTTACCTGTTGGGCGTACGCCCCAAGGCCGCCTGGCAGTGTGCAGGCATTCGCGCCACCTGTGCTCGACCCCCCCGAGCAGTTTAAGTTTAGACTTGGGTGTGTACCCCCCGCTTGGCCCACACCCGCCCCGTGCACCTGCTGGAGTCCTCCCACTGGCCCCCAAGGCCACGCTTCCTGAGGTGTGGTGTCCGGTGCACTGGCCAACTCACTGTTTTCGAACGACGCGGGGCCCGGCTCACTCCCAGGATGCAGGGCGGGGGCCCCCGTGGCTGCCGCCGCCATGTGGCCTGGTGTTGCGCTCGCCGCCGCTGCTGCCTCGTCCTGGGCGCCTGCCGGAGTCATCTCACCCACCGCCAGACGTGGGGCCGCGGGTGCGTGGGCCACAGGCCCCGTCTGAACCGCCTCGGGCCGGGGCGCTGCCGCGGTCCCCTGTACGAAGGTATCAAAGCGTTCCGTTAGCCTCCTGACCAGCTGCCTTCTGCGCGCCCGCCTCCTGGCCTTGGACGGCCTTTCCATGGGACGGCCAGCTGATGTGCCCTCCCCCGCCTGGTGATCCCTAGCGGGGGCCCCCTCCCAGGCATCGATCCGGGCCTCGAGTTGTGCCCCCTGCTGCCAGTCCTCGCTCTCGGAGGAGGATTCATCCTCCGATAGCTCAGGCGCAGGCCGCTTAGCCGGGTGCTTGCCCTTGGGCCCACCCTTCGGTCTCCTGGGCGCCATACTCGCTGGCCAACCGATGTCCCGGCTCCCAGTGGTGGCCTGCCTTACTTCGCTCCCTGCCCGGGTGGAGTGTGGGCCCCGCCCCTGGTGCTACCCCCTACGTGTTCTTCGGGCCCTGCACCCGGCCTCCCCAGCCACCAACCGCCTCGCCCGGCCCTGCCGGGCTCAGGTCGGCCTAGCTGCCGCCGTCCGACCTGCAGGCCTTGCGACCCTATGGGGCCCGCCTGCCTGCTTGGCCCTCCCGGGCCTCCCCGCCGCTGTTACGGGGTCCGGCGAGAGTTTGTTCCCAAAGGGGCCCTACCAGCCTCCCGTCCCTCTTGGGCCTACCCCTTGGCGCCGCTCCCCCCGGGTCCCGGGGCTGCTCCCGCCACCCCGCCGGGCCCCGCGCTCCACCAGGCCTCTAGGCCCTGCAGGGGGGGGCGCGACCGCGGCCGGGCCAAGGCTGAGGGGAACGCTTAGGGCAGGCCAGGTGAGAGGGGGTCCCGTCCCCGGGCCACCCGCCCACACCGCCTAATTTGCTCAGGCCCGCGAGGTCCGACAGACCGCGGGCGGCCGCCGGGAACAAGCTCCCGGATGCCCGCGCCGCGGCCCGCCGGGCCGCCAACCTGGGGGAAGGCGCTGCCGCGCCTCCCCACGCCGATCTCTCCCGCCGCCGCGCCGCCGCCGAGGCCTCCTCCGCTCGCCGCCGCCGCCGAGGCCTCCTCCGCTCGTCGCCGCTGCCGAGGCCTCCTTCGCTCGCCGCTGATCTGCCCGCCGACTGGAACGCCGCTCCTCGGATGCCCGGCGCCGTCCTCGGTCGACCTCCAGAGCTCGTTGCCGCGCCGCCGCGCCGCCACGTGGACAAGATGGCGGCCGCGAGCAGCGCAGCTCCGAGCTCCCTGCTCCAACGCCGCTTGCCTCGCGCAGAGGCTGCGGTCCACGTGGCGAGCCACTTTAAAGGCTCGGGTCTTCAGCCAACGCGAGCCAGGTAGGTCTCGCGAGGCCTCCGCCGGGGATGGGGCAAGGGAGCTCCGCGCTTGCGCAGTCGCGCCGCGGAGCCAGGCAATGTTCTTTCTGGATAATCAGGCACAGGAAAGAGGCCATTCTACACAGGACCTGCAACAATCCGGAGCAGTGTGGTATTATATTTTTGTTTCCAGAGAATTCTTCATAGGGAGGTTGTAAATTTGTAGAAACTGTAATATTACCATTAGGTATTCCCTCCAAGGAAAAATGGCTACAGAATTTATAAGAACTTGTATAAAGATCTTAGAAAATGAAATCATGCTATGAGAAAAAAAATGCTCATTTTCCCCCAAGAATGGGAGGCTATCTACAAAGATTAAGACTGTTTCTTTTAAAGGCAATAAGAAAAAATGAATTAAAAGAAAAGTCTTGTTCTTAATTTTTAGGATGCTATTATTAATGGAAAAGTTATTTAATTCTTCTGTTCAAAACTTAGGTAAAAGTGAGCTGCAAACTTTTCACATGCTCAAAGATGATGGAGAAATATTATATTCCCACATATTGATTTATTCCTATCCGGTTGAGAAATTAATGAGTCAAAGCTTTGCTTTGAAATTTTCTTTCATAGGAGGTTTTTGTGTGTTTTCTGGCTCATCAAAGCTATTTCTGATTAACATACTGTATATGGACTTTGAAGGTACAATGCTTATTAAATCTTGGTTGTGAATACATTCCATTAAAGCCATTCTCTCACTTTAATGTTACATAAAATTGTTACTCATCAAAGGTAGTGTTTTGATTGTTCTCGGATTGCATGGTATTTTCAAATGGCACTTTAGAAGTTGGAAACCATTCCCCTGCTACACACAATTTTTAAATGGTAAAAACTTTTCCTCCATTTGCTGAAAGTGAGTTTTTTTTTAAAAAAAATAACAAGATCAAGCTGCCACCAACACTGTATTATTACTTATAATCGTTTAAACCCAGTTTATCCATGATGTATCACCATCAAAGCATCTTTTAGTTTATCAATCTGGTGAGATTTGTACATTCCCTCCCATTGGTCTAGGCACTGGATATTTCTTCTTTATTTCATTATTAAAGGTGATAATCTATAGCTACTCTACAGACAGCAAAAGAAACAGAACCATGACTGTAATTTGCAAGGGAGGATGCATCTGAATTATCCAAAAACTGTAATACCTGTGATGGAAAATGCTTCTCATTTTTATGCCTGATGTTTTTTTCCACTGCTGAGAATGTCTACATCTCTTAAATTGGGTTGCCACTAGCACTGCATCATATTTTTTCCCTTGAGAATTCCAACTATTCTGAACAGGATCATAAACAGGGTGGAGCAATTAGAACATTGCCCTAGGGTATCAAACTTTAGGTTGCACCATAATTTAGAGGTGACTGGGAGAGAAATAAAGGAAAATGCCTTCTCACTCTAGTAATTTCCTTCAAAAACTGGAAATATTTTCTTTCTTTTAGGGCTGATCACATTCTGCTACTCCTTTTTTATGGGCCTTGTGCCAGTGTCTCAAGGCAGAATGGATAAGAATTGCTGCCCTTTGCCCTGAGTACCAATATTTCTAGTTTCACAGCTGAATCTCTATCACTTTAATGGAAAAACCATTCCTTTCTAAAATAATTTGAAATAGGGGTTAAAATATGGAGACATTCTCTTGTGTGAGAATTTAAGAATTCTTGAGCTTACCCTATGAATGATGTGGCCGAGAATTGCATGTACATATCTTCCCTTTTATTGTACGGTCATCTCTAAGGTAACCGATGGCTTGCCTCCCTAACTTCTCACACTTCAGCTGAAACCAAGGAGTAACAATATAGGTTAACTCCTTTCTCTTGAGCTTTTTCAGATTATGAAGAAGGAACAGCCAAGGAAACTGCAGAGTGTTAATGACATGTGTAGAAAGATAAAACCAATACAGCTGTCTTTGGTATTTTTCAATGTTGTGCAATGTACAGATCAGCTCAGATTCATGGCACAACTTGCACCAAATGAGTGGCAAATCACATCCCCTAGAATATTTTAACAAGCAAAATGTAAAAGTGTCTAAAAGAGCAGCTTTCCCTTCTCTCAAGTTTCCATCAGGTCTCCAAATGTCATGAATACCAGAAAAGCTATAGATCCTCTGGTTTTATCTTCAGCGGTTTGCATGCAGCTGGCTTTCCCTTTTCAAAATAATTAGCAGGCCAACAATATTTTCCCAACTATACCATTTGATTTGTTCCCTCAATCTAATTTGATCTATACATTCATTCGCGTCACTCTGCAACTCTGTCTGGCCATTGTGGTTTGATCCAGACCTCATGTGAATATGTTGGAAACCAGGCACATTCAGTTTGCAATTCAGCTTTAGTTAGGAATGTGGCACACAACTTCTACTACCAAGATGGCTGAGGAAGACAGAAAGTAGAGAGAGAGGAGGAGAGCTGTCTCTTAAGAGTGGACAGAAGAAAGTATTAGGTGGCTCAAAAATCATGTCACTTCCTGAGTTTAATTTAGGTGGAAGGAAGAGGAAAAAATCTTATTCAAGGGCATTTTAACTGAAGCTCAGTAGAGACATCAAACTAGCGAAGTGCCAGGACTCTGCCTGCCACAGAACCTGACTCTGAAGGGTTAAATGGTGAAGAGCTGCTGGAAAAGCCTTGCAGCTCAAATCAGCAAGCAGCTGGGTCTGATGACTCAGCTGAAAACATATCTTCACCTCCTAGAAGGGCCATGAGCAGGATTCTGCAAAGACGTGCTACCAGAAGAGCTAGGGAAAGGGTCTTTGATGCTAGGCGGAGAATCAGGTTGGCAAGCCCTGAGTACTAGCAGAAGCCTTTCCAGAAGTAAGGGTGTGTTCCCTGTTTTGGGATAAAGCTGGGAAGCTCACCTTGAGCTCTCTGTGGGAGCAACTTGTCATTTGAACTTGCCACCACATTCCTGTCTGTTTCTGACCTTGGCTCTGTTTCCTGACTTCGGACTGGTTTCCTGGACAATGGCTTGATCTGTTCCCTTGGGTTTGGCATCTGGTTTCTGTGAGATATTCTGGTTTTGGCTTGGACTGGTAATTGCTGGGAGTTGGATTCTGTTATTTATCTGGCATTTGATTGTTATCAAAGGACTTGAACTTGCTTGGTTTTCCACTAAAGATCTTGGCAAAGAACTGAACCCTGTTTGTGTGTGTGCTCTGTGTGCAGGGCATGACATGAAAGGCACAAAATAATTTTTTAATTTTTAATTTTTAATTTGTTTTGTTATTCATTATTCATTTTGTTCCCTAATGAAACAAGTAATGAACCCCATTCTGCAAGAGAAACAAAACAAAATGAAACAGAAATTTCTTTCATTCTGTTTATTTCGTTTCCCCATAGGAATGCATTAGCAATCAATTCCTATGGTGTGAAAACCCTATGGTTCCCCCCAACACTCCCAATGGGGCATGGAAAACTGCAGGGTTTTGACTTCCCCTAGCACCAATCAGCTTGTGTGTGGGCTGGGGAGGCCCCCCCCAAAATGTTTAAAACTCTGGCCTTTGGTGGGAGTTTTAAACTTTTTTTTTTTTTGCCTCTGCAGCAGGCTCCCTGCGGCCTCAAGAACAGGACAATAAACAGGGTGGAGCAAGTAGAGCATTGCCCTCCCTGGGCTGGTCAGCTTATGTAAAAAAACCACAAATGAAACAAAATGAAATATGAAATGATTTTTTTTAAAAAAAATCATTTCATAAGAAATGAAATGAAATGGGTGAGGGAGAAACAAAAAATGAAACACCATTTTGGCTTTTCCTGCCTACCTCTACATCAAACCAGTTTCAGATAATGTTTAAATTTAGATGACAATTTCCTAGCAACGCCCACCCCATGTTTCCTGTCACAAAATCCTACCTATTTAATTCTGAGTGTTTTGAGGCAGAATCTAGGTTTGGATTGTGAATTAAGGTACCTAGCCCATAAATAGCCATTATTTAAATTATTACAGGCCATATTTCAGAGTCCATCCTAATAAATTTCAGAACTGAACATTCCTACATATTAAAAGGTGCTCTCAAATAATCTGTGGGTGGATGTGGGTGTGAATAGATGTCTGCAGAATAATCCTGGGGCAGTGCTGCTCTAACTGTAGTTTTTATGCATGCATTTTAAGGAAACACAAAGTTTAAGATTCCTGGGAAACAAATGTTCTTCTTTATTGTCCTCTTTCCATTGAACATATATGTGTGACAGAGGATTAGTAGGAGGTTAATCTGAGAGGCATATAGATATTAATAATTTTCAATGCTTCCCCAGCTTTAGTTGTTGTCTGAAGGTTGTGCCAGTTACTCTGTCAAGGGGTGTCTGAGAGAACCGATTCCTGCATGAACTGAAACAAACAAATTCAACTATACATCCCCAGATAGATACAACGGGTCTGTAAAAAAGGGGGATAAAAGAAAAATAACTTAGCAGTGGGTACTTTGTGCGGGTGAAAAGCTAGAGTGAGGTATGTGTGGCTACATCTAAGGACCAATCTGAAGATTAGAACTTTTCACATTTTCAAATGTCCTAGCATATTTGTCAGATCCAAAACAGTAGCAAAATGCATTTGGAATTTGAAAAATGCACATATACATGCACAGACATATTACCTTTTCATTCTTCGGCTTTAAAAAAAAACTTATTAATGTGAAAACAAGATGAGGTGGCAATACAAGATATGACAGGAGACAGAAACAAACTTTTCTTAATTTTTTTAAAAAAGCCCACCTCAATAATAGTAGCATGTAGTGATTAAGAGTCATGGCAGGCCAAACATTTGCAACTAATATGGAAAGACAAGCAGGATTGTTGCTACTGAAGGTCATGGTGTGGCTGGCTAATTTCAAGTGGGTTTTTAGCAGGCTAGAGTTAACGGGATTGGTCCTCTCATGTTTCCTCCACATGATGTGACATTGATACTGTTCAATGTCCTGTACTGCCAAACAGGACATGTACAATGTACTGTACTGTGTTTGGGATTGTAAGATAGGGCACAATTTTTCCATCTGCATTTGGGGTATATCTTTGTGTCTCTCAACACAAATTGGTTGTCAAGCATTTGGGGTGTGTGCAAAACATGATTGATTCATTTACCCTCCCCATGATAACACATGAAACATGCCCAGTGAGCAATTATCAGCCTTAAAAATGTGTAGGTTTGATATAGAATGACTTTCAATGCTTCACTAAATGACACAGTATTTGGTATTGTTTGTCATGGAAAACATGTACTGCAACCACCAAGATATAATGTCCTTTAGCTAATCTTTCCTGCTGACTAGCATTTTGTATAGGGCAGTTGTTAATAGAAGGCCATCATTCTTTAAAACCTATACAATCCTTCACTCTCCTCTTGTTAAAATGTATGATTTACCTTCCACTGGTAAAAGGTAAGGGGAGAAAGGATGATCAGTATGTAAGGAGACACTCTAATATTATGCAGATTTTATGCACTTTGAAGCAGAAATTAATAAATCAACCGATTTTGCATCAATCTGAGAATCATGCAAGCTTCAGCTAAACATGTTTATATCCCCTTCCTGACAACAACTTTCTTCTTCCATTTCCATTGGCTACTCTTTTTTGAAGTCTGATGATCATACAGGGTTGTATCTTGAGAGCATTAAACAATACATATAAGCATCTCCCAAACATTAGCCCATGAAATTTCAGCCAGTCTTCAAACATTTTAGGCCTTTAGTCCCAATGTATAACAAAGAGTCCTATTTTAGGTTTTTATTGCATATGCCCACCTTTTCCTTCCATTTTTCCAGAATGGTCAACACACAACAGGGCTCTTGCAGCAGAAGTGGCCAAAGTGCTGACCATAGGCCTTATCTAGCACTGCATGCTACAGTCTTCTTCTTTTTATTATTAGCCATTTGTCCCACTTGGTGTTGGGTGTCTGCTATTCTTGTTTTACATTGCTGGTAGAAAAAAATACATCTGGTCCTACCTAATTTGCTGCAGATTTACAGATACTCTAAGGTTCACCAGTTGCCAGAATATGAGTCCCTTCCCAGAATGAGATCTGTGTCCACCCGAGAAAGATGTCTCAACACCACTGATTTGGAGGCATGAGACTGAAATGGTCAAAGGCATTTGCTGCATACCCAGCTTTCACTTCCATTCCATCCCATAAACATTTAATGGCATTTTAGCAGATAGAATACACAAATAAAAGCTAAACGGTTACACACAATGTTTAGGGTAAATCTCATCAATATTGACAATGGCATGATTAATCATATTAGAGGGACAATGGCCTGAATAGACTTGTTAGGTGGACAATGGCCCAGGGTGCGTGAAAGTCCTACCTATGCAACCCTTCCCAACATCCATTAATTAAGGGTCGTTAGCTATGGCCTTGGTGGTGGAGGTGTAAAGTACTTCTGTTTTATCTGGGGATATTAAAAATTGGAGGACTCGCTCTAACTTTCCTCAAACTGACAAAGCTGTTTGGATGAGTAGCAAAACGTTTCGATCTCTCAAGAAAAAGTCCAGTTGCCATAACTGAATTTCCAGATAAGTTGTATGTGTCTTTCCTGCAATCAAGAAGACCTTCAGTGCTTGCTCTGTGTGCATACTTTGCTGCTCAAGGAGAAAGGGGGGAACTTTAGCTGAGACCTTGAACACAATGCAGATACATTGAAAATGAAAACAAAATCCTTTGAACAAGGAATTTGACAGCCAGAGAACATCCATGAAAATGAATACTTTGGTGGCTATTTTATACATCTTGTTACTAATCGGTGGGATAGAGATGGGGATGAACCAGTTCATCCCAGTTTCTATAGGCAGCAGCATAGGCCCTGTTGCTCCCCATCTCTGCCTCTTCCGGCTCAATCATCCGCTCACCAAGCCCAGCATACTTGCTTCCTGCAGCCCCTCCACTGACCTTCCAGTCCAGGCTTTGCTGCCCTGCTCTTTTGGCTGATCGGCAAGAGGGTGGGATTGAAGAAGTCTGTGCTCTTGCTCTTGACTGGGAGATTAGCCAAATTGGAGGATTAAGCAAGCAAGCTGGGCCTGATGAGTGGCTGATCAGCTGAGGAGGTAGGGGTTTGGAAGCAGCAGAATGTGTGCTTTTACAAATGGGTACAAACTGGGATGAAATGGGTTGAGCCCATCTCTAAAAAGAAAGACATAAATAGATGAACACAGCTTTGCTTGTAGCAGACTGTAAGAAGAGTTACATGACTCTTGAGCATTTGAGCACGGACATCCTCATTTCCTCATATTGTGAATGCCTTGACTCAAATGCTTGACACCCCTAATGATAGATGCTGATGCACTCCTTCCCAACAGAATATTACATTCAAACAGACACAGAAGAAAGGCAAGGGGTATTATTTTGAATTGAAAATTATAGTAATGGAAAAAGATAATGGAAATCAGCAGAAATAGTTGAGACATGCAAGGGCAAGATGAATCGATGGAAACAATCAATGGTTCTCATTAAAATCAGAAATATGATGATAAAATTAGACAAGGTGCCCAGACTCTTGTCAGAAAGTGATGCATTAATTGCATAGTAAAGATATTCTCAAAGGGAAAAAAAGAAATCTGAAACATTAAGAGGGGTGGATAATTAAAGAATGGGTTAGACAATGATCAGAACCAGACACATATCTTCAAAGTGTAATGAATAACAGAATACTTTCCCTGTTATTTTGTACAGATGCTGCTCTTAGAGATGGTTTCATATTCTAGTTAGAATATCTCTGGGTTCATATTTGAAATTTTTAAGGATTGTTCAATAAATCTGGACTAAATAACTAATTTATAATTTATTTAGATTTCTCTTTCTTGTCACTTCTTGCCTCAGCTTCTTATTCTTTGCTGCTGCAAATTTCAGTTCTCATATAGTCTTTCTCAGTGGATAAAGAAATTAGTTGCTCTTAAATTTCTTTTCTCCTTTAATACTGCTTTAATTCTGTTGTCATCTAACAGCCCAACTTCCTCATGAGCTACTAGTGTTCTGCTTAGGGGGTTGAAACAATCTTTATTGTCAGTCTTGTTGGTACTAGCAACATGCTCTACAAAATCCTCTTTTGACTCCCTTACTGCCTTCTTATATTGACCTATATGTATTTGCTATCTGCTATAGGTCCCTATTTTTAGAGGAAAAGGTGCAGCAGAAACAGAGGGAATAAAGCTGTACAATTATTGTGTTCCTTTTTTGAAGAACAGTTGGGTGATTATCATTATTCATTAATGCTGTCATGCCATTTAACAGCAGCTTCATTGGCAGGAATCAGCAGACTAGGTTTTTAAAAAAACAATTGTTCAAATGAAACTGCTGTTAAACACATGGCAAGGATATGGAACAAAACATCTTTCTCTGACATTTGAGTGGATCTATATGTAGACTTTTGCAGCTCCACTTACTTTATAGATGTTCTTGATGTTCCTTTAGGGTCAAGTTCAAAGATTCCAACAGAGGGTGTTTAGTTCACATGCAATATAAACATAAAATAATTTAATTGTTGCCAACAAACAGAGATATGAAGACATTTTTAAATTATGTATCATTGCTCCAAAATCATAAAAATGTTCAATTGTAATGATTTGACTAAGACTACTCAGAACATGACTATAAAGTGGATCATAGTCATTTGCCAAAATCTCAATGAATGAACATATTATTGATAAATCAGATCTATTATCAGAAATTTCTTTTTCTGAATTTATTTACCACATACCTAATCAGTGAATATTGTCTGAATATTTGATAGATGTAAAGGACAACCAATTATAACACGAGCTTTTCTTCCCATTTCAATTTGCTTTCCCACCCTTACTATGCTGAACTTCAGAAGGCTCCTGCCACAGCTGTGGCTGCAGGAATGGGAGCTCTTTGCCAGCATGACGGGGGGGGGGGTTACTTGAAGAGCATCGTTCCCTGGATGCAAGGAGCAAGCTGGAGCCTTCTTCTACGGGATCTTCACTCCACCTTCCCACCCCAAGAACAGGGTGGGATGGGATTTTTTGGCCCACCCCTGAGATTGGCTTGAAAGGGGGCAGGTAAGTTTTTACTCATCCCATTCTTAGTTATTTGGCCAAGTGGTCAAGAAGGTCTTGGTTACTGAAAATTATTCTTAATGACCACACTGCCAGGTAGTGTGCAAGGCATGTGTTTTTCAGGTGAGTTTCAATGGATACTCAGAAGGGATGTGCAATTCCAACTCACGGAGGTTTCTGCATCAGGAGGTGGATCAGGAGGTTCATCCCCAACACAGGTGTCACCTAGAGTCAGGAGCCTTGGGAGAACAGTGCTAAGGGGAGGATCTGGCATTATGGAAAACTCACTGTTATAAGGTCTGGGCCTGGGGCAAAGCCAGCCCCAGATCCAGATCATGTTCCCGCATTACTGCAGGCTCCCTTTTAAAATGGGATGTTCATGTTGCTCTACAGTATGATTGAATAAAGTGTGGCCCAAATTTAACCCAAATTCTGATGTGTCTACACATTCTTCCAGTCTGTGAGTGCAAAGGCCTATAGCTATTATTAGGTGCAGATGTAGCAGTCTTGCTTTGCAGAAACAATCAATCTTAAATGTCTTCATACTTAAAACAAATTTTAAAAAAATCTTACTTATCTTGAGAGTGAATTATTTCAGTCCCCCATGTTTTTTTCCTTTTAATTTGGAAGCAATCCAGGCTGGAGGGACTGAAACACTGATCTTCAAAAATGTCTTTCAAAAGAGTAAAATATTGACTTATAACATGAGCATGCATGAAACAAGCTTATCCCTAAGACCATGTCCATGTAGACATTGGTGCAGCTTCATGTCCCTTGAAAGGAGATATATGA
This sequence comes from Phrynocephalus forsythii, assembly GCA_029282475.1. Classification (NCBI taxonomy): domain Eukaryota; kingdom Metazoa; phylum Chordata; class Lepidosauria; order Squamata; family Agamidae; genus Phrynocephalus; species Phrynocephalus forsythii. Next base: position 18,178,390 of record JAPFRF010000005.1, read on the forward strand.
AGGGCAATGAGAGGTCACAAAAACTGTCAAGGTATTTTTTTTTCTTTGTAGAGTCAAAAGAACAGGATCACTTTAAATAAAGTAATCAAGTAACAGTGCTCCAGAAAGGGACATTTTGCCATGTATTGCCATGAAATTATCATGAAATTTTCTAAGGGATATTCACAGTATCTCTACATTAAATTTGGAAGGGATCAAGGCTGCAAGGTCTGAAATATAGTTCCATCAAAAATGCAGTTCAAGAGCAAAGAACAACTACTTGATTATAAACTGAGTATCTGTAGAACAGACTTACCAGCAAGGGCACTGCAGAGTAGACACGTTGATACACTCATGAGCTCACTGTCATTCATATTTGTTGAATAACAGCTCTGGCAATTGTGTGAAGTTAACTGTTGAAAGAAAGAGTGAGATGTGGGGTGTTCCGTTTTTGGTGTAACTTTGACAGTTACTTCACGTCCTTCCTTGTTCCGAGATTACATTCATTTCGTGATAACGTCATTCACAGTCATGTGGTCTTGTCCCAGTTCTGTCCCTGTTTCTGTTTACCCACAGATGTGATTGATGGTATCGTGATGACTGTTACTTCACATCCTTATTTCGTGACAACATCTGTAATTCCCTGCCTTCATTTCCCCCCTTTTTTGTCTGACCTTCTGTTTTTTGATATTTCGATTCTCCATAACTTTGCCTTTCATGCATTAATCTGCAAAGTTCAAGGTTTTATGCCTTCTTCCCTCTCTGCGATGCATTGTTTACACCATTGGGATTGTACTGGAGAATGTAACTTCACACTCCTGCCACTAGATGGAGAATGTGCACATTGCGTGATGAGCCTTACTTCACAAGTTCTTGTCTCAAAACAAGAACTGGGACAAGAGAATTCCTGAGGTCAGGGAGAGCTATGGCTCATCATGCTTAAATCCCAGTTCAGGGGACATGGTCGGGACAAACTCCCGTTGTCACACAATTGATGTGCTTTAACATTTTTTCGTACCGGTCCCAAGCGGGACCACAAACCGCGATGAGAGGTTCGTGAAGTAACTGTCTTTGTGAATAATAGTGAGCCCAAGCAGGGCCATCTTGACTGGTGCCATTGGTGTTATCATCAATCAGGCTGTCTTTTGCTCTATAATGCTTGGCACCCGTTTTCCTGCTGACAATGTGGCATAATATTTTGCAGCAGTGTTAGGCTATTTTCTGGAATTCTGAATTGTGGACATATAACCACAATATTTCACATACCAGAATATTTTTGAAGAACTGAATTGACCTGTGTCTGAAAGGCATTAACTGGAGCCATAGGATAAACTGATAATTCTAACTCCAATATTCTTAGTAAGAGATGTGTAGAATTGTCATTTGTTTGATTTTTTAAAATTACATCTCCCAGAATTTGCCAGTGAACTATGGCTATGCTATCTGGGTAATCTGGGGAGATGTTGTCCCAAAGCACAAATCCACACACCTCCAATTCTTACAGTCCAAGTTATAATTCACTGGACTCCAATGGTTGGAATGCCAACATCAACAATATATGATTAATACAAATGTAAATTCTTGACAATTCCACACTGGGGTCCTTCAATTAAAGTGTGAATTGTTCCAACCACTACATCTGAATTTTAACAATGAGTAATATTTCCCAGTTGATGTGAAGCTGAAGTTTTTGCTTTGACAAACTCAAATTTCCAGCAGCTTTAGTGGAATTGAGATTTTGGTCTGAACCCAGCTAGGTCCAAATTAAAAAGCCAGTATATTTCTTCGAGGTTGATAGATTATTTCGGGGTTTACAAATGATGTGGCTGGTTGATGTATTGCCACTATTTAAGAGGCTGTTTCCCAGCTGCCTGGTAAACACTTTCATTAATTCCTATCTATTTAATTCATAAGCGGTCACAATCATTGAAGTGTCTTTTAGTAGAGTAACACAGAGAAATTAATTTTAACACCTTGTCAGTGAAATACAAAGAGATGAGCAGGAACTTATTTGTGGAAAATGGCCAGGTGCTAAATGGGGAGAACCTATATTGTATTGCATGTGCGACAGTGATTAGGATTACCTAAATGTTTAGGCACACTCAACTTTACAAAGAGTACTTGTCCAATCACTTGAAGTTTAGTTTCTGTGAGATACAGGAAGGTTGATCGTTCATGTGGGATTGAGTGGGAACCAGACTACTTCATGAGCATTGAGAGTAGGCCATAGCTGGTAGACGCTAAAGAGAAGGAAACCTATTGGCAGCAGCATGAGTAAAGGAAGCATACAGAGCATCAAATTTCTTACCTGTACAAGCTAGGAACCCGATGGAAAAGTAGGTGACAAAAGCTACTACAAAAGTAGGTGACAAAAGGGCAAAGGGAGCAAGGAAATGCAGAAACAAGGGACTAATAAAGGATAGAGAAGTCCAGAAAAAGCACAGATGAAGATGTATATTGGGAAAATAATATCCTGATATTAATAATAGCTGATATTGTTAGGAGTCCAGCTGACAAATAGGTTGTCAAAAAAAAGTTGTTCAATAAACTATTGTGGATTGAGGAAGCTATTTTGAAGAATGAAGGAACTAAGTAGAATGTTTGCTCCGCAGCCGCTTGTCGGCTTGCGGAGCTTCCTTGCCCCCCCCGTGCGAAGCCTCGCGAGAGGGAGGCAGCGGGGCTTCAGGGCCTGGGCGGGGCAGCCCTATAAATGCTGCGCCCGCCCAGGCCGAAGCCTCTTTCGTCATTGAGCGTTCGAGGACGCTCAGAAGAAGCGGCGAGGGAGCGGGCTTACCGGTTGCCGGTCTGGTCCTGGCTTGCGCGCGGCAGCGGCTGAAGTCTTCGGCTGCTGTTTGACGAGCGGCTGCCGCGCTCAGGACCAGCTTATCAGTGTTCTGATCGCCCGACGCTCAGCTGAGTGGCGGGCGATTGCCGGGCGCCATTTGGTGGCGCAGCCAGTGTTTGTGCTCGCCGGGGTGGGGTGGGGCGCTGGGCTTGCCGCGGTTAGCCTTTTTTGAGAAGGTTAGCCTTCTTTGAAGGTGGATCGCGGCTGGTCGCGGGGTCCTCATCTGGTTCTGGCAGGTTGGGCGGGAGGTGGTCCGGCTCGTGTGGGTGGCAGCGGGCGGCTCTATCACCCGTCACTCGGTCGAGGGGGTCGGGTTAACAGCGGTCGCCATCTTGTGGTTCGACTGCCATTTTCTTTTATTCTGGTTTGGGTTAACGTGGGCCCTTTCCCAGCCCCGGGGCTTGTATTGCCTTAGTTGGGTGGGAGGCTGTGTATGCGGACTGCATTGCCAACTGTCGTTAGGTAGTGTAGGTGGTGGGCGCCATTTTGGGAGGTAGCTATCATCTTGTGGCCATTATTTTTTGACGGCTGTGTGAGCAGCTCATTTAGTCTGGCCTTTGGGTGGGGGTGGGCTCACAAGTGTGTGTGGTTAATTTATTTACAGTTGTCCATATTTTGAGATCTGTTGTTAGTTGGGTGGCTGATTTGTTTAGAGCTGCGAGGCACGAAGGACGGTATGGCACCTTCTAAGGCAAAAACTAATAAAAAGGGTAAGCAGCCAGCGCGCAAGGCGCCAACTCAGGTGTCTCCACCTGGGTCATCGGCAGAGGAAGAAGAGTGGCCGGTTTGGGAGCAGCTCAGGGCCAAGCTGGAGGCTTTAGAGAGGGCTAAGGGTGTGGTGCCACCTAGTGGGTGTCAGGTTGAGGCTGGGGTGCAGGGGGATGGGCCTCAGAGGACTTTTTCCCGCCCTACAAAGGCGAGGAAGAAGGCACGTCTGAGGGATATGGCCGCTGATTTGTTGTCTCGTGCAGCTGCGTTGGAGGCCCATGAGGATCGTATGGGGGCTGCTGCACAGGTGACGGAGATGGGAGAAAGGTCTGCGGAGCTGACTCAGCCTGATGTCCAGCTTTTGCAGGGTGGTGGTCCCCAGCGGAGTCCGGATGGTTTCATGAGAAGTGATGGTGGGGCCTCATCTTCGGCAGAATCGCTCAATCGTGAGTTGGCAGTGGCACCAGAGACTGTTCCCTGTTTGGGGTTTCAGACACAGCTGGGAGGTCCTGGGACGAGCTCCGGGCAGGCGCAGCCTACTTGGCGGGGTGGAGCTTGGGGTGCGGCCACGGGCTCAGAGTCTACTGCAGCGGCGGGTGGTGCTGTGGGCCCATGGCCTGGCTCTACGGCCTGGCAGGGAGGTTCTCACGGCATGCAGTGGGCGGCTGGGGTTGCGGGTGGTTTCCCAGCGACACAGCCTCCTGGGCAGCTGGGTATTGCCGGTCAGGCGCAGGGGCCTGTTCCTGGGGGATGGAACCAGATGCCACCACAACCGGCGTTGGGTTGGCTGGCAGGGCAGCTCGGGGCTCATTGGGGCTCGGGGGCAGTATATGCTGGAGTACCTTACACGGCGATGCCATATGCCGATTACGCTACCCCACTTGGTGATCACCTTGCACAAAGCACTAGGGAAAAGATATGGAGGGGGGATTATATAGACATTTTCAGCCTGCTGAATAGAGAGCTTGATCAGAAGGAAATTGATAAGGAAGACCCGAAGGACCGGGAGCGGCGCCTCAGAAGGAAGCCGGATAGGTGCTGGGCCAATTGGCTGCCAGCATATTGTATTTATATGTCGACGGTTCTCCAAGCACACCCGTGGCGTATGCAGTCGATGATCAAGTATCAGGATATGATTTATAAGGCATATGTCGATTTCCCAGGTTTTGCTTGGTTGACCTATGATGAGAAGTTTAGAATGAAAGCGGCCACGCAGCCACACTTACGGTGGGATGAGCCCCTTTCGTATTTGTGGTTGCAACTCATGACACCTGTAAGGCCGGCTTTGGGGGAACGCTTTGATAGCGGACATATTATTAGAAAGCAGGCTGCGGGAGTGGCTGCTCGATCAGTGGGGAGCCAGCAAGTGCAACCGAGGCTGGTTTGCTGGGATTACAATGGGCAGGGCGTTTGCAACCGCAAACCCTGTCGTTTTCGCCACGAATGTTCCGTTTGTGGCGCGCAGCACCCTTCCATTAACTGTAGTAGGGCAAAGGGGCAGCAGTCTGGGGGACGGGATGGGGGTGCTTCCAGGAAGCCACCAGGTGGTTCAACGTTGGGCCCCAGCCCAATTCAGCTGGGTCCTCTCAGTGACTGGTTGCGGCGCTATCCTAATAGGACGGCGGCACAGTTTTTGTTGGAGGGTTTTCGGTTTGGTTTTAGGATTCAGTTTGAGGGTGCACGCGTTCCGACTTCTGCACAGAATCTTAAATCTTTGAGGGGAATGGAGCATGTAGCTTTTGAAAAGATTGAGAAAGAAAGATTGGAGGGCAGGGTGCTGGGCCCGTTTGATTTTCCCCCTACACAGAACTTTAGGGTTTCTCCTTTGGGTCTGGTACCTAAAAAGGTGGCAGGCGAGTTCAGGCTTATTCATCATTTATCGTATCCGGAAGGTATGTCGGTGAATGATGGTATACCGCAGGAAGTTTGCTCGGTGCGGTATACATCCTTTGATGAGGCCATTAGGAAGATCAGGGCCTGCGGTCTCGGGGCTGAGCTGGCAAAGTGCGATATTAAGTCAGCGTTTAGACTCTTGCCGGTTCATCCCGATGACTTTGAGCTGTTGGGGTTCCAGTTTCAAGGAAAATTCTATATGGATAGGGCGCTCCCCTTCGGTTGTTCCGTGTCTTGTGCCACTTTTGAAACGTTTAGCACTTTCCTTGAGTGGAAGGTGAGAGATTACGGGACTGCCGGGATTGCGCATTACCTGGATGATTTTCTTTTCTGTGGGCAGAGGGGGACTGGGAACTGCCTCTTTCTTCTGCGCACTTTTCAAGGGCTAGCGGAAGAGCTCGGCCTGCCCTTGGCAGAGGATAAGACGGAGGGCCCAGCACACGTTTTGACCTTCTTGGGTATTGACATCGACACTTGGGAGCAGGCGTGTAGATTGCCTGGGGATAAATTGGCCGTACTGAGAGAACGACTGGTCACCCTGATGGGACGTCGCAAGGTTACTTTGAAGGAACTTCAGGAACTTGTGGGGCATTTGAACTTTGCATGTAGGGTGGTTGCCCCAGGAAGGCCTTTTTTACGCCGTTTTTGTGCAGCTATGCGGGGCCTGAGAAAGCCGCATCATCGGGTCAGGATTTCGGAGGGCATGCGCGCAGACCTTCGAGTTTGGCTGCAGTTTCTGCTGGATTTCAATGGGATCTCATTTTGGCGGTCTGAGATGTGCATAGGCCCCGATTTCCAGGTCCAGACCGATGTGGCTGGATCTTTGGGTTACGGAATTTACTGGAAGGGCAGGTGGTGTTATGGCTCTTGGCCATCTGAGTGGGTGGAGAGTGGAATAACGAGGGACTTGACCTTTTTAGAACTCTTTCCGATTGTGGGGGCTCTTTGGTTGTGGTCTGAGGCCTGGTCTAATTCAGTCGTACGTTTTTGGTGCGACAACATGGCGGTGGTCCACACCATTAATAACCAATCTTCTAAGTCGGAAAGGGTTATGGGTCTTGTTCGGGCCTTAACACTGCGTGCCTTACAGTATAACATCGTTCTGCATGCCCGTCATGTTCCGGGTCTTTCTAACACCTTGGCTGATGCTCTTTCACGCCAACAGGTCGACCGTTTCAGGGCTTTGGCCCCAGGAGCGTGCGACCTGCCGGAGACCCTGCCCGAGGAGGTATGGCTGATTGGCGGGAAGAGGCTGACCGGGCCCTAGGCTTGGCTCTGGCGCCCAGGACTAGGAGGGGCTATGAGGCGGCCGTGAAGGAATTTGAGGGCTTTAGGTCTGAGTATGGCCTTCATCTTGTATGGCCGATTCCCCTGGATCATCTGAGGCAATTTTTGGTATATCTTCATAGAAAGGGCCTGGCCCCGGGCTCCATGCAGGGCAAGCTGGCGGCGCTCGCCTTTCAAGCAAAGGCGGGTGGCTACCAGGATGTGACGAATGACTTTAGACTGCGTAAAATGTTGGAGGGTTGGGCTAAGGAAGTTAGGCGTGCACCGGACGATAGAGCCCCTATAACACCGGCCATGCTTGTTAAGATTGCGGCCCAGTGGCCGATATTGTGTGCTGATGAGTACGAGGCAGCACTGTTCCATGTAGCGTCCCTGTTGGCCTTTTTCGGGGCTTTTAGGGTCAGTGAGCTCGTGGCAGCTTCTAAGACTGACCGCTCCCGGTCGGAGCTGCAGATGAGTGACGTCACCAGACGGCGGGATGGGATCTATGTGAGGGTGCGAAGGTCTAAAACGGATCAGTGGGGCAGAGGTCAGGGGGTCACCTTGGGGCCTTGTTTGGATTCTGATATTTGTCCGGTTCAGGCATTAGATGCATATTTGGTTCTTAGGGGGAAGGGAGAGGGCTCTTTGCTACTCCACAGGGATGGTAGTCCCTTGACCAAATATCAGTTTTGGAGGCTCACCAGCCTGGCTTTGGAGGGTGTGGGACTCGCTCATCTGCGATTTGGAACTCATTCTTTTCGAATTGGGGCGGCATCAACGGCTGCTGCCTTGGGTTATGGCCCGCAAGCCATTAAGGCTATTGGAAGATGGTCTTCTAGAAGGTATGCAGGGAACGCTAAGCACCAATTAACATGTTCTTTGTTTCTTTGCAGGGCCTAAGCCTGATGTTTCCAGGTGTAGGATCCTGTTCGTTGGGCATAGTTATGTGTTCTGGGCCAGGAAGCATGCCAGCCGAACAGCCTGGGGGATCAACCTGGGCTTGGGAGCTAGGGCCACGATTGAATGGAGGGGGGCGAGGGGCATGCAGTGGCACCAGTTTTTGCATACTGCCTCATCCGCTGCAGCTGGTGGACCTCCTGACATTTTGCTGATTCACCTGGGGGGGAACGATTTGACCATGCAGTCTGGCAAGTCTTTAATTGCTGATATTTTGGCAGACTTAGCCAAGTGGAGGGATAATTTTCCTGAGTCTCGGGTAGTGTGGTCGACTATTATACCTAGATTTCGTTGGAGAGCTGATTGTCCTCCTCAGAGTATCAATACTTCGAGAAGAAAGGTGAATCGGGAAGTGTGCAGGGCTGTTATTGCAGCAGGGGGTGTGGTTATCGGGCACCCCAGGATTACTTTGGCAAGACCGGAGCTTTATCGATCTGATGGGGTCCACCTCTCGGAGCTTGGCATGGAACTGTTTTTGGATGACATAATGAGGGGCCTGCATCCACTTACAGCTTGTGGGTGCGGGGGGAGTCAGGGGTCATAGCAAACTAGGCCCCTGACTGTGGCGGTAGCGCTGGGGGGTTAGAGCCGGTGAGTTAAATTCTAAGATCCCCTGTGGAGCATCCTGCTCTAATCGCTGCGGATTGAGAGGTCACAGCCTGGGGCATGGATCCTTCTAACAGGCCTTGCTTGGGCCGTGGGGAGCAGGTAAAGCTCCCTGGGGACCCAGGCAGGGGGTGGGAATTTGCCGGCCCTGCAGATCTGCTGAGGTAGCAGATCTGCAGGGGGTTTGACTCGCCCAATGCTCTTGAGTCGGAAGGGTCCGGGGAGACCCTCTGGCACCGACTCTAACCTGCGCTTCTGCAGGCCCCTCAAAGGTTTATGTTGGTGTTATGATGTTTGATTGAAGTGTTGAATAAAGTGTGGCCCTAGTTCAACCCAAGAAATGGTCTCGCGTGGTTTTTCGCCGTGGGGGGGCAATGCATGGTGAGGGAAAGGCATATGTTTTACTTGCAGAATGGGGGTAGAAAGACAGAGAAAGTCTAAAGAGAAGGTCAAGGAAACCACTTCTTCCAATATCTGTCAAACTGACACTCATAGGATTGTGGCTCTCAAGACACTGGCTGAAGCCTCAGTGAACTGTTGTGTTTCTCCCTAGCAGGGAGAAAACTCTCAGAGATGAGGAGAAAATATGAATTCATTCTGTGTGGTGTCTTTAATTCCCAGTGAATATTTTCCTTCTCATGCTTATATGGCAGTTGTTTGTATATGTATTATACCTGTACCATATGCTACTATAGCTGTACAGGACAGCCACATTCCTGTCTCTCAGTCATTAGATCACTCTCACAATTTTATGAAACTCTTTGATAACGATCTACTTCCTATGACATCACAGCACCCTGGTCTACTTTCCCACATTTGGCTGTGAAATCACAAAGAATGGAAAGCTGATAACCTAGCCCCATGACATCCTGCAGAGTGTTACAGTGTGAGACCATAGCCAGTGCTGAGCATTCACTAGAGATGGGGATGAATCAAAAATGTTGATTAGTCTTGATTTGTTATTTGTTGGGGCTGATTAATCGATCAATTGACAAATTGATGAATTTCCAGTGACAAACTGACAAACTGATGAATCAATTAATCTCTACTTTAGGTACCCCAAGGTACCTAGACAGTAGACATCAAATTTGGAGGGAAGGATCCCCTGACTCTCCTCTACAAGCTCTGAATATTTGATGAGAATTGGGATTCATGCCTCTGACTTATGTACCCCCAAAGAGGCCCAACAGAGAAACCCTTGCCTGGAGGGTATCTGGGGGTGCATAACTTAGATATAAAAATCCAATATCCACCAAACATGGTGGGATTGTAAAGGAGAGACAGGGGATACTTCCCTCCAATTTTGGGTGCCTGTAGGTAAGTTGAGGATAAAAAAAAATCTCTAAAATTCCATCAGTTTGTTTTCATTGTTTCCATTTATGATGAATACACATTGACAATATTTGATGAATTGGCGAAATTTATCAGAAAATGTGATTTGTTTTCAAATCATCATATCATCCCCATCTCTAGTTACAACATAAACATGCTTCAAACTTCACCAAATTTGAAGAGATTATAGGGGGAGTGGTCAGAGGAAGCTTTTCTGCAAGTCTGCAGTCTCTAGGTGCCTGGGGGCAGATTTTCCGGGGGGGGGCAATTTTGGAGGATGCGTAGGTCAAACATCGAAATCTTAATCAAACTAGCAGGGCTGGTGGAAGAGAGGGAGAAGTAGCATCCCTACAGATACTATGACTCTAGGTGCCTTGGGAGCAATTGTATAGCCTGACAAATTAGGGAATCAAAAATTGCTTTTAAAAATGTGTATTCCTTGGGCAGTTTCATTTATGATGAATATGAATCAATGACTTTTGATGAATTGGCCAAATTTACCACAAAATGTGATTCATTTTTATGTTTGTCCCCATCTCTAGTTATCACCGTTTCCACTCAGACCTGTATAGCTTTCCATGTACCTAAAGTCATGGTTTCTAGAGATGGCCACAAAACAAATTTATTTTTGTTTTGTTTTTTGTTTACTAATGAAATGAAAAATGAAGTGTCTTTATAAAAACAAAATGAAACAAAATGGAAATTTTCATTTTGTTCCCTTTTGTTTTTCGCTTTTTAATTTTTATTATTTATTCTGACAAGTGCTGATCTTGGCAGATCCCACATGCCAGCTGATCAGCACATGTAAAAAAAAAAAACTGCTGATCACCAACAGGGGCCCTGTGCTGGATGATTGGTGCTTGTAAAAAAACTGCCAGTTGCCGGCAGAGGCCCGCACATCAGCTGATCGTTTATGCCCATCTCTAATAGTTTCTATTGCAGAACAAACATGTAGCACAGCTGTATCACTTTGGAGCACAGGGTGGTTGGTGAATCAAATTCCATGTAGTAAGAGCTATTACCAAAGCATGTAGTGTATTTTGTTGTGAGTCTTTCTCCTGTTCTATGACAGTAGCAGCCTTCTCTCTCTCTCTCTCTCTCTCTCTCTCTCTCTCTCTCTCTCTCTCTCTCTCTCTCTCTCTCTCTCACACACACACACACACACACACACACACACACACACACACACACACACACACACACACACACACACACACACACACACACACACACACGTAGGGTGTGGGTCATTTCCCTATTTGGTCCATGATCTGCTCCTAGCAGACTTATTAACCTATCTGTGACTACCCTGTGTGAGAGTTTGCTGGGAAAATTCCAAGCAAACTGATTGCAAAATATTCTCTCTCTCTCTCTCTCTCTCTCTCTCTCTCTCTCTCTCTCTCTCACACACACACACACACACACACACACACACACACACACACACACACACACACACACACACACACACACACAGAGAGAGAGAGAGAGAGAGAGAGAGAGAGAGAGAGAGAGAGAGAGAGATGACTTTTTCAGCCAGCTCATCAGGCACACAGACAGACAAAGTGTGCCTGGCCCTTCCCAGAATGCTTGCTTATATTCATCTAATTTCATAAGCATACATTGGAGAATTAATGAAAATAGTGGTTGTGATAGGAAGCAGGTGCCCTTTATCCCTTTTATCCCTGCCTCAAAGCAAAGGTGAAGAAAAAATAGGTCGCTTCCCCTCAGATATGCCAATGTGGCAAAGACAGAAGAGTGTGCACTGCACTGAAACTTCTTCCAGAAAACATACCCTGCAAAGGAAGATCCACACAACACTGCATCATTTAATATTGAACAAGCTAAGAAGACAGTCTTTTTATACATCTAGATATTGTTTATTTTATTAATATGCGGGCAAATGAGAATATATAACTGTCACAGTATACAAAATGCATAACTTCAAAAGAAGTAGCATTATCAAGGCCTAGGACCTATAACAGGTCAGTGAAAATCTTCAAGGTTAGCGGGTCTATATATTAGTAGCTGAAAGTCAAGCAATGCAGGGAGGTTCCTCCTTCATGACGTTCAATTACTGGTTGGTTTTCTGGGAACATGAGGACTGCAGCAGTTGGAAACCAGGTGTTGGACTGCATGGATCACTAATATAAATCAGTAAAACTTTTCTTTTATGCCCTTAATGTTCCAGACTGCATTCTCATTGTTCCAAAATATGACCCATTCCCAAAGGGTGCTGTGCCTAAAATTAGCACATGCAAATAAATTTGTTTTCTAATATGATAATCTTCTAGTTGGGATTTAAAAAGCTCCAAAGGGGCAGTAAAAACAATATCATAAGTACCAATAAAATTACCATCTCATATGCATTTGCAATATAAACAAGCACATCATTTTAACTCATCTTGATTAAACATGCTTCCCCTGAATTTTAAATAAGCAATAATAGTGCTTAGCCAGAATCCACCACCTAGTACTTTGCTTGTAAAACCTTTTTCTTGTTTTATGTATTGTCTAATCAGTGCTGATTTATGTCTGGTAAATACTTGGTGTGACTGAAAGCTATTTCATTATCAGAATTAGCATCTGTTGTTCCAACAGTTGCTAAAGGTCCTGTGATGGGATTTGCATATGCATATTTTGATCAGTGTTCTGTGAAACCTTTTTCCTTCTTTCACATGTAAAGCACTGGCAGTCTTTTCAGTCTGAGGGTCAATAATAGAATAATACCTTCATTAGAGTTCAGATGTTCTCATAAACACAAGGCAATCTTCATACTTAAGATGATGTGCCTTCCTATATTTGGAATTCTAACAATGCATGTTTCCAGCTGTTAATGTTTCCAATTCAGCCCTTTGCAGATCTGCACTCTTAACATGCAGAAGTATAGGATTTTGTGAGGGTGTGTGGTTGCGCTGTTTAAAGGCAGACAGCGCACGCACCCAAAGTTGCCTGTGCCCACACTTGGCGATACTCTTGCTCATTTGAATGACTTTCCATTGACTCCCGTTATGCTCTCAAGATCCACTACACCATGGAGTTAACAGTGAATGATTTAAAGGGGGACATATTTTGGATATTTTAAAAATTGCTTGCCAGTCTTCCACCTGAAGTGAAGCGTGCTGGAAATTTAGAAAGCTTTGCAGTAGTTAACTGTGGATACTTCCTCTGCTCTGCAACTTAGCATTTCAAGGCTGGCATTTGAAAATGACAAGATTTAAATGTACCTGAAGTGTTTGTATTTAAAAGGCCATGACCATACATCAAATGGGGAGGCAGGGAGGGGAGCACTCTGTACAGAGATTAAGGGCAAGCTTTGCCCTACAGTTATGTCATTATTAAGATATTGTTATGAATAGGTCTTTCATGCCGGACTAAAATGCTACCCAATGAAATAAAACAAAGGAACAGTCATTTTTGACTCCTAAGATTATAAAAAGCTAAAGTATTAATTTAAGCCCTGCATTACAGAAAAGCTTACTTATTCTCTTGGCAGGATATATGCTTCAGAGGAAAGATGAAAGGAAAATAATTTTGACACTGTTAAAAAAGTTTGCTGTTTATATATTGCCCCATAGTATTTAAAGCTCTCTCTGGGCAGTTGACTGGCTACATATTGACCTCCCCCAACACCAAGCTGGGTACTCAATTTACTGATCTCAAGTCATTTCTGATCTGGCTACTTGAGCCTGGGGTCAAACTCAGGTTGTGAGCAGAGACTTTGACTGCAGTACTGTAGTTAAACCACCAAACCATGATACATTTTCTTCCAACATTGCATTAACACTTAAAGTCTAATACTGTACCAGGAAACCATTTAGGATCAAACTTTTTTCTTTAACTGACACCCTGGTGGGAGCCAGCTATAACTGTAACACCTAAGGTTTATGTCACACCTCTTTGTATTTGAGGCTTTTTTTTTGGCTTTTGTCATAGAACAGAGGAAGAAAAAGAAATTTAATAAGCAGGGCCATCCTGCTCTGAGCTTGGTAGCCCTTCTTTCTGCAGGCCATGCATGATACAGATTAATAGCCAGCTGTTCTGCACATTGCTGTAAATCTCCCACCTCAATGTGCATTCAGGCATGTCTAGTCAGCTTTATAGAGGAACCCAGATCTGGGGCAGGCATGATATGGGAGACTCTCTTGTTCCTCCAGAAAAGGACCCATCCATGCAGATACAAGGCTGGAAGCAACATGCAACAATTATAGCATCTACAGACTACATGTGTAAATTCTCATTTGCACTGCTCCTTGAAGATCTCCTTCTTGTGGCATCCAATTGGCTTCCTCCATTATCAGCTCAGAAAGATTCCTCCTTCAAGTGAAACATTACACACCAATTGCCCAGGATAGCACCACCAAGAATAGAATTCTCCATTGGTGTGCTGCCAGGAAATATTTGGTGGGTTCCAGCCTTTCACTTGCTCCTTGCAGTCTTTCCATAGACCCAGGGCCGGTGCTAGGTTTTTTTGCGCCCTAGGCGAGGGGCGGGGGTGGTGTCGGGGGTGGGGGGCATGGGGCGGCGGATGGCGAGGGATGGCGGCGGGCGTGGGGGCAGCAATGGGCGCAGGGGCAGCAGGCGGGCGGTGGTGGGCAGCAATGGGCGGACGGCGATGGGCGGCTGGTGGCTGGTGGCTGGTTGCTGGCGGGTGGTGGTGGGATAGACGGTGGTGGCCAGCGGCTGGGGGGTGGCAGGGGGGCCGCAGGCTGTCCAGTGCCCTCTCCATGTTGGCACCCTAGGCAACTGCCTAGTTTGCCTTAATGGAAGCGCCGGCCCTGCATAGACCATCTGGTGGTCTTTTTGCAAGAAGAGCTGTCTGTTCTGCCACAGAATCCATCCTTAAAGCCTCCCCTGTTCTGTCTCTTCTTACACCAAACTCAGAGGCCAGATCTACTTGATCTGGGACAGTCGTAAGCCTGTGAGGCTGATCTGATCCCTGAGTCTGCCTAGAAAAAAAGAAAGATTTCACATGATTAGTTTATCTTCCTTTATGGTTGTAGTACAGGCCTAATCGATAAGCAGGACTCTTCCTGCTCTCAAATATTGCAGACACCTTGACTTTGATTAAGGGAGTGAAGTTGCTTTCTTTAACTTGCTCTTTATCAGAGTGAATATTGGCTTCCATTCTATTTCACAAACTGACATGCAACTTTACTTCATTATGGGTGTGTGTGTGTTGTGTCGTTACAGTCATGACTAACTCTTTGTGACTCCATGTTCATGGAGTTTTCTTGGCAGGAATACTGGAGTGGCTTGACAGTTCCTAATCCAGGTACAGTTCTACAGCAGCTGGTACTCCCTGGTGGTCGCCCATCCAAGTACTAGCCAGGCTCAACCCTGCTTAGCTTCCGAGATCAGGTGAGATCAGATTATGGCTGTCACATATTCACAATCATCTTGCCTTATAGACTATTCTTTTAAGAAAACTTTAAGCAAAATACAAAGAGTTCTAATGAGCTATGCAAAGGAGGGGGGAAGATGAAGCCACTGCCACACAGAGAGATTTGGGAGGAAGCCCTTGCCTTGGTGAGGGCCCAGAGGATATTGCTTTCATTCCTCTACCCAGGTAATTCTGTATCATTTCAGCGTTTTCTATTAGAACAAATGGTTTGTTGTAGTACAAAGAATAAAGAGGTACATGCTTTTTGGTATTGTCTTAAGTTACTATTTCTATATTGAACACTTAACATACTCTTCAAGTTTAATTATGGGCAGGCCCTATCTGTCTTTCTGAAGGCTTGCACAGGGATATATATATATATATATATATATATGAAATGTTATATATATTCTACAGTAAGTCTATACACCTTTTATCTCTTCTGGAAACATTAAATTCCAGTTTATTTCCTCCAGTTGGAGGAAAGTGGGGGGAAACATAAATTATTAAAAGTGTGTATTTCTTCTTATTTCTGTTGCTATTGTTGCAAAAATGCTGTTCGGTTATCTCCTGGCAGGTCCGGTTTCTACCTGTAAGGAGGGAGGGAAAAGCACCAAGCACACCACAATAACCTCAGTCCGGAAATATTTATTTATCTTGCAAGATAAGGAGAACATAGGGGATTAATATCCAAAGACTATGTCTCATCGGAGGTCACATTAAATCATTCTTATATAGGATTTCTGTTACATACTTTGTTAATCTTTATCCAAACCAATATGTTTTATGTTCTGCCTACTAACAGGTGTCTTCTAAGTATTTTCTAATAATAACTAACTTAGTATTTTTAGTAATATGATCAAAGGGTAAATATAAGAGCCATTATGCTATTCTTGTCTGAGGTTAATGTTGGTTCGAACATCCCCTCCTTTGTGTAGGCATATCACAGTTTCTCCAGGTGTCCTCAAGATTCTATCTGTTCTGTTCTTTTCCTCAGTTTTTCTCATCTGTTACGCCCTCAGGACAAGTCATATCCCAGAGAATCTTTCTGCCTCCCATGGGGGAACTCAGGTGTAACTAACTTGGAGTTTCTAAATATTGTTTCTCTACAAGCAAAAGGGACATCCATATTATGATTTTGGTTCTATAACATTCTTATATATTTTACTACAACTTCTCCCCCCTCAAAATACTCTTTTAAAGGATACTTAAAGAGTATTTTCCATACTTGTTTCAAGGGTCTTAGTATGGCCCATAAAAACATTAGCAGCCCATTTATGATTGCCCATTGAACATGGGCATGGTTCTGGTACAGATAAAATGACACCCATAGCAACACTATCCATTGAAAAGTGGTAATTAGAGGAAATACCACCCTTCTTCAATATCTAACGATGAAACATTAAAGACCTCACCAAGATGGGTGAAGGTTACTACAGTATAGAAATGATTCTTAGGTTGTCTTTTACTTCACATATTATATCCCTGGGGTTTTGTAACAATTCCACAATGGTATTCTGTTTGCTGAACAGGTATGGGAGTACACAGTTCCTGAACACATTCTCCATTCATTGTGTTACTAGAATATGTGTACTTGTATACCATACACTTACAAGAATGTCTTTCTTGAATACTTTTTCTTAAATGAACACAAACCTTGTCTCCTGGTTGAAATTTAAAACAACCAGGATAACCATTTACCGGATTTCTCCAATTAGTTAAACACATTCCTTTTTGAAATCTCCCATAGACCCCAGACACTTGAATGAAGCCTTTGGGTTTTTCTTTTGTAGAATGAAATGGGCTCATGGGGGCAGCCTGGAATAGGGATGCAACTCCCATCATGGGATGTGCAGGATAACATGCTGGGCTATCTGGATACATTGTGACATAGGCCATGATTTATTTTTTTATTTTATTTATTTATTAAATTTATATACCACTCCATCTAGCTACACAGCTACTCTGGGTGGTTTAACAAACTGAACAGAAATCAAACCATAAACAGTAAAAAAATATATAATAGATAAGCACAAGTATATAAATAAAACACTATAACTAGTAAACAATATATAATAACAGCATAGAACAGGAGCAAGATGGACTACAGCTAGAAGCAAATAAGTATATAATAGCAATCATAATTAGAACAGATTAATATCTGGGGAAATCCTTTTAAAATAGCCACATCTTTAGATGCTTCTAAAGACTGGGAGGGAAGGTGCCAGACAAATCTCAGCAGGAAGTTGGTTCCAGAGCCGAGGGGCCGCCACTGAGAAAGCCAGGTTTCTCGTCCAAGCTTTACGGGCCTCCTTCAGTGATGGCACCCTCAAATGTCCTGCCTCGATTGGATAGTAAAATGATAAAGACATTTTCAGCAAGTCTTTCTGTGTCCCATGGGGAACTCAGGTGTAACTAACTTGGAGTTTCTAAATATTGTTTCTCTACAAGCAAAAGAGACATCCATATTATGATTTTGATTCTATAACATTCTTATAGATTTTACTACACTATTATGTTCGCAGTTGTTTGTGAATTATAAACTTTTGGAAAGACACTCAAGGAATGAGAAGGATCTAATTCTATCTATATTTGTCTTGATACAGCTGTTTGAGCTGCTTACTCTAAATTACGCTCTACTAAATTAAATGAGTGTTACATCTCAGTAAATATGCATAAGAAATTGATGTGTTTGTACTTATTGGAAAGCAGAACTTGGCAGAGTGAATTTCTTGAACTACAGCTCCTACAGTCTCTCTGCCAGTAAAGTCAGTGGCAGTTCCATCACAGGGATTTGGAATGGTGTTCTTTATTTATTGAAAATTTATTCATGTTCTGCTATGAATCTCATTCCCAATATAGCTTAGCAGCGAAACCAAACAACAGGTAATGAGGTGAGTGTGTGCTTGAGAATGAAGAATCAAATAAGTCAACAAAAGTTAAGCTAACATATGTTCTGATTATAATGAAATATTCAGCTTTAAAGATGGATATGAAAAGAAAAACAAAATGCTGTTTTGTCATTTTGTTAGGTAACAATTTACTTCATTACCTAATGAAATGGTAGGATGTGTTTTATTTTGTTTTGTGATGAAACATCATCCCCCCACCCCAGGATGAAATTATTAGTCCTAGAGGAAATGGCCGGGGAGCAATTCTAGGTAAGCCCCCAACATTTGGAAAGGTTTGGGGTTCAGGGGCCTGAGTTATGAGGTTTCAAATCTCCTAGGAAAAAATCTTTCTATTGAAATTGGGAGCCAATCTGCCGTGGCGCTACGCTCACCCACGGCTTGGCTTTGGAAGTTTCATTTCCAATAGAAAGATTTTTGCCTAGGGGCACCCCCTTTGGCACTTCATAACTCAGCCCCTGAACACCAAACCTTTCCAAATGTTGGGGGTTTACAGGGAAAATCCAAACTTGAAGCTGAGCAATACTGGTGCTGAAACATGCTCATGAATTACTATTTTGGAGTATATTAAAAACATGCACACTAAAATAGTAATTATTGCAAGATCATGGGGGTTCAAGTTTGGAATCTTCCCTGTAAACCCCCAACATTTGGAAAGGTTTGGAAGCTCCAAATGGGGTGGCCATAGGAAAAATTCTTTCTATTTGGATTCACAATGGAAGCCAAGCCACAGTGGCCTAATCGCTCACCCACCGCTTGGCCTCCGAATCCAATTACAGAGATTTTTCCTAGGGGCACCCCCATTTGGAGCTTCATAACTCAGCCCCCTGAAGTCCAAACCCTTCCAAATTTTGGGGGTGCAAAGGGAAGAGCTTGTGAAAGCTCCCCTGCCATTTTGGTCTTTTAGGACCCAGGGGAGCATAGTGTTTCATTTCATTTATCTTGTGTTTCCCGTGCATTTCCCCTACAAATCAGGTATCACTGTGCCCCCTGTGGGAAATCCCTGTAATATTCTTGTGGATCTATTGGATGGGGTCTTTTTTGCCATCAACAAAAAGCAAAAGCAAAAGAGCTGTCTCATAGCAGGATTAACAGAAACCCAATATATGTGATCAAATGTCAGTATTTATTTCTACGCACCATCACTGGTGACTTTATATTATTCCCCTCTCCCCATTTTATTATAAAAACAACCCTTTAAGTAGATTTGATGGAGAAGTATTGACTGACTTAAGGATACCATGTAGGCATTGTGCTTGAGTAAGAATCTGACCTTGTGTTTCCCTATTCCATATCCAACCCTCAATCTATTATGCCATACTGTATTGGGTTCCTACGATCAGTACTTATTGTACAAATGATTCCAAGGTTGAAATAAATTGGTTGCAATATGAAGCAACAATTAATGTGCTTGATTTGCATAATATGAACAGTTTATTAAATTAGAATAGTCTGCAAATTTAAATAAAATGCAAATTAGACTCCAAATTGTTAATTTGCATAATGTATTTTTGTTATCTACTGTCAAATCAGAACCAATTTATAGCAACATTAATAGGGCTTTCAAGGTAAGTGAGACATTTAAGGAGTGGTTTTAACTATCTCACATACCCCAGTGTGTTTCCATGGCCGAACAGAAATTCCACACCCCTGGGTATCCTAATGCTGAATTTGGAGAACAGGAATATAGTAATTGGAACAATGTAGTAGTAACTGGAAGGATATACTTTCTGCAACCCTTCAATAATTGTATTGCAGAAATAAAGTTTATTTTAACTAGGAATTAGTTTTGGGGCTTGAAAAATTGTGTGTGGTTTTGATACTGAAAAGAATGAACTCAGATGTCTTCAGTAGACATGGGCACGACTTGGCGAAATTCTCGTTTCCGTTTCTGTTCCTCGTTTCCGTTACGCAATGGAAACAGTAACAACAATTATGCCGTCAGAACTCAAACTCAAACCGATAAAAGAAAAATTGGGTCTGATTTGTGGTTGTCGTTCATGGCATTGCGGCGATCACGCAATGCCAAGTGGCACAGAAAAAAAAGTTAAAAAAAAACCCGATTCCCGGCCAAAAAAGCAGGCGGAAATATGCCTGCCTGAGTGAGGGCACCTACCAGAGGGGTGGTTTCTGGGGGGGGTCCCCGGCCTCCCCCCTCCTGTCCTGGGCTGCTCTGGTGGGGGGCATCCTTGTCGTCTCGCCATGCCATGTTGTGCGGGGGGATCCAAAATGACGACCGCAAATTTTTTTTTGAAATCATGGTCCAAAAACCCACCAAAGCACCAGACAGAAACATGCAAAAATTAGGTATTTTAACTGCCTGAATTTTTACAGTAGCAGCAGTGGGTTTTTCTTGCAATAAACATCTGTTGCCAATCCCATTGATTTTATTTTAATTTTATTTTTATTTTTTTACACCTGTGCAATGATGGACTGGCCATGGGATGGGACCATGCCAATTTTTGGAGCCATTCCACCAATCACATGGCCACTTGGCCAGGTTTTGACTGAGACTTCTGGGAACACATCACGCCGATTCTGTATAACCTTCACTGGTTACCAGTTGCTGCCCGAGCCCAATTCAAAGTGCTTGTTTTGACATATAAAGCCCTAAACGGCTTAGGACCTAGATACCTGAAGGACCGCCTCCTTCCATATGAACCTACCCGGCAACTAAGATCTAGTCAGAGAGCCCTCCTGAAAGAGCCATCCCTTAAGGAGGTGAAGGGGATGGCTTGCAGGAATAGGGCTTTTTCAGCAACTGACCCCAGACTTTGGAATGCCCTCCCAAATGAGACTCGCCTGGCACCGACGTTGATATCATTTCGGTGCCAGGTAAAAACCTTCCTATTCCAAAAGTTTTTTAACTAATGATTGGGGGACCTGATGGCAATTTTTAGTGGTGTGCTTTTAATGTACTGTATTTATTGTATTTACTAGTTTTTATTGTTCTAATTTTATTGTATTTTGATGTTTTAATTGTTTTGATTGTGAGCCGCCCGGAGACCTTTGGGTAGTGGGTGGCATACAAGCTATATAAATAAATAAAATAAATAAATAAATAAAATGTGCCAGTCGGGCATAAAAAGCCCACTATAACCCTAGCCCTAGCCCTAACCCTAACCCTAACCCATACGCCAGTACACTGTCCTTCTTAGTGGGTCAGAGGCACCCAGAGGTGCAGCCCACTAACTCACCCTAACCTTACCCGTAATAACTCTAAGCCTAGCCCTTGCCCTAACCCCAACCCTAAGCCAGATCTGTACTCGCATTGCACTACATGCAAGTACACTGTCCTTCTTAGTGAGTCAGAGGGCACCCAGCAGAGGCATTCTTCTCTCACCTCGCTCACAGTCCAAAGTTCCAAAAAACTCCAAACCTGTACGCCAGTATGCTGTCCTTCTTAGTGAGCTAGAGGCACCCAAAAGAGAGGTGCCTCTGCCAGTGCCACTTGGTACGCAATGGCTACACGGTCATGTACCCTTCCTTTTCCCTTTTTAGGGGGCCAGAGGAGGCATCCACCCCAGAGAGGTGCCTCCAGGAGCCTGCTAAATGCCTTCCCTTCATAGCGGGCCAGAGGAGGCACCCACCCCAGAGAGGTGCCTCCAGGAGCCCGCTACCCTACCCCCCCCTAAACCACTACTAATGACAGATGACAAACGAAACAACAAATTTTTGAAAAATTTCACGACAAATGGAAACGAGCCGAAACGGGCCTGCTCCGACACACGACAACTCGAAATGTCATTTTTCCTGGTCGTGCCCATCTCTAGTCTTCAGTTCTATGTGTGTTTGTTCTGTTCTGATAGGTTATCAAGTTCAAATTTAAAGCAATTTTTTTTAAAAAAGCAATAACTTATAACCCACGAAGTAGTTCATGTCAGTTTTAAATCTGCCCGGCCTTGCAACTGAAGAAAAAGATCTCCCTCAGATAATATGGAAGATACTGGAGCATGGATTGGGAGAGAAGCATTTCTCTGCTGCTTAATTAAAAAACAAGGTAAAAAGACTGGAGCATCCACAAACAATAGCAGTATAGGAGAGAGCACTCTCAGGATGCTGAGAAAAATAGTTTATTAAAAGAGCCCAACGCGTTTCGGCCAAAAATGGCTTTCTTCAGGGACTTTTCACTGTAGAAAAAGATAACATTTAAAAGACATATTGTCAGAGTAATCTATATATGAACAACATACAAAAACATTTCATATCAAATGCACAGTTAACACTTTGAATACTAAAACAGCATAGATAATGGTCAATGGGACACTTTAAAAACAGTCTAACCTGCAGCCTCAGACCACTGACTAACTTGCAGTCACAACATTCTAGGCATTTTACAAATTATGCTGTTCTAAGGGAACAACCGTATTGGACATGGCATGCACATATTTTATACAACTTCAATGGTGTTACTCTAGTCTGTGAGGAGGAGTGATAATAGCAGATACAAGAACCTCTTAACTGTTTGCCCCACTGCTTTCACATATAAGGTAGCACACATATGCTTGCATATATGTGGATGTTATCCACAACTACTTCCAAACAACTTATCTGAAACAATATTTTCTTCTCTGTATGTCTTGACACTCCAGATACAAAATGAATTATAAAAAAGAAGAGAAAATACATGAAGCAAGTACTTATACCCAAGGGACATTTTACAGACACTATTCTCAATGGATTCCTTTAAAACAGATACAAAGTTTTTTCAGTCATTTATCTGTGTATTCCACTTGTTACCAAACATTCTCTTATCTTTCTTAGTACTCTCACTTCATCATCCACTGTTTAATAGGACAAAAATACTATTTTTATTTTACATGAATGCTATATTATAATATACACCACCAACCTGTGCTCAAAGAAACTCTGGGAACAGCTTAATGTCTTGCTTCTCATATGTATGCTAGAGTCTGAGCTGAATAAACATATAGGTAAAGCAGCTACTATGGTTTCCAGACTAACAAAGAGAGTATGGCTCAATAAGAAGCTGACAGAACATACAAAGATACAGGTCCATAAAGCTTGTGTACTGAGCACACTTTTGTATTGCAGTGAGTCTTGGACCATCCATGCCCGACAGGAAAGAAAACTTAATACCTTCCATATGCACTGTCTTAGGTGAATATTCAACATTACCTGGCACAACAAAGTTCCAAATAGCATAGTCCTGAATCGAGCTGGAATCCCTAGCATGTACACTTTATTGAAACAGCGATGCCTACGCTGGCTTGGACACGTTGTTAGAATGGATGACGGCTGAATCCCAAAAAATCTTCTATATGGAGAACTAGTGCAGGGAAAGCGCCCCAGAGGGAGACCAGAGCTGCGGTATAAGGATATCTGTAAGAGGGACCTGAAGGCCTTGGGAATGGACCTCAACAGATGAGAAACCCTGACCTCCGATCGCACTGTCTGGAGGCAAGAGATACAGCATGGTCTACATAAATTTGAGGAGGCATTTGTCCAACAGGCAGAGGAAAAGAGGCAGGCACGGAAAGAAAGAAACTCAAGGACCTGGCAAGAAACAGAATACATCTCTACCCAGTGCGGTAGAGACTGCCATCCCCGAATTGGTCTATTTAGTCACACTAGGTGTTGTTCTTAGGATCTCTACTCCAGGCATGATACCATAGTCTTTTGAGACTGAAGGATGCCAATGAATATATGTGAAAGCAGTGGGGCAAACAGTTAAGTGGTTCTTGTATTTGTTATTATCACTCCTCCTCACAGACTAGAGTAACACCATTGAAGTTGTATAAAATATGTGCAGGCCATGTCCAATACGGTTGTTCCCTTAGAACAGCATAATTTGTAAAATGCCTAGAATGTTGTGACTGCAAGTTAGTCAGTGGTCTGAGGCTGCAGGTTAGACTGTTTTTAAAGTGTCCCTATAATACTCAGTGATTTTTACATTGACCACTATGTATGCTGTTTTAGTATTCAAAGTGTTAACTGTGCATTTGATATGAAATGTTTTTGTATGTTGTTCATATATAGATTACTCTGACTATATGTCTTTTAAATGTTATCTTTTTCTATAGTGAAAAGTCCCCGAAGAAAGTCATTTTTGGCCGAAACGCGTTGGGCTCTTTTAATAAACTATTTTTCTCAGCATCCTGAGAGTGCTCTCTCCTATACTGCTATTAATTAAAAAACAAGCCTACTTCTGTATCAACATCACAATGCAATAGCTATCCTGTCATATTGTATTGTGGAGCAGGTACCAAGCAATAATTTTATTGATTTGTTCATTATTTTGCATGTTTCCTCCCCAAGCATTTTGCAATGTGTTAGTGGATTGTGCTTTAATTGTATCCTCATTGCGACCTTGTCAGATAGACTGAGGTCAACAAGTTCACACATATCACATCTACTATATTTTAAGATGGCTTAATTTGTTTTCACCAACACAATTTTGCACTGAACTAGGGCTAGATTATGCTCACATCTCCAACATTAAAAAAACAACATAGAATGATCAAAGGGAACAGATAGTCAAACATTTTGCATACGTTTGGTTTTCATGGCAGCAATATTTAACTGGAATCAATTCTTCAGGTCCATTGTGGTCTGCGGATCTTCAGCATTGCTCTTAATTACTTAAGTGTTAGGGGAAAATCATTGAACAGTGATGTCAGGATTGTCCCCAAGAGAATAATAAAATAAAACAAGTAGGTCAGTTCTGTTAATAAAAGTGTCAAATATCATTAAGACTGCCATCACCACAGAGAGCGTGCCTATTATCAATTTTCATTGTGGTTACAATATATATTTTATAGTTCTGGATATTGTTCTCCTGCATGTCTTGATGGGGCTTTGAGAGCTAAACCTATTCAGGTTATAAATGCCTTCATTTATATTATAAAATGTAAACTTCACTACATATAGTTTGAATACCAAAAAGGAAAATAAGTAGTGTCACAGAGATTATAAGTGAGCATTCCCTTGGGTGTGCATGTACACAAATTTCTCAATTTCACTAAGATTTTCTCCTAAGTAAGGAAATAGAAGACTGCAGCCATAGAGATTCAAAACTCTGAGGCATAGTGACTCTACCATATGTACACCTATGACTCTGACTACATGAATCCATTGGAAACTGAAGTGCTTAAGGTATCATTTGTTTCTTCTGCAGTGCCAGTCCACAAAAGGAAAAATCATAATGTAAAGTACAATGGATTTTGTACAGAAGTATGAAAACCGTTGTACTGTGTTGTTTACAGCACTGGACCCAGGAAACCTGGGATCAAATCCCTGCTTGGTTGCTGTTGTGAATGCAGTGTGTGCAGGAGGAGAGCCAGGTACACTGCCTTGTGAGATAGATAGATAGATAGATAGATAGATAGATAGATAGATAGATAGATAGATAGATAGATAGATAGATAGATAGGAATGGACCCTTGCATAACAAACGGTTTGTATAACATAAAATCTTTAGAACATAAAAATTTCCAGAGATAGGGGAAATTTGCTTAACAGAATCATCTATGAGGCAAATCTGTACAACATAAAAATGGTCGCCATTTTCAGTGCATTCCCATGGGAAATTTGTATAAAGGAAAATCTGTTTAACATAATTTCATTTGGAATGAATTAATTCCTTTATACAGGGTACCACTGTAGATAGATAGATAGATAGATAAGAACATAAGAACATAAGAAGAGCCATGCTGGATCAGGCCAAAAGCCCATCTAGTCCAGCTTCCTATATCTCACAGTGGCCCCACCAAATGCATCGGGGAGCACAAGAGACTAGATACCATTCCCCTACATTTGGCCCTTGAAGTACCCTGGTTTTAAGCCTGGAGATTACACATCTCCATCATGGCTTGTAACCTGTGATTGACTTGTTTTCTCCAGGAATCTGTCCAATACCCTTTTGAAGGCATCCAGGCCAGAGGCCATCACCGCATCCTGTGGCAGGGAGTCCCACAGACTAACAACACACTGGGTAAAAAAATAATTTGTTTTTTCTGTTCTCACTTTCCCAGCCCTCAATTTGAGTGGATGGCCCCTAGTTCTGGTATTTTGTGAGAGGGAGAAGAGCATCCCTCTATCCACTTTATTTATGCCCTCCATTATTTTTATGTCTCTATCATATCCCACCTCAGGCACATTTTTTCCAGACTAAGGAGCCCCAAATGTTTTAGCCTTTCCTCATAAGAGAGGTCATTTTAGTCACTCTCTTCTGCACCTTTTCCAGTTCCATCATGTCTTTTCTGAGATGTGGTGACCAGAATTGTACACAATATTCCAGGTGCAGCCTTACTATCATTCTGCACAATGGAATCATAATGTTGGCTGTCTTATTTTCAATCCCCTTTTTGATCATCCCTAGCATGGAATTGCAGGATGAAGATAGATACATAGATAGATAGATAGTAAAAGTAGACACGAAACAGAAAACTGATGATTCACTTGGTTTTGTTTCAGGCCCACCCTCGGATCGGTTCGGGTTCAGGTTCGTACAAATTTTAAAAAATTCGTACGAAGCTGAACTGAACCAAACTCGGCTGGGTGGCAGTAAACAGTCCTGCCACCATGGTTTATTTTTTTTCATTGCCGACAATGTGGCCCCAGGGGCTGGGTTGGTACTTTTTAAATTTTCTTTATTTATTTTTTAACATTTTACAGTGCTGACCATGGGACTCCCCAGCTGGGTCGGCACTTTTATTTATTTATTTATTTATTTATTTATTTATTTATTTATTTATTTATTTATTTATTTATTTATTTATTACAGCCTGTTTTTGTTTCTTCACAGCTGAGAGGCTCTGGCTTGGTGCCAGCACCTCTCGAGCTTGCTTCCAGGCAGCCAGGGTGCACCATTTTTTAATTTTAATTTTTATATTTTTTAAAAATTACTGTACCAACTATGCAGCCCCCAGGGCCGGGTCGGCGCTTTTTAAATGTTTTAATTTTTAAAAACATTTTACAGTGCCGACCATGGGGTTCCCCAGTCGTGGTTGGCACTTTTTTTTTTACAGCCCTGGTGCTGGGGTTGTTATTTATTTATTTATTTTACTCAGAGCTGAGAGGCACTTGCTACCCTGGGAGGCTGGGGGGGGGTGCCATTTTTATTTATTTATTTATTTTTATTTCCAGGACCCATCAGGAGTCTACTGTGCAGGAAGGTAAATGTCCCCCAAACAAAAAATGAAATGAATGAAACGGAAATTTCCGTTTCGTTTCATTTCATTTTTCTTTGATGGGTTGGTTCATTATTTGTTTTGTTAGCTAACGAAATGAATAACGAATACTAAAACAAATTAAAAATTCATTTCATGCCCATCTCTAAAAGATAGATAGGCAATTTCTTGCCTTAAACTGCATCTCCATATCTCCATCGCCCCATCTCCATCACTCCTGCAGGCAGCAGTCGCAAGATTTATCCATATTGGACCACCATTACCAATATGAGTCCCTGCAGTATAAAACCTTCAGGTTTTTCAGAAGCAGTCCAGTAACACCATTATATCCTAAAGTGATTGTTATTTGCTGCTAAATTTATTGGTAAAATTCTTCCCATCTCTGGCATTTGTGGCAAGTCTCTTCTTCCTAAATACTTAGAAGGCCATTTTTTTTTGTTGATTGTCTGTCCTTTCTTCTTCTGAGTATTATCTGAGAAGACAGCACTGCGGCTCTCTCAAAGAGAGAGGGGCAGTGGGTGGCAGGGGGCAGGGCAATGGGGGCAGTGGTGGGCAGGGTGGTGGCAAGAGGGTGGCAGGGCGGCGGGGTGGTGGGTGGCGGTGGATGGCGGGGGCAGCAATGGGCACAGGGGGCAGCGATGGGCGTGGGGTGGTGGGTGGGCAGGCGGTGGTGGGCAGTGATGGGCGGATGGCAACGGGCGGCAGGCAGGCAGTGGGGGGACGGCGGTGGCCAGCAGCGGGGGGGCAGCAGGGGGACAATAGGCAGTCCAGCGCCCTCTCTCCATTTTGGTGCCCTAGGCAACTGCCTAGTTCACCTTAATGGAAGCGCCGGCCCTGGGTGGGATGATGTTTATGAGTTGCTAAACACAGAGAGGGCAGCTCTGGCCAAAGTCTTGGGACTTGCTTGGTTGCAAGGAAGGGGTAAAAAAAAGTACCCCTGGCACCTTCCCCAGTGATCCTCACATGTTTATGCCCCTCTGCAGGATGAAGGAGGTTGACAGTAAGAATTAATAAAAAGTAGTCTTAGTTAGCCTCATCACCTGTGTCTGTCTCTTTATTCTGGGTGTAGGAGGGCAATGTCCAGATCCTTAGAGATGGGCCATGAATTAAGGGCCATGGGAGGGCGGAAATATCCGTCAAAGAACAATTGAAATTCAACTGCATTGAACGGAAAAGTCCAAGGATTTATTTCAAATTTCAAGCTGTTTGAACAGAGTTTATATAGAAGGTGTAATTTCCTCCTCAGTTGGCCTATGCTTTAACCTTTAATAGGTCACAGGTGCATAGCTAAAATGTACACAGTGGAACTTCAGAGGGTGGATATGCTCATGGGCAGTTTAGGTGCTCCCCAGTGTTTTTTTTTCCACTGCTGGCAGATATTAGAGCTAGCAGCAAAACACAGCTGAAGGGCAAGGGATTTTATTCTACGCCACCCTGAAAACACCCACACTGACTTAATTCTTCAACAGCCACAAGCAGTAAAAACATAGTTGTAGTATATACATGAACTCATTCATGTATATACTACAAAAAAAAAAAAACAAATACAAAAAACCTGGTGAAGTCCATGTGTTTAAGATTTATGATGCATACATGCAGCCCCAGCCAAATACTTCACATCAGCTCTCTAAACAACTCTGAATGGCAGTATATTTTCCACCTGTATGAAAGATACTTGTAAGGCCATTGCTAGCATATACTTGTACTGCAGCTATGCCCATTTTCAATCAACATTTCTGAATCTAAAAATGATGTAATTGCCAGCAGCATAGGATTCAGAGTGAGATGATGATGATGATGATGATGATGATTGGCATCATTTTGAACTACAAACACCATAATTCTCCATTCTGGGAGTCCTAGCTAAAAGTAGGGTCTTCTACTTTTTGGACAGGTAGGCTCACTCTTTTTTGGTTCTTTCCCAGTGAATGTGATCACTGGAAATGTGCCCAAAGTCATCTTCTATTGATTTGCCAATATTATGAAGTGATTCAAATGGCTCCATTAGTACACCAAAATGTGCGATATCACATGAATCAAATCAATTCAAAAGGAAAGGAAAGGAAAAGTATTCCCCTATCTCTTAAATGGCTGGCTCAAAAACTATCTGCAGCTAGACCCACCATGGTGTACTGGGCTGCAGGCAGGCCTTCAATTGGATCTTTCAGAGATGTATATTAGGCATGTCCAATAGGTATAAACTACAGATGGGGATGAATTGAAAAATAAACCATGTTTTCTGATGGATTTGGCCAATTTGTCAAAAATTGACAATCTCTATTCATTATAAAATGGAGTCCCGCAGTGAATACAAAGTGATGAATTTATTTATTTATTTATTTATTTATTTATTTATTTATTTATTTATTTATTAGTATTTTTATCCCACCTTTCTCCTTGGAAAAGGACCCAAGGCGGCTCATAGTAATAAGGGACAATATACAGTCCAGTGCAGTTAAGACATATTCAAGTTTAAGAACAGGGAATTGAGGGGTATCTTAGAGCAGAAGAAGATAACATTAAAGCTAAAAGAGAATGCAAGCAGTTAAGAAAATAGTATAAATTTCATGTAATCATGTACAGTAGACTATCTAAAAGTTATGAAGGATGGGAACTAATATTTTATAACATATTCTTTTTATAGCATTTTAATAAGGAAGATGAACCAATTGATCCTTTCATACTCTTCATGCACATAGACAGAAATGATTATCAGTGGGGGTGGGTGAGTATTTTGCATGTTTTGAAACCCCAGAAAACCAGTTCTTCATGTGGAGAACACCTGAAACAAAAGGAGTTCTCTATCCATCTTCAGATGCATCATCAATCATATCCAGGAGTAGCAACAAAACAAGCAATGGAGGAAAGCACGTCTGGCTCACACCCCTTTACTACTTTACCAAGCTTGCTGAAGTTTGTGTTGTGATGTTGCCACTACACATCTCCCTCCCTCTCTTAAATAGTTAGTAACACTTCCCTATTGGATAGGCAGAGTTTGGCATCTACACTACCTTTCCTCGGGTCTTCAAAAAATGAGCTATTTAGCTGTTGAAGTAACTGGATGATTAAATAAATATCTGGATCATTGTGGGCTGGAGAAACTCCTGCCATTGCTGTTAAAGCACCAGAAGTGAAGCAAAATAAAATAGGGGAGGGGGTTCTCAAGCCCTAGTAGGTTACAAGCTACAGAGCTAATGTACTCCGCTTTAAATCTGATAAATCACAAGGCCTTTCCCACTCATTCTAAACTCTATTGTTCTATCTATTTGTTTCTATGGTAAGTCATAAGACTTATTTGAAGCAAGAGTAGCAGATACAAGTTCATCCGGTAAAATAAAATGAAAATACTGTTTTTCAGTTTTTTCCTAACTTGGAGCTCAATAGCAGTCAGAGGTTCCCTTCAGGTGATGACATTATTATTAGTCACTTAATGGTAATTCTCAACACTAAAGCGGTGTAGCAAACTGCTTTCAATTACAGTCCTCCTTTGTGAGAGAAGGTCATCGATATGCTGACGAAGCTACTGAATAATTTGCCACTTTCATGATGGTGAGAAGAGAAAGAGTGGGAAGAAATGACCTCTGAGGGCCAAGGATGAGCTCATTACCATGGGGCCATGGTGCAGTTTACACCCTAATTGTCTTCCTTATATGAGGCTAAAAATCATATTTATCAAGTGGTTCAGGAAAAAGGAATCAAATTCCTTTCAAGTGTTAAGGAGTCAGAAATGAAAAGAAAATAAATAGTTTTGAAATTGCCTGAGGCAGAGATGGACTTAGCTTTGGGCAGGGGGAAAATAGATTTCTTGTAATGACTTGTAAAGAATGTAGGATTTGTCCTGACTCTTTTCTGATCTTGTTATACTTGCAAGCAAAAGGCAGCTGAGAAAGAACATATAATTTCCATATATATTGAGTGCATTTCAGAGAATTAAATATAAGACCAATTTAAATTGACAGGATTGGGGTACACTCCATGGGAGTGTAGGGAGGGAAGAGATCTTTGGCCTTCCTGATGTTTGGGGCTATAATTGAGTTATGCTGGTTGTAAGTGGTGGGACACAAAACAGGGAGTGCCAGGAGTTTCCCACCCCTATTGTTTCATATGCAGCCCATCTTCAACCATAAGTGGGCCCTAACAAAGACAGGTGGCCCCAACCTCCATTCCCAGTGCCACAAATTTTCTACCAGAAGCTTCAAAGAAACAAGGATGTATTAGAACTTGGGCAGGAGTTTCAACAAAGGCCAGCTTTCATTCTGGGATTGTTCCATACCCCCGGTTAACTGCACTGGGATAGATTATTCTCTAGTTCAGCTTACTGATGGACACCACACAGTGCTGAAGCAGGAGGTCTGGAGAAGCAAGGTCCTGCATGTCCATGGTGAGGGTGAGGAACATGGAAGATGTGATGCCTCAATGGGGTCTGAGATGGCAGCAGCAGCAGCTGATTATGCTGAAGTGTGAGAGTAAGGTTCAAGGTTTGAGTTTATCTTCAATTCTTCATTCTGTCCTCTGCCTTATAGATGTTATTTGTAGCCATATCCTAAAACCATCATCTCTGTATTTCTGCAAAGCACCACCACCTCCTCTTAACCTTTGAGATGTCTTCTGCAGAGATGGGCTTCTAAACTGAATGGCAACAGGATGCGTCCAAACCACAAAAAGTGTATAGCAAATTCAAATTGCATACTAAGACATCTCAGATCTTAAAATATCTTGGTTTTGCACCTTTGTATTCAGCTTTTGAAACTCGCTATTAAGATAGGAAGAACAATGCATTAAGAAATTAATGATCTTTAATATTGCTAATGCAGATGGGAAAGTATCACTGATACTTGTGTTAGGGGAAAATAACATATATGAAGCTTGGTTGCGTTAGGGGAAAAGAACATATATGTAATGAAGTCACATGCTTTCCACTGCAGCAAATTGTAACCAATACTGAGTTTGTTCTTTGCCTGTTTTCTGTATGCGGAAGAGTATTTAAGACTGGACATTCCATACAGAAAGTTGTCCCTGTGTCCAGGCACTCCTCGTGCACAAGGTATTCTGAAAGGATCCTCTGAAAATAGATCTGCATTCCCAGGAGTCCAGTTTGTTGTCCATTTTATAGCAATTCTCATTGAGGATCAGCCACATTCAAATGTGTGCTGACAGAAGTTGACACTGGCACTCCTTCTGTTTCTTCCTCCTCTAGCACTTGAACTACATCAGGGTCAGCTTCCCCAGATCTGAAACAAGGTCTTGCGATCCTTGCCTCTGGCAATTATTCACCCAGTAGTGCAGGTGTGACAGTGGCCTTGGGTATTGGTGTCTCTCCCCTTCTTACTTAGGCACTTCTGACAAGACCATCAGTCAGGAACCTTTATAATATGGTCCCATTCATCCTCCAGCTCTGGATTTTCCTCCTCAATCTCTTCCATGTTACAGGCTTCACCTACTGTAGCCTCTCCTGGGTATCCCTCCTTCCAGCTTCCTCTTCTTCCCTGCCTGAAGAGACTTCCTCCCATATCCCTCCTCCCCAGCTTGGCTTCCACATCCTCCAGAATGACTTTTACCTCTGCACTTTCCCCTTGGTTCTCTAGGGGTCTCTCTTTGTCTTTCCCACTGCCTACACTAGCCAACACTGCGTCTTCTGTTTCCTCTGAGGAGCATCTATGTGTGGATCTGGTGATGCCCAGACCTTTGGCTAACAAGCTACTATTTCCACTGGAGTCTCCATGCCACTACTCTTCCTGGGATCTGAGCTGGGGCTAGGTGGCTCACCTTGGGCACCCTCACTTGGCGCCCCCTCACACCATAGTAAAAATGCTACTTCCTTGTGTATGCAACATTTACAATCCCAAATATTGTTTACATTTCACCTTAAAAGGACTAATGCACAATCTGACATTCTCCGTGGGAAGATCTTCTACCCAAATGATGCTAATCTGCTTAAACATGCACAGAGAGTGTGTAATATGGAGCAAACAACATGCATTGATATCAATGGCATTTGCTCAGTTTTAACTGTCATATTTATTTAAGACCAGCAACAAAGAAACAACGTGCTGAGGTCTTAATAAACATTAGAAGCAGCTGTGAGTTACTGGTGGCGAGATATAATATCAAAAGAGAACCTCATGAATAAATAACCTCCAAGGTTGCTTCAGCTCAGTATGATAGCAATATTACAATAATAAACAATAGTCTAACTTAATTAACATACAGCTGTATCAGAAAAATAGCTCTGGTATGATGTATTTAGATCCTGACCACTAGCTATAGAATCAACTTTTAAAAAGTCACTCTGAATAAAGTCAACTGAGCCTTCAGTCCTTTGATCACCTCCTTTGGATTAAATTCCACTGGCCTGGATGTGATTTCTTCACCTAAACATGTTTGGAATTATGCTACCACCATGCAGCAGCCTTAAGGAACAAGGGCCTGGTCACAACGGAAATGTCAGAACTAGCAATTTTAGGGACATTTTGGCTTCACTGAGGGAAATCTAAGGAGTACAACAATCTATGGGACTAGAACACTCCATCAGCATCATATTGCACTGGATCTCTTGGCTTGCTATTGTGCAAGTAGAAATTACCTGCTTTAACGACATGGATTTCCTCCTGTGCAAAGAGGTTAAGGTTCCCTTCTTGTACATCAGTGGTTCTCAACCTGTAGGTCCCCAGATGTTCCTGGACTGCAATTCTGAGAAATCCTGGCCAGCTCAGCTAGTGATGACGACTTCTGGGAGTTGCAGTCCAGCAACATCTGGGGACCCACAGGTTGAGAACCACTGCTGTACATGATCCTAAGATGTTAGGCCTCTCACAGAGTGGGTCATGGTGTGACTCCATGTTGTTCTAGCTAATGTAATGGTATATGGATCTTTCAAGCTATAGATGACCACTGTCCTGTTCTGGCTCATTGGTAGTGTTGTCATCAGCAGTGGCAGATTGCTACTAATTTAAGTGTTCATGCTTTTGAACTAAAGCTGTGCACACAATCTAAAATAGAAGCAAGGACTCTTTATTTGGTGGAAATCTAATTAAGAAGAGCTATGGAACAGGATATTGGGAATGGTAACCCACTTCAGACTCTCTTCAATTTCTACCTAGAAAACTCTAAAAAGGGACATTATAATTTGGAATCCACCTGACAGCATATTCACACACACACACACACACACACACACACACACACACACACACACACACACACACACACACACACACACCTATATCTATCTATCTATCTATCTATCTATCTATCTATCTATCTATCTATCTATCTATCTATCTATCTATCTATCTAATGATATATTTTGACATATATTTGACATTGATATTTATCTGTGGTACTTTTAAAAAGTCAAGTATATTCCTATTCTACCTTGGAAATGTTACTTTTTTAGACTGTAATTCTGATTCTGGGAATTATATTCGAATAACAGAACATTTTGAGTTCTGTTACTATCACAAGGCATGGTTGGGACCATGTCAAAAATTTCTGTAAGTGGACATGTTAATTGACAATCCCATTCAGCATATTCACTTTTCTTGATTTATGGCAACTCCTGCTGTCTTGGGAAAGTTTTGACTTCAGGCTTCACAGCTGAGCAGGCTTCACTGCTGGTAGTTTGCATTTCTCATCAGGAATCAACAAGGGCTTCTCTAAGAGAGATTTTTTTAAAACTTCTGAGGCATTTTGTTGTCTCACTCACTTAGGAAGAAGACACTGCAAATTCTCTGTAAAAGAAGGAAACAAGCAAAGAGATTTGTGTTTCTGAACCCACTGACAAATGATGTCTGATGATTCTCAGTATCATCTCCATTGTTTGTCATCTCCTATTTTCTCAAAGATTGAAGCTGATCCTGTAGATCCATATAAAAGTCGGTATGAACCGACTCAGGTTTTAAGGTCATCAAGAGAGGCCCTCCTCTCTATCCCGCCACCCTCACAGGTACGTCTCGTGGGAACCCATGAAACGGCCTTCTCAGCTGTTGCGCCCAGACTCTGGAACTCCCTCCCACTAGAAGCCAGGACTGTCTCTTCTCTGTTGTCTTTCCGGAAGCAGGCAAAGACCTTTCTCTTCAGGCAAGCTTTCCCTGGATGATGGTCTACCTATTATGTGTCTTTTATATGGATCTACAGGATCAGATAGACTTTGTGTTTATAACTACTTATAACCTTATGGGTTTACATTGGCATTATGTTTTCAATGTTAGTTTCCATCACTCATAATTTTACTCCCCTTTAACTGCTCACGTTCTCTTGTAGCTTTAATGTAACATTGTCTATTAATGCTCTAAGATGTCCCTCAATTTCTTGTTCTCAATATTGGACTGCATATTATCCCTCATTCTGTAAGCCACACTGGGTCCTATTTCCAAGGAGAAAGGTGAGGTAAACATACTCTTAAATAAATAAATAAATAAAAACAAAGCCTGAACGAATTGAAACCTCCTGCTGAAATGCTGGTAATGGTATCTGTTTTATAAATAACTAATTGGAAAACATGAGATGAACAATATAGCAGCTCTCACTTCAAAGTTCATTTCCCTATAAAATATTAAGTTTGGTAGCTTTGAAGTATAAATGTCTCCTGTTTTCTATTTTAAGTTATTCTGAGCAACTCTACTAAATTGAAAAAACAAGTTTTTCATGTAAAGCATTAATGACCCTGCCAGAACTTTTAAATTAAAATATTGTGCTGTGCAATAATAGAATTTCATAGTTCAAAATACAAGTCAGTATAGTCAGTATGCCACAATTCTTTAGAGCAGAATCAAGAGCAATGTGGAAAAAGAAAAGAAAAATGGTGTAAATGCAAACCCTTGTGTGGTGCAGTAGATAGAGTGACAGAATAGGTCTTAGGAATTTTGGCTTTGAATCCACGCTCAACCATGGAAGCTCATTGGGGGGAGCGGAACTGGTAAAACCACTCCTAAATTATCTCACATACCTTGAAAGCCCTGTTAGGGTCACTGTGTCAGTTCTGA
Organism: Phrynocephalus forsythii; assembly: GCA_029282475.1. Taxonomy (NCBI): domain Eukaryota; kingdom Metazoa; phylum Chordata; class Lepidosauria; order Squamata; family Agamidae; genus Phrynocephalus; species Phrynocephalus forsythii. The sequence continues at coordinate 18,214,407 of JAPFRF010000005.1, forward strand.
ACTGACAGCACATAACAACAATATCAAAGGCAGAGCATTTTGACTAGTTTCCCACACAAAAGTATGCTTAATATCCTGTCTCTTGACTGGCTGAAAAGGCGTTATGTCACATCTTTATGATCTAAAATTTTAAATATTTGTTTAGTAGTAATAATGATGCCCTTAAGGGTTTTTGAAGGGCTCCCCCCCCCCGGCATTCTGTGGTGTTACTGTGATCTTCTTTTTCCTATTGTATGAAGTACCACCTTGCTAATTTTTGTCATAAGGGGGTATATTTAAAATAATAATAATAATAAAAATTCCCTTTGCTGGAACAAGGCAAGGGAGTGCTAGATGCGAGTCAATACATTTTCATCTGGTAGATGATACTTGGGCCACAGACGTAAACGCCACTGTCGGCAAGGAGCGATGCCAGCAAAAGAAAGCCAGTTGTTCCCTGAGGACTCAGTCAGACAATCAACCAAATGTTCACAATTGCTGAAGCGTTATACATTATATATTAGACCCACTATCGCAATTTAAGGCCACCAGATATCTAATCAATCAATTGCTGCAAAAGTCTAGTCTTGTCAGAGAAAATACATCTCTACACACTCTCCCACACTTCACATCCTGCCTGAATACTCCCTTATGGCCATTTATACCGAGGGATGTCTCTCAAGATTGAAAAAAAAAATAGCAAATTCAGATTGGTCTTTATAGACCTCCTGGAATGATGTGAAATGAGCATGATCTCATGTGAGATTATTATTCCAAACTGGTAACAAAGACCATAAGCAAATTTTACAAAGACATTACACAATATGAGAGGATACAAAGCTATTTCAATGCAAATCCACAGTGACCTTGTAATGATGACATAATGATGCCATTTAAAAAGGCAGATATAAACAGAAAGGGAAAAAAACAACAATGTTGTGTTCCCGTTTTTATCTGAACAGAATGAAAAAGTTTCTTTTATACTCTGTCACACAGTGATTTATCGAGAAGCATTATAGTGAGTGAAGAAAAGAGAATAGTTTCCCATTTTAAAGAGGATGTAAGTTTGAAATCAAGTCTTGGGGAGACAGAGGATTGTGAGTAATGGATTAACACTCTAATGTAGACAGGGAAGCTGTAGTGGCATTTAAATGCAAGTTGAAGAGAAAGACAGTTCTGGGAAAGAGATCCTTTCCCTCCCCACTTCTAGATGTGGCAAAAAAAGAAGAAAAGAAGAAAAAACTGTTACAGTAGATCAGATCAAAATTCAACTGGAAAAACAACTGTAGACATTGCACTTCATTTTAATAGTGGTGTACAGAAACACCCCAAGTAGCAAAGAATATATACTTGAGTAATGTCAGCTAGTCACCAGCATTCAAACAGAAAGATGCAAGAGGCAGTCTAATGATGCAACTGGACCCAAAAGACTGCATCAGAAAAGCATCTATAAATGCTTGTATGCAAATGCCAGAAGCCTCCGGAACAAAATAGGGGAGCTGGAATACTTAGCAATAGATAAACATAATGATATAATTGGCATCACTGAAACCTGGTGCACGGATGATAACCAATGGGATAACGTTATCCCAGGCTATAAACTGTACAGGAAGGACAGGAAGGGGCAAACAGGAGGTCGTATATCCTTGTATGTCAAAGAAGTGATAAAATTGTATAAACTGGAATATCCAGGTGATTTGGAGTCACCATTAGAGATGGGCATGAAATGAATTTTTAATTTGTTTTCTTATTCGTTATTCTTTTTGTTAACTAACGAAACAAATAATGAACCAACCCATCAAAGAAAAATGAAACAAAACGAAACAAAATGGAAATTTCTGTTTTGTTTGCTTCTTTTTTGTTCCTGGCACTTACCTTGCCTTGAATCCTGGAGTTCTCTGGTTTTCCTGATCTTTGGCTCTGCAAGGCAAGTGTCTATCTGCTGTGAAAAGAAAAAAAGCCCCTGGCATGGGGGATTTTAAAAAACAAACAAAAAACAAACAAACAAACAAAAACAAGAAAAAAAAAAAACAAGTGCTGAACCGGCCCAAGTGCTGCATGGCAGCACAATAAATTAAAGGAAAAAAATAAAATAAAAACAGCACCGACCTGGCCCTGGGGACCGCGTGGTCGGCACTGGAAAATTTATTTTTTTTAAAAAAATGGCACCCGCTGGCAGGTCCCAGCCAGAAAAAAAGGAATAATAATAAACAAAAAAACCTAGGTTTGGCCCATGGGCCAGCTGGTCCCAGGACAACCAGAAATAAAAACTTTTTAAAAAAGATTTTTAAAAACGGGTTTGTGCGTGGAAGCAAGCACCTCTCAGCTGTGAAGAAAAAGCCCCCAGCATCAGGGACTTTTTAAAATAATAATAATAAATAAATAAATAAATAAATAAATGAATAAATAAAAAACAAGCACTGACCAGCCCGGGAGCTGCATGGTCGGCACAATAAATTAAGGAAAATAAATAAATAAAATAAAAACAGCACTGACCTGGCCCCAGGGGTTGGAAAATTTAAACCAAATAAAAAATAAAAATTGGCACCCACTGGCAGGCCACCGCAAAAAAATAAAAAGGAAGGAAGGAAGGAAGGAAGGAAGGAAGGAAGGAAGGAAGGAAGGAAGGAAGGAAGGAAGGAAGGAAGGAAGGAAGAAAGAAAGAAAGAAAGAAAGAAAGAAAGAAAGAAAGAAAGAAAGAAAGAAAGAAAGAAACTAGGTCTGGCCCATGGGCCATCTGGTCCCGGGCCAACCAGAAGTTTAAAGAAAAAAATTTAAAATGGGGTGCTCAGGGAAGAAAGCACCTCTCAGATGTGAAAAAAAAAGCCCTGGGAATTTTTTTGAAAAAATTAAATAAAAAAGAAATTAAAAGTGCCTACCCAGCTTGGGAGCAGTGCAGAAACAAAAAGTTAAAAAAAAACTAAAAGAAAACAAAATAAAACATTCTTTTTAAAAAATCATTTGTATTAACGAAACGAACTGGGGGTAAAGAAATGAATAACAAAATGAAGCACCATTTTGGAGTTTTGCGCCCATCTCTAGCCACCATTAGAAACTTTGTGGGTAAGAGTGTCAGGCCACAAGGATGGCCTAACAGTAGGCATATGTTATCAGCCTCCGACCCAAGCCCCTGAGGGAGACTGGCAGTTGGAGAATGTTGTAAAGGAGGCATCCAGGAAGGGAAGCCTGGTTATAATGGGGTATTTCAATTACCCTCACATAGGGCCTTTTCACACGACCCCTAAAATCCGCTGGTCCCTTAAATTCAGACCAGAGATCTTGGGGGTTCGTTTCTGTTCCTCCGTCCCCACCCCTCAGCACTTCCTGCTCCTGTCGGTGTGAGGGGGGAGGGGAAAAAAGGACAAAAGAACCCTTTACTAACCTGCCAGTGGTGCCAGTCCGTTACTTCCTGGTTCTGGCTCAAGGAGCTCTTAAAGGGGTGGGAGGCAAAAAAACAACAGACAAGCCAGGAGAGCCCGGCACTCTTATCTGCATCAAATTTTTTTCACCTGCAGAGAGCAGGTACATGAAAAATGCACTGGGTCGCGCTAAAGTGGGCGGGGTCACACTTAATTGTTTCCAAACTCCGGAGCTGGTGGGAAAACATTTCTAAGCTCCGGAGCTGGGAGCCATTTGCAGTGCAGCTTAGGGGTCGTGTATAAACGCCCATAGACTGGGTGAACTGTTTGTTCAGCTCATGATAAAGAGATAAAGTTCCTAGATATGCTAAATGATTGTTCCCTGGAACAGATGGTTGAAGAACCAACTAGACTAGAGGTTGAAGAATCCTTAACTTGATCCTGAGTAGAGATGGGCACGAAATGCACTTTTTTCATTTCCGTTATTCATTATTCATTTCATTACGTAACAAAACAAATAACGAAAATTGTGATGAAATTGGAATGAACCGAACAGAACCACAAAAAGTTAGGTTCGTTACGTTTCGTTTTTGTTAATGGCGATGCGCAATGAAATGAGCTATTTTTCAGTGTTAAAAAACATCCTGAATATCAGTAAAAACCCAGTGATAATTATTTATTCTGCCTGATAATACCTAACAGGGGGGTGGGGTCCTTAAAACGTGCATTTATGTCTTCTCAGATCGCTGTATTTTTTTCCTTTAAAGGGAGTTAGGGGACATCGACCCAAAATGGCTCCCAGATGCCTAATATTGATTTCTTGGGAATTAAAATGCCCTGGACATCCATAAAAACGCAGCAATAATTATTTGAATTTATTACCTACCAGGGGGTTGGGGTCCTTAAAACGTTTGTTTTTGTCTTTCTCCCAGCGCAATGTATTTTTTCTTTTCCCTTTGACACAAAATAGATTCCAGCCATAACATGGATGCAAGCCATGTGATGGGATCATGTAAATTCTTGGACAACTTCACCCAATAGCATGCCCAGGTTGCAGACTGGGCAGGTCTGGCAGCCACAGAGAGCATAAAAAGCTCCGGCAGCCCCCATCCTCCTTGCAGTCTCTGGTGGGAGTTAGGGTGGGATTGCTGTCTCTGCGACTCGTCATTTTCACTTTAGGCCAGCCAGGCAGGTGTGTGTCTCTGTGTTCCTGCCGGCTGCAGCCTGGCTGTTAGGGGAGAGAAAGAAGAGATTTCTCTCTAGCTTCAGTATTGCAGCCTCTCTGTGTGCGTGCGTGCGTGCGTACCTCGTGGTGAGTACCCTCCCCTGCCCCGCAGTTCAGTCACTCTGCAGCTGCCTTGCACCCTGGGCAATGCCTGCCACTGCCTTTGCAGCCTCCCTGCATGCCTAGTCTATACTGTGGGCATTTATACACGACCCCTAAGCTCCGCTGCAAATGGCTGCAAGCTCTGGAGCTTAAAAATGTTTCCCCACCAGCTCCGGAGTTTGCAGACAATTAAATGTGACCCCGCCCACTTTAGCGCGACCCAGCACACTTTTCTTGTACCTTCTCTTTGGAGGTGAAAAATCTTTGATGCGGTGCAACGATAGTGAGTGCGGGGCTCTCCTCGCTTCTGTTTGCTGCTTTTTGGCTCCCGCCCCTTCAAGAACTACTTTTACAGAGATGAGGGGGTTGGACTTGATGGCCTTACAGAGACAAGAGGCAGAATGAGGTGAGCGGCATGCTTTTCTTTCTCTTTTTCTCCCTCCCTCACACAGCCAGCAACCAGGAAGTGTGGAGGGGGGTGGGGACAGAGGAAGAGCGACGAACCCCTAAGATCTCTGGTCCGAATTTAAGTGGCCAGCGGATCTTAGGGGTCGTGTAAAAAGGCCCTGTGTCTCTGCCAGCATCATTTTTTAGTTTTTTTCCCTCTGTCCTGGGGCGTTGGGGGACGGAAATGCTTTAAAAACCGTGCAAAAAGCGGGTACAAACAAAAAACAAAAAACAAATAAGCAAAAACATTTTTTTCAAAAATCTGCAAAAAATGAAAACAAACCAAAACAGACCCCTCAACGAAAAATGAAAAACCAAAACACATTTTTTTCAATTCGTGCCCATCTCTAATCCTGAGTAATACCCAGGATCTAGTGCATAATGTTAATGTGACTGATCCAGTAGGGAACAGTGACCACAACATGATTACTTAATCACAGACTGCCAATCACTGATAAAATCTAACACAGAGATCTTAAACTTTCAAAAAGGATATTTCCCAAAGATGAGGAAACTCATAAAAAAGAAGCTGAAAGGGAAAACTGAGAGAGTTCAAACACTCCAAGAGGCATGGAGGCTGTTCACAAAAACAATAGCAGAGCCCCAATTGGAATTTTTAAAAAGCTAGCATGTTTATAACTGTGTAGTGATATCCTGTAAAAATGCATTGAGTGTTTTGAAGTTTATAACGTTGGTTATTTGCTGGTACATAATGCGTCAAAGAATAATCTGCAAAATTTAATACATGGGATGGTATGTCTGTGAAGATTCTCAGTCATCCAGTTGAGTTTATCTGGAAGTTGAGTCATGGCTACTGGACTTCTTTTTTGAGAGATATCTCTCAAAAAGAAGTCCAGTAGCCATGACTCAACTTCCAGACATGGGAAGGTACTAATCAATTATTAAATTGCACATACAGAGAGACAGAATATCATTTTAAATTATGTATCATGATGCAGTTTCCTGTTGGTTTATACCTTAAAAACCTTGATGGATACCGTAGGAGTTATAATTGGAAGCTTTATCCTGCAAAAGGATAAAGCTAGTCAACACTGCTGAAATGAAACAACAGCTTTTACATCTAGACTAGCATGGCACCTTATAATCAGCCTGTTGGGCATTTAAATAGTGTTGAATACCACAGTCAGATACATCTTATACACATTATAAATCCATTTATGTAAGCAAAAAAGCAAAAGGCAGGCAGCCCTATCTGCAATTCATTTGTTTTGTTTTGTTTTGTTTTGCATTGCAAAATTAGGGGAAAGAAAATACACACATAAGAGAGCTCACCAGGAGATGACACACAAAAAAATAATGTAACTAAAGCCCTGGAGGGCAAATGGAGAAGTATTTAAACAATCATTTTAAGAACATAGGAAAAGTTTGCATGAACTAAAAAAAAAGACACCCCCCCCCCAATTAATAGCTGAAGCAAAATGAAGTGATGAGCGGTTGGGGGAGGGGGAAAAGGCTCTTCATTTGGGCAAAATGGGTGGTGTGTACCAAACTGAATTGAACCACAAACTGGTCTGGGTCGTGTCTTGTTCCAGTTCTTAGATCAACCTGTGCCCATCTGTATTACGTTCTTTTGTAGATTTATTTTATTTTATTTATTTTGAGTATTTTTACCCACCTTTCTCCTTGGAAAAGGACCCAAGGTGTCTCACAATAATGAGGGACAATTTAAGACATATGCAAGTTAAGACATATGCAAGTTAAAAACAGATAATTAGAAGAGGTATCTTAGAACATTAAGAAGTAACAGTACAGCTACAAAGACCACACAAAATAAAACAAAAAGGAAAGTAATGTGGAAAACACTGGTGTTCCTATGAACTCAATTAATGCAATCATGTATGGTAATCCATATAAAGTTACATAATAGGAAGCCCCTCATTCAGGGAAAGCTTGCCTGAAGAGGAAGGTCTTTGCCTGCTTCCAGAAAGACAGCAGAGATGGGGCAGTCCTGGCCTCCAGTGGGAGGGAGTTCCAGAGCCATTAGTATGTGCAGGCAGTAAGTTGCAACTAGAGTGGGCCCATTTGACCTAATGGAACTCATAAGTATGTTAACTCACCCCACTAATTCAGGGGGCCTAACCTAGTGTGACTGAGCAATAGGATTTCAGCCAGCGAGTTGTTGTGTCACAATTTGTGACGTCACCCCTTTCACAGACTGAGTTTTCAAGGCACAACTGGGTTTATTTCAACATCCCTCTGCTGTGCCACCAAATTGTGACGACACCTCCCTTTTACACGTGTAATTGAGATGGAAATGGTAATGCTGCCACCTTTTATTGGATCTCCATTGAATTAGACCAAGAAAATGTTTATAGGTGCATATATTGCTTTTGTTCTTTATGAAGTAAAAGAACAAATGATGAAGGAAATGTTAGTTATAAAAAAAAATCATTATAGCAGAGGAACTAAAGGGATATCATTTGGAGATGAAACCAAACATGTGCTGCTCCATAAATTGTCACAAAATAATATTTTCTCTGGATGTTTGAGGACCCAGCTTGTAATAATTCTATTGCTGTAATACATCTTTAAAAAGTAGAATAAAGGGTTACAAAATTGAACTTAGATGTGACCACCATCTATAAAATAGCTGTTTAAGGTGTCACACCAGGGAAGCATTATAAACTCCGCTTTTTAATTAGAACTAAATGATAACAGAGAGACATTAAATGTTAACATGTACATTTTAAAGGTTGAGGTGCCTGAGCCAGATGCATTGTATAAGAAAGAGTCTCAAAGTCATGAAAATCAATGGCGTTAAGCTTGCTTGTATCAGCAATGTATTTCTGGCATGCTACTCATTCTGCAGTGTTCCTCTGAATTTTGTAAATACTGTAAGTACTTTGGGGCTTCACAGCACTTTCACTGCAATTCATTTATAAGTGGAAGGAACAATCTAAATCTATAATCACAGGGACAGTAGGAGTAGTGTTCCAGCTAAAATAGCCCAAACATACATTTGTTTGGTCTATCTATCTATCTATCTATCTATCTATCTATCTATCTATCTATCTATCTATCTATCTATCTATCTATCTATCTATCTATCTATCTATCTATCTATCTATCTATCTATCTATCTATCTGATACTACTACTAATAATAGATAATAAGACTGTGGCCAGCATAGCTGAACACATTTCTACCTAGGGAGCACTGTTGACATTCCTGCTTTTGATGGTGGTGCATTAGCATGTTTTAGAGATGATAGGTTGGTGGGAGTGGGCTTTAACAATGGGAGCTCACTCCACTTTTTGTTTTCAATTTAGATTATCACCTCTATCCTGTGGCATAACAGTGCCAGAGAGGTTATGGGCTAATCTTTCTTAGTCTTAGCTTCTTCATACAAGGGTCCAAATTATACATTCCAGGTATCTGCTCATTAGAACTGAAATCCCATTCGTATTCAAGTTATGAGAGGGTGCCTGTCCTTGAGAAAGTAACCTTGCAAAAGGAGACTGAGCTTATGGCCAAATTCAAAACCAAGCAAGCTAATTTATAAATTACAGGAGGGGGCAAAACTCCTGGTTTGACCATTCACAGTTAAAAGCACTGCTTTTTCTAGGGACTGGTTGCCATTTGATCCCTCAGTCAGGAATGAATATGATTTTCCCATCCTCTGATAATCAGTTTGAAAACTTGAATATTTCCTCTCAACCATTTCATGTGAGCACAATCAAGCAGAATGTCAGGTGTTCCCATTTGCAAATGACAGTACGTAGTTCATTTCTGGAATGAAAGGAAAGAGAACCAAAGGATCAAGAATTCAAATTCTTGTGTGAAGAAAGTAACAATGGCTGAGGTCTCACTAAAGCTTTCTGTGCATCTTAATTTGATGCAGAGTATTTTTTCAGGCGGTCATGTGGTGTTTGATGCGCAGTTAGTGTCCTGTTGACAGGGTAATATTTTATTGCTCTGTGCCCTTCTCTACTTGCTTACTGCACATCTTTTCCCTTTTTTCTGGGTTGATTTTCTAAGTCTCCATCACATATTAAAAAAAAACTATTTCCCCCCAGGTGATTACCATTAATCTGTCTTTCAGGAAATGGGGTACAAAGCTAATTACTGCATATTTTCTGGGGTCGCACATCGTTATAGCAGCAAAGAACTGCACATCTTTAAGGGAAGTTTTTTAAACCAACCCCTAGTGGTGGTTTAAAAAACTCCAGTGAAAGTGCGCTTATGGAGCTGTGGTTGGTTGGGACACCAAATTACTTCCCTTCGCGCTTAGGACACGATATTTTACTGTGCAGTTCGCCACAACAAAAATGTGCAGAAAACGCTGGTAAGACCACAGCCAATGTTAGTGGCAGGTTTTAGTTTGAATTTAACAGCAATATAAGCTCCTGACTCTTGACTACTGTGTACATAAGAACAAGCAGGGTTTAGGGCAGGGGTCTGCAACCTTTAAGACATAAAGAGCCACTTGAACCCGTTACTTGGGACAAAACCATTGCGACATTTAAAACAAATATATACAACCACCGCCACCGCGCTGTTCCGCCTCAGCAACCGGGCACTGGGACAAGGCTCGATACCTGCGCTTTTACTCCCGCAGCCGGAGGTGCAGTTCGGTGACCCCTCCACACACACACACACACACACACACACACACACACACACACACACACACACACACACACACACACACACACACACACACACACACAAAAATGAAGGAGATGGAAGGAAGGGCTGGGTGACACACACACACACACACACACACACACACACACAAGACACACACCACCCTTCTTGCAGCCGTGGTGTGTGTGCGTGTGTGGGCCAATGTTAGTGAAGGAGCGGAGGGAAGGTTTTAGTTTGAATTTAACAGGAAGAACTAATCAATTTCTTTTTCAGCATGAACTTGTTGCAATATAACGCGTGGCTTCCCTGACTGCTGCTGACGGCCCCTGACTGTGTACATAAGAACAAGCAGGGTTTAGGGCACCAGGAGGAGGAGGAGGAAGAGGAAGATAGAGGATTATAATGACTCAACACAGGAAAAATGTTATTAGACCTAAACTTATATTAAAGAATTTAGGCACTGGGGGGGGGAACAACCTAAACACACAGTGTGACAGCATAACAGCATAGCATACAAAGAATACAGAGATGCATAACCTGGCTTACAACAGGTTGAGGAGGGTGGCCTGACATTCATCAGTGTGAGCTGATCTACATAAGTTAAGGCTCACTCTTAGCTACTTCTTAATATACAGACTTTTACCCAATCAGGTAACACCACATCATCACCTCATTACTCTGTCCCAGCTGAATTACATATTGACCTTTACATTGAAACTCTGCACTGTACAGACATAATCAAGTTACAGAACTTGCAATAAAATTTTAACACACATATGGAAATTGCATTGGGAGCAAATGTTGACACTCCTTTTAAAAAATTACATATTCTATAACCCTATATGTATTAGTGTAATCAGATAGGGTTGTAGAATATGTAAATTTTTAAAAAGGAGTGTCAAGATTTGCTCTCAATGCAGTTTGCATATGTGTGTTAAAATTTATAATTGCAAGCTCTATAACTTGAGTTTCACCACTTAAAGGCTTAGGGGAAACAAAAATTATTGCTGGGACACTACCGCAAATCAACCAGCTCTGGATTTATAGCTTCCTTTACATTGCAAAACCTTATGCAAATATGTTTACTTCTGGTTTGCATTCTATGCTCAGTTGCTAACTGGACACAAGCTTCATTATATTTATACATTGTGATAGGTGTAATAACTTGAACATTCATATCTTTAACGACTATTCAGACCATACTAACTCAGAACATAATTCGCTTAATGCAAACATCTCTGCTTCTGCTGTACTTGTGGCTATAATAATTTGTTTCTGGACTTCCACCCTTTTAGGGCATTACCTAGACTTATTACTAATCCAGACATTGATTTTCTGCCTCAGCATTATAACACTTCAAATGTATGTCATTGCAAACATTTCTCTTCGGTTTGTCATGCAAGGTTGCTTTAAGATAGCTTACAACTCTTTTAATTGTATGGTAATGTTTTGGTAAAGGTTTAGTAGTGGAATATTGACATATTAATCAAGGCAGCAATATCTGGTCTTGGTCAGGAGGCAACATGTAATAAAGACCCTTTTCTAGATTGATATAAATTGTTGTCATCAACTTTTAATCAACCTGTTACTTATGAGTAGAGATGGGCACGACTTAGCGGTATTCCCGTTTCCGTTACTCGTATCCGTTACTCTACGGAAACGGAAACGGGAATTACTCCGCCAGAATTCAAGCTCGAACCGACGAACAAACAATTTGGTCTGATTTGTCGTGGTTGTTACTTGCACGCGGCGATCGCGCAATGCCAAGCGGCACAGAAAAAAAGTTTTTAAAAGTTTAAAAAACCCAATTCCTGGCCCTAAAAGCAGGCGAAAACTGTCTGAGGGCACCTTCCAGGCCAGAAGGTTTTTTTTTTTGGGGGGGGTTCCCCGTCCGCCTTTCTTTGGCTAGTGCTACTGCTGCGCTGCGCTGGTACCAGGCCAGGGGGGGCATCGTCTCGTCTGCCTTTGCCATGCGGTGTGTGGGCGGGGGGGTCCAAAATGGCGACCGCAATTTTTTTTTTGAAATCCTTGCCCAAAACCCCACCAAAGCACCACAGAAACATGCAAAACTTACCTATTTTAAATGCTTGATTTTTTACAGTAGCAGTAGTGGGTTTGTCTTGCCAAAATACATCTCCGTTGATTTTATTTTATTTTTTTATTAATTTATTTTTTTACACCTGCGCAACGATGGGCTGGCCATGGCACGGGACCATGCAAATTTTCGGAGCCATTCCACCAATCGCATGGACAGGTTTTGACTGACACTTCTGGATGTGCCAGAGGGCATAAAAAGCCGAGGCAGTTCCAGTCCGTCGCAGTCTGGGCTTGGATCTTGTGGACGGTGGTCAGGGCTGGATTGCTGCGCTCAGTCTAGTTTCGATTTCGTGGTCGCGGTCGCGGTCTCGCTAGGCAGGGAGGGAATTGAATTGATTTTAATTCGCAAAACATAGTAATTTGTTTTATTCCCTGTGGGGAATAGCAACACAGTGTTTATTCTTTTTTGCTTTCTGCATTTTTGAGGAAGAGTTCCGTTTTTTATTTGCTTATATTTGCTTCAAGGGGGAGGGAAGATTTGAGTGGGAGCGGTAGGGGAGGGGAGGTGCTGCGGATTTATTTTGAAAATATATTATTTTACACTACCATACCATTTCTTTTGTATCCCAATTTCCCACCAAGTTCATTTACTTGGCCAAGGTCCTTTTACCCTGCGCCTACAGCTTTTTTGCTGCTGTTGCGATTGGGGTTTTGGAAGGGAATCCAGCAACTCTATCCTACCCTAGTAGCAGCTTATAGTTTTATTCCATTTATTTTCTATTCTACAGTTTATTAGCAAGTGGCAAGCAACAGCCAAGGTCCAGTACTAGTGCTTAGAAGGGGAGGTTGGAGGCTGTGGATTAAATTATTTTAAAAATATTATACAGAGTACAGACTGAGTAGGGCAGAGTCTCCTCGCCAACCAGTGCACTCAAATTTCTCAAGCACATTTGTTGGCAACAAGGCTAGGGCACCTTCCTCTGTAGAACATTTTACAATTTCATTTTACTTAACACTTATAGATATTCTTTCACTTGTCCAACACCTTATTCATTTTTTTGCAGTCAGGCACTCAAACAAACATTTGTTGAAGGGCAGGCACCCAGCCACCTCTATAGAACTTTTTCTTCAATTACATCTTTGAAGAAGTTCCATTTATCTTAGTTACTGTGCATTATTTGTGAAAGTTGGGTGCTGCCAGATTTTGCAAACCCCTTGCTTCTATTAGCTTGGTTTTTGTGCAGTTGTAACTTACATCTGTGAAGAAGTTAAGTTACAGTTCTCCTAATTACACCTGCCCTGTGCATTGTGAAACTTGTTTGCCAGGATTGGCAAACCCCTTGCTTCTACTAGCTTGGTTTTTGTGCTGTTTTTGTGAGTCAACCTCACTCATTTACTCGCCAGTTTGCCACCAGTCTACATACACAATTACATTTTTGAAGAAGTTACATTTCTCTTTGTTACACTTGCCCTGTGCTGTGCATTGAGAGACTTGGGTGCCAGGATTGGCAAACCCCTTGCTCCTATTACCTTGTTTGTTGTGCTGCTGTTGTGAGTCCATCTCACTCATTTACTTGCCACCACAGTCTACATACACAATCCAATTACAACTGTGAAGAAGTTACAGTTCTCCTAATTACAGTTGCCCTGTGCAGGGCATTGAGAGACTTGGGTGCCAGGATTGGCAAACCCCTTGCTCCTATTACCTTGTTTGTTGTGCTGCTGTTGTGAGTCCATCTCACTCATTTACTTGACACCACAGTCTACATACACAATCCAATTACAACTGTGAAGAAGTTAGGGTTCTCTTTGTTACACTTGCCCTGTGTAGGGCATAGAGAGACTTGGGTGCCAGGATTGGCAAACCCTTTGCTCCTATTACCTTGTTTGTTGTGTTGCTGTTGTGTGAGTCCATCTCACACATTTACTTGCCACCACAGTCTACATACACAATCCAATTACAACTGTGAAGAAGTTACAGTTCTCTTTGTTACACTTGCCCTGTGTAGGGCATAGAGAGACTTGGGTGCCAGGATTGGCAAACCCCTTGCTCCTATTACCTTGTTTGTTGTGCTGCTGTTGTGAGTCCATCTCACTCATTTACTTGCCACCACAGTCTACATACACAATCCAATTACAACTGTGAAGAAGTTAGGGTTCTCTTTGTTACACTTGCCCTGTGTAGGGCATAGAGAGACTTGGGTGCCAGGATTGGCAAACCCCTTGCTCCTATTACCTTGTTTGTTGTGTTGCTGTTGTGTGAGTCCATCTCACTCATTTACTTGCAACCACAGTCTACATACACAATCCAATTACAACTGTGAAGAAGTTACAGTTCTCTTTGTTACACTTGTCCTGTGTAGGGCATAGAGAGACTTGGGTGCCAGGATTGGCAAACCCTTTGCTCCTATTACCTTGTTTGTTGTGCTGCTGTTGTGAGTCCATCTCACTCATTTACTTGCCACCACAGTCTACATACACAATCCAATTACAACTGTGAAGAAGTTAGGGTTCTCTTTGTTACACTTGCCCTGTGTAGGGCATAGAGAGACTTGGGTGCCAGGATTGGCAAACCCCTTGCTCCTATTACCTTGTTTGTTGTGTTGCTGTTGTGAGTCCATCTCACTCATTTACTTGTACAGTTCCTTGGTGCTTTTCTTTACTATCACATTATACATTCCCTTGCCTGAGCCACAAGAAGTGAGAAAAATGAGGAGGGGTTGCACAGCTAGAGGGCAGGTGAGGGGGACCCCTACTAAGATAAATAGGGGCACATTTCTGAGGGAAGGGACAGGAAGTAGTGCAGAAAGTGATACTGGTGCAACTCCCTCCCCGAGTAGCAGTGCCAGTGGCACAAGCAGCACTGTGCCATCGTCTGTCACCAAGGGAAGCATGGATGAGGCGTACCAAATCCCATCTCCGTTACCTGACAGCCCCACCCTTAATCAGCAAGAAGACAAGGGCTCTGATTCTGAAATGGCATCAGAATTAGAATCGGGGTCCTTGTATCTAAACATGCCAGATTCTGAGGACCTGTTGGCAGGGAAAGACTTAAGGCAGGCTCCAGGCAATGACGGAAGGAGCAGCACTCTTTCCACCCAGAGTACCACCAGTGAGAGCAGTAGTACTACTCTACTTTCCGGGCAGGGCAGAGGCCACACCAGCACCACAGCAGTGGCAGCGGCAGGCAATAACAGAGGGGGCATTACTTTCAGTAAGCCACGAGGGTGTCTCTGGGAGCATTTTGACAACAGCCCCCAAGACGCAAGGATGGCGGTGTGCAAGATATGCGGGGTGGTCTTGCGCAGGAGGAATGAGCCCAAACACCGCTCCTCAAGTGGGTTGCACAGCCACCTGATGAGGAAGCACCCTGGGACTCTGCCTGGAACCCTGTCAGGCCCTTGCTCTTCAGGGAGGAAGAGAGGGGAAGAAGGGTTAGAGAAAGAAAAACACAGCTCCGCTAGTGAGAGTGGGAAGAGGCAGGCCACTCTGCAGGAAGTGGGGCTGTTGGGTGGGACTTTTGTCAGCCTGTGAAATAGGGCCAAAGCACAGGAGACCACCACTCGAGTGGTGGGTGAAATGGTGGCCATGAACGGGTTGCCCCTCTTCTTTGTGGAGTCATCAGGCTTCAGGCACCTGATGAAGCACGTGGCACCATGGTATGAGACTCCATCCCGGCGTACCTTCAGCAGGCGGGTGATTCCCTCCCTTTATGAGTCTGTCAGGGACAGGATCCGGGCCCTGCTGCAGGCGGCCAGAGGGAGGAAGATCCACTTCACTTCCGACCTCTGGACCGGTGGGCACCACGGATTCCTCTCACTGACGGCTCATTGGTGGCAACCCAAGGAGGTCCTGGAGCCCCTGTCAGCCCATGAGCAGCTGCAGGGGGAGGCACAAGGCAGCACCCCAAGAGGGTATAGGGTGGTGCTTCTCCAGGCACAAAGCATGGAGGACAACGCCACAGGAATCAACATTGCTGACGTTCTCAAGACAGCAATGCGACAGTGGGGATTGGGGACAGAGGGACAGGTCCATCGCGGAGTCATAGTTACAGACGCGGGCCGTTACATGACCAACGCGGTTCTTGGGACAGGGTTCCAGGGCATCGTGTGCGCAGCACACAAACTGCATCTAGTGGTGGGCGATGCCATTGGCCTGGGTGCACCAAAGGACTCCTGGAGTGAGGGGACAAGGGAGACCAGGGCCTTGCTGGACAAGTGTCGGAAGATCGTGGGGCACTTCGCTCGCAGCGTCAAGGCAGCCAGGATGATGCGTGAGAGGCAGGTGGAGACGGGCCGACCAGAGCACGTCCTGATCCAGGCTTGGTTCTTGGAGATGTGTTGGAACTGGGATTTACTACGAAGGGCATGGTAGTAGTTTGCGGGGAGTTTCTAATTCACACAGACCTAGCTCTGTCTCCTCCGCCACTCTTTCCACTGGGCTGCCCACTTTGGCTCATAAAGAAGGGGGAAATGTACCAGTTGCGTGGTGGTGGCACCACCATTTATAAATAGAACAGTTTTCCGAAAGTTCAAGGCTGGGCTTTTGGAGTTGTAGGAGCTGGGATTCACAACGAAGGCCATGGTCGTGGATTGCTGGCCCAACATTCAATTACTCCAGCTTGTGGCCTCCGCCACTCTTTCCTCTGGGATGCAAGACACTGTGCCTCACAAGGAAGGGAAGAGGAGTTGGGTGCCAGCACTCCATTAGTTTATTGCAAAGTTTCAGGCTTGGCTCTTGGAGTTGTGTGGGAACCAACTGTGATTCACAATGAAGGGCATGGTAGTAGACTGCCGGGCCAGCAGTTAGCAAGTCTACCAGCACACAGCTGGGGACTTGGGGAGGAAGAGTCAGACTCAGAATGTGGCTTGCTGTCCTTTTTGCAGCCTGTGTGGTGCCAGACCAAACTCAAGGTGATTGGCCTCCTCTGTCGGTCTTTCCTCTGGGCTGCAAGATGCCGTGTTTCACACTGAAGGGGGTTCCTGATTTGAACAGCATTCGTACATACAGCACCACCAAGACTTAGTCAAAAAGTGACATGTGGTGGACGGTGGTGCATCGCAGGCAGTGTGGTGCCAGACCAAACTCAAGGTGATTGGCCTCCTCCTCCAGTCTTTCCTCTGGGCTGCAAGACGCCGTGTTTCACACAGAAGGGGGGGTACTGATTTGAACAGCGTTCATACTACGTACAGCACCACCCAAGAGTTTGTCAGAAAGTGCCATTTGGTGCATCGCAGGCAGTGTGGTGCCAGACCAGACTCAAGGTGATTGGCCTCCTCCGCAACTCAGTCCTCTGGGCTGCAAGACACTGTGACCCAAGGCCAGTGGCATTTAAATTCCTGTCATGCCATTCAGCTCCATCCTTTTTATACTGGAGCTGGCAATGAGCCTGCTGCACTCTGGCTCTGTGCTGTGGTGCTCTCATACTCTGCCTTGTGGCCTGGCCGGAGTGGCCGCCCTTACTCTGGCCTTATGGACGCGTCGACCAGAGATAGTCCTCCTCCTTGTATAGCCTAGTGGGCTGGGCTGTGGGCTGTAAAACTTAAGTCAGAGCAACCCAGAGCCCTAAACCATTCCCATCCCTATCAAAACTATTCCTGGCTGTAGCTACTAGCTAGATACGTACCTTAACCACCTCAGGCTCTAACTGCTAATGTTTTTGTTGACCATGACCAAAAGCAGGGTTGCATTGGCTTTGGCTTTATTGCTTGTCCTTTAAGTGTGTGTGACTTTGACTGTGAATGTGAAGTGAAGGCAGAAGGACCTTGGTGATGGGGGGCCAATTTGAGAGTAGAGTAGTAGACCCCTCATCCAAATTTGGGGAGCAACGGAATGTCTGTTTCTCCTGCTGCCTCTGAGAGAGGTGGAGGGGAGATGGGATGGATTCAAAACCAAACATCAAAAAAGTACAACAAACAGGCACGTCAGCCAGACCAAGTAGGGTGGCTGGCTGGTTCAGCATCAGCAGATTCAGCACAGCAGACCAAGAGAAAAAAAAGAAATGCAAATTTGTTTCTGCCCCACTTTGTTTGCTTAGGATGCTCTAGCCTTGTTGTGCAGCAGCAAGTCCATCACCCAGGCAGGTTTAAACTGTATTTCGCCTGCTCATTTGCGGGACCCGAGCCCACCCGCCCGCGTGCCCACCCCTGCACCCGCCCGCGCGCTAGCCACTCCCCCTGCCGCTGCCGCTGCCGCCGCCCATGCATGTACCGCCGCGCCACCGCTGCCCGCGCTGCATCCGCAAGCCGCAAGCCTCGGTCGGACGTCAAAATGCGCGAAATCGCGGCAGAAACAGAAATGAAAAAACGAACCGACTAATTTTGCGAATTTTCGCGAAAAACAGAGACGACCCGAAACGGAACCGGCCCGACTAACGACAACTCGAAAAATTTTTTTTTCAAGTTGTGCCCATCTCTACTTATGAGAAATGGGGCGGTATATAAACACCACACTTGGCTTTCATCTGACTTACCACACTCCTGAACTGCACTCCACACAATCACACATGGCTCTTTGCCAGGTAAACCCTCCTGGTCCAGCAGCTATGTTTTCCTAGGAGATGCTTCTCTGTGAGAATTATGTCCCAGCGCTTCTGAGGCCAATGGCATTTGAATACTGTGTATGGGCCTTGAGCTCAAGAGGGTACCATGCAGAGAGGCTTCATACTTCCTAGCTGAGAAATATCTCTTAGCTCTATCACATGTAATGCTAAGCAAATATGTTGCTGGTGTGGCTGGGATATGGGTTATTGTACCTGGTGAAAGAACTACCTGAATAATAAAAAGATTGTGTGCTATCAAGTCAATTCTGACTTAGGGCAAACCTTTCCAGCTTTTTCCAGGAAGAGGTTACAGTACTCAAAGCAGTTCACCGTTCTCTTTTTCAAAGGGTGCCCTGGGACTGTGCAGCTTGCCCAAGTCCACCCAGGCTGGCTCTTCTACCAGGAGTCACCACAGGGGGAATCAAACTCCCAACCTCTGGCTCCACAGCAACAGTCCTAAACCACTGAGCTATCCAGCCAGCTCAAAACACATGGAGTGAGGCTTCAGTGACCCTTTTCTGCATTGAGGCATCTAAAGATACTCCGCATTACAAAAAGACAGAGCTTTCATGGGCCAAGCTGTGACTAATTTGGCAAAACTAAGGATTACAGACCCACCAAAGGAGAAAAGCTGAGCCTCAAGAGATCCAAAAGTCACCTACAGGAGAGAGAGAGAGAGAGAGAGAGAGAGAGAGAGAGAGAGAGAGAGAGAGAGAGAGAGAGAGAGTTCAACCAGGCTTTATTATGGCCATAGATCAGCCTCACATAATCATTTAAACATTAAGAATATTGGCAAGGCGATACAGCCTATATATCCCACTAGTGTGGCTTTGTTTGTGTGGGGGGATTTGTGCAGAAATATGATGAACATTTACCACTGTCAATAATCAGAAACAATGAGATCCTAGGGGTGGTAGGAATTAGTATTGACCATAGGTCTTACAAGTCTTTCTCTTTCATGAAAACAGTTAGTCTTCTGGTCTCCCTCTGAATTTAACTCAGGGACATGATCACAAAAATCCAATGGCTCATGATTTCTTCTTTGTGAAACTAACATCAATGCACAACATGCCAATGCATACCCTATACATCTGGAATCTGAAACTGTGTGGAGATAAAACAAAAGGAACTAAAGAGGCAGAAAGTAAGCTGCCTTGGCCTTTGTTGTACAGCCTTCATAAAGCCAGTAATGGAGGCAAGTGGGTGGACTGACGCTGTTGGAAGAGAGAAGGAATAACAGATTGATCATCATTTTTGTGTAGTTTTCAAGGCCAGCCAAAAATTTAAGCTGCCCACTCTACCAGGTAATGTGTTTTCACAATATTTCCATGTAAGGGTGCTCTCAGAGAACCATTTGGCTTTGTAGATATTGCTGGGGAAAAGCACCACCTTCAGGAAAGCAAGAACAAATAAAATGCTGGAAAATATGCCTACTACACTTTTAGCACAGAATAAATGGAAAATGTAAATGTTCCAGTGTAAATTGCATTTATTCCTGTGCAGCTGTGGAAGACAAAAATGAAAGCATAATTTAAGCCACTGTTGTCTTGCCACACATTAAATTTAAGCTACTGTATTGTAGTGAGAACAGAGCAGGACAGTCCTTCCTATTTATTCTGCATCTACTCTCATCATCAATAGTGACTGAAACAAGAAATAAAACCAGCAACAAAATAAAAACAGTGGTGATATAAAACATGAATGGGTAATCTCTCGTGTTGTGGGATTGGACACATGCATCCTTGTACTTTAGGAGGGGAGGCAGCACTACATCTTATTATCTGCACACCACATAGATGCTTTATTGGAAGAACTGTATGAGTTCATGGAATCCACAGAATCATAGAGTTGGAAGAGACCTCAAGGGCCATCAAGTCCAACCCCCTGCCATGCAGGAACCCCCATCACAAGACTCTCGATAGATGGCCATCCAGCCTCTGCTTAAAAACCTCCAAAGGAGACTCCACCACCCTCTGTGGCAGCATATTCCATTGCTGAACAGCTCTGTCATTAAATTCTTCCTTTAGCCTGTTGGTGTCCAACTTTTCTTTGACTTGGATTGTGGGGTGTCCAATTCTCTCTAAAGATGGCAGAGTAGCTCCCAGACTCTCTCAACAAAAGAAGAAAACATTTTGAGCTGATTTATTAAAACAGAAAACAAGAAAATGACCTGTAATATAAATAAACACAGAAAACAGTGAACAGAAAGCTAACACCTCAGATTCAGTGAGAGTTCCCAAACCGTTGGCAGTTTGCTACCAGATCCAATTACAAAGAAGAATAGAGTGATACCTCTACTTACAAGTTTAATCCATTCCAAATGCATGCTCATAAATCAAACAACTTATTAAGTAGAGTAGCTGTATCTAAAAAATAAAATAAAAATGAGTAGAGCAGACCACATCTAAAATTTGTAAGGGAGCAGTTAAAACACCAACAGTTTTCTGCTCTTAAGTTGAATTACTCATAAGTAGAGCCAATCATAAGTAGACTTACCATTGTAAATGGTCATATCATTTCCTGTGCTACAAGGGGTTGCTCTGAAATCTGCCCTTCATGGGAAGTTGCTGTGCAGCTCAAGGTTTTCTCCAGAAAGCATATCTAAGAATCATAGCTGTTCCACACAAAGCAAGTCCTTCAGGAGAGCTCAAAAATGACATGTTTCACCCTGTACTCTGGGACTGTTTGTAAGCTACTCAGAATTTTCCACTTGCATAAAAGTAACCTATAGAGAGACTTCAGGCTTTCAGAAGATGGTAGGATTAAGGGTTGATTTCAGCATTAATGGATGAAAAGTCATTATAAACAGGTTGCCAAAAAAGAAAAAAATCAGTCTCCACCATTCCTTTCTATGTGGAAGGTAACACAAATGCCTCTCAACAGCCATAACAATACAGTGGGAACAGTGACCATAGGATTCTTCCCTATTAGGCAAATACATTTCCCCATCTGAGGTAAAGAATAAGATGCTACCTCTCCTCTTTTCACTTTCTTCAGGGGGGAAAAGTGAATTTAAGCTTCCAGGCCATAAACCACCCACCCATTCAAAAAACTGCAAGTTGACAATAATTGTTACTCCCCCACTTTCCACCCATCTTTTCAGTAGCCTCTGAAAGGTCATGGAGCAAAATAGGCGCTTGAGACTGCCAGAACTGTTCCTCCCTGTTATACCTAATGGTAAGGCCAGCAGTCGTACAGTACTTTAAAAGACAGGTAACATGAAGACTTTTTGTGCACAAGAACTCAGGTCCATTTAATAAAAAGCATCTGAAATTGAAGAGTCATGATGGACCTTTGTCCACCCTCCGTCAGAAGACAAGAGATGGTGCTGAACGGGCAATAGACCAAGTGCCCTAAAGTAAGGAAGCTTCACATTACAATATATTCATCGATGTAATTTCCCACAGCTTCGCCAGAGAGCTCACACTATCTAGAGAGGAGCATAACATCCTTCCCTCCCAAAGGAAATCCATCATCAGCATTAACTACTGATAATTTTATGTATCAATAGAATGAATGCAATTATGACTGACAACCCCTTTGGTGCTATCAAGTCAGTTCCAACTTATGATTAGCCTTTTTTAGGATTTTCTAGATACAGGGTATTCAGAAATGGCTTACCATTTGGGAGGTTCCCTAGGGCTGCGGAACTTGCCCAATGCTACACAGACTTCCTGTTCTCCCAGAAGGCACAGTGAGGGGTCAAACCCAAGCCCCTTGGCTCAACAATCACGTTCTCATCTCAGTGAGTTATTCAGACCACTATAATTTCTTATTGTACTTTTTATTCAGTTTGTTTGTGCCATTCTTATTCCATATCACACAGAATCCACCCATTGCTATACTGGAGCTCTACTAGAATGAAGCTACTGAAGTATTTCACCCTATTTTTGTACTTCTGTTTTTTCTAAATAGAGTTTTGGTTAATTAATTAAATTAATTTCCCACATCCTGTAGGAGGTGAGCACTCCACTAATTTGCTTCCTTCTGTTTTAGAATAACAACTGAGACCTTGCAGCTTATCCTGGGACTGTTTGTAAGCTAAAGAATAATTAATATCATTTCAGTTGTTCTGAAAAACATGGTGGGATCAGCTTCATTGCCATCTTCATAATTGCATCAAAGATCCGTCATGTAGGGATGTTTTCACGGTGGGGCAGTTTGCATTGTTATGGATTTATTAATTTATTCCTCAGTTTATTTTCAGGGCAAAGCATTAAACCTATTGAACCATAAGCCTTAGGTGAATAGATTGCTTTCTGCTAGCGGTATTTACTGCTCAAGTAAATTAGGTGTACATAATAACCAGCTGTCGACCTCCAGATGTAATACCGCCAAGCTGCGTAAATTCTCTTCCTCTCTGACACAATGGCTTCCCCTTGTGAGGAACGTGGTGGGCTGCTATAAATAATACTGTGTTGTGTAACCTTGTTTCATGCCAGCTTTGTTTTTATTTTATGTTCTTTAATCATTAAACGAAAACATATTTTAGAAGCACAGGGTGACAGAGGTAAATGTGTCAGTGATCTCCTTTCCAAGAGTTTTCACAAATATTCAGTTGGAAATAAGTTATTTGAAGCACATTGTGAGGTTAAACCAGTTAGGAGAAATGTCTCACCTCTTAAGAGATAGTAAGTTCAAATGTAAAAATAACTTTCCAGACCATCTTCCATCTACCATTCTACCTACTTTCAAACACGTAGATAAAAAATTATAGATTGCCTTATATATTGAGTCAGAAGACTGGAATATAAATTTGACAGATAGATAGATAAACTGCCCAGAATAGATAGATAGATAGATAGATAGATAGATAGATAGATAGATAGATAGATAGATAGATAGATAGATAGATAGATAGATAGATAGATATAAAATACCTCCCAGGTAATATGGTCCCTCTTACCTAAAGTAGCTATTCGAGATTTAGTCAATCAGTGGAGCACATCCCCTCCTGCTGGTTTGTAAATAGGCCTAAGATGAAGCTCTATGTACTATCACCATTTATAAAATGCTTAAATATCAAATACTAAATATCAAAACTGTGGCAAATAATTAAGACATAAGTCTGCAAACATTTCAGTCAAAAAGGCTTCTTATGTTCCCAAATGATGAAGGCTACTGCCACTTTGATTAACAATGACTACCCAGAGCCTCAAGCAAAGATCTTTCTCAGTTCTGCTTATCCAAGATGTTCCTAACAAGAGCAGTCAAGAATTGAACTTGAGTATTTTAATTGTGAGAGATGTGTCAGACCACTGATCTGGAAAAATAAAGGAAGAGATGAAGACACTAGCCTTTGCCATACTATCTCTTCTACTGGTACCCAGAGAAGTAAGCTGCTACTGAACATCTCAGGACTTGGTCACACTGGAAATAAAAAACACTGTTGAGTCAGGTGTTGCTTAAAGAGAATTAATTTTTAAAATCCCAGCTACATGATACATAGGGAAGCAATTTTTTTTCTGCCCAAGAATCATGTTTTTTTTAAAAAAAAAATCAGTACTAAGGTATTTTACTGGGTCATCAGAGGGTTGTTTATTTCAACAAAGTTATAAGATCAGGTTATTGTTCATTGCCCTTCCACTCGAAATGACAAGACAAGTCAGGAATATGGGGTAAACTGGGCCACATTTAATTAACACAACACAATAACATCATAACAGGAGGGGTCTGGCATCAGCAAACATGGTTGGAACATTGGGTTCACCTGGGACCCCTCCAACCGGGCAGCATCAGGTGAGAGATAACCCCTAGGTGGTGCAGTCAGCCAACTGCACCCACCAGGCCAGTTGATGTTGTTACCCCTCTCCTGCATTCAATAGCCAAATCTAGGTAATGCCCGTCGCAGGAGAGGCGTCCCCTCGTATCTGCCCCAGCACCGAGATCTCCTGATCCGCAGTGCCGTGGTTATGGGTACTTGGGGACAGATGTTATTTGCATACTCACCGCTGCCCTCCATAGCTTCAGCCGCCACAACCACGGGCCTAGCCTTGCTATGGCCCCGGTTACCCATCCAATATGGCAAGCTCGGGTGCCAGGCCCCTCTGGATATCACGCAGAAACAGCTCCATCCCTGCATCCGACAGGTGCACTCCATCCGGCCTGTAGAGCTCTGTCCTGCTTACATGAAACTCAGGGTGGCCCACAACTGCCCCAAACTCCCAGAAAACTGCCCGGCATACCTCTTGATTCACTCCCCTCTGGGAGCGGTTCAACTTTTGGGGATCACAATCAGCCCTCCAGGATAGGCGAGGTATCATATTGGACACATTCTAGAGGCCAGAAATGAGGCCTTCCAAGTAGCAAAGTCATGCAAGATGTCAAGGATCAGTGACTTGCCTGTTTGTGTGGTCAAATCGTTACCCCCCAGGTGGACCAGCAGAATGTCAGGTGGCTTGCCCTGAGCAGCAGCCCAGGCAGCGCCTAGGAACTCCTGCCACCTCATTCCCCCTCTTCCCATGCCATTCGACAATGGCCGAATCACCCAGCCCCAAGTTGGGCCCCCAGCCAGACCTGTGGGTGAACTTCTTGGCCCAGTAAACATAGCTGTGGCCCAGAAACACAATTCTGAAACCGGACTCCCAGCCACTGCTTCCTACGGAGACAAAATGAACAGATTAAAGTGCCGGCAACGGCCGAACATAATGCTTATAACAATGGGATTTCCATCTGTCCAACCATTGGATGTCGCCCTGAGCATACCTGAGAGCCGCTGCGGTGGAGGCCCTGCCGATCCTAAAGGAGTGAGTCCCGAATTTGAGGGTTCCCACACCTAGCTGTTGCAACACCTTCCCTGCCAATTTCCCAAACTGAAATTTTGTCAAGGGGGTCCCATCCTTGTGATGGAACAGATAGCCCACCACGGGGCCCCGAAACGCTAAGTACATGCTCATGGCCCGCACTGGACATATGGCCTCCACTGAGCAGGGCCCCAGGGTCAGCTCAGCCGCCTGTCCTTGCTGATCCATCTTGGACCTCCGCACCCTCACAGTCAGGCAGCTGGGGGTCAGGGCGACGCCCGCGACTGTCAGGGCACTGAATGATTTATCATTATGGCCTGCCACCACAAGCTCACTTACCCTCAGGGCTCCGAAAAAAAGCCAGAAGAGATGCCGCTCCAAAGAGGGATGCCTCAAAAGCATCTCTACAAACCGTGGGCCAGTGGGCACACATGTTTACCAGCAACTGCAGTGTTAGCTGGAAGTGGTCATCTACAATCTTGCCCCTCTCCCTGCTCCACCCAGTGATCATGCCCTGCACCTGGAAGTCCCCAGTGGTGTCGGTATGGCCTTTAAGTTTAGGATAAAAGGTGAGGGCCGCCAGTTTCCCCTGCAGGGATGCTGGCGCTAATCCCTTCCGGTGTAAATGCACCAGGAATAGTTGGAGATGTTCAATTGGCAGTGGCCATTGCTGTCTAAGCCCCTGAGCAGTCCTAAAAGAGGAGAATTCCGCCATTACAGATGCATAGCCCCTCTGGGTCCTGGGAGCGACAGAGAGGCAAAGAGCTCGGCCTCAACTCGCCAACCCTCCATACCTGCTCCAGGATCTCCACCGGCAGGGCATCTTCTCCAGGGGCCAGGGCCCGGAAACGCTCGGCTTGTCGGCGGGACAAAGCATCGGCAATTTCGTTATTCGCCGCCGGGACATGCCGGGTGTGTGCCACGGTATTATATTGCAGGGCCCTTAAGGTAAATGACCGTACAAGGCGCATCACCCTGGGTGAACGGGATGTAGAGTTGTTGATTACGTGGACCACCGCTAGGTTGTCGCACCAAAAACGCACGACTGAATTAGCCCAAGCCTTTGACCATATTATAAAGTGCGACCCATATGGGGAAGAATTCAAAAAAGGTGAGGTCACGCATGGTATCATCAGCGTGCCATGCCTGCGGCCATTCGCCCATGCACCAGGTGCCCCTCCAGAAGATTCCAAATCCCAGGCCCCCAGCCACATCAGTGTGGACCTGGAACTGTGTCTCAAGCCTAAGGTCATCCCTCCAAAAGGAGATCCCATTGAAACCATCAAGAAAAATGCTCCAGATGGCCAGGTCTTCCCTCATGTCTGCAGTGATTCTGCTCCTATGATTGGGGCTGCACAGGCCCACCATCACCTCACAGAGGCAACGGAGAAACGCACGGCCCGGGACCACCACCTTACATGCAAAATTAAGGTGGCCAACCAATTCCTGGAGCTCCCTGAGGGTGATCTTACGGCGAGCTAAGGTCATGCCCACCCTGGTCCTCAATGATTGCAGCTTGTCCTGGGGGAGGCGGCACGCTTGCGTCCGGGTGTCGATTTCAATACCCAGGAAAGTGAGCACTGGCAAGGGACCCTCCATCATTTCCTCGGCCAGGGGGAGTCCCAGCTCACTAGCCAAGGCACGAAAACTGTCCAGAATAAACCCACACCTGCTGGAGCCCGCAGACCCACAGAAAAGATACTCATCAAGATAGTGGGCAATACTGGACAGACCCGTAACCTGGCGCAGATGCCATTCTACAAATGAGCTGAACCTCTCGAAAATGGCACAGGACACCAAACACCCGAATGGCAGGGCCCTGTCCATAAATAACTGGCCATCAAATTGGAAGCCCAGCAGCTCAAAATCCGCAGGGTGCACCAGGAGGAGGCGAAAGGCTGACTTGATGTCACATTTCGCCATCTCTGCGGCCACCCCGCATGCCCGCACCATGCGAATTGCTGCATCAAACGAGATGTACTTTACTGTGCACAGTTCGTGCGGGATGCCATCATTTATGGATGTGCCGCTCAGGTGGGACAGGTGGTGTATCAGCCTAAATTCTCCCTGGGGTCTTCTTTGGGACCAGGCCAAGCGGGGATACCCTAAGGTTAGGCACCGGGGGTACTGCAAAGGGACACAAAATCTGCCCCTCCTTGACCTCCTTCCCAATCTTTTCCCAGGCTATCCCCTCCGCCCCATCTAGGGACCGCAAATTTCTAGCTAGGACTGGTGTCTCGCCCCCTCAAATGGAATCCGGAAACCCGACTCAAACCCATTAACCAGGAACTGGGCAGTCTCCCTATCCGGATACAGGGCCGCCCAACGTTTCAACACTACTAACTTAACTGGGCTGGGGCCCCTTGGCAGGTGCAACTTCTGGCCTGCCCTGGCATCTCTGACCCTGCCCTGCTGGGGGTGGGCTTGGCTACAGTTAAAGACCAGGTGCTGGGCTCCGCAGACCGAGCACTCATGCTTGAAGCGGCACAGCTTGCAGTTGCAGGAACCTTGGCCATTATATTCCCAGCAGACCAGCCAGACTTGAACCGGCTGGCCCGCAGCGGCGCGGGCAGGTGTCTTAGCAGACCCCTTTCGGATCATGTGACCACTGTTGTACCTATCCCTCAGGGCCGGCCGCACAGGTGTCATAAATTGCAGCCATATGGGTGGCAGTGGCTCATCCCACCTGATCAGGGGATCCAGGGCTGCCCTACAGCAAAATTCTTCGTCATATTGCAGCCAGGTATGGGCAGGAAAGTCGACGAAAGCCCTATAAATGAGGTCCAGGTACTTTAGTATAGACTGCGCCCACCAAGGGTGGGCCTGGAGTGTTAGAGACATGTAAATTAAGTATGCTGGAAGCCACGTGGCCCATGAACGCTCCGGTTTTTTCTTGAGCCTACGCTCCTTATCCTGGGGGTCCTCCTTCTCCAACTCTTTCACATCCAGCTCACAGTTTAGCAGGCCAAAGATGTCAATATATTCCCCCCACCAAATTTTTTCTTTGGTGGCCTGAGACAACGGGTGCCCGAATGGGGATGCATAGTCTCCATATGGGAGTGCCCCCTGGAATGCCCGCACAGCCAGTCGCCAACCCCATATTGGGCCAGGGCGGCATTCCCATGGAGGGGTGGCCTGTGGAGCCAAAGGAGGGCCATGCCGGGCCAGGCCTGCAGGCCTGCGGCAGTGAGCAAGGGTTGCATTGTTGCTGGCCCGAAAGATGGGGCAGGCTGCCCCGGCACTGCACCTCTAGCTGTGAACTGGGGCCCCTGCATGAACTGGGGTGAAGCTCCCCATACAGGGAATGGAATGCCCCTGAGGGCAAAAAGGGGACTGCCCTGCACCACTGAGGCAGGGAGCCATGGCCACCTGCGCTCAGGGTAGAAACAGGGCCATGACTGTCCCCTGGCCGCCCTCATCATTGCCATGGGTGGCAGCTGCTTCTGCCCTACGCTGAGGGAGGTTAAAGAAGACTTGGAAATTGCAGAGAAATTAAATGAGTTCTTTGCATCTGTCTTCACGATAGAAGACTTTGGGCAGATTCCGCTGCCTGAAGGGCCCCTCTTGACTAAAGGGTTAAATCAAATACAGGTTAAACGAGAGGATGTTTTAGGACTAATTGATAAATTGAAGAACAACAAGTCACCGGTCCCACATGGCATCCCCGAAGGGTTATTAGGGAACTGAGAAATGAAATTGTGGATCTCTTAGGTAATATGCAACTGCCAAAATGGCCACAGTCCGGATGTCACACCATTTTTTAAATAAAGGAAGGAGGGGGACCCGAAACCATGCTGGTTACCCTTACATCTGTCCCAGGGGTCCAAGAGAAAATCTTAAAACACATAGAAGAACAAACTTTGCTGAGAGAAAATCAGCATGACGCTGAGGGTAAGGATGACTTTTGGAATTTTTTCAGGCATGTGGATTTGGGTGAACCAGTGGATATAGTCTATCTGGATTCTCAGAAGGCTTTTGACACAGTCCCTCATCAAAAGCTGCTGAGAAAATTGCAGTCATGGGAAAAGGGAACATTGCCACCACCTGGGCCAGCTGTGTGGCCTCCACTCTTCCTAAAACTGTAAAACAAGCAGACAGGCTAGTGGCCACATCCTTCACCTGGGCATGCTTACGGGTCTTAGACGGCCAGGAACCTGTCCGGGGGGTGAGGCCAGGGGTGTCCGCTGCCCCACTGATGCCCTTAGCTGACTCTAAGGCCAGTAGGCGGGATTCCAGTTCTAGCCAAATGGGCCAGCTTTCTTCCCCCTCCTCCCCTGAGGACAGCTCCGCAGCAGGGGGAGCTGGGCGCTGCCTCTTCTGGGCTGGCTGCTTGCCCTTGCCAGCCCTCTGACCCTTCCTGGGGGCCATGGCAGCCACAGCTAGGTCTGGAAGAAGGCTCTAAGGGAGGCCCAAGCTTAAATCCCCAAACTCCAGGCCCTGGCTCCCTCCTCTCCCCTGGGGACACTGTACAATAAACGAAAAGGTGGAGGTGGTGGGGGGGGGTAAGGCAGCCTCCGCTGCTAAGACAAGGTGCACAACAAGTCCCTATTTAAGCCAGGGGACCACTTCCCACCACCCGCCTGCAAGGTCCAGGCTGGGCCCAAGCCCACTAGCCCGGGTGTACAGGCGTCGCAAGGATGCAGCAGGCTGCTGATCAAGGCCCAGCCAAGGGCCAACCACCCACCCCAAGTTGATGGTGAGAGGGAAGGGGGTGGTCGCCGCAATAGAGGCAGCTGCTGGCGGCAGGAGCCGGTCAAAGGAATCTGTGGTGGGGAGCGCCGGTGAAGCTGGGCCACCCGTGGCCTTGCAGGCCACCCACACTCCAGGCTCTGTGAAAAGGAAGGGGGCTATAGCCGGCTAGGATGGAATGAAAAGGGGGGAACGTGGGCTCAGATCCCTATCCCCACCCCCGGGATCGCGCCGGTTTGCCACACTCTGAGCAGGCCGCCCGCTCGCTGCCCCAACCCCCCGGGCCCATCTCCAGGCTTGAGGCCCAAGCTCACATGGGGGGGGAGGGCTGATGCTGCTCCCCCCAGCTCCCGACGATCCGTGGCTCGGGCTCCCGCCGCAGGGCAGCCGCGCCACGAAGAAAGGCCTCTCAGCTCCTGCTCGGCTCGCCACCAAGGCTTCTGGCTGCCGCTCGTTGCCGCACCACCCGCAAGTTCGGGCCATGCCGAGGCACCAAAATGGCGCCCACCACGTGGGCGCTCCAAAATGGCGGCCTCCGTGGCGTCAGCAGCAGCAGCAGAGTCCTCCCTGGGCGAACGCCAGCTTGGACTGCCTGCTGGAGGGGGTCAGAGCAGCCCTCTTATAGGGCGCTCCCCCCTCCCATCTGGACGCTCTCCGGCATCCTTCCCCTCTCGCCTCTCTCGCAAGAGGGCAAGAAGGCTCTGTAGGGTGGATAAACCGCCCACGGAGCCCACAATGGTTTTGCACATGTGAATGCTTCTGTCAATATAAATTTCATATGTTGCATTACACCAGCAATCTCCCCCCACACACACACACACACACTGTTTCTGCCATGGGCTTGTTTTTATATTTTGTCCACCTTGGATAGTCCTAATCTGATGTGACAATGGAAATTTGCAATCCACCAAAGAGACAAAGGGGGAAATTGCTCCCTAGTCTTTCCCAAAAATATCCAACTTACCAATCATTTGGTGCTGAATCTATGTATTAATTATATCTTTGCTATATTGCTATAATGTGGTTAGGGATAGGCAATTCGTTTCAGAATTTACCAGTTCAAAAATGACCTGTGCAAGCCCAGGTGGTGTTTGAAAGTCTCCAACACACAAGCAGCCAGTCACTTACCTTGTTCTGTGTCCACACGGAGCTGAGTTCCAACAAGTGGTGCTGGCCAATCAGGAGCTGTGCAGGGACAGGTATCATCCTGTCTCCATGTCTGAATGACCATTACCATGGAGATGCAAAGATGACTTTGGAGCCTGCTTTCTTGCTGGAGCTCAGATCCATGAGGGCGCAGAACAAGGTAAATGATAGGCTGCTTGTGTGTCGGAGGCTTTCGAACACCACCTGGACTCGTGCAGGTCATTTTGGAAGCAGTAGGGTCCGAAACAAATTGCCCATCCCTAATTGTGATTGCAAAACTAATAGACAAATATTTTCCCCATCGTGAAATGTGTCTGACAGTCTTTGAAAAAATTCCTTAGAAACACCATTTTGAATGTCAGTTTTAAAAAGAATAAATATAAAGGCATGCTGAGAATATTCATGTTTGGGAAGTGGTTGGAGCTGGGTTCCTGGATATCTTCCCACCACTTTTCTCCTTCTGAATGGCTACAGTGTGCATTTGGTCTCCTTCAGATGCCCTTTTCAAGCTCTGGACTGACTTTGGTATCTCTCAAAACCTGAAGCTCTAGATTTTATTAGAAGCATTGACGGATAAGAATGGAAACTACTGAGATGATAGCAACTTTTCCCTTTTATCATGCACATTGTCGCCAAGACCAGAGAAGAGATCTTACCATTGTGGGCAATTTATGAGGCCTCTTCTTCCTTTTCTTCCTTTCTTTTCCCTAAGAAGGGGAAATCGTACAAACGAAACTTTGTGATATGTAATACTCAAGCAAGAGCCTGATTAGTTGCTTTGCTTTTCGACAGAAAGCCAAGAAGGAGAGTCTATGGTGGTGAGGAATATCCACACAAGTTCTACACAAAGCTATTTTAGCACAATCTCAGGGGAGTATATAAACTAAATGCAAGAGTTATGTAGTTCTTGATAACCAATAACTACACTTTAGTTCTTGTTCACTTTTTTATTCTTCCAAAAATTCATCCATTCATTTCTTAGTTCAAGTCATGATCTCCCTTACTTCACCCTCTCTTTCTTTCTCTCTTTCTCTCTCAAACACACACTTCCCCCATGCTCTCTCATCACTTATATAGAGCTTCCCAAAGGTGCTCCTATTATCTATAACTATAATTCAGAAACGAACTGCCTGAATACTGAAGAAGCAGAAGATGTCTCTACATGTCATTTTATATCCTTACATCATTCCATTTGTTTATATCTCAGTGCCATACCAGATCATTTTATCTTTTTTTTTTTAAACATCATGAATAATAGGCTCCAATCTTGGATTGCCTTTGGGCCTTATCACCCCAATGCTTCAGCAAAGGAACAGATACAATTCCGCCCTCGCCCACTTTGGTACTCCTTTTTTTTTCTTATTATGTGCTAGGCGAAAGCTGAGAATATATATTTTTCTTGTACAGAATCTTCTGCTGTCAGTGGGAAAGCCACTTTATAAAATTCTTTTTGAAGTTTCATATTATTATTACTGTGGTTATCTTTGCTTCCATAAAGGAACCTCACTACTTGAGGGCAATTCTATTTCCAGTTCCTCCCAGATTCCCTTGTTGGAAGGTTTCATTAGAAATAGTATTCCCAGCAAGCTAAGAGGCAAATAACACTTGTGGTACAGCTTGTTTAAACACACACACACCTGTAGATTCTGGATAGTAATGTGCTTCCCTTGAATCTCACCATGAAATAACAACCAAATAATGCCAAGTCCTGCTTGGGCATTATTTGGTGTTCTCCAGGTCGTTAAAGAACTACAAGCAAATTTGGCCACCTGAGTCCAGGTGTTCAAATCCTCAAATGATGTAAAATTGAGAAAAGAGTTTCTTGACTTGCTTTCTTGCTTTATTCCATGTAAAAACTAATATTTGAAACTGTTCACAGACCTCAGATATGAAAAGGTCCAATTGTGCCTTGTTTGAATAACCAGAATTGATCTGAAGAAAACAATGTTGCCAAGATACTTAATATATTAATTAATATATAGTCTTAATATATTAATTAATTAATTAATTAATTAAGAAGTCTTAATATATTAATTAATTACCAGCTTAATGTAGCTTTTTGGGGGGGGGGTAGCCACTGTTTTCAGTGATATGTTATCAGTAAGCATTTTTATCAACAATGGAATCATCTGAAGTCATATGTGCCAAACATCTGATGAGGAGAAAAGCAACAAAAATGAATGAAACCGTGTCTCTCGACATACTGAATGACTGTGCCTTAGGGCAACTTGTCATGAAGCCCACCCGAGAACAGGCAACTCTGGATCTAATACTGTGTGATACTCAGGACCTGGTCAGGGATGTGAATGTCACTCAGCCTCTGGGGAACAGTGACCATGCTGCAATCTCCTTTGCCATGCATGTTGGGGGAAGAGTGTCAAGCAAATCAAACACAAAAACCCTTGATTTCCGAAGGGCAAACTTCCCTCAGATGAGGAAACTAGTTAGAAAGAAATTGAAAGGGAAGGAAAAAAGAATCCAATCTCTCCAGAGTATATGGAGCCTGTTTAAAACAACGGCAACAGAGGCCCAGCACAAGTGCATACCACAAAGAAAGAAGAGCTCATCTAAGTCCAAGAGGGCACTGGCATGGTTAACAAGTGGAGTTGGAGAGGCTCTAAAGCACAAGGAGAAGTCTTTCTGTAAATGGGAAGTCCTCCCCAAATGAGGAAAATAAAAAGGAACACAAACTCTGGCAAAAGAAATGTAAGATGATGATAAGAGAGGCAAAGAAAGACTTTGAAGAACCCATGGGTAGCAATATAAAGAGAAATAATAAAAGCTTCTTTAAATATGTTAGAAGTAGAAAACCTGCCAGAGAACCAGTTGGCCCTCTGCTTGGTGAGGGAGGAAAAGGGGAGGTTAAGGAAGACTTGGAAATTGCAGAGAAATTAAATGAGTTCTTTGCATCTGTCTTCACGATAGAAGACTTTGGGCAGATTCCGCTGCCTGAAAGGCCCCTCTTGACTAAAGGGTTAAATCAAATACAGGTTAAACAAGAGGATGTTTTAGGACTAATTGATAAATTGAAGAACAACAAGTCACCGGTCCCACATGGCATCCCGGAAGGGTTATTAGGGAACTGAGAAATGAAATTGTGGATCTCTTAACGGTAATATGCAACTGTTCTCTTAAAATGGCCACAGTGCTGGAGGACAGGAGGATAGTGGATGTCACACCATTTTTTAAAAAAGGAAGGAGGGGGGACCCGGGAAACTACATGCTGGTTACCCTTACGTCTATCCCAGGGAAAAACCTCATCCAAGAGAAAATCTTAAAACACATAGAAGAACAAACTTTGCTGAGAGAAAATCAGCATGGCTTCTGTAAGGGTAAGTCTTGCCTGACAAACCTTTTGGAATTTTTTGAGAAGGTCAACAGGCATGTGGATTTGGGTGAACCAGTGGATATAGTCTATCTGGATTTTCAGAAGGCTTTTGACACAGTCCCTCATCAAAAGCTGCTGAGAAAATTGCAGTCAGGGGATAAGAGGACAGGTCTTCTTATGGATTGAGAACTGGTTTTGATCCCGGAAACAAAGAGTAGGTGTCAATGGGAAATTTTCACAATGGAGAGAAGTGAAAAGTGGTGTGCCCCAGGGATCTGTCCTGGGTCCGGTGCTTTTCCTTCTGCTCATAAATGATGTGGAAACAGGGATAATCAGTGAGGTGACCAAGTTTGTGGATAACACAAAACTTTTCTCTGTGGTAAAACCCAGAGAAGATTGTGAAGAGCTCCAGAAGGATCTCTTCCAAATTGGGGGAATGGGCTATCAAATGGCAAATGTGTTTCAATGTGGCAAAATGTAAAGTAATGCATATTGGGGCAGAAAATCAAAACTTTATCTATCAACTCATGGACTCTGAGCTATCCATGACAGATCAGGAAAGAGATCTTGGTGTGTTGGTGGACAGCTCCATGAAGGTGTCTCCCAAATGTGTGGCAGTGGTGAAGAAGGCCAATTCCATGCTAGGGATTATCAAAAAGGGGATTGAAAATAAAACAGCCAATATTATAAAGCCATTATACAAAATGATAGTAAGGGTGCACCTGGAGTATTGTGTACAATTCTGATCACCACATCTCGAAAAAAGACATAGTGGAGCTGGAAAAGGTGCACAAGAGAGCAACTAAAATGATTACTGGCCTGGGGACCTCCCTTATAAGGAAAGGCTAAAACATTTGGGGCTCTTTAGTCTGGAAAAAAGGCACCTGAGGGGGGATATGATTGAGACATACAAAATAATGCAGGGCATTAGTAAAGTGTATAGAGGGACGCTCTTCTCCCTCTCACAAAATACCAGAACTAGGGGACATCCACTCAAATTGAGGGCTGGGAGAGTGAGAACAGACAAAAGAAAATATTTTTTCACCCAGCATGTTGTTAGTCTGTGGAACTCCCTGCCACAGGAGGTGGTGATGGCATCTGGGCTGGATGCCTTCAAAAGGGGATTGGACAGATTCCTGGAGGAAAAGTCCATCACAGGTTCCAAACCATGATGGAGATGGGTAATCTCCAGGCTTAAAACTGGGGTACTTCAAGGACCAGATGCAGGAGACTTTTATCAGGAGACAGATATCTAGTCTTGTGCACTCCCAGATGCATCTGGTGGGGCCACTGTGAGATACCAGAAGCTGGACTAGATGGGTCTTTGGCCAGATCCAGCATGGCTCTTCTTATGTTCTTATGTTCTTATGTTCTTACAAATTTAAAGTATGATGGATAAGTATGTGATCCAAATAAACATACAGTAACTATGTTTACCACCATTCTAAGCTATTCTTGTAATGATTTGTATTGAGTAGCCAGTACAGATACCAATAGGCTGTCACCCATTGAATGGCACCTTGTATAGAGCAGCTGCCTTTTAGACTGCTATGTCTGGTGTTTTTTTCCTATAGTTGTGTTATATGGCAGCTACTGCTCTGCTCAGCATATGTTGATACTAATATGTTAGTCTTCATTACCCGCCTTGAATAGATTTAGCATTGCAGAGCAAATTATAGCAATATTAAATTGCAGGGGTTGCCAATCAGCATGATATTAACTGCCAGATGCCGTCTTAAACTACATTATTATTTTTTCCATTGAATGCCTTTTTCCTAACTGAAAATGATTTCACAAAGGCAGGGTCTGGTAGACAAGATGTTCCACAGTTGAAACAATTAGTTGAAGCTATTAACCTTTATTTCCAAATTATTCAAACCTTGGCACTGAATGGCCATTTCAGTTGGAAACAGATGAAAAGATGGAAGTTAGCTATTCACTTGTAGTGTGTGATAAATGCATTAGGTCACCCTTTCTTTGTCAAGATTTATTTATATTTACTAAAGTTGTCATTGAAGGTAATTTAGATTAAACTACTAAAACAATATAGACAGATATCAAAATGGTAACACTTTTTCACATGGAGCTAGCTCTATGTCAGCTGTAGGAACAGAAATTGTATTAGCTGCTGTCACCATGTCCCCCTTGGCTTTCACCTCCTCTGACTCCTCTGGCTGTGAGCATTGTACGACCAGTAGCAAAAAAAAAAAAAAGTAACTTTTCTCTGCTTCATTGCTTCAGTTTAAAGCAACATGTGCTAGATCCAAAACTGTGTTTTCTGTTTATAAAAGGAAAAGTGACCCCTTTATTCTTTTGCTAGGTTAAGGAACAAAGAAGCCCTTAATGTGTCGAAACAGACAATAGTTGGAATCCTGTTGTGCTATATTACAAAATATGTAATATTGAGAACTGACTTGATATAAATTAAGAACTCACCATTAGTACAGTATCTGTGGCATGCCAGGTTACACAGTGCAGTATGCCATTAAGAACATAAGAACATAAGAAGAGCCCTGCTGGGGCAAAATATGTAATATTGAGAACTGACTTGATATAAATTAAAAGGCCCATCTAGTCCAGCTTCCTGTATCTCACAGTGGCCCCACCAGATACGTTTGGGAGCGCAGTAGATATCTGTCTCCTGATACCACTCCCCTGCATCTGGCCCTTGAAGACCCTGGTTTTATCATCTCCATCATAACCCGTGATGGAAGGAATCTGTCCAATCCCCTTTTGAAGGCATCCAGGCCAGATGCCATCACCACATCCTGTGGCAAATAGTTACAACGCGCTGGGTGAAAAATACCTTTTATGTGACCAGTTCTGGTATTTTGAGAGAGGGAGAAGAGATACACCTACCAAGATTTATCAACCAACTCTTTTATGTGGATGAAGAATACCAATCATCATTTGAAATGAAGCGAAATAACCATGAGATGATATAATGTGAAATTGCATTTATTTATTTATTTATTTATTTATTTATTTATTTATTTATTTATTTATTTATTTATTGTTTCATTTCACATTCCACTTTTTTTTTTCCAAAGTTGCTGAAGGCCACATTCATGGTCCTCACATCAACCCTGTGAGATAGATTCCATGAGAATAGCTCCCATTTACAATTGGGAGGGGACTCATCTAGTACTCCTCATAGGATAAACAATAATAAGGCTAGCTAATGAATCAGTGACAAAAGATATTATGGCACTTATGTTGAAACAAGGTTCCTTTTTCTGTCTCCCTCCATGTTACATGTATACACTCCATCTTTTACTCTATGCACTCTTCTGCCCCCCTCCCCCCAAGGCAGTTGGGTCAAAAGATTCCTGGATAAAACTAGTAGGTAGAGTAGCCAGCCTGCCACTGCTTTGCTCTATGTCTCTGCCACTTCAATGACCAAGTAAAGGGTTTGTGTTTTATTTTCATTAATCCAAATTAGAGAGTGGTTGCTAGAATGCTTATTAAGTTTTAAACTATTATGTTGTGTTCTTTTCTCTTTGGAGAATATCCATAGATCTCCATTGCTCTGACAGTATTGCCAAACCTGGTCTTGGCTGACCTGTTTTTCTAGCTATCCTCCCAATCTTCCCATTCTACAAATAGCACCTAAGAAATGTCCTGGTATAATAGTAATAAATAAAAACAAAGAAAATAAAATGGAATGACATTTTTCTGGTTTGTTCATTTTATGTTCTACTATCCCTCCAAGTCCCTAAAGGCAGCACCCATGGCTCTCAGAACAACTGTGTGAGGTAAGAAAAGCTCTAATGAACAACTTTAATGGTAAAGTCATCTGGAAAACACAGAAGCTCCTTGCAAGCATGAATCTGAAACAGACTGATCACGAAGAGGTTTACAAAGTGTGTATCTTGCTAGTCAGCAAACTGGGTCCCAATTGACAAATTCGGTAGTTCAGATTGTCCCAGTGGTTAAGTAAGGCTGATTTCCTGTTTTAAAAAAATAGGAGACTGATCTGAGAAAACCCGAGAGAATATTTACTGAAAGCACTAGAAGAAAACATAACAGTTATGTATTTTTGTAAATTTATTAAAGTTTGCATTGGTAAAATCTCCCATCAGTGGAAATTCTTTGAATATCCCTTGAAAACCTTTGTCCAAATTTTCCTAACTGCAACTGTGCCAAATTTGATGCTGATGCAACGTCCAGTTTCAAAGTTATAATGCTTTGTTTGGGCTGCCCCCGTATTGTTGTTTTTGTGTTTTGCGGCATGATATCATCAATGCGCTCTTGTGCAGCGATAATGTTTATGGGCATCCAAAATATTATAAGTTGCATAAATAGAATAGAATAAAATAATATTAGATCATATTCTGTATATACACTTTCAGAAACAAGGTTAGTTGCAACTAAAGCAGATGCACAGAAATAAGATTATGAGTTTGTCCTTTATGGCAGTGGAATACTTGTTGAATTTAAATTCTCCAGTGCTCCCTTATATATTTTTGTAGATTTTAAGTATCTAGGTTTCATCTAATTTCAACATTCGGCAACCTGGAATTCTTAACTTATTTGCAACTGTCAAGTTGCCTAAACACAGTTATGAAAACCATCAATTGTGTTAAGATAGCAATCCCAGCATAAATCATAATTAAACTCTACTTAACTTTCTCCATATGAAAGAATTGTAAGGCAAGGAAATAAAAGCATAAATCCCATCACTCCCATGTTTCATCATTCTCTGCCTGTGTGTTTTGCCAGATTCCTATTACCCTTTACACTCATTTTTGTTGACATAAGCTCAGCAGCAGATTGATGATTAGCCTATTGACGTTATAGATTCAGCTGCACATCCACCCCAGAGCAGATTTCCTGTTTCATCACGTCTTCCATGGTTTCTGTTTTTATCAGTTTCTAATTCAGAGAAGGATAACCAGATTGTATAAGCAGAGACTGGGTTTATCACTGTAAGTTTTTTTTAAAATAATAATAATATAGAAATAGGTGCTCTAGTTGTTCTGGAAGACAGTCCCAAACAGAACTAATTTACTGCTAGACTGCCAAACCTAATCTGACGAACTGCCAGTGATACTCTTTGCCAAAAAGCAAATTGTTTATATCAAGAAACATATACACAGTATTAAATCAAATACCCAGCTCTGAAATTTGTCTGGGAACCCTCATTAAGCTATATGCTATTATCAATGGCATCCCTGGTTAGCCAATAGCTGTAGGGCCCATTATTGATACTTACCCTATGACCCTTCTTTTTTTCTTTGCCATTCTGAAAAAATGCAAAATTAATTAGTGAAATTCTCTCTCTCTCTCTCTCTCTCTCTCTCTCTCTCTCTCTCTCTCTCTCTCTCTCTCTCTCTCATGTGGCAGAGGGGATGCAAGTTGTGTGTGTTTCAAATAATCATGTAGTTGAATGCTTCTGTCCAGTGTTTAAACTGGGAAGGAACAGAGGGTACTAAAACTGTGAATTTTTTCTTCATATTTTCTGCCACGTTAAAGCTCAAACAGCAATTTAGCATTGGCCTCGTTGTTAAAAATCTGCTCCCTTTAACTGAAACTTAACTGAATTTATGCTCACTAATAGTTAACCAAACACTTGAACCATACGTATCTACTAACTTTCCCATTTCTGCTTCAACATATTATTACCAAGAGAGCAGCATCAATATGAATAACATTGTTAACATAGTAATCACATGAATATTTAGTAGAGTGCAGTTCCATTGGATAGCAGCTCAGAGCAATTTCCTCTGAGAAGAGAGAAACTCAGAGCATTCTCTTACCAAGAGCCACTGAAGACAGAAATCCCATCTTATGATAAACTGGCCTGTTGCTCTCAAATGCACTGTCCTTCCCTCTGTGTCTAGATGTAATTGAATGGACCTCCCCTCTCCCTTGAGCAATACAGATTGTGTTGTCTGTCATTCAAATCATTCTGGTTGCTGCCCTGGAGATCAGGTGTGTAGGCGTTTGACCGACAGTATAATTCCAGACCATTATTTTTCGACCTATTAAATAGCTTGAAAGGGGGAGAAGGAGCTGAAAATTGGCCTCTTTCCACTGGAAACAGTTGAAATTAACTTGGCTGCAGGCTGGAAGCAAAAGCAAACCAATACATTCAAAAGGCTGGATCTATGCTGGATTGTGTTAAGATGCTGTAATTGTCCTTGCTTCTCAGTTTAGGGCTGCTAGGCCTGTTTCTTCTATTATCTCCCTGACTCATGAATCATGCACTACTCCTAAGACATTGCTCTGATACAACTGCTTAAACAAAATGAGAACACGGGGCTAACAAAATCCCCAATAACTGATAATTTTTAAACACAGAGACCTGATTACTTTCCAAACAGTGTTTGACTCAAAGCTTCTTGGGTTAGGTCCGCCATGTTACTGTACCTAAGCCACGTGACTGAGAAGGAAATCACACTGAGTTCCATGGGGTTTTCTCACCATTATTTCCCATCGGATTGCAGACTTCATTTTCAAGCTGTGGTGTGGAATAGACATGGGCACAACTCAGTGAAATTGTCATTTCCATTTTCTGTTATCGTTTCTGTTATGTAACGGAAACGGTAACGATAATTAAGTCGTCAGAACTCAAACTCAAACCGAAAAAAGAAAAATTTGGTCGGGTTTTTCGTTTCCGTTTGTGGCATGGTGGCGATCGTGCAATGTGAAGCACAGAAAAAGTTTTTAAATATTTTTTAAAAAACCGACTCAAAGCCAAAAAAGCAGGCAAAAATATGCCTGCCTGAGGCTTTGCCACCTACCTGAGGGGTGGTTTCTGGGGGGTCCCTGGCCTTTCCCCCCCTCTTCTCCTGTCCTGGGGTGCTTGCACCAGGCTGGGGGGGTCATCCTCATCATCTCGCCATGCCATGCAGTGGGGGGATCCAAAATGGTGGCCGCAATTTTTCTTTTGAAATTGTGGTAAAAAAAAACAACACCAAATCACCACAGAAACATGTGAGATTTATTTATTTTAAATGCCTGAATTTTAATAGTAGCAGCAGTGGTTTTTTACAGCAATAAAACATCGTATTGATTTTATTTTATTTTATTTTATTTTTTATTTTTTCAGACCTGCCCATTTGGGCTGGGCATGGGATGGGACCATGCAAAGTTTTGAACCATTCTACCAATGGCATTGCCAGGTTTTTGACTGACACTTCTGGATGTCTTGGAGGGCATTAAAAGCCGAGGCACCTTCCAGAAATCGCAGTCTGGTGTATGGATGTGGTTGAGGGAGGAGGGCTGGCTGCTGGTGCTGGTGTGATCCGATCGAGATTGAGGAGGGAGGCTGGAGGCTTTAGGATTTAAGTTAGGCAGGCAGGCAGGGAATTCAATTTAGAAAATAATTTCTTTGATTCCCTGCAGCTTTGTCTGCTGAAGGGAATAGCAGTTTATTCTTTATTTCTTCTCTGGCAGTTTGTGAGGATTTTTTCTGATATTGGATAAAGGGGGAGGTTCGACTGGGAGTGGGAGGTGTGGATTTATTTTAAAAATATATTATATACTACCATTTATTTTCTATTTTCCCAATTTCAATTTGCTTGCACACACACACATTTGGGGTGCAAGCCAAGAACAGAACCTCTATCCTAAGTGATATCCTAACTGCCCACTCGCCCGCCCGCCCACACTGCCACCCGCCTGCGGCCCGCCCGCGGCCACCGGCCGCCCATGGCCCCTTGCCACCGCCGGAAACAACACGAAACGGACCTGTTCTGACAAACGAAAACTCAAATCGTCATTTTTTCTGGTCATGCCCATGTCTTGTGTGGAATACATGACTACTCTGTGTATTTGGCCTTAACAGGCCATCTTCAAAGTGGAGGTTCTTTGTGTTTTTCATAAATCATTCCACACATTCCACACATATGTGATTTTTAAAAATATGGAACACAATTCCAAAATTATTTCCACTTAAATGCTATGGTGGTTGTTTTTGTTTGCATTTTTAAGGGGAGACTGGGTGTAGCTGTAATCCCACTGAACCCCTTTACATGATTAGTGTAAATTCTCTCTTAAGAGAAAGCTTACCCTGTATACTACATGAATCCTAGAATTACTACTACATTTATTGTAAGGGGTCCATGGAGCTTCTGAAATCTGGAATTAGCACAATGTGTTTTCCATTACAATGACAAGTACATGATGGAACACAAATCCCACTTGAGAGGCTAAGCTGTTTGAAAGGTTTTAGTGTCAGCCACTCATTTCAAGAAGGTTGTATTAAGCAATGAGGAAAGAGGCATAACTAGTACATTAATGCACACCTGCCTGTCAAGAATTTAACCTGTACTGATCATGCCCAATGGTATCACCACACACAAAAACATTTCATAGCATAAGAAAAATGTAATATTGCTAACATTTTTATTGAACAACCTTTAATATGCCCCCAAAGTAATCAGACGGGTAAATATGAAGTGATATATAAAGACAGGCTTTCAAAATACAAATATTTCTTACAAAAATACATATAGAAAAACCTTTTTCTTTCGTGGTCTTTATTCAGAAAATAAATAGAAATTTTCTCTTTTCCAATTAAGGAAATTTTGATAACTGAGTAAAAATACCCATCCAATTGCTTCCCCGTATAAACAGACTGTGTGAAGTTGATGTTATTAGCCAAATTTTTCAAAACTGAAATAATAAATACACAGAATCATCCTCTACTGGTTTAGTTTTCTATTATTTGGCAGGGCTGGTATTTGACACAATTCAGGAATCTGAGATTAAGCAATGACACAGGTTTATCAGCAGTTATTTGTACAAATTTTACAACAAAGTAAAACAAAAACACCGAAGCATCTTTGAGACTAAGAGATTTATTTCAAAAACACTGAAGCACCTTTGAGACTAAGAGATTTATTTCAATTTGAGCACTTGAGGGCCGTAATCTGCTTTGTTAAATGCACAAACTCCAATTGATCAGAATGCTAGTTTGCATACATATTGTACTTGGTTTAGTAGGTGATGATACATGATTACATAGGTCTTGCTCCTTCAAAGTATCAAGAAGATACTGACCTGCCCAAAACCTCATTAATCATGCTCATGGATGCATCTCCAAAAATGAAATATTTATGTAAACAGCCAGCAACTTTGTAACACCATAAAATTGTGTTAATAAGGTGGGAAGTAAAGAACAATATACAAAGGATGTTCACATGCATCTTTAGCAAAATGATGGATGATCTCCAAAGTCCAGATGAGAGTTGTTCCACAGGATGACAAAATTCAACACAGCACATACTACTTGCCATGGGCTAAACACAAAAGCAGATATGTGTATCAAAAGAAATGTGCGTTGCTTACCTACTTCCCTACAGTGCTTAAAGAAACATTGATTTCCCCACCACCACCACAAAAGCAGGCTGCGTATTAATTTTATTGGCTTCAGAAAGATGGAAGTCTGAGTCAACCTTGAGCTTCTGCTTGGTATTGAACCCCAAGTCGTGAGCACAGTTTTGGCTGCAATACAGAAGTTTAACCACCAAGCCATGAGGCTCTTACTTATTAAACTTGCTATTTTAATAGCAGGTATATTACTAATTTGGCTAATGAGGAAGACGAGCACACTATTTTATGAAGAATCTAGAGGACAATCCCCTTATCTGCTGATTCACTAACCACAGATTCAGTTATCTGTGGTTGGTGATCAGCAGGGGGTGGCAAGTAGGGGAAAAATTAAAAATAAGACTTAGCACCACCAATGCCTGTCACCCTCTCCTTGCCGCTGCCACCACCACTGGTCAGTAAGGCACCTTCCAGAGGGGTGAGGTGGGGACTTTGAATTTCCTGCTCAGCAGATCGGAAGTTTGAGCAGGAAATTCAAAACTTCTGATTTATTTATTTATTTATTTATTTTTACAACTTATATGCCGCCCACTACCCAAAGGTCTCTGGGCGGCTTACAATCAAGGAATTAAAACAGTTAAAAACATCAAACAACAATAAATAATTAAAACAACAATAAAAACCTTATACTAAAACATCACACTAAAATTGCCATCAGAAGACCCACATTGGTGATCTGGAACCCCACCCAGAAGTTCAAAGCTCGGGTGGCTGACTGGCCCATGGCCACAGTGGCTGCAGTGAGGAGGAGGGTGGTGGGTATCTGGCTGGTAAGTTTTATTTATCCCGCCATCCCTACTCATTACTGCCACAGCCACTGCCACAGCCGGGCAGCCCAGCAGTGGTGGGGGCAAGGAGGGAAGAAAGGTTTTTTTCATTCAGGTCAGGGAGGGCCAAGCAGCAAGGAGAAAGGGGGGGACTTTCTTCCCTTCTTGCAGCCCACTGCTGCCGACACCATCCTCCACCCCTCTGGTGGGTGCCTGGCTGCCCGGCGGTGGCAGTGGTGAAACGGGAAGAAAGCTTTTATTTCCCTTTCTCCTTGCCACAGCTAAGCAGCAAAGAGAAAGGGGGAAACGTTCTTCCTTCCTTGCTATTTGGAGAGGTGT
The DNA here is from genome assembly GCA_029282475.1 of Phrynocephalus forsythii. Lineage (NCBI taxonomy): Eukaryota > Metazoa > Chordata > Lepidosauria > Squamata > Agamidae > Phrynocephalus > Phrynocephalus forsythii. The sequence goes on from JAPFRF010000005.1 coordinate 18,259,056, forward strand.
CAAAGGCAAAAGCTTTTACCCTTGTACCCCACCACCCCTTCCACCACCATTATCTCTGGATAAGAGTATTTGCTCTTATCTGCAGATTTCACTATCTGCAGGGGATCCCGGCCCCAATCCTCCATGTATACAGCGGTCCTACTGCACTGCATCACCTGGGAAAAACATACCATACTATTATAAATACTTTGAATTGAAGTTACACAAAAAATCAAAGATAATGGATGGGACTGAATGCTTACTCTGTGGCTTAGAATGCCTGCTAACCTATGTCCTACCAAACAGGTCAACTTGCTATATAGTGTCTTATTTATGGGTGCAGCATGGACTGTATTCACTAGGGATGGGCACCTTATGAAAAACAGCATGCTGTTTCATTGTTTTAAAACAAAATTAAACAGCACACAGTGTGTCGTCCCGAACCAAAACAAAAAGATATTTTCAGTTCAGGAAGAACTGAACTGGGGAGCCGCCACCAGGTCTCGCTTCAGCAGTGAGATCTGCTGGATGTTTCCCTGCTTGGTTATTGCCCAAAAAACCCAGCAGGGAGGCATACAGCTAGGGAGAATGGAGCAGCCAGGTAGCAGTAATTTCGCTGCCTGACTGCAACTTTCTCCCCTGCCACCCGCTCCTACCAGGGAGGGGGGTTCTGGACAGGGAGGGCTGAGGGCAGTGGTGGAAGCCCTGACTGCCCACAGCCCTCCCTATCCAGAACCCCCCCCCCAGAGGAGGGGAGCATGGGAGAGGAAGGAGGCAGCAGTAAATTCAAATGGAGATTGAATGTACCGCTGCCTCCTTCCTTCTCCCTTATGATTCCTGCCTCCCAGCTTTTTTTTTCAGAGAGGGCTGTGAGGAGGGGTGCAACCCAACTTCCCATGGCCCTCCTTGTTAAAAATAATCCAGCTGGGAGATGCTGGAAGAACAAGGGATTCCCCTGCTGCTGCGTGCTGAGCTCACAGCTGCAGGGAATCTCCTGGCCTTTTCCGAAACAGGAGGGTCTGAGATAGTGAGTGCTGATGTCAGTGGTCCCCTCTCAGACCCCTGCTGTTTCGGGGGAAACTAGGGGATTCTCTGCTGCTGCTAGCTCAGCACCGCAGCAGCAGGAATCTCCTGGTCTGCCAGCCTCTCCCAGATATTTTTTTTTTACAGGGAGGGCTGTGGGGAGGGGGCACCCCCTCCACCCACACCCCAGCCTGGCCAAAAAAAAAAAAAAAACCAGCTGGGAGGTCGGGGAGGAACAAAAGGCAGAAAGGAGCAGGGTTTTTTTTAATCACTGCCCAGTTCCTTCTGCCTTTAACCCCCCCACACACACACACACCTGCAGCTGGAGCCTTTTAACAGGTGGGGTGGGAATGGAGGGCAGCTGCCCTCCTCAGCCTCCACCTCTGACCTATCAAAAAGCCCCAGCTGTGAAGTGGGTTGGAAAGGTAGAATGGATTAAGCAGTGGGAAATTCAAACAGAGCGCTGCTTGCTCCGCTTGGCCTTGCCATCTGCCTCCCAGCTGGGTTTGACAGGTCAGAGTGAATGGGAAACTGCTGCCACCCAGGGTTTTTGTTTTGTTTTGTTTTGTTTTTTTGACAGGTGGGGCAGTCCCCACTGGGCACAGCCCAGCCTGTCAGAAAACCTCACCTGGGTGGCAGCAGCTTCTGAATTGTTTTTGTTACTCATTTCATTTTGTTACTAAAATTCAATAAAAAGTCATTTAGTAATGAAACAAAACACAATGAGTAATGAAACAATAGAAAACAAAACCTTAATTTTCTGTTTCATGCCCATCTCTAGTAGTCTTTTTGCTAAGGTCTTCTAACATCAGTTCTATTATTCTTGGGTTAAGGGACAAAGCTAGAAGTCAGCACTGAACAGCAAGTCAACACCAAAGCACTAGACAGGATATAGTGAGAAAAGAGTTTTGGAATGATGAATGAGACAAAGCCTTGGAAGGTCATGTTGACAAGGCAAAATCAACTAGAAAAGGAATCACCGTCTGCTTTATCTTGCCCCAAAGGTCCAAGGAACCTACAAGGGTGGACTTTAATCCAGGTCCTCTTCAGTTCAGATGCTACAGTTTGTAACTCAGTGATTTACCTCACAGGACAGGCACATATAGATATCAAAGGGTAGCAGCTTCACTCCCAGCAGCTCCTAATATGCCCTATTTGATACATTGCACAATTAATTTAAACATGCTTGCAGGCACATGGACACCAATACTGGCCAAAATCCTATTTTGTTTTTGTTTGTATTTTATTTCTCCCATGGTAGCACAACTGAAGAAGTTGCAGCAGCTAATCCAGGCTAACCCATGATATGCTGATCTTGCTTCTTACTAGACCAAGACCTCATTACTTAGCTTGAACTAACCGTAGGCATCCATGATTGTGATATGGCTCACATACAGACCAAAAATATAATTTTGTTCATGTAATTCTGTTTATTTGAGTTTATTTCACTAGAATCCACAGACCATTGCAAATTGTGTAATATGCAGAAAAAACTACATGTCAATACTTAGCAGCAACCTACAAATGCCATAGGCCTCACAGGACCAAGCACAAATCTCTGTGACAAGGGACAACATTTTTGTCTATTTTTTCTTTTTCTTGTTGAAGATAAGAAAATAGTTTTGACAGATGTGCACCAATGTTGCCCATTTTATCCCAAGTCCCCAACATCTGCCCCAATCCTTTTGCTCTCACTATTTTGTCATAGCTGAATCCTGAAGAAATGACAGTAGATATTTATGTGTGTAAGCTCTTCAAGCTCTTGCAGGTCATGAGGCGAGGTAGGGCCGATTTATAAATCTCCCTTTCAGGGTATCAGCAGGAAATCCTCTACCCTAGACTAATCGGAAGTGGTGAGAGAAAGAGGCAAAAAACAGGTTGACATGTGCAAATCAGAAAGGGAGGGAAGGGTAGACTGTGATAACTGGAAATATGTCAGCAAAACATCACTCTTGGAGGAGGCTACCAGCTCACTAACACTGCATGTCCCGAAGAATGCTGTTAAGGTTGCTGCCTTGAAGATGGCAACTAGACATGGGCACGACCAGAAAAAATGACGTTTCGAGTTTTCGTTTGTCGGAATGGGTCCGTTTCGGGTCGTTTCTGTTTGTCACGAAATTTTTCAAAAATTTGTCGTTTCTGTTTGTCGTTTGTCATTTGTTGTTTCCACCACGATTTAGTGTGATTTGACTTACCAGAGCATAGGGGTGTCCCACAATCAGGGCCGGTGCTAGGTGTTTTTGTGACCTAGGCGGCGGGTGGGGCGGGCGGCCGGCGGTGGCGGCGGGGAGGGCATGGGTGGGCGGTGGTGGCGGGGGGCCATGGGCGGGGAGCGGCTGTGGGCAGGTGAGTGGGCGGGCGGCGGCACGGGCGGACGGGCGAGTGGGCAGTTAGGATATCACTTAGGAATGGATAGAGGTTCTGTTCTTGGCTTGCACCCCAAATGTGTGTGTGTGCAAGCAAATTGAAGTTGGGAAAATAGAAAATAAATGGTAGTATATAATATATATTTAAAATAAATCCACACCTCCCACTCACAGTCGAACCTCCCCCTTTATCCAATATCAGAAAAAAAAATCCTCAAACTGCCAGAGAAGAAATAAAGAATAAACTGCTATTCCCTTCAGCAGACAAAGCTGCAGGGAATCAAAGAAATTATTTTCTAAATTCAATTCCCTCCCTGCCTGCCTAACTTAAATCCTAAAGCCTCCAGCCTCCCTCCTCAATCTCAATCGGATCACACCAGCACCAGCAGCCAGCCCTCCTCCCTCAACCACATCCATACACCAGACTGCGATTTCTGGAAGGTGCCTCGGCTTTTAATGCCCTCCGAGACATCCAGAAGTGTCAGTCAAAAACCTGGCGATGCCATTGGTGGAATGGTTCAAAAAATGCCCAGCCCAAATGGGAAGGTCTAAAAAAATAAAAAATAAAAAATAAAATAAAATAAAATCAATATGATGTTTTATTGCTATAAAAAACCCACTGCTGCTACTATAAAAATTCAGGCATTTAAAATAAATAAATTTCACATGTTTCTGTGGTGATTTGGTGTGTTTTTGACCATGATTTCAAAAGAAAAATTGTGGCTGCCATTTTGGATCCCCCCCCACCGCATGGCATGCAGCGAGACAGACGAAGAGGATGAAACCCCCCCCAGCCTGGTGCAAGCAGCCCAGAACAGGATAAGAGGGGGGAAGGCTGGGGACCCCCCAGAAATCAACCCCTCTGGTAGGTGGCAAAGCCTCAGGCAGGCATATTTTCACCTGCTTTTTTGGCGAGGAGTCGGGGTTTTTTAAAAAAAAAAACTTTTAAAAACCTTTTCTGTGCTTCGCATCGTGCGATCGCCGCTATGCCACAAACGGAAATGAAAAACCCGACCAAATTTTTCTTTTTTGGTTCGAGTTTGAGGTCTGACAGCTTAATTATCATTACCGTTTCCGTTACATAATGAAACAATAACCGAAAATGGAAGCGACAATTTTGTTGAGTCGTGCCCATGTCTAATGGCAACCTCTAAATCACCCTTGCAGGAAGCAGCCTCTGTAACATAGCCGGAGATACTGGACTCCTCTTATCCACCACCTGGCCCTTCTCCAGGACTCATTTTCTGCACCTGAAAGTCAGAAGTATAATCCGGAAACCCTTGAGCCTTGATGTAAAAAGCTAAGGAAGACATCCAGCCCCTGATAGAATTAGGAACCACACCTTTTTCATATAAATACAAACCAAAATGTAATAAGTGATCAACAGGGACCGGCCAAATCATGTCCTTTGTTTCTAGTTCCGTTTCCCTGCTTTGTTTATCTTTGAAGACAAATACGGAGAGTTATTTTATCAGGATTTCAAATTACCCCATCTACTAAATGCATTTCGCTGCTAAGAGCAGGGTTATTTTTAAAAATAAAATCTCTCAGAGAAAAATGTCTGCCCCTCCCACAGGACAACTGACTGCCCCCAGGGATCATCCTGGTTTCTTTCCATGGGCAGTGAATTTGACAGCTCCTACCGCAGAGTGTTTAATACCAATAAAATTAGGGCCATATGATGACAAAGTGATTCATTATATTTGGAGGGGGGAGGAGAGGAAAATGTCAAATTCCTCCACTTCCCTGGGGTGGCTGGGGGTTGTAAAACTCTGCCTGAGACATACATTAGCATTTTCTTTTATCCCTTTGTTCTCCACTTTATAGATATTGATGGAACGGTAATTAGAAGTCAGAGAGAAAGAGAGCACCGGTTGGATCAAACAATTTTCCTTTGGTTTAATGGCTTCATTTGGAATGTTGAGCCCCAGTATGACAGCAGGTTTGAACCCCTTTTGAACCTTTACCGTAGCAGAAAATTGAAATAACAATGCTCTATAAATAATTTAAACACCACATTAATTTAATTAACCCACTTGAAGCTCTGCAGACCGCAGCTTCAGTGTGCTGCAGCGGTGGCGAAAGAGAGAGAACTTGCCACAGAAGTAAGATTTCAAGAACCCCACATCTCTGATAGGATGTTGCAGTCTGTTACCATCATTAAGATACTTTATACACTGCCATGTACAGCCTAACTACTCATTAAAAGCAAACTTCAGCTTTATATCCATTGCAATACCCCCTGAGAATGGCAAGATTTTAGTGAAGGGACTCAGCTTTAGGCTTACTGCTAATATCTGCAGCCTGCTTGCAATGCCAAAGTATTAATAAATTCAGCAGAACCTTCACTCAGCCCCTCCAGAAAGCTTGTTTTAATGTCCCATCCATCCTTTTGTTTTGAATGGCTCTTCCATTATTGCACCTATTTATTTGTTAATCTTATACCCTGCCCATCTTCCCAAAGGGAACTCTGGGCGGCTTACAATAAAAATAAAAAGAAACAGATAACAAGCAAGCACAAACAAATAAAAAAGGAACAAGATGGTGGGCAAAAAAAAAAAAACTAACTAGAAAGGTCACCAAAGGCCTCCCTGAAGAGGTGAGTCTTCAGGGCTTTTTAAAAGGCTGGCAGGGACTCAATCAGGTGCAGCTCACTGGGTAGGTGGTTCCAGAGCCTAGGGCCCACCACAGAGAAGGCGCGGTCACGCGTACGTGATCTCCGCACCTCTCTGGGTGTGGCCACCCTTAGTGAGTGCGCCTGCGCCAATCTCGTGGGTCTGGTCCCAGTTGACCTTTGAGAGATACGCTCTGCCAGATACTCTGCTCCCAAGCCATGGAGGGCTTTGAAAGTCAAAACCAGGACCTTGAACCTAATCCGGAGGGCAACGGGGAGCCAGTGCAAGCGAGCCAGGACTGGGGTGATGTGCTTGAATCTATGAACACCCACCACCAGCCTGGCCACTGCATTCTGCACCCGTTGTAACCTCCGGACCAGGGTCAAGGGCAACCCCACATAGAGGGCATTGCATTAGTCGATCCTCGAGACCACTAGGGCCTGCACTACTTTCCTAAGGGAGGACTCATCGAGGTACTGGCGGATCTGGGCGATCCTGCGGAGATGGATAAAAGTCAACCTGGAAGCAGCCATCACCTGGGCTTCCAGGGAGAGGGCTGAGTCCAGGACCATGCCCAGATTCCTGGCCCTGTCAGTAGGCTGGAGGGAAACACCCCCAGCTTAGGGAGGGGGCCATTGTACTCAGATGAGGGTGCCCCGAAGAACAGAACCTCCATCTTCTCCAGGTTCAGCTTGAGCTGGATATCTCTGGTCCATTCCAGAACTGCCTCCAGGCACAGATCAAGGGAGCGAACTGCCTCCACTGCAGACAATGAAAAGGAGAGATAGAGCTGCGTGTCATCAGCATACTGATGACAGTGAACTCCAAATGTCCTGATGACCTCTGCCAGTGGTCTCATGTAAATGTTGAACAGCATGGGTGAGATTGCCGACCCCTGGGGCACCCCACAAGGGAGAGTCCAAGGAGCCAACAAGTCATCACCCAGCTGAACCTGCTGAGTCTAGCCACCAAGGAAGGAACGGAGTCAGGCCAAGGCCTGACCCCCAATTCCCGCCTCGGCCAGTTGCATCAGCAGGTTACCGTGGTCGACAGTATAAAAGGCAGCTGAAAGATCAAGGAGAACCAACAGGGAGGAACACCCCCTGTCAGCCTTCCTGGGCCTTTTCACATGACTCCTAAATTCTGCGGCAAATTGTTCCCAGCTCCGGAGCTTAAAATTGTTTCCCCACCAGCTCCGGAGTTTACAGAAAATTAAGTGTGACCACGCCCACCTAAGCGCATCCCAGCGCACTTTTCAGGTACCTGCTCTCCAGGGGTGAAAATCCCTGATGCGAATGTAACCTAGTGAGTGCCGGGCTCTCCTTGCTTCTGTTTGTGGTTGTTTTCCCCCCCCCGCCGCCCCTTTAAGAGACAGGAATCAGGACAATGATGGGGCTCAGGGCGGCTTCAACTGGCAGACGGAGGTGAGCCTGCATTCTTTTCTCCCTGTTTTCTCCCTCCCCTCACGAAGACAGGAGCAAGGAAGTGCAGAGTGGTGGGAACACAGAAAGAGCAACGAACCCCCAAGATCTCTGGTCTGAATTTAAGTGGCCAGCGGATCTTAGGGGTCATGTGAAAAGGCTCCCTGAGGAGTTCATCCTGCAGAGTGACCAGGGCAGTCTCAGTCCCGCAAAGAGGTCTGAAACCAGACTGGAAGGGATCCAGGATACGATTTTCCTCCAGATATGACTGAAGCCTGACGGCAGCCACCCTCTCGACAACCTTGCCCAGGAAGGGAACAATGGCAATCGGACAATAGCTGGATAGATCGCCCAATGCCATGCCAGGTTTTTTCAGAGTGGGTTTCACCATAGTCTCCTTTAAATGGGCTGGGAAACATCCCTCCCCAAAAGAGGCCGTGGCAATAGCAGAAACCCACTCGGGCATGTTCCCTTTGGCAAAGTTAATAAGCCAGGCCGGGCAAGGGTCAAAGGGAGTGGCCGCTGGCTGGCAACAAGCCATGGCTCTGGAGGCCTCTACCAGAGACACTGGCCCAAACTCATCCAGGAGGGGGGAATGGAGAGGTGAGGCCCCCGGGATCTCAGAAGGTGGACTAGAGCAACTGGGGGGCAAGTCGGAATGGATGGCCTCCATTTTGTATCTAAAATGGGCTGCAAATTGCTCGCTAGTGAAATCACTAGGAGGAGGCCTCAGCTGACTGGGATTGGAGAGGTCCCGAACCACCCGGAACAACTCCGCCTGGTGGTTCAAGGCCTCACCAATTCTCAGGGAGACATAGGATGTTCTAGCGTCCCTGATCGTGTGAAGATAGCGGCCAGTCAGCTGATTAAGAGCAGCCCTATTCTTTCTGTCTGGTTTGCTCTCCAAATGACCTCTAGTCTCCTGTGTTCTTGTTTCATCGACCGCAGCTCAACCATATACCACGGAGAGGAGTGGTCTCCACAGCGCAGGAGGCACTTGGGGACGATCCGGTCCACAGCCCCGGTGGTCAGCTCATACCACCTATCCACCAGGGTGTCGACCGGATCATCTGCCAGGCCGCCAGAAAGCTCCCCGAAGGCTTCCATGAACCTAGCTGGGTCCAGAAGTCTACTGGGGTGGGCCCAAATATAGGGCCGACGCTCCCCGCAGGGCAGGGGGCAATCGACAAGGAGAATTTTAGCAGGTGATGGTCCGACCATGACACAGGCAGGGGCAATGTACCTGCTGAGTACATTGGGAGAACTACATATACTAAGTAAATAAGTGCTGCCTAGGGATGTTAAGAGAGCTGCCTAGATGCCATAAACACATCTGATCTCACCTGATTTAGGAAGCTAAGCAGGGTCAGCTCTGGCTAGTACTTGGATGGGAGACCACCAGGGAATACCAGGTGTTGTAGGTGCCTGGAGTAGGAACTGGCAAACCACCCCAGTATTCCTGCCAAGAAATCTCCATGGACATGGGGTCATGACGAGTTGGTCATGACTGTAATGACACAACACACACACACACACAGGGATGTTAAGAATACTTGCTAAACACCTCATTCTTGTCAACTAAGCACAATCACAACTTGGCAAGACATTCCAATGAGGCATTCTCAAGCCCTGTAATACTCACCTCAAGGTGTTTTTTTTCCTAATTAGGGCCTTCATAATTTACTTCAACTAGCTCTGTGCAAAACCTGTGTCCCCCTTTCTTCAGGGGGCAAAATACACATAGACACCTAGCAAGCACAAAAGAATGGGACGTTTATTTTAAAAGAAATGCAAACAAGCTTTTAATCCTTAGAAGACCACCAAACACAACAGCTGCTCTTACCACATGGCACAATTTGCACTGTTTGCACTGGACCATGCTTTCGGTTAAAATACTACAGATTTCTATTCACTGTATCGACATGGCACTTTTTTCTTCTGCCCATCCCAAATTCTGCAACAAAGTACAGTTCAAGCTTTCAGTGTCATTTCTCATTGAGGACATAGGTATCTGAATCCCAGAAACAGACATCATTGCTGCAGAAACTGCCCCGAAATTGCAATCCAGAACAGGTATGGTGATGCCACTTTACCCTGAGCCTAAATAATTTTGTGAGTGGTTTAATGCCTTTCAGAAAAATAGATAATCAAACATCTCCATCTGGTTTTCATATATTTTTTAAAAACACAACATTTCCATGGAGATGGGAGGAAATGCATCATTTTTCCCTTCCAAATTCAAACTGTGTAATTTCAAGATACATGATTTGCATATCACTGCAAATTTTTCAGTATCATCTGAATCATGAGGAGGATGTGCAGTGGTGTAAACTATAATAGGAGATCGACACTCAAGCAGTCCTTCATTTTGCCCTTCATTGCATGCCTGTCACATGAACTGATATGTGACAAATGGTACAAGGAGCTGTCATGCATTCGGGGCGTTTAACACAAGCCATTATTTCGCTGCCACCAAAAATATAATAATTTGGGGTCTCGGCACACCCCAGGACGATTCAAGAAGGGTTCCTCAGCTTACCTAGTGACACAACTCATACTGGGAAAGGTGAGCCGCTGTCCCATTGTGCCCTAGTAAAAGGGAATTGTCTCCCCTGAACGCCCTCCACCTGGGAGCCTCGGAATTCCAAGTCCCATAGAGCTCAATCAAAAGAAACTTCCTTGGTCACAGAAAAGTCAGTAGCTCCCAGCCTTGGCCAAGACACTGGTTAATTTAGCAATGACTTCCCTCCTCTCAGGCACACACACAAATTCCAGTTAAAAAGGTAAAGAAGAAAAACTTTATTTTAAAAGGAAAAGCAAGAGTAAAAACAAAAATCTCTTCTTGTCAGCATCATTTGGCAAAAGTTACAGATTCTGGAGCTTAACAAACAAAAGCAGATTTCTAAAACAAACTTACAAAGTAGCTTTTAAAACAGAAAACCAGTTTCAAGAAGATAACGTGAAATTTTGCATCCCAGAAATAAAATAATAACACTCACTAATTCTGGCTAATATACCTGGAACAGAAAAGATCTCTTGGCATTCCCCTGGCTCGAAGAGCCAGCCTGACACAGAAGTTACATAGCTGCAGCTGTTTCCCCCAAGAAGCTCTCTACCTGGATAAACCAGCCAATTCTTATAGACCTCAAATCTGCCTTTGTTCTTCAGAAATGCAAAATAGGCTTCAGGCAGGTGTAGACTCTCTCATCGATTAGCATAATTACCTGGCACTACCTTCAACTTTGATAGGGAACAAAAGGCGACACATGCCTATTGATATCAAGTGTTCCATCATCTGAATAGGATGTGTATTCTGACAAGTGGTCCCTTTAACAGGCAAGTCATCTGTTGTCATCTGAGTGTAACTCTTTCAAGTCCAGGGGACCATTTGATCTAAAGGGAAATGCATTATAAAACCCTGTTTACCCGTTTGCTATCCCTTCATAACATCTTCGATAAACTTTGATATTCAGAAGAGGTAATACCTGGTATCTTCCATTTGCTATTTTACAAACACATCAAACATTTTGCCAATCACATCAAGCATTTTGGCTGATGACAAAACACAACATTTGTGCTCCCAGTTGACTTAGCATTGATCTGTGAATTACCAAGAGAGTCAGTGTCTTTTCCCAACTCAGACTTCAAAGAAATGATAGCGTGTGACAAGACATGGCCAGGAATCAACAGAGTATACAGATAACTGGACAGATCTAAAAATGAATTTTCTAGAATTCATCACAGGAGCATCTTGTCAACCTGCAGCAATTGGACATTGTGTTTTGTACCACTGCACTTACACTGACAAAAATAACTAACAGGATTCCAGCCAATATGTTTTTAAAGCATTGGTTTCCAACCTTGGGTCCCCAGATGTTCTCCCTCCCCAACCCCACTTATTAAAAAGCCCCAGCTTCAGGCAGGGGGGATGAAAGGCAGAAAGAAGCAGGCAACAATAAAAAAACTGGTTTGTACTGTAAAGGTAAGTGGAGTGCAGGAAGTTGGCCCCAGGAATGTTACAATGCTGGGATTAAAAAGGACTTTACATTTTTAGAGTTTTTTTCTATAGTAGTGGCATTATGGCTTTGGGCTGACACCATTTATGGCTTTGGGCTGATTCATCAATCACATTTTGGTGTGACAACCAGACTGTTGTTTGCATAGTTAATTCACTCACTTCGAGGACCTGGTTCAGGCCTTTACTCTTCATTGCCTCTGTTAGAATATTATTTTTCAGGCTCGGCATGTTCTGGGCATGGATAATGAGATTGCTGATGCTCTGTCCAGTCAACAGATCGAGTGGTTCAGGGTATTGGCACTGGAGGTGCAGAAGTTACCCAAAGTTGTCCTGGAGAAAGTGTGGCACCTTGGCGGTTAAAGGTTAGCAGGGGCCATTGTTTTGGCAGTGGCACCTACCAACTGATGCAACTATGCAAAGGCATGTGGTGAATTTTTCTCATTTCCAAAGAAGGGTTGGACATGATTTGGCCAGCCCCCATTGATCACTTATTACAGGTTGGTTAGTATTTATATGAAAAAGGTGTGGTTCCTAATTCTATCAGGTGCTGGATGTCTGCCTTAGCTTTTTACATCCAGGTGCAAGGGTTTCCAGATTATACTTCTGACTTTCAGGCATGGAAAATGAGTCCTGAAGAAGGGCCAGGTGGTGGATAAGAGGAGTCCAGTATCCACGGCTATGTTACAGAAGTTGCTCCCTGTGTGGCCTTGGGTTTGCAAGGATGATTTAGAGGTTGCCGTCTTCAAGGCAGCAACCTTAAGAGCATTCTTTGGGGCATGCAGGGTTAGTGGGCTGATAGCATCCTCCAAGAGTGATGTTTTGCAGACAAATTTCCAGTTTCAGTATCCAGAAGTCTATGACGATCATGTGGTCCTGTGGATGAAGAGGTCTAAGATGGATCAAAAGGGGTGGTGACATTTGATTCCATTGGGCAGATGTTCCATAACAGAGCTCTGTCTGGTGGCTGCCACTGAGTATTATGTCAACAAGAGGGGAACTAGTGAAAGGGAGCTGTTTTGGTATAAGGATGGGCCTTCTTTAACTAGATATCAGTTCTAGAAGGCTACTTCTCAGGCTTTCAAGGCATCAGGGATAATGGGGTGGAAGTTTAGGATGCTTCCTTTCTGCTTTGGTGTGGCATCCATTGAAGCACCCATGGGTTATACAGTTGAGGACATTAAGAGGGTTGGGCATTGGTCATCACCTCACTTTTGCTCTTATGTTCATCCCGTGCCTCCACAGTAGGTTCTAGTGTTCTTTTGTTTTTCTTGCAGGTGTGGTTTCCAGGGCATCCAGAGTTCATGTTCTCGTGGTTGGTCACAGTTTCGCTTTTGGGCAGCAAATTTTGCAGCACAATCCAGTTGGGCTCTGAACCTGCGTCTCAGCCCATGCAGTGGTGGAATGGAGAGGAAAAAGAGGACTGCTGTGGGCTGGGTTTATGCACCTGGTTACACATGGTGGCATGGACTTGTCATTTGATGTTATAATTGCTCACCTGGGTGGCAATGACTTAGCTCGGTTGATGGGCAAGTCCCTTATTCAAAAGGTGATAGCATACCTGAGTGCCTTGAAGGAGCACTTTCCAAGTGTGCATATATTGTGTTCTGCAATTCTGCCACCATGAGTATGGAGGGCCTCTCGTGACCTTAGGTTGATTGATAGGGCACACAGGGTGTTGATCGTGAGGTAAAGCAGGCATTTGTTGGTGGTTTGTGTTCAATTATTGTGCATTCCACTATACGATTCGAGCTCAGTGAGTTTTATCACAGTGATGGGGTGCATTTATCTCACATGGGCCTGGATATATTTTTGGGGACAATCAGGGGGATCTGAGGTCCACACTGGCAGACTTGTTGGGGTATTGGGGCATACAGAGTAGCCCCTATCCCATGGTGGGTAGTGACAAAAGCAGGTGTTTTAAAAGGTGATTTGATGGACAACTGTCAAGGGTGTAAGCTGGCCCACCTTGCAGCACTGAAGGCCTGGAGGACTCTGCTCTGCAAGGGAGGGAAGGCAGGTTCCCTCAGAATCCAATCACCTACAGCTGGGAGCCTCAGGTGGATAGGTTCTTGAGGGAATACCAGGATGTTATTCCATCTCATTTGGTGTCCGTTTGGGGCTAGGCTGGCCCCAGGTGGATTTGCCTTAAGCCCTACTATTGTTGTTACAATTACTATTTAATAAAGTGTGACCCATTTTTATAACCTATATATGAGTATCTTGTCTCTTGCTTCCTTACTCCAGGCTGGGTGGGCAAAGGAAATCTATAAGACAAAGGCATTGAAGACAGCCAGATTTCAGGGATGCCATTGGTAAGAAAATTTGTTTAGTCAGCATTTTAGTGTCACCATTGCTTAGACATGTAATAGACTGGGCAGAAGGGAAATGGCTGAAATCCTGTTGCATAATGTAGTATGTAAAGTTTAACGAAAGCCAATTGAAACTGTGAGGATTTGTTGCTTCAATTCCAACATAACTTCTATTGAATCAGTGCGTCTAATCTAGTTGCAACTTACAAAGCTCAGAACAGGTTCTCTGCCAATATTCCTGGGGAATAGACTGTCAGCATTAGCAAGTATTCATTCCACAAGAAGTATGATTACTGTCTTACCCCTCTCTCACATATTCCCTTTGTCTTGTCACTTGACCATTTAGGTCTCTTCAAATAACCACAGGAATCAACATGTTTTATTTAATACTCTTCACCTATTTCCTCTCTCCCTCTCCCACTGCCAGTAACTTTGTCCCATGTGAGTGTACACAGTAGTTGTCATTTAATGCAGCCTGCTGCTACTACCCTCCATATACTGTAGGTAATCCTCAGCCCACATAATTCAGCTTGAATTGATTCAGCAAAATAACAGTATCCTAAGACAAAAAAATTTTCAACACAATTATTCTCTCTCGATCACTACTATCTTCCTCAGACTCCAAGGTCTTTTACTAAAACTGACCCTCCATACAATCTCCCTGCCTCTAGCCTGCTCCAACATTTAACCAGTTCTCCACTTCCTATTTTCTCCCAGTCAATTAAAAACATTCAAACCATTCCATACTCCTCACTAACCACCTCCCATCCCAATAAATTTCAAAAGAGTACTTACCAAACACTATAGTCAAGATGCCCTCTAAGGTGAGCGTATCTGCATGAGTGCACACATACCACTCTGCCTCCTTCTGGACAGGGCTCCTTTTGTCCTGCATACCCACAGTGACCCTTTTCATCTCCTTTAGTTCGGGTCATGATGGAACCCACATGTGGCAGTGGGGGGAACTTGTGTGCACATGTACAAGGACAAAGTCGTGTGCAAGGAGCAGTTAAACATAAAATAAAGCATCTGTAATACGCTCTGCGATGGTCATCTGAGGTTGTATTTACCTCATGTTCAGATTTGCTAAGGATCAGATTATTATGTTGTGATTCATGAGGGGAAGTTAATATTAGCACTTTGAATTTGGCATGGAAGTAAACAGGAAGCCAAGGCAGATGTGCCAAAATTGGGGAGTCACAGTCATATATCCAAACTCCTGAAACAATTCTAGCTGCCATATTGTGCACCTCCTATAGCTCCTGTATCATCTTCGAAGGCCCCCCATACAAAAAGAATTACATTGGATAGTATTCCTGACTCATTTCTGAATCTAGTACTTACCTACCTACCTACCTACCTACCTACCTACCTACCTAACTAACTAACTAACTAACTAACTAACTAACTAACTAACTAACTAACTAACTAACTAACTAACGGACTGACTGACTGACTGACTGAATGACTTACTTACTTACTTACTTACTGACTAGCTAACTAACTAACTCAGAGTCCATGCATATGTTATTGCCATGACATCTGTATAAACAGCATACCTGATTCTTTACTTTCTTCATACTAGTGTCATGATGTGTATTTTATTTTATTTTAGTTTCTATCTTGTCTGTTATTCTTCTTCTTTTGCTGTTTTGTCCTTTGCCTTCCCACTGTGCTAAAACATGTCTGTGGCTGAGTTGTGCTTTAAAATCCACATCTTGTCTTAAGCCTGAGAGGCACAGCAACCTGGCATGACGATGACTGAATTGACACTTCAGGATGTCATTGTCTAGCCCACTGAATTACCAAAAATTAGTTGCTGTCAGCAATGATTTCTGTTTGCCGGATTTTTCTTTCTTTCACACACCCTCTTAGAGCTCAACAGAGAGGCTTGACAGTCTAAAACTCATACCAGTTTCTCTGATGTTCTGATTTCGTCATAATCATAGTTACATTCCCCTTCCTTCTCTTGTTTCCTAACATATCATTAAGTATTTACCCTGCATTTTTCCAAATGTTGGTGAAATATACAGTAAAAGAGTAAACAGGATTTGAAGGCTATGAAATCCATCCTTCTCCTTCAGAGATAATCTTCACAGCTTTGTACATAATGTTTTCACATGATCTTACCACTACTCAGTTTTAGATGGGAAAAGAGGGTGATTTCTACTAGAGCTCAGTTGAACCAGATGCCTTCTGCTACCCTGGATAGAACATTTAGGAATAGGCATTATTCAGAACATACTTGCCTTTGTGTATTAAGACAGACTGAAGATCTGGTTGATCCCATTACCCATAGTATCTCTTTATATAATGTGTAGTGTAACAGATCTGGCCCCAATCTTAGTGAGTTATGAAAGAAGGAAGAAAATGAGATTATAATGTGAGCATCATGTTCACAAAGGAGACTTGTGGCCAGGAAGGTTGTCCATGTTTCATCCATAACAAATTATTTGAGAAGAAAATTTCTAAATGGAAATGCTGTTTCCTAACAGAGAGGAAAGTGATAGCTCATGTAAAATTTAAGAGCATGGGTACTTTCTACAGTCATGTAGCTATATTTCTATGCTTGAAACTGTCTGAACACAAATATAATTGCTCCTCCTTACCACAGGTGGCTTCGGTGTGTAAATTTTGTTCGTCTCTTTAAAAAGCAATTTTCTAAGTTCTCCTTGAAGTGAAGGAAAAGATGGTGCCTCTACAATCACCATTGTTTCTTTTGAACCTGAACAGAGCAGCAGTTCTATCTTGTCTGACACCAATGACTAGGCAGCTTTCTCCATCTCACCTGACAAGCACAGGCTATCTTGGAACATACCACTCTCTCTTTCAAGAGAGGGTAATGACTGGAAGCAAGAAAACTGCTACCATGATCCCTTCCACACCATCCATTGTCTACCACTGGATACAACCACCTCCCTCTACCTAATCTGGCTAGGGATGGGTCATTTTATACAAGACATATCATCCTCAAGTAGTGTAGGGCAGTGGTGGCGAACCTTTGGCACTCCAGATGTTTTGGACCGCAACTTTCAGAATTCCAAGCCTGTATTGCCAATGACAAAGGACTGTGGGAGTTGTGGTCCAAAACATCTGGAGTGCCGAAGGTTTGCCACCACTGGTGTAGGGTATGTTATGTAGGACATAAAATGGTCTATAATTCAGTGATCATCCTAATATAAGTACAGAACAATCCTGTTCAAATACCTGTTTCAAATAACCTAAACAAAATACTAGAAAATGTTTTGATTTTTAAAAAAAACTGTGTTCAGGGAACAGATATTTTCTATGGGTCTTAAGAGAGGTAAGCAATCTTCGCAGATGGGTGGGGAGCCTATAATATGCAGTGCATTTATTTTAATTTGCTATCTACACTCCAGAATTATCAATTAACGCAAGTAACAAAGTAAAAGGACCTGTGGTTCAAGTGCTTCTCCTGGGAGCCAGGATTGCTCCAGTGGTGAACTGACTGTTAAATAAATGATGCACTTAAAAGTTAACCTTTCTTTTAAATTAAAAGAATAGTCTCTACTTAATGCACCATGATTTATTTATAGCTTCCTGAAGCCCCTAACGTCACCATAACTCACTAAAGGTCTGCTAAGGTAATGCATCTAATGGTGCTGCTGCTTTTATTAGAGACAATCCAAAAACTGTCTAAGGAAAGAAGCCCCCTTGGATTTCAGGGCTCTAAACAAATTGCCATTTGTAGAATGGTTGTTGAAATTTTATAACTGAGTTTTTTGCTAGAGGAAAAATCTAGCCAAGTCTTTGGGCAAAATAACTGAATTTGATAGTATTATCAAATATTGATATTGAACCTTGAACCTTCAATAAAGGTTCAATCATGACTTGCCTTCCCATTGCATGACACATCTTGTACAGGGTGAGATGGCTGTCACATCTAGAGACACCGTGTTTTGTTTCATTCCATTTCGTCCCCACCTGCATTTCATTTTGTTCTGTTTCATATGAAATTTTGAAAAAAAAGTATGAAACAAAACAATAATGAAATGTTTTGTTCCTCTGGGTGCGTTTACTCACCCCTCCTTCTCTTCTTCCTTGTTGGCTCCAGCTGCTTATGGGCTCTGGTGGGGCTACAGCAGTGGCGGCAAGGCCTTGTGCCAGCATCACTCACTCTTCTCAGCCAGTTTCCTTGGTGACACCACCCCATGCTAGATCGTTGGTGACAGCAGCGGTGGCGGGCTTTGAGAGGCCTCCCATGGTCTCACGAGGCCGCCCCATGCTGGATTGTCAGTGTTAGCATCAGTGGTGGGTGCCAAGAGGCCTCAGGTAGGGACCCCTTTTACAGACATGCCCAATTGGGAGAAGAAAAAGTGAAAGGAAATGAACTGAAAATTTCCAGTTCATTTCATTTAGTTTTTCTTTAAAACTCAGTTCATTTTTTGCTTTCTTCTGAACAAAATGAAAAATGAAATAAAAATCATTTTGTGGCCATCTCTAGTCACAACCTTTCAGCTCTGTGGGAGAACCCGACCCTTCCCCTCAGCGAAGTCCCCAAATGCCTTAGTAAGAGGAATTCTGAGAGGAAAGTATTACTTACTTACTTACTTACTTTTTATTTATTTATTTATTTATTTATTTATTTATTTATTTATTTATTTATTTATTTATTTATTTTTTATTTATTTATATAGCTTGTATGCCGCACACTACCCAAAGGTCTCTGGGCGGCTCACAATCAAAACATCAAAATACAATAAACTTAGAATAATAAAAACATGTAAATGCAATAAATACGATACATTAAAAACACCACTAAAATTGCCATCAGGACCCACAATCATTAGTTTAAAAACTTTTGGAACAGGAAGGTTTTTACCTGGCGCCGAAATGTTAGCAACGTTGGCGCCAGGCGAGTCTCATTTGGGAGGGCATTCCATAGTCTGGGGGCAGTTGCTGAAAAGGGTATCTTGACAGACAGTCTGTAGATTTATAATTTTCCAATATGTACATTTATGGCAGTCCCATAAATGAACAAATGTTTGTTTGTCTTTGTTTGTTAGTTTTAAATTTAGATGCTAAAGCCAAACACCTACAAAACCAAGGTTTGCTTGCTTTCACTTTTTATTTATTTATTTATTTATTTATTTATTTATTTATTTATTTATTACTTTTATACCGCTCCATCTTCCGTAACGGAACTCTGGGCGGTTTACAGACTTAAAAAGGAAACATCAGATAAAACAGCAGTAGAAAAACCATCAATTAAAAAAACACAAAATAGGCAAAAGCGGGAAACCCTCAGCAGGATGCAGTGGACACAAGGAAAAAAAATAAGTAGAAATAAGGTTGCCATACACCTCCTTAAAAAGCATAGTTTTTAAAGCCCTTTTGAAGGCTGGCAGGGACTGTGCAAGGCGCAACTCACTCGGTAGCTGGTAATGGGCGGACAACAGAGAAGGTGCAGCTGCGTGTTGCCAACTTCTGCACCTCTCTGGGAGTGGCTACCCTGAGTGAGCACGCCCACGGCATTCGAGAGGGCCTAGCCTCAGTTGACCTCTCGGAGATGCGCTCCACCAGGTATTCAGGTCCCAAGCCGTGGAGGGTTTTGAAAACCAAAACCAAGATCTTGAACCTTATCCGGAGAGCCACGGCAACCAATGCAAGCATGCCAGAACTGGGGTGATGTGATTGTATTTATGAGCACCCACCACCAGTCTGGCCACCGCATTCTGTACCCATTGGAGTCTCTGGAGAAGGGTCACGGGCAACCCCAAGTAGAGTGTGTTGCAGTAGTTGATCCTTGAAATCATGAGGGCCTGCACAACTGTTCTCAGGGAAGACTCATCGAGATAACGAATGGATCTGGATGATCCTGCGGAGTTGGGAAAAAGCGGCCCTGGAAACCGCCATCATCTGGGCTTCCAGGGAGAGGGCTGAGTCCAGGACCACACCCAGATACCTGGCCCTGTCTATAGGCTGGAGGGAAACTCCCCCCAGTCTAGGGAGGGGGCCATTGTACCTGGATGAGGGCACCCTGAAGAACAGAACCACAGTCTTCTCCAGGTTAAGTTTGAGCCAGTTGTTCCTTATCCATTCCAAGACTGCCTCCAGGCACAGATCAAGGGAGTGAACTGACTCCACTGCAGAAGAAGAAAAGGAGCGATAGAGCTGCGTATCATCAGTGTACTGATGACAGCGAACTCTAAATCTCCTGATGATCTCTGCCAGCGGCCTCATATAAACGTTGAAAAGCATAGGGGAGATAGCCGACCCCTGGGGCACCCCACAAGGGAGCGTCCAAGGAGCTGACAATTCATCCCACAGCTGAACCCGCTGGGACGGGCCGTCAAGGAAGGATCGGAGCCAGCAAAACGCTGAACCCCCGATTCCTACCTTGGTGAGCTGGTCCAGTAGGTTACCATGGTTGACAGCATCAAAGGCAGCTGACAAATCAAGGAGGACCAACAGGGAGGAACACCCCCTGTTGGCCTCCCTGAGGAGGTCATCCTGCACAGCGACCAAGGCACTCTCGGTTCCACGAAGCGGCCTGAACCCAGACTGGAATTGATCAAGGATATGGTTTTCCTCCAGGTATGACTGAAGTCAAACGGTGGCCACCCTCTCAACAACCTTGCCCTGGAAGGGAACAATGGCAATCGGATGATAGCTGGCAAGATCGTCCGATGCCAAGCCAGGCTTCTACAATGTGGGCTTCACCACCGTCTCCTTCAGGCGAGAGGGAAAGATTCCCTCCCAGAAGGAGGTGGTGGCAGTGGAAGAGGCCCACTCCGGCATGTTCCCTCTGGCTGATTTGATGAGCCAGGCTGGGCAAGGGTCGAAAGGGGAAGCTGCTGGCTGACAATACGCCATAGCCCTGGAGGCCTCCACTGGTGACACAGGCAAAAACTTGACCAGACAAGGAGACCGAGGGGGTGAGGCCCCCTGGATAACCAGGGTGGGACTAGTGCAGCTGGAGTGCAGATCAAAATGGTTGGCCTCTATCTTAGATCGAAAATGGGCTGCAAATTGCTCGCTAGTGAAATCGCTAGGAGGAGGCCTGGGCTGACCAGGATTGGAGAGGTCTCAAACCACCTGGAACAACTCCGCCTGATGGTTCAAGGCCTCACCAATTATCAGGGAGGCATGAGCTGTTCTAGTGTCCCTGATCACGTGCACATAACGGCTGGTCAGCTGCTTCAGCGCAGCCCTTTTTACTGCCGTCCAATCCTTTCTCCATACACACTGAAGCTGCCTACGTTATTGTTTCATTACCCACAACTCAGCCATGAACTATCGTGAGGAGCGGGCTCCACAGCGGAGGAAGCGCTTGGGGGTGATCCGATTGATGGCCTGGTGGCATCCTCATACCACCTATCCACCAGGGCTTCGACCGGGTCATCAGAGAGTCCACCAGTAAGCTCAGTGAAGGCCTCCATGAACCGCACGGGGTACAGGAGCCTTCGGGGGTGGGCCCAAACAAGGAGCCAATGCTTCCCGCGGGGCGGGGCGGTGATCAACAGGGAAAATGTCAGCTGATGATGGTCTGACCATGACACTGGTTGGGAGATGATGTTCCCAACCCTCAGATAGGAATCTGATGACATGGAGGAAAAAACCAGGTTGAGGGTATGGCCTCCACTATGGGTGGGGCATACAACATGCTGAGAAAGGTTCATGGAGGTCATGGACTCCATGAAATCCAGAGCGGCACCAGAAAGTTCCTCCTCGGATGCACGTTGAAGTCCCCAACCACCAATAGGCAGGGGGACCTCAACAGGGCAGCCAAGATGAACTCGGTGATCTCTGGAAAGGATTGGGCTGGGTTGCGGGAAGCACGGTATACCAGCACAATACCAAACCTATCTCACTGAAGTGAAGTGAAGGCATTCTATCCCAGGACACACCAATGCCCTAGATCTGCTAATAGAAAGGGATTCCCTGTAGACGATGGCCATCCCCGACCCTCAGACCTGCCCGCCCACTGGACCCGAAACCCAGGGGGGCACAGAAGGGAGAGGGAAGATCCTCCCTCCTTGCCCACCCAGGTCTCAGTAATACATGCCAGTTTGGCTCGCTCATCCACGATAACATCATGGAAGATAGGGATCTTATTATGAACTGACCTGATGTTAACCAGGAGACAGGACAGGTCAGAGGCGCTGGCGGAGTGGCTCCCTGATACATGACGGAGGGCGGTGGGATCAGAATGGGGGATCAGAACGGATCAGAACTTGAGCAACTAACAACCCAAATGCACACAAAAAGTGAATTTAGGATTCCATCCACCACCCATGACAAAAAAGAGGCATAATCAAAACACAAAACACACAAACTGAAACTGTGAAGCTGAATTTCTCAACACTGAACTCAGCCACCAGAATTGGGCCCTATAGACAAATGACTATTCCCAGGAGGAAATTAAAGGAGCCATTAAACTGAAAAAGCAACACCAAACCGAAGAAGAAAAACAGCCCCAAACAAACAAAGTATTTCTGCCATACATAAATGAAGTCATGGACCACTTGGACAAAGTGTTGAAAAAACACAACCTACAAACAGTATTTAGACCAACCACAAAAATACAACAGATGCTATGGTCAGCAAAGGACAAAATGAACCCACTCACCACTGCAGGAATATACCAGATACCTTTTAGTTGTGGCCAGGTATATATTGGGACCACAAAGCACAGCATCCAAACCAGAATCAAAGAATATGAAAGACACTGCAGACTAAAACAACCTGAAAAATTAGCAGTAGCTGAACACACCCTGAAATCCTCTTCCAGGACACAGAGGCACTGGACAACACTAACAATCACTATGTCAGATTACACAGGGAAGCCATTGAAATGCACAAACATAAGCAGAGTTTCAACAACAACAAAAGAAAGTCTAAAAGTCAGCAAAGCCTGGCTTCCAGTACTGAAAACTACAGCCTGCAAAAGATCAAAGTTCAATGATTCCCACCCATCCACAAGCACCCTTGATCAGTTCACACAATAGAACAGCTAACAACACCCTCAACTACAGGGGATTGCAGTGAAACTTCTTAATCTCTCCATCACAGTACAATGATTAACACCTATTTTCCTGCTTAGGCCAAGTTTCCTCTTTTGCACAACTTTAAAACCACACAGTCTTACTCACTCTATATCCCAGAGCACAGAGAGAACTCCTAGTTCCCTGAGCTCCTTGCCCTCTCTATATGCCGGCCACAGAATCTGGTGAAATGTCAGGAAGAAAAACTTCCAGAATATGGCTAAACAGCCAGAAAAACCCACAACAGCTATTAAACAATTGAATGACATTAGACTGCTTTAATCCACAATTTCCTTGTTAGAAGGATGTGGAGTTACACTCTACCCCTTCCCATCCAGAGCTAGCCCTCCTCACACACCCCTTTACCTCCTGTGTTTCCAAGCTTAAAGAGTTTTGATCTGACAGTGAAGAGCCATTTTGAAAAACAAAGACAAAAACATTGTGGTTGGGGAAAGTATTGCATTGCATCTAAATCATAACTTAGACTCATTTTCATCATGTGATCTCCTTCTTCCCAAAGTACAATCTTCTTGATAGAACATGTTTTTCTACAACAGAGATACAGATTTAGAAGACACATGTTATACATTTTTGAAACAGTGGTGTTTTTATTTATTTTTATATTTTTGAAGATACTCACAGAACTACAGTGGTACCTTGTATAAAGGAATTATTTCATTCCAAATGAAATTATGTTAAGCAAATTTTCCCATAGGTATGCATTGAAAATGGAGTAATCCCATTTTTATGTTGTATAGATTTGCCCCATAGGCAATTATGTTAAGCAAATTTCCCCTATCTCTGGAATTTTTTATGTTCTACAGATTATATGTTATACAGGCTGTTTGTTATACAAGGGTCCAATGTAGTTGAAAATGCTAGTGGGAGAAGTCATTAACTGATTAAAAAGGGAGTCAGCTTGTGGGATTTTCCTTGGCTTGGTGTCACTCTATGAATGGCAGTGAACATAAAATGATATCTTGTAGAGTAGACTATCTTGACTGCAATCATTGATATTGTCAACATTTTGCTATATAAAACCTAGCATCCTTTTTTCCTGCTGGCAATGTAGGCATATGATTATGCAGCAACATTATCAGGACATTTCCTGTTTTGTTTTGTTTTAGTCATGGAAGGTTTTTTTAAAAGTTGATTAGGTTTAGAATCCAATAGCCATTTACACAGGCATAATTAAAATTCATAATTCCCATTCCATAATGGAACCTTTGAACTATGACAAATCCTAAAGCTATATTTTTTCACAAAAATACATTTAAATTACAAATTAAAAATATGTGTGAATTACATAAACCAATGTAATTTATTAAACTTACTTTTTAACTTTTTTTGGATAAAATGACTGATGTGTATCTGTTCAGAATTAATCTTAAAGAATTACAAACAGAAGCACTTTTGAGAGAAATTTCTCTGGCATCAACTTTCGCTGTCTTCACAAAAAGCTCCCTTTTTTACCCTTTTGTTCCATTTCATGATTCAGTATCCATAAAGTAAATGAAAATTGTCCATAGGGAAATAACAATTAGTGCTTAGATTTGACAATATCCATTGTGAGAAGGGCTGGGTTGTGCATTTAAATAAAGCACACTGCATTTTGCTGTTTCTTTTGAAACAGAAAGAAATAATAGAAAAAAAATAGGAAGCATCATAGTCTTTTCCTCTTGTGATCTTCAGATAATTTTGTAGTACGGTACATATTATTTTCTTTCACTCTTCAAACAATTCATTTTTCAGATGAAGCAGAGAAAAAAAGAAATCAAGGAATATGCCTTTGCCTAGCCTGTATGCAACTTTATAAGCTTAATAATGAACAATAACTCATCTGATTGAAACTGCCCAGAGAATTTAATAAGATGCCATGTAATTGCAAGATAAGAAGGAAGCCCAAACTAAAACAACAGGAACACTTTTGAAACCGATAACACAGTTTGACTGATGGCTCTTTGTTCAAGTATAACATGGTATTCTGTGGTTCTTTTCCTTTCAGAAATTAGGAAGCATATGTACGCCAATGAAAATTCTAGTAAAATCATAGCAAACTCAGATGAATCTTATTTACATTTCCAATAATCCCATGGCTATGAAACTAAAGTGCATAGTATTGGCCATTCACATAACACATTGGCCGTAACTAAACATTTTGTTAAGTAGCTGGTGCAGTCTGACCGATAAATTTGCTGTTTTCGTTTGCTGAAGCACAAATTACTTGCCCTCCCACTCCCAAATAAAGAGACAGACAGATACAGGGGTTGAATATAACTTGGGACACTTTGTTAATTAGTTTTTTAAAAAAACAACCTACAGAGGGGCCTGCATGTAGTGCAGAAAGCTGGGGCAGGTTTATCCAACAGGCAAGTCCCAAATCCCTAGTCCAAGCTGCCCCCTTGGCAAGCTAAAATGTGGGGTCCTTCCCCAGCTGACAGACATCCTGTTATTCAGCTTATACAACCAGTGTCTGGGTCAAGAGCCCCAAGCTCCGGTCATCATCAAAAGTAAATACAGGTATCTTAGTTGCCACATTACAGTATGCAATAGCAGCAATGTGCAAATGAGGAACCCATGTAAACTGACTTCCCATTCTGCACTACTACCACTGTGAGGGCTAGTAAACTGCACACACTGCCTCCACCAAGATTGAAATTAAAGCAAAATACCCCTCATGCAGTTCCTATTATATATATATATATATATCCAAATCCATCTGGAATAATTTTACACCACATTCCCTGTAAAGCTCCAAACATTCAAACCTGATCTCTGGGTGCCTCACAACTGCTCTCTAATGATAAGAATTAATAGAATTAATAAATATGAGAATAAAGCTGAAAACTATTATAAAGTGTTAAACCCAACTGTGGGTATTAGGTCATGCTGGCATAAACACAAAAGAAGATGCCAGCCTGTAGAGTGTAACAAATACTTGTGGTTAACTGAGATAAGAGCCAACGGGGAAGCGAAGACAACACAGACATGTGGGCACCATCTTATGGCACCAAAAACGCCATTTTGTTAACAGCAAAGCAATGGGAAAAATCTCGAACTAAAGAATAAACAAAAGCCATTTCTAAGAATTATGATAACTTACCAGGTATGATTACGTATGACATACGCACGAAATACGTAAGCTGCGGCTACAGAAAAGTATAAAAGACCACGGAAACCATCACTCGGAGTCCAGGACAGCAAGGCCTCTGGCCTGTATGCTGTGCCTAGGATCCTTAGACTAACCTATTTTCTGTACTGTAGGGTGTCCAGAGCAGCAAGGCCGTCAGGCCATGCTGCGCTCGGATCCTAAACTAACCCACTCTTTGTAATGCCTAAATGTCCTGTGCTGTATATTTCTATCTGCCTTTAATAAACCTTTTGCTATAACTAACTAAGCGTGGCAATTTTGATGAACCACCAATGGTGCATTGACAATTTATCAAGGTGCATTGGCTACTTACAAAGAAAACCACCAATACCAATGTTTAGATCAAATTTTATTCTTATCACTAATTCCCTCTCTAATTCCTAGGCTGCAATGAAGTACCAGTGAGCAACATTGTTGTATCTCTTCTGTGCTTAAATGCTTGTCACACTCTATTGAGATATGAACTCCATTCCCTCCCCCATTAAATGGCATGAGAGTTCCTTCATATGGCTAGTTGTAAATATGAGTTAAACATGATGGGTAAACAGGCCTATGGAGATACATGTACTCTTAGTTTTCTTTTGTGTGCAATGTGCGTATGTTCATATGGTTTTCTTGGGTGTTTTTTGGTGTGCGGCATCAAGAGAGAATGGACTTCTGGTGACCTTAATAAGGCTTTAAATGTGAGAGATTTCAGGAGTGGTTTTACCTAGGTGTGGGCACCAAATGAAAAACAAAATGCTGATTTGTTGATTCATTATGTAACAAAATGAAACAAAATGACAAAATCCTGGGAAGCAGCATTAGTAACTAAACAAACTGGTATTTTTTGTTTAATATGAACCAATTTGTTTCTCTGTAAAACAGCTCCCCTTGGTCCTAAAGGCACCAAATTTGGGGTTCAGGGGGCTGAGTTGTTCAATTTCAAAGGGGGTACCCCAGAAAAAACATTTCTAATTGCAATATTATGTGCTTGAAAATAGTGATCCTAGGCATTCACTGGAGTGGAATAACTTGGTCCCTTGTTCCCCAAAACTCTCCACATTGGAGGTGCTGAAAGTGAAGAGCTTGAGAAAAGTCCAATGCAATTTCCATGCTGCTAGATGTCTGGGATCTAGTATTTTCAAATATTTTAAAATTACAAAAGTTTTTTCCTGGGTGCACCAATTTGGAGTTGAATAATATGACCCCCTGTACCCCAAACCTCTCCAAATTGGGGGTGCTTCAATGGGAGAGCTTGAGGAAGCTCCACTGGAATTTCCACACTGCTAGTTGCCTGGGATCACTATTTCCAAGCACATAACATTCAATTAGAAATGTTTTTTTCTGAGCACCCCCCTTTGAAGTTGAATAACTTGTCCCTCTGAATCCCAAATCTCTCCATATTTGGAGAGCTTAAAGGAGAGTGTCCAGGGAAGGTACTCACCAAATTTGGTGCCTATTGGAACCAGGGGTCCCATTTTATAGTGTAATGAATCAGTTTGTTACTGGTTCATTTTGTATGAATTTTTAAAAAGAAATTCATTTCTAACATATAATAATAATAATAATAATAATAATAATAATAATAATAATAATAATAATAATAATAATAATAATAATAATAATAATAATAATAATAATAATAAATTTATTGTCATTGTGTGTATATACACAGGATACACATACAACGAAATTCAGACACCCAGAGACCAGATTCAACACACACACACACACACACACACACACACACACACACACACACACACACACACACACACACACATACACACACAAATCTCCAAACACTCTCACACACATTAAAAAAACCCTTCAACACACACACATAAAAATCCCCGAACACTCCCCCACCCACCACCCACCACCCAAAAAAAAACACAAGCATCTACACAACAGGCTAGGTAATCCTGTCCAAGTGCTCACTGCTGGTGATTCTTGAGTTCATTATTAAGTGCAATTATAGCTCTGGGATAAAAACTGTTCAGGAGACGTGTGGTCCGAGTTTTAATTGTTCTGTATCTTCTGCCAGAAGGCAACAGTTCAAAGAAATTGTGAGCAGGATGAGTAGAGTCCCTCAGAATGTTGTGTGACTTCCTCAAACAGCGAGATGTGAAGATGTCATCCAGGGTTGGTAGCTGGAGCCCTGTAACATTCTGGGCATTTTTAATTATTCTCTGTAGAGCTTTTTTGTCCACTACAGAGCTGCTCCCATACCATGATAGCATGCCATAAGTTAGGACACTCTCAATGGTGCTGTGATAGTAAGACAGAAGTAGATGCTGAGATAAATTCATCTTCCTGAGCATTCTTAGGAAATACAGCCTCTTCTGTGCCTTCTTCACAACCATATTGGTGTTTGCAGTCCATGAGAGGTCCTCTGAGATGTAAGTGCCCAGATATTTAAAGCTACCAACCCTCCTCACCTCCTCACCATTTATGTACAATGGTAAATGTATATCTTTCTTCCTCCTAAAATCAATTATAAGTTCTTTAGTTTTTTTGGTGTTAAGTATGAGATTGTTTTCTTTACACCACTGAGTCAACCCTTGTACTTCTTTCCTATAAGCAGACTCATCGTTCTTACTAATGAGCCCCACCACTGTTGTATCGTCTGCAAATTTGATGATTGTGTTGGAGTTATACAGTGGAGTGCAATCATGTGTGTACAAGGAGTAGAGGAAGGGGCTTAGCACACAACCCTGAGGAGCTCCTGTACTTAATACAAGAGTAGAAGAATGGTGGGATCCCATCCTTACTGACTGTGGCCTATCAGTCAGAAAATTCCTTACCCACAAACAAATCTTCTGATGTATACCCAAATTGGCCATTTTGAAAAACAAGGTAGAATTGTGTTAAAAGCAGAGCTATAATCCACAAAGAGCAGCCTTGCATATGTTCCCTGTTGTTCTAAATGGTTCAGTACAGTATGGACAACAATGGATATAGCATCATCAGTGGATCTGTTACTCCTGTATGCAAACTGAAACGGATCCAGAGTAGATGGAAGTCTAGCCTTAATATAATCTAGCACCAATCTCTCAAAACACTTCATAATAACAGATGTTAAAGCTATTGGTCTATAGTCATTGAGAGATGCCACTACTGACTGCTTAGGGACTGGCACTATAATAGATGTCTTCAGGCAAGTAGGGACAGAGCACTTCAACAAAGATAGATTTAAAATGTCTGTAAATACTCCAGCTAATTCTGCAGCACAGTCCCTAACAACTCATCCCATGATTCCATCCGGTCCAGCTGCCTTCCTAGCATTAATATTCTGGAAAGTGTGTTGCTTTGAAACAAATCACAGGGGGAATGAAACAAAACTCAATTTTTACATTTCATGCCCATCCCTAATTTTACCCAGTGACTTTCCATGGCCAAGTGGGGCTTTGGCTCTGGTTTATCCACTACATTACACTTGACACCCATTGTGGTATAATGGATAGAATAACAGACTAGGACACTTGGTTGATTCCCATATTTAAGGAGCAAAATTTTTAGGGTCACTCTAAGTCAGCTCCAACTTGATGGCACAAAACTAACTTTCTTTAGGAAGGGCAAGAAGATCTCTAGAACCACTTTCTTGGATGGCATGCCATCTTTATCAAAGCATTGTACCAAAATACATTCCTGGCAAAAGATGTAGTCTGTCAGGTGTTGAGATTTGTGGCAAGATAATATCAGCCAGGCATTATTCTGATGGTGCAGGAGGCACGGCTGGTGTTAAAACTGCATCAAAGTCCAGAGCAGGGTTTCAGTCTCAGCTCTCCAAACAAAGGGACATATTCCATGCCCACCCAATACCCTTTCCCTCCAGTTGGCTCTCTCGAGACAATACCTGTAGTCCCTGTGGCCAGAGGGGATGTGGGAGAGGTAAATGCAAAAAAAAAAAAAAATGCATTCTGTTTAGAACTTGGGCAAAATTTAGTAAAACTCACTAGGTGTAGTCAATTGGCATCAGATTAAAGAGAGGGAAGAGACCACAAGCAAATCAGTTTACACTTTCACCTCAAAAAATGAAAGAGCTGCAAAAGTGATTTCAATCACTGTCCAGCTATTATTTTTTAAGCTATTTGGTGAAACCTGCACGCACACAGTGATCCACATCTCCTCAGAAGAAAATGTGTTAGTAAGCAATTCTCATTTTGTTCAGTTCTTTGCTTGGCTGTGCAAAGTAAACAGCAGCCTTCTCATTACATTCTGTAATTTACCTCAGGGTATCCCAAATGAAAGATTTTCCTATATGCCTGTCCAATTACAAAACTTTGGTCATTCACCCTCATCAGCTCTGTATGCTATTTTTAGAGGGAGTGAAGTAAAGATCAAAGGAGGGACATAGACTCAGTTCTACATCAAAGGATGTCATTCTGAAGTAAGTTTGTTCTTCCAACTACAATCTGTTCCAGAAGTATGTGTAGAACAGTCACTTAAGCTGCACACAGCAATTATTTTTTTACCTGAAGCAACATGGGGAAAGTGCAAAGACTTGCACTTATATTTTAACTAGACCTACTGTCAAAACTTAGAATACTAGCTCACCATATAGAAAACAAGGTCACAATTAAAGTGCAATGTCATCAAAGTTCATATAGCTCCATATTTCCCTGCAGATGGCATTGAGAACAGGGAGGGGTAAGAATTTCATCATTTTTTTTAATTGGAACTTTCCAAGATTTGCTAGTTTCTCATAAATGTGTGGGAAGGAACTTACTGTTTGCAAACTTTAATGTGGAGCAATTCAAAGCTGACTGATTCATCCATCCAGTTAGCCATTTTAAATGTTTAACATAGAATTTCACTGTATTGTTATTTGTTAGTGATAAAGTTGGCCTGCTGTGTCTTGTCTTATTCATGAGAGTGTCCTCCTATATAACACCCAAAACACAAGCCCTAGTAGCCACAGAAAATTGACCAGATGGAGAGCAAGTCTATTTGGTGATGTTGTTCTTATGTGCCATTAAGCCAGAACTTATTTATAGAACCCCAATAAAGGTATCAAGACAAGTAAAATATTTAAGGAAGGGTTTTACCAGGTCCACTCTCCTAGATTTTTTCCATGGCTAAATGTGGATTCAGAACCAGGGCTTCTCAGTCCATCACACTTTCCACAAAACCACACTGGATATACAATTGTAATCAAATTTATTCAAGCTCTATTGCAAATCTGGGTTATTTGAAAAATTTACAAACTTTCAACTATTTGCACTGAACAAATCAAACAAAAGCAATTGAAATAGCTCAAAACAACAAATCCTCCAAGTTTTTTCTCCAAATTCAACAATGCAACTTTCAATGAATTCTACAGCCTCAAAATTATTCAGCGCCCCCAACTCTTGTATATGCATAAACATAACTTATCCTCTTGTGAAATAAAGCACATATACCAAGCACAAAAGGAGAGGCTGATAGATCATAAAGACACAATCCATTTGCTCAGGATTTACTTCTCTAGCCAGGACTGGATAAATGAATCATTCAATGTTCATTTCTATCACATTTCTTTAATTGTTAGTTCCTTCCATATAAATATGAAGAAATAGGTCAATCTTGATAAACACTAATGGGGGAGAATGAATTAAAAGAAAAACAAAGCATTTTTCTACCATTCACTGGTTAGCAACCTCAGAATGACAGCTGAAGATCAACAATATAATATGATTGTGGATTGAGATTAAATGGAACTGAATGAAATTAACAAAAGGAGCTGTTTGTTTTTCTATTATTTGGTGATGTTACATGAGATAATTGGAGAAGCCTGAATGTGAATGTGTTTCTGTCTGAAAGACAAAAGAGGGGGAAATAAGAAAAAAGGAAAAAAAGGGAAGGAGGATGTACTCATCCTTGTTGGTTATTCTTCATGTCATACCAGAAACACTCTAAGGTACTCTGAAGAAAATAAATGTCCCACATTTCATCTCTCTATTTCTCATGACTCATCACTCTTTTAAGTGCAACTGACATGTCTGAATTATTTAGTACTCAGCATTACAGATGGCTCTGATTTATTTTAGATGCCATTAATGACTTAATAAAGATTTAAAGATTCATGACTTCATGTTTTATTTAGAATATTTTTGTTGGCACAGGATATTAGAGGGAAGCAGAGTGCACATCTTCTCTAAGCATAGAAAACAGAATGAACATTAAAATAGTATAGATGTTTTGAAAAGATATGAACATGATGTTGTAGTTGACTCATCATTTCTGAATTCTTCCTTAATCTATTCAGGGACTATGCAATACACTCACCAGTACCAATTTTTGAGATAAATGTTTATATTTAGAAATGTCTCTTTGTATGCATTTGCTACTTCCCTGCCCTGTCTCTGTGCCAAATCCATCAAGAAACACATGGTTATACCCCCCCCCCAATTTTTCTTCTCCAACCTATTCTGTTAGACAGGTTCAATTAAAAATCAATGACTGGCCCACAATTATCCATCACCAACTGGAAAACCGAGCTTGATCTCCTTAGTACTAATTCAACATGTGACAATCATCATTTGCTGAAAATACTCATAAAAATACAATAATATCTTGGTTTACGAGCATAATCTGTTCTGGAAACATGCTTGTAAACCTAAACACTCTTATATCAGTACAAATTTCCCCATAAGTAGTAACAGAAACTCAGGTGATTAGTTCTGGGGTCCCATAGCCCCCATACTGTATACACAAAATGCCAAAACTCACAAAAGAAGTTGGCTAGAAGTCCACATCCACACCACGGTTTAGGTACCTGGCTGCAGAATTTGCTCTGCTTGGGATTAACAACTGGATAAAGTACAATTTGAAACCCTATACAAACTTGACTAGCTGCCCCATGACTAGAAATAATTTGAAAAAATAAGAATGTTGAAAACAAATTAAATATAAATATAAATATGCAGAAAATTAAATCCCTAATCTGCATGTTTCTGGTTGGTGCAAGGGAGACCTCCATTCCTCTCTCCTCCCTCTGCTTTGATGGCTGCCTGAAATGGAAAGTTCCAGACAATCACCCACAATACAGCAGGTGGAGGGAAGAAGGGAGAGCCACCATTGGATCACTTGTGATCATGTAACTGGCTACAGAGCTGGTATATCAAGACATTGCTTGTTGAACAAGGCAAAGTTTGGAAGAAATGTTTGCATATCTTCCGAAATGCTCTTAAGAACATAAGAACATAAGAGCCATGCTGGATCAGACCAAAGGTCCATCTAGTCCAGCTTCCTGTATCTCACAGTGGCCCCACCAGATGCTCCTGGGAGCGCACGAGACTATATATCTGTCTCCTGATACCACTCCCCTGCATCTGGCCTTTGAAGTACCCTGGTTTTAAGCCTGGAGATGACACATCTCCATCATGGTTTGTAACCTGTGATGGACATTTCCTCCAGGAATCTGTCCAATCCCTTTTTTGAAGGCATCCCATCCAGATACCATCACCACTCCCTTTGGCAGGGAGTTCCACACACTAACAACACACTGGATGTCCCCTAGTTCGGTTTTGTTGTTGTTGTTGTTTTGTGAGGGAGAAGAGTGTCCACCTATTGACTTTACCCATGCCCTGCATTACTTTGTACATCTCAACCATACTAAAGAGCCCCAAATATTTTAGCCTTTCCTCAAAAGGGAAGTCCCCCAGCCCAGTGATCATTTTAGTCACTTTCTTCTGCCCCTTTTCCAGTTCCACTATGTCTTTTTTTAGATTCGGTGACCAGAATTGTACACAATATACTCCAGGTGCAGCCTTACTATCATTTTGTACAATGGCATTATAATGTTGGCTGTTTTATGTTCAATCCCCTTTTTGATAACCCCTAGCATGGAGTTGGCCTTCTTCACCGCTGGCACACACTGGGTAGACATCTTCATTGAGCTGTCCACCAGCACACCAAGATTTCTTTCCTGATCCATCATGGATAGCTCAGAGCCCATGAGTTGATAGATAAAGTTTTGATTTTTTTTCTTTGCCCCAATATGCATTACTTTACATTTTCCTACAGTGAAACACATTTGACATTTTGCAGCCCATTCTTCCAGTTTGGAGAGATCCTTCTGGAGCTCTTCACAATCTTCTCTGGTTTTTACCGCACAGAAAAGTTTTGTGTCATTTGCAAACTTGGCCACCTCACTGCTTATCTATGTCTCCAGGACATTTATGAACATATTGAAAAGCACCAGACCCAGGACAGATCCCTGGGGCACACCACTTTTCACCTTTCTCCGTTGTTAAAATTGTCCATTGACATCTACTCTTTTTTTCCTGGATCTCAACCAGTTCTCAATCCATAAGAGGACCTACCCTCTTATTCCCTGTTTGTGCAATTTTCTCAGCAGCCTTTGGTGAGGGACTGAATCAAAAGCCTTCTTAAAATCAAGACAGACAATATCCACCAGTTCACCCAAATCCACATTCCTGTTGAACTTTTCAAAGAATTCTGAAAGGTTTGTCAGGCAAGACTTACCTGTTTCATTGAGCAAGTGCAAACAAATGTCTTTTTTCATTTATCAGTTGTCTCAGTTCCTATGTTAAAAGAAAATAATTGTTCAAAGCATTAGAAGAACTCGAGATTCTATAAACCCTGTAAAATTCACGGATATGGATTTTCAACCTGACACAATCTTGGTCAAACCCTTACAGAAGCCATGCTGATTTTCCCACAGCAAGTTTGGACAAAGAGTTTTTGAGTTATGATTAGAGATGGGCTCAAAAAATAGTGTTTCGTTTCTGTAGTAGTTTCATTTTGTTTCATTTGTAACAATTTTTTAAAAGTAGTTTTGTTGTGAAGCAAAATGAAATGATATGAAATGCTATCCTCCCCGTGTCCTAAAAGACCAAAATGGCAGGGGAGTTTCCTCAAATGATTCTAGATAAGCCCCCAAAATTTAGAAATATTGGGTGTATGTGTGTCAGGGTGCTGAGTTATTAAACTCCAAGAAAAAAAATCTAATTGCATGAGGAGCCAAGCCACAATGGCACTAATCTTTCACCCACATGAGCAATTAGCAGCTTTTCGCTCAATAAGAAAGATTTTTTCCCTAGGGGCACCCCCTTCCGAGCTTAATAACTTAGCCCTTTGACCCCCAAACTCTTCCTAATTTCAGGGGCTTACAAAGAATAAGTGGACCTCCCCTGCCATTGATTCCTCTAGGATGAATCGTTTCATTCTAGAAGAAAAATATGGCATTTTGTTATGAAACTAAATGTGTCCTATTGTGTTGAATAATGAATTTGTTACCTAACAAACGACAAAACAGTGTTTCGTTTTTCATTTCATGCCCATCTCCAGTTATGAACTTTTTAAAAATAAAGCTCCCCCCCCCAGAAACAAGCAACCTGAAAAGCCCTCAGATTTAAAACAGGTAAAATATATTAAAAATATGAATCTTGCTTATCTTGAAATCATCCCCCTTTTTTCAGTTTGGAAGGCATTGAAGCTTTAGGAGCTGAAATAGTGATCCTTGGAAAAGACATGTGTAGAAGAGGTTTCCCAGCAAGAGCATTGCAAAGTAGATACATTATTGCAGCTTCATGGCTTAGGAAGGAAATTGTTTGGAAGGTAATAATAGGTCATAGAAATAGAGGAAATACAGGTATTATTTGAAGTGTTTTTTTTAAAGGCTTGCATTAAAGATAGTAATGGAGTGACAAACCTTCAAAAAGGGACATTTTGTCATGTATCTCCAGGGAACTAGCACACAATACTGAAAGGTACATTCAAAGTATTTCTGCAATATAGAAGCACAGAGCAGTTGTGCTTGTCCTACCTCTGAATGCTTGCACTAAACATTTCTGAGACTAGGCTCCTAACACAAGCCTTCGAAGGAGAAATCAGCACCAATTTTGGGGCACTCTGAATTTTTGTCCCTGTCAGTCAGGACACAATTACCTGATTCTTATCGAAGAGAACTTCTAAACTCTTTCCTAGCAAAACAAGCATTCCTGCTGACAAAGGGTTTCCTGTATCTAGTTATAAAAATATTTTCAAATATATTTTTTTAAAAGATGAGAGAACAAATATTCAGACTCACTCATTTAAGATGTGAAATCACTGTTGTTGGTTTGCTTTTTAGTTGGGGAGGTCTTACTAAATGTTAGCAGAGCTTTGATATCTGTGTCCTGGTCCTATTTCAACAATTCCACCTATCTTACCACTATGCAATTGTCTGGTGACGAAGAAGAAAAACCCCACCAAAGATGTTATGCATCATCAAGTCACATCTAGTGTCTGGTGACAAAATAACCTCACAAATGTCCTATCATGAACAGATCTGCTCAGATCTTCCAGACCAACAGCATCTCATATTAGGTTGCTTTTTCTTCCCCATTCCTAGCAATATTCTATTTTCCAATAGGTTCTACTCAGATTTTGCAACCTACAGCTGTGGGTTCTTCTGTTGATCGAACTCATTTCATGTTAAGTCTTCCTCCTTCCACATTTTCCCCAGCAATATAGTCTATTCTTGTCCCTTCTTTGCCCTCCCAGTCTGGAAATGAAGAGACAAGACATGTTTGATGTGTTGAAAATTGGCTCACAATTTATTGAATCGTAAAACCGTATTAAACCTTTAATAATCAGTAATGACACAACACACGCACAAGTACTATTCCTGATGATGATTGACAATACACTGGTCCTTTGGCCAGCGTGTTGCCAAACTTATAGTGATCCGGGCAGCCCTCATCTATCACTAAGGGACGTATTATTTATTACCATTGAGCCAACTTGGCTAATTCTAACTTATTGCACCTCCTTTTTATAATAGAGGGCTGCCAGACTACCAGACTAAGCCTCTTATTCTTAAATAGCTG
This sequence comes from Phrynocephalus forsythii, assembly GCA_029282475.1. Lineage (NCBI taxonomy): Eukaryota > Metazoa > Chordata > Lepidosauria > Squamata > Agamidae > Phrynocephalus > Phrynocephalus forsythii. The sequence goes on from JAPFRF010000005.1 coordinate 18,295,748, forward strand.
AAACCTAACTTCTATTGCTACTTGCACTGCCCACCACAGAAAGGGTGCTATATTTAGTATGCACCCTTTCCCCACTAAGCCAAGGGGAACAAACACCCCTTGGTTTCCTGGATTCCACGGCCAAGCCAAAGTCATGTGTGCCAACGCAGTCATGGATAAAAACTCATCTGACCAGGGCAGGCTCACTTCTGAGAGTGAGACACCTCCAGCTGTGTGTTGCCCCACTGATAGATCCAATACCTGCTTCTCATTCGGGACCAGTGGAGTATTAGCAGAAGTAGGCATTGGCTGTGGCACTGTAAGCATCAGTCTAGCAGGAACTGCTGACCCTGGCAAGGTTCAACTGCATCCATGGGCTGCACAAAACCATGAACAGACCCACTGGGCTCTACATGGTCTTGCTCTAAAATAGAAATATGTGACAGCATCAGAATTTTCCATACAAATGATGGAAAACTCAGACTTTGGGGCGTTCATGTCCCTACCTGAACAATGGCTAGTCTCGACACTCATGCCCCCTGGCTAAGACTTCTCCCTTCCGAACTTGTTTAGCTTATGCCATATGGCAGCAAGATCTGAAAAGTCTTCCTCATCAGAAGATACCCTTGGAGGGGAAGGTGCCTGCTGGGGTCGCTTAGCCCTCTGTTTACCTTTGGACTTCCCACTGGATTTTTTAAGACCCATCACCACCACAGAATACCCTGTAGATCCTAAGTACTGCTAAATTTGAATATAAACTGGTATCTACTGCTAAACTTGAATATAAAGTGGTACCTCAAGTTCAAAAGCAGGACTTAAACCCAAAGCCCCAAATGGGCAGCACACTCTCTAAATTGATCACAATAGGTAAGCAATGTAATTTTTTTCAAAAATAAAATAGGTTAGGGTCAGTTGCAACACTAAATAATGGTGCTAGGCACAAAGATAAATTGAGATAATGCCAGGCACAGAAGATGTAAAGCCCCTTAACACAAACTCCCCTACATTCCTGCCCCCACCCACTCCCTTCATCCCTGATAACTAGAACTGTCAAAGTAAACAGAAGTTCAATTATTTAAAGAGCTAGAGCACCTGACTTATATTACTCCTATGATTAATAACCCTCCGCCGCCCAGCTGCATCCCCAGACTTCCCCAACAATCAGAAAGAAAATGGACCGTAAGGCACTAAAAAGCCTTCCCCAGTGATCAGATTGATAAACAAAGCCAGCACCAAAGAAATCTGGCCATGAGGCTTCTAAAATGGCTGCTGCCATACCACTCCACCTCCCTGCCACACCACCACACCCCAAACAATAGGGAGACTAGATAAGGTGCAGGACCAACCCCTCTGTTAAAGCAGAGCTGCAACAAAAACCCCTCTAATGCCACTTTGCCCCTCCACCAAACCTCAAAATGACTGTGAGGCTGCAAGAGCAGAGTCAGACCCAGCAAAAGCATGCGCCACAAGGAGCGAGCCTATTTAATCTCTGCTACCTGGGATGTCACGTGGCCCCTTCAAATGTGCAAATGGTCAAACAGGTGGGCAAAGTGGCCCCCTAGTACTTCAGCCGTAAGGAGTCACAAGTATCTCTATTGTATGTTCATAGTAGGATCGGCTCAGTTAACTCATTTTTCCACAAGTGAGAGTTAAGGCTCAATTTTATTGCTTTTCTGATTGTGTTTGGTCTCTGTACAGCTCACCTTCAACACCACATTTCAAATGAGTTAATTTGTGTCCCTCTCTTTCTTCACTATCTTTATTCCACATAGGGTGGATTATTTTGGCCTTGGTTTCCTTTGACAATGTTTGCCAACTCCCAACTCTCCTCCCCCTCTTTTTTATTTCAAAAGGAACAGTACCTTCAGGCCAGCATTTGTTTGGTCCAGGGGATCTTTGTCCCCTTCCTGCCCAAAGAGGCATTCTGTGGCGCCGGCATCCATTTTGTGGAGCAGTCTACATAAGGGACTGCCCCAGCCACAACCACCATCTTCGTCGGGCACCGCGGAGACCCCTCCCGCCCTCCCTTAGGTTGATGATGAGATTAGCTGGTCGCTTTGGTGCCAGATGGGAATTTTTGGCTGCCACCCTGATTGGTCTTGGGTAGCACTGTGTTTTCACCCATCCCATCATCAACCAATGGGGTTTAGGTTGTCCTTTAGCTTGGTCGCAACAGCGGGTAATGCCTAGGTCAATAAAGTCAGTTGTGATCCCAGTTCTTGGCATCCAATGGGTGCTTGGTAGCCCTCTGGCCATAAATAGGATTGGGGTCAGACCCAGGAAAAGGATGGAATTAAATAAGGTTGAGGACTTTATTTTAAAAAAAATGAGATTCAAGGTCTGCTATTAAAACTTCCAAATTTCTCTTGTTTACCTCCTCTCGATTTTTTATTATAGAATCTTCTCTTGTCATGTAGCCTCTTGCTACAGCTTTTAAAGACAAAAAAACCTTAATCCAGATTGAGGCTAGGAAAAGAGAATTAGAAGACATAGAATTACAACAAATGCAAAGAAATTTACTACATTTGAAAAGAAACTTTTTTGAATATAGTAATAGAAGCTCAAAGATAGCTAAGATAGCACAGAAAAGAAAAGAATAAAAGTATGATAGGAAGGATAAAAGACTTAAGAGGCAATAACTGTACACAAATGAAAGAAAAATTAAAAGCTATCCAAGAATTTTATCAAAATTTATATACATCCAAGAACAACAACAAGGTAGTTATGGAACAATATATTTCTAAAAATCTAAAGTCAAGATTAGCAGAGGAAGACAAGTTAGAAATGGAGAAATCTATTAAAGATGAGGAGATAGAGGAGGTGATAAACAAATTAAAGAACGCTAAAACTCCAGGAGCCGATGGATTGGGACCAGAATTTTATAATCTATTTAAATCAATGTTAATACCTAAGCAAAAGAAGTTCTATAACGAGATATTGGAAGGAGGGCAAGCCCCAATCTCCTGGAAACACTCATTAACTATTTTAATTCTTAAGCCTAATAATGATCCAACAGATGTCGGTTCCTATAGACCAATATCTCTTATTAATCAAGATGCTAAGATTTTCACAGCAATTCTAGCCAAAAGAATGTACACCTTTATAGATAAATATATCAAAGAGGATCAAACTGGTTTTATTAAGGGTAGACAAATGTCAAACACAATAAGAAGAACTTTGAATGTTCTTTATGAGATGGGAAGATTACAAGATAAGGCATGTATTCTATCCTTAGATTTATTTAAAGCTTTCGATTGTGTTCAATGGTCTGCACTAAAACTTTTATTAGAGAAATGGGGTTTTGGAAAATAATTCCTAGGTGTAATAAATCAATTTTACTCAGATAGTACTTCGTCAATTATAATCAATGATGGGATGACAGAACAGATTACTTTAGGCCGAGGAACAAGACAGGGTTGTCCTTTGTCACCAGTTTTGTTTTGCATTGTAATAGAGATACTCGCAAATGCAATAAGGGAAGATGAACGAAACAAAGGTATGGGAAAGGAGGGGAAGATTAAAATCAGCTTGTTTGCGGATGATGCCTTGATAACAATAAAAAATCTGTTAGAAAATATACCAAGAATAAAATTACATTTAAAGGAATTTGGTGAAACAACTGGGTTATATGTAAACTGGCAAAAATCAGAAATTATGCTGTTTAATTATGATAAACAAGATATGGAGGAGATTTCCAACTATGGATTGAAAGTCTGTAAATATATGAGATATCTAGGGATACTTTTAGATAAAGATTTGATTAAGACAAGGGAATGGAACTATAACAAATTAAAGGAAGAGATCAGGAATAAACTACAAAATTACTCCAAATTAAACCTATCATGGTTTGGCAGAAATGCATTGGTAAAAATGAAGATACTTCCTAAAATTAACTTCCTTTTTAGAATGCTACCCATTCAGTACACAGAAGCTGAAATTAAAGCTTATCAAGATCTGATAAACAGATATTGTAATGGAGGTAAAAAACCAAGAATAAGTAAAAGCTTTTGGTATAGATCACAAAAGGAGGGAGGCATAGGTATACCTTAGAAACTACTATACAGCTAACCAGCTTAGTTGTGTGGGGAAGTATTATATAAACCGGAAAAAATAATATGGTGGGAAATTGAATCAGACGAGATAAATGGGGATATAAATAAATACTTGTTCAGTCTCCCTAAAAAAAGATATCAAATCAAAAAACCCCTCCTGAGGTCCCTATTAACCACTTGGACAAAGCACAGAAGGAAATTGGCTCTGGAAGTATCCCCTCTCAGTTTGGTAATAGATAAGGAAAATTTCCCCACGAATATGAAGAAATATGGAGAATTATTTAAAACAATGAAAGTGGCAAGGGTAAAAGAGTGGATTAATAAGATGAGAACAAAGCAAGATATTAAGCGCATATCACAAGCTAAGCATTTAACTTGGTTAAATTATGCCTAATTAGAAAGTTGGATGAAAGATTGGATAAGAAGAAATACACAACTCAGAGAATATACAAAGTTTGAACAATTCTTGTTAACATCTGAACCAGAGAAAGGAAACACAGGGAAAGGAGCAGTAGGTAAAATATACAAAATAACTGAGGACTCACTAGAGGAAAGGGAACAAGAAACAATAAGAGAGACATTGGTAATGAAATAAAAAAAGATGAATGGAAAAGAATTTGGAATATGAGGATGTTACGTTCATTATCCGTTAGAATAAAAGAAAAGTATTTTAAAACTATTTTAAGATGGTATATGACACCAGTCAGACTGAATAAAATAAATTCAAGATATTCTAAGATAGGTACTTATATTCATCTTTGGTGGGAATGCAAAATAGTTCAAAAGTTTTGGCAACAGATTTTCGGTGAGATAAACTGATATTAAATGTAAGCCAGAAATTGTGCTGCTATCACTACCACCTACTAATGAATATGATATAAAAACAAAAGAATTAATTGCAAATTTTATGACAGCAGCAAGACTGATTATAGCTAAAAATTGGAAACTGAATTCAGATTTTAAAATTGCTGACTGGTATAAGGAAGTGTGGGATATGGCTTTAAACGACAAATTGTACTGTAGTATAAAAGTTTTGCGAGGGGAAATGAGCAAGGATATATTTTATGATATTTGGGAAAAATTTATAGATTATGTACTATTAAAAGGGAAAGGGATACAACCGTCATACTTCCCAACACAGTTCTGGAGAAAAGGACTCTAAGAAGACAACTAGGAAAAAAAGAAGGTAAAGAAGGAAGAGAAGATAAAGGAATACTGGATGGTCCCGGGGGGTTGGGGTGCACTTTGTAGTGATATTTTTGTTCATTGTATTGTTAATTGTATGTTTGTTTATTTTAAATAAATATTAAAAAAATAAGGTTGAGGAAGAGGCCGAGGGCAGCCCTGATGTATATAGATACTTAATGGGCATCTCACTGAGTGTCATCTGGATGCAGGATCTCTTAAGCAAGAATCATCACTACCTATGGCACTACGTAGGCTCCCTTATTTCAAAACAGTTTTTATAAAATGTTAAAGTTGTGGCCCTTGTTTAACCCAAAAGCTGTTGTTTCGCCTCATTATTTCGGGCTGGAGGGGGCAAAGGGATATCTTGTATCAATCATGTACATAACACATTTGCAAAGATGTTGGTATGATACAGCTTTTCTTCCTCAGGTTGCCTATCCCAAAGAAAGGGTTTGGAAATAGAAGATAGCTTTCTATTTATTTTATTTTTTTTTAAATAATGTTTTATTATAATAAAAAGACAAAAAAGAAATAAGCATAAAAAGGAAAAACAGGAAAAACAAAAAGAGAAGGGAAAAAATAGAATAAAACATATAAAACAGTTTTACATTATAACATATCTCATTTGATGAGTTTCTATAACTGATATTCTAGCTATCTCTTCTCATTCTCCCCCCCTCCTTTTTTACTACAAAGTTTTTGTCTTCCACCAGTTGTAAAAGAGGTTCCAGCTCAAAAAAAGTTGATTTTTCTTGTCTGTTTAATCTCTTAGTTAATATGTCAATTTCTGCACATTCTAGTATTTTCTTTAAAATCATACCATCAGTTGGCGGATTTTCAGATTTCTAGAACTGGACCCACAATAATCTAGCTGCTGTCAAAAGATGTAATATTAAGTAAGACTTTTGCTTGTCTATTGTGTTTGGCAGTAAGCCTAGCAAAAATATCTCCAGATTGAACTCTAATTCTAATTTTGAAATTTGCCTAATCTAAGTATGAATTTTAACCCAGTAACCCTTTGCTTTATCACAAGTCCACCAAGCATGTTATTAAGGTCCTTCTTGAGTTTTACATTTCCAAAACTTATTTGACAAATTAGGGAATATTTTAGCAAGATAGCTTTCTATTTTTCATTCTGTCAAGCAGTCATGACATTAGTTCAATCAGAAGGTTAAAGAGTAGATATGTTTGTTCATCATATGTGTGGCACTCACCCACAGTTTTGGTTTATTGTTTCATTAGGACCAAAAGAGCCCTTCAAAATATTTTGAAAAAGAGGGACCAAGGCCACATCCCAACTGTCCTTACTTCTGTCTTCTCCCAACAACTTTAGCATAGACCAATGGTGGTGAGCCATCAGCACTCCAGTTGTTTTGGACCACAAGTCTCAAAATTCAGATCCTATATTATCAATGACAAAGAACACCTGGAGAGCCAAAGGTTCACCAACACTGGTATAGACTGTGTGCTCACTTTTTGAAATCCTGTAGCTCTGGGTAGAAGTTGCTGTTGGAATTTGTGTGGAGTAAACTTCAATTTTAAAATGCAAGAAAATTCAGTTTATGAATGTAGAATATTGTGCCGATCGCAAGGGTTAGGGACCCACCCCACCTCTGATCCATGAAAATCCGTGATATGCGGAAGCGGGTGGGGGGGCTGGGGAGGGTGGGGGCAATCACGCACCTATCCAAGAACTCTTGGGGCAGCGCGCGCCAGTGGTGGCAGGGAGATCTGACCTCCTGCTGCCGCCCGCCCACACCGCCCGAGACTTGTCCAGGGCCATCTCCATTGAAATGCATTGCCATTGCATTTCAATGGAGAAAACTTTCCCCATTGGAAAACATTGGCTCAATGCTTTCCAAAGGGGAAATTTCTCCATTGAAATGCATTGACTCAATGCATTTCAATGGAGATTGTGGCCCGTCCTGAGACTTCTCAGAGGGGGCGGGGCGGGGTGGCGTGGAGCGACCCGATCACCCCTGCCATCCCCTGCGCAGCTCCGAGGCTGCTCGGAGAGGCCCAGAGAGGTGGCGGGGAGCGATCGCATCACTGCCCGGCACCCCCCAGGCAGCTCTGAGGCATCCCGGAGGGGGCGGGAGGATGGCAGGGAGCGATGTGATGCCTCCCTGGCACTCCTCTGGGCCCCTCTGAGAAGCCTGGGAGGCATGCAGGGGGTGGGGAATGATGTGATCGCTCCCTGCCACCCCCCCTCCAAGAAGCCCCTTTGCCATCACGCATGGACCTCCTGGGAGGTCCTGGCAAGCAGCATGCAATGGCCAAAGGGACTTTGGCCACGGAGCCCAGCCCTGGGGCTCCGAAGCTGAAAGCCCCTTTGCAATCACACGCTGCTTGCCCAGACCTCCTGGGAGGCGTGGGCGGGTAGTGCACAATTCCCCCTCCTTCAAGCCCTTTCCGGTTACTGCAGTCCTGCGATATAGCGGGACCGCGGTATGTGAACTGTGAAAGGGCGGGGGACCACTGTATCTTATACCAGGCAACTTGGCTTTGGGATGCTGGGCAATACAAAACTCTTCAGAAAATTAGTCATGAGTCTCAAGCTGGCTACCATGAACAGGAGATGTTATTATATAGAATTGATTTCTGTCTTTTGGGAACCAGGATTTAAGATTCAAATGCTTCCTCTGCCAGGAATGTACTGAAGGGAAACTTGAGATAAATTATTTTCTCTGCCTTGGCTACCCCACAGGATTGTCTCAGAAGAAACATGACTCTTTAGAGAAAAGGTGAGAAATGAAATGTCATTTTGAAGTTAAATGGCAACCGAGTTCACGACTTACAAAAGTAACATGGAAACCTTTAACAGAAATAGAATTAATAATATGTCACATCCTGCAATGAGCAGGGAAAAGTCCCGAGAATAAGAAGATAATGCTTCAGTGAAGTGCAGATTGTGCATTTAAACCATACCTAATGGGCTGTCCATTCCATGCTGAAAATCACAGGGTCAGTGCTCCTATTAATACCATGCATACTCCTTTCCAACAAAATCCTTGCGTGTAGTGACATCCAGAATGCTGCTTCCAGCAAAGATTGCTGTCTCCTAATGAGAACAGAATAGGAGAAGACAAGATGCAAATGAGATTTGAAAGGAAAGCTCCTTCCTTAGGAAAATTCTACTCTCAGATGCTTGATGACCCTCCAATAATGCCGATGTGTATCTTGTTCAAAGATCAACAGTTCAACCATTTTTACAACCTCTTCAGATCCCATGGAGACTGGAATTAAATTGAAAGTTGAATTTTCTTTTGTCATTTCCTAATTTCTGAGGATTATTTCAAAATAAATAGATATTTGCATATTCTCCTCTCCCCTAAGATAGCTGGAATCCTACATATTCTTAATGGGAGCTGGGGCCCTGTTACCAAGGAATGGAGGAATCTTTCAATCTTTTTTCCACATTAGAACTTCTTACACCTCAAGTTGTTTGGATTTGCAGGTTTAGTGTCTTTCTTTGGAAATGGCTCCAAACAAAACTCTCTCCATTTTGACCAGGCAAATGCAATAGGAGCAGTTATTCCAAGTATGGAGGAGATCATGCTGCACCTGTCTATCCTATTTCAACAACAACAACAAAATGCTTTTAGCACTAATTCAATGCCAAGAAGTTGGATAGACAGGAGTTCTAAGACAGAGCTAAACATGCCCAAAAATGTGTACTTCAATGAATCAATCTGTGCATTTAGATTTCTGCAGCATTTTCATTTAATAAGTTTAAAGTTCCATTTATTGAATAATTTGTGAATGTTGAAAAAAAACTCTTTATATGCCCTTAGCACTGGCATGTTTTATCACAGTTTGTGTAGGTTGTATTATTTTACAGATTATCAAGGCTGTATTAACCTATGGCAGATTCCCTAGGCTCTCAGGTATTTCAGCCCCCCTCTGGCACTTCAATCTTTCACCCCAATATGGTTTTTAAAAAGTCCCAGCCAAGAACAAAAATGGCATCCTCCTAGTACCGACAGGGCTTTAGCTTAGTCAGCCTTATGTATAATATGGCCCAGTCTCTAGTGCATTGGGCGTGGGAATTTCGTTTGTCATGCTCTGTTTGCTACTGTACTTGCCTCAAAGAGAAAATTTTGCCTTGGGTTGATGATAATTATTTATATGAAGTGAGTGTGAGAAGGGCCGGTACGCAATATGGCACCTGCAGTCTAAACAGATAATCCAGCAATAATTTGTGACTCTGCGGAAGGAGGGGGTGCAGATTGCTTGCTGATTCTTAGAAGAGAAGGAAGACACATTCCAAAATGCTGTCTGGGTATGTAGTCCCTGATCACCTATCCCCCACAAGTCATTTGCATATTGCTCAACTCACCTTATAGTTGAATAACAGCAATCCCATGAAATGTTTGCATTCTAACATATAATTGTTCTGATTGAGATGAAGTATCTATCTATCTATCTATCTATCTATCTATCTATCTATCTATCTATCTATCTATCTATCTATCTATCTATCTATCTATCTATCTATCTATCTATCTATCTATCTATCATTTTCTTTTCTTGAGGAATTTTCCAGTTACCATGACTCAACCTCCAGATAAACTCACCTGAATATCTGATATCTACTTGATTGTTTGTTATTTTTAGTGGTCGAATAAAGGTCTTGCCTGGTCCTGCATCTTCTGATACTCTATCTCATGCTTTATGTGATTAATGTAACACAAACCAAACACATTGTGAAGTTTAAAATCATAGAGAATTGTTAGATATCATGCAATTGTACATAATAAATACAGTAATCCAAAATCTATACTTATATGATTTAATATATAACATCCCAATTTTCACCACTGCTTCATCTATTATGCATCAAAATGTGATATGAGAAATGAATTGAAATATAAATGCAGTGTATAATTTTATATATCTTTAGATTTTGAAAAGGCTCATTTGGAATCATGCTCTGTTTAGGAAATATGTAATTTCTTGAATAATACTAGACAGCAGCTGGTTTGAACTACATTATGGGTATTGTGCTCTCCAAAGAGGAATGTAATGTAATTCCTCTGTCATTCATGATTTTTCTAGATTTGGACCACTCATTTTAAGTATGACTATTAGCTGTCAATGATGTGTTCAATAATGAATTGGAATTTTAAAAATTGAACACTAATTTGTCTCAAGAGTTTTGCAGAACTGTTGAACTATATTAAAATATCACCAGGAACAGCATTTCTAACAAACACTATAAAACTGCTTCACAAGAACAAGCTTCTTTCAGCAGCTACCTTTTGTTAAAATTAATACAAAGAAATCTTTGCATGCACAACTCTTTCATGTGTGTAACAGAGCCAGAATTGCCATTTAATTATACGGAGAGTAAATTTCAGGTGAAACATGGTGGCAGCTCCTTCTCATGGGAAACACTGGAATAAAACAAATATTTTGCTTCCAGGCAAAAATTTGATGATTACTTAGGGGTGTTCAGAATAATGTGGTAGCTTGTGGCCCTAATTAAAATTTCTTTAGATTATTTCCTCACCTATTTGTCAATATTTGATACTGGGCAAGAGCCTTCTTAGCTCACCATCCTTAAAATAATCCTCTTTTCCATTTTGAAAAGGGCTAGGATTTTTCCAAGAAAATTAAGAATGACCAAGATTGGACAACCTCATACCCAGAAGGTTGCCCGCTTTTCACAAAGATTTTTCTATTCAGGCAAGCCTTCCCTCAGTAACTACCTACTTGTTATGTGAGTTTTTGATGCATGTAATGTAATGCATTATTGCTTGAACTGGATTTCTAGTACTACTTGTGTTCTGTTTTTCATTTTCCCATCTCTCACATGGGTATTTTTTCCTACATTGTTTCCTTATTTTTCTTATCCTTTCTTTGTAATGGTGTAAGATGCCTCCTCATACTCATTATTCTTAGCATTAAATGTTTTCTTTAATGTTGTTAACAACCATTGTGTGATCATTGTCTCCAACTTTATTGTCCTTAAATGTTGTAAGCTGCCTGGATCCCTTTCCAAGGAGAAAGATGGGGTAAACTAATTTAAATAAAGAATTGATAAAGTCTGTCATACAAAAGTGGAGAGAATTTGGATTGGAAGAGGTGGTGTGGAGGGATCCAGCTAGACCATCATCTTTATGATTCAAGTATTTTGGGATTCTTCCAAAGTTACTCATCAGCTTCTTTTCTTTCAGGAAATCTGGAATTCTGTTTCAGATCATTGAAGAGAGGACTCCCTTTCAAAGGCTGTACAGTATAATCCATGTTCTACAGTAGAATCGATGCTCAGGACCCCAAAGCTCCCAGGATCTCTGATATTTCTCTTTATACATTGATACTGTTGAGTCCACAAAGCTAGTCTCTGTGGCTGTAACACCAAACCATTTCTTACCCAATAAATGTTCTGAAGAGAGAGAGTTCTATGTCTGCATGTTTATTGGATCTAATAAAGTAAGCAGAGAGGTTTTGACCGCAAGGAGAGGAGCAAAACCCACTCCCCTCCTCTCTTTTCAGCTGAAGTCAGTAATTAGATTGGTACCCGGTGAAAGTTCTGCCAGGAGTGTTGTATGACCTTGGAAATTCTTTATCACATTGATAAGACCCAGTCAGCCAAACCTGCCAGTTAACAGGCATCTCCTCCCCCTATTTTCTGGCCTACCCATTCTAGCACCAGATAACAAGCCAAAGGCCATTGAAACCACAAATCCCTCATTTTCAAGTTTCTTGACAGGTGATAAACCTTGCTGAGATATTATCTCATCACTCTGCATTATGTTATTATTATTATATAGAAGTACTTTCATCATTAAAATAAACAAATGGTGGAAAATAGTAGTTTAAATGAAAAGGGTTTGCCATTACACCAGAAACCTATATTGTGGAGAAAAAGATTTTAATGACTGGGATTTGTGAACAAAATTGGTTTTACTGTTCTTGTAGCTCCTTGCTCTTCTTGGCTCCAAAGTTAATGCTCTCTATAATTGATATATTTCCAACAATGTTCCTTTCACCTCTTTCCTTTCAGCTGTCAAACACCAGCAGAGCTTTCTTCACCTTCCTTAAAACTTCTCTTCTCTTCGTTTCAGGTCCTCTCTTAATAAGAAACTGGGGCTACAGAAAAGGAGAAATAATTTTGAGGGCAATCGTAGAATCCTAGAATCATAGAGTTGGAAGAGACCTCAAGGGCCATCCAGTCCAACCCCCTGCCATGCAGAAACCCCCAATCAAAGTACCCCTGACAGATGGACATCCAGCTTCTGCTTAAAACCCTCCAAAGAAGGAGACTCCACCTCCCTCCATGGCAGTATATTCCACTGCTGAACAGCTCTAACCCTCAGGAAGTTCTTCCTAATGTTCAAATGGAATCTCTTTTCCTGAAATTTGAAACCATTGCACCAAGTCCTAGTCTCTGAAGTCATGGAAAACAAGCCAGCCCCCTCTTTATTATGACTGTCAGAGAGGAAACAGATGAAAGTTCTGGATGACATTTGACAGTTGAAAGGGACAGGCATGCATCAATATTGAGAGAGAAATAACCATGGTTCTGAAGAAGAAAGGGTTACATTTTCAAAAAAATTAACTCTTTCAGTTTTTGTTTTCATTCTCATCTCTTTGCAAATACTAGTTTTAAGTTTGACTTTTTTCCCATTCACATCACATCATTTCAATTTTTCCAAGAAACAAAATCATAATAATCTCATCATAGAAAGTGGTATGAAAAGATAAGAAAGTTATTGGGTTTGTGTTTCAATCTGAGGTTCTCTGGTATCATCCTTGGAACAGCTGGTAGTTTCAAAGAAAATCTGCATTTAAAAATGTACACAAATTTGTGAGTGATTTTTAAAAGGAAGTTTTGAAAGTCATCATTTGAGGGGGGGAGATTGCCATTGTAAAAATGCACACTAACAACCTTTTAATATGTGCAAGAAAACCACAATCTTGAGAACAATGAGCCTTATTTTTGAGTAGGTATATACTGTTTTCAAGCAGACAAAAGTCAACCTTTCTGGAGAAAGGGATTAAGATCACCCAAATGCCCTCCATTGCTCTAGCTTACAAGATCAACTCTACAAAATGTGCTCCCCAGAGAAATGACAAAAGAAATTATACCAGAAAGGAAAACTAGAGTCTGAAGTGATTTCAAATGGAAATTCACAAGGAGTTCAAACATACCTCTTGGAATATGTAGTCTCCCTCACATGTGCTGCACCTTTTTTGCCCACCCAGTTTGGAAATAAAGAGACAATACATGTTTGATGCACTGAAATTCTTTCTTTCTTTCTTTCTTTCTTTCTTTCTTTCTTTCTTTCTTTCTTTCTTTCTTTCTTTCTTTCTTTCTTTCTTTCTTTCTTTCTTTCTCATTGTGATATTTCTATAACTTTGCAAAATTTTAATTTGTGATAACTGTTGCCATGCATAGAGCACTACCAGTGGTAGCATTGGCAGATCCTTTTGTGTTTGATGTGTGTCTTTGTGCATGTGCTCAGATTCACAAAAGGGAAAAAACACGAGTCCTGCTAGGATGGTTCCCCCCCCCCCGGACCCAATTGGGGGAAACACAAGGGAAAAAGTTAAAGTATGTCTCAGTCTTACATTAGATATGACATCTTTTGTGGGGGATTGGAGAATTCTCGACAGGCTGACTTGCCAGCTTGAGACAGCCTTTCTTCTCTGAAATCATTTTGTCTTGCTGAAAATCCCTTGCATTCATAAGCCAATGACATATTTTTTTCATTTAACATCTCTTTTTTTGGTGCCATATTTAATAAGAATGAAATCCATGTGGATAGAACAAGGTTTGTAGCTGTATGGAGATAATGAACAGAAAATTCTGATGTTTTATAAAAATGGCAGTGGTTGACTAGTTCATCCAGATCTGCAAATTTGTTGCATTTGTTGCAGCCTCTGTCACACACACATGAGCTGCCACTGACACCATGTTGTTCTTGTTAATCTGAACCTTGTATTTTTATTATGGTATCCCAGATTATAGAGTGTTCACAACATCAGATGCAGCTATTCACTACAATATGTAATGAAAATAAAACATGGTATCAGTAGAAATTTTAATTTCCTGCCTTTAAATTACAGCATCTAGTCTTATATTGGTGTAATGCAGGACTTTGCTCCAAGATTACTGATTATGATTATTGCATTTTATCACCACATACTGGATATTATTCAGATATGAAACAGATTTATCGTGGCATATTGATGATCTTGTTTTTCTGGTTTGGGATCATCAAGCATCCTTTCAATGAAACCTTCAGTTAAGGTGACATGCAATCTCTTTTTGGATGGTGTGTGTGGGGGTTCAAGATAGATATAAACTAGCCTACAGTTATTTTTGAACAGATAGAAGAGGATCTTTTCTAAGACTGCTGCTGTGATTGTGCACATTATTGCTTTACTGCTACGTGACATTTTGTTCAAGTTATTAGCTGAAAGCTTGTTCATGGAGCAGCTGTCAACCATGGTGATTTTTTTTTGAAGGAAGGAAAACATTTCTGATTCCCTTCTAAAATTCACAGGGGTCCCAGGAGTTCCCTGTTATGAAGTGATGGGGAGGGGCGGACACAGGATGTGAGGAAATCTTTAATTTCTGAAATATTTTGCTAATGAGATTTCATTACCAGATTTTTTTTAAAAAATCACCCATCCTGTACCTCCTAGCAGTTTCACCACAATGAGAAGGTTATTCCATGTGAGCCCCAGGACCTGGTTTGTATGACTGAGTTTATTTGTATTTGATTTTAATGATCCTAGAGCTGGACCGGTTTTTATCTATTGTTTAAATTATGTTTTATATATTTTTACAATGATTGCTAGCCACCCTGGGCACTGGCCTGTAGTAGAAAGTGGATTAGGAATGTAAATAATAATGATAACAACAACACAGTAACAAAAATGATTAATATTATCAGAAATATTTGAATCTGCAGAAGATAGGAAGATCTACCTTTTCCTCTCCTAGAATTTTCCTTCCTTCCTTCCTTCCTTCCTTCCTTCCTTCCTTCCTTCCTTCCTTCCTTCCTTCCTTCCCTCCCTTGTATCAAAGCAGTGCACAACTTAAAATTGTGGGTGTATATGGGGGGTGGTTCAGCAGACTAGAGCACCAAAACGGTTGGCTGCAAAGTAAGCAGCTCGGTGGTTCCAATCCCAGGGTGCCACAAAGCACAGTGAGCACCCACAGTTAACCCCAGCTCCTGTTAACCTACAAGTTTGAAAGCATATAAATGCAAGTAGATAAATATGTACTGCCACAAAAAGTGGGAAGGTAAACAGTGTTCTACGCAGCCATGTTGGCCAAATGGCCATGGACTTGCACAACACCATCTCTTTGGCTTGAATATGGAGATGGGCACCATCCCTACAGTCGGACATGACTAGCATGCATGTGCAGGGGGGAACCTTTATCTTTTTATGGAAACAATATGTTGTCATTTGTGGTGCTAAAAAGGACTATTAGGCCTATTTGCTCATCAGCAAGAATTGGCCAGCTACATGCCATTACATAGGAGACTCCCAAGTGTATTCACAATGCTTTCCCATTCTTTGAGGAGTCTCCTTCTATGTTTTCACCTCTCAGACCTCACTGCATGAGGCCTTCATTTCTTAACTTTCCTTTCCATGTTTCCCTGGCCACTGCTTAATGTGCCCATTCACTAGACCAGTGTTTTTCAACCTTTTTTGGGCAAAGGCACACTTGTTTCATGAAAAAAATCACGAGGCACACCACCATTAGAAAATGTTAAAAAATTTAACTCTGTGCCTATATTAACTATATATAAAGTAATTTTTCAATTTTTCCCACGGCACACCAGGCAACATCTTGCGGCACACTAGTGTGCCGCGGAACAGTGGTTGAAAAACACTGCACTAGACACAGGAATAAGTATTGGTGGGAAAACTGGCTCTTCTGGCCTTCAGACTCTTTTAGCAATAGACAAGATAAAAATGAAGACATACAACCTTATGCCTTTTAATGTAGAATTAATTAGAGATGAGCCTCTGGGAAAGGAATCAAAGAGTCTTAAGCATACTGAACTGTAAACTAGCTTATCAGAAAGTCTTTAATTAATGTGATTTCCTAGCTATAAGTCACCGTCTGAAACAAACTGAAGAACATCAGTCTTTGCTAAGGTGCAATCTCACGAGTCATCTATTTATAGATGGACTCACAGCAGGAGACCAACATGCATATTCCCCAGTACATTTCTGCTGACAGTAAGACTGTGCCAAACTCTAGTTATGGCAACTGAACAATGTGTTGTATTTCAGGTCAACCACCAAATTGATATAAAAGAGTGGCCAAAGGTCTGTTGTGCAGCTCTGCCTGTCATCGTCTCTGACCAAAGAGTTCCTTCTTCAATTTCATAGCTCGCACACAATGAAACACAGCCATGTGCACCTTGACATTGAGAAATGATGCCTTTACTCAGGACAATCTCCCCTGGATGATGACAGAATTCCTGTTCTGCAGGCAGACTCTGACCAACAGGATTTCATCCCATGGGTTCTATGTCTTATGGGATGAATGATTCTCCCCTCCTTGAGACTCCATGGTGGCATCCACTTTAGTCTCCTTTAGCTGCCAAGCTAAAGTCTACCTGTTTATTCAAGCATTTGGGAAGTAATGAGGTCACGGAACACGTTGTTTAAATGCTAGCTTCATTTTGATCTCTGAATTCCTTTCTTGTTCCGAACTGTTTCAATTGTATTAGTTCGAGCGAAAGCTGTTTTTATTTATTGTACCCTGCTCTAAGATTTTCATATCAAACAGATTTAAATGCTGAGAAATACAAATTTCATTTAAAAATAAAGTGTGCATTTGTGGAGCCTTATGTGTGTTTAAACATGCAAAGGGACACACTAAATATGAGAAGGGAGATGGGCTGAACCAATCATATTTTCATACTGTTTTTCCGGAGATCTTTTGTTATTAGTATTTCATCTGTCTCTCTGTTTGTGGCAAGTGTCTGTCTTCTTTGTCCTACCATTTTCCTGCAGTTACGGGGTGCAGGGATTTACAGTAATTCCTGCCAAGGGTGTAGCTAATGATTTTCAGTTTGCTTTCTTAAGTGAAAGTGGGGCAAGCAGGAAGAAATCCTAAAGATTCAGCAAACACTGATCATTTAGAAAAATGAAAAGACAATCACCCCCTAGGGCTCTATAGAACAGTAGGATCTCCAAATACTCTTTTGCATATGATTTTGAGACCACAGAGTGTTGCATTTGAGGAATATTTTAGGACTCTTTCCTTTTTGTTTTGTTTCCTTTTGGCCTCTAAATAATTCTCTTGCATTCCCAGTAGAATGGGAGGAAATTATTTATAATGTACTTCAGTTTCTCTTTGCAATGTGACGCAAAATCACCAGAAATCCCACAGCTCCAGTGAACGGATGTATTGATTCACAATGCTTCAATCCTTTTTTCTCTACAAAATGCTTGCAGTACCTCTCTGTGTACCCTATGCAGCTCTTTGCTTGGAGACTGGAATAATTAGACTGAATACTCAAGAACAATTAAGACAATTTAAATACTGGCTGAGAATATGTTTTATATTAAATAAAGACCCACTAATAGAGAGTGTTCTCTCTGACCATTTTTATTCTCCTGGCCTCAAACTTTTTCTTCAAAAGATTTCAATCATGGGCATCTCATCTGAACAACTGGGGACACTACCTTTTGCGCAGGCATACAGGATGCTAAAACTTAGGCCGTTACTTCACGAAGTGCCTCGCTTCGAACCGACCTTGCCTTCGCTGTGAATTCGGAGGTGGTCACGTGGCGGTCACGTGCTCCCGCTTCGCTCCCACCCCTGTTTCTCAGTACTCACGAGCTGCAGTTTTAGGACCGATTCGAGCACAAACGTGCTCCCTTAGCATGCCACTTTTCAACGTTCCTTATTTCCCATCCGTCCTTTAAAAAATCGATGCACTGATGCTGGACTGTCAGTTGCAATGGCTCTACTGATTTCAACTGTTTCCTGGCATCATTGGCATCCCCCCCACCGCTGCCGCTGCTACTCGGGGGGAGCCCCGCATGGCACAGCCGCCCGCCCTCCGCTGCTTGCACGCTGCCTGCCCCGGGTGCCCTGCTCTGGCCGGGCGAGGCGGCAGCGGCTCCTCCTGGCCTGCTCCCGCCACCGCCGCCGCCGCCGCTTCTCAAGCGAGAAGTAACAGCGCAAAGCGATGAAACGATAAGCCACATCGATATCCCTGTTTGAATATTTTTTTAAAAACTTGAAATAAAAGCCAAAAACCGAGACCACATGTCACGTTGGGAGCGAAGCGAGATCTGAAGCGAAAAGATTCCCGGCCGCTGGCAGGAACCACTCACCCCACTTGGAGCATGGTAAAGGGGCGTGGTCGGGTGGCATCGCAGCCAAAAGGAGGAGCGTGCGGACTGAAACGATCGATGCTAAAGCAGTTTGTGAAGTAACGGCCTTAGATTGTTAGATATTGAAAGACAAGATCTTTTTGCAGGAGCCTGTAAAGTGTGCTCTTCTCTAGGCCTCCAAATTCCGTTACAAATTGGTAAGCCATCCAGATACTTACATCTACTAGAGAATCCACAAGAATGGTGTGCTTTTACTTTTACTTTAGCAAGATATAATGTGCTCCCATCCAATGTTCTATATGGTAGATTTGGCTCACAACCATTGGAAACACGGCTATGTCCCTGCAACTCAGGGATCATTGAGTCTATGGCTCATATGATTTTATATTGCCCTTTATAGAGGGACATCTGTGCTTCCCATTTAGAGCCATTTCTTGTTATATTTCCTGGCCTCCTGGAGGAGGTGGTTTTGCATAATCTTCTGTTAGGCCTAGATAAAGCCCACACCAGGCAGATTGCCATGTTTATCAACTCATTAACTCAGCGACGCAGGTTACAGTACCTTAAAGGGCCTTCTGTTCTACACTTTCAGATTTAATTGCTCATTCCAGATGGTTTGCTGTCAACGATGGACAGACAAATACATTGCTCTTCTCTTCTTCTGTTTAGTGTGTGTGTCACTAGCCTGGATACACATTCACAACTTCTATTTATTGTTCATTGTTTATTATTTATCTTATGTATGCCAATAAAGGTATTGATTGATTGATTGATTGATTGATTGATTGATTGATTGATTGATTGATTGATTGATTGATTGATTGATTGATTGAGCTCCAGTTAACCTCTGTGGGTGAGTAGGGATTTAAGTGAGTGATGGACTACCATAGTATGTGCAAAAAATGGAAAGGCAACCAGCCAGAGGGATGGTTGAGAGAGACCATTCCTCAGAATGTGAAGCAAGGACCAAATGTATCCCTTCTTTTTCTTCTTCACTATCCCCACTCCCGGTTTCCAAAACATTTGTAAGGCAGCTTCCTATAAATGAGTTCAGAAAGAAAAATACAAACAGAAACTAAAAGGTTTGGGAAACAAATAATCAATTTCCTAGACCATTGAAGAGTAAGGATGGGGAAAATCTGCCAATTCTACTTGTTTTCATGTTTTTTTTTTTGAATCCTGAACTGCTTCCAAATATGGATAAATTTGCACATTTTGATAATTTCATCAAAAACAGAACTCAAAATAACTTGAACTAGAATAATTCTCTAGATAACAACCTGAGACCCCAAAATCCAGGCTATATCAATCTACGGCAACCATCTAAATATCAAGCTTCTGTTGGAAGTGCAGCCACTGCAGCAGCATCTGATATTCTGTCCCTTAGCCAAAAGGTTACCAAACAGTAATTAAAAACAACATAAACAAATAGCCTTATGAAACTCTTCCTCCAGATGTCCAATTAGTAGGCATCATCCTCCTTAATTAACATTGGTAATTGCACTCAGATTAGAAGACTGGCATCATTTTTGTCCTTTCGGCAAGGCTGAAACTTGGCTAGTCTCTAATTAACAGTCCTCTGGGATCTATTAGTCCTACTCTGTGTTCATAGAAATGAACCATCAAATACCACTGAGACAAGCAGTGGCCATCAGCTGAGTGGCTGCGATTTGGGCAATTTAAATGAATGCACATTGGGCAGTAGAGATGGGCACGACCAGGAAAAATTACGTTTCGAGTTGTCGGGTGTCGGAGCCGGCCCGTTTCAGCTCATTTCCGTTTTTTGTGAAATTTTCCAAAAATTTGTCGTTTCATTTGTCGGTTTTTCGTCTGTCGTTAATACTGGTTTTGGGGGGGCAGGCTCCTAAAGCACCTCTCTGGGGTGGGTGCCTCCTCTGGCCCGCCATGAAGGGAAAGCGGGCTCCTGGAGGCACCTCTCTGGGATAGGTGCCTCCTCTGGCCCGCTACAAAATGGCATGCATAGCCAATTGGATATGCATACCATTAAGTTGCAGTTACAGCAGGCAGAGGCACATCTCTTTTGGGTGCCTCTGTGACTCACTGCCTGCACTTGGGCTGGGGAATGAAGTGAGAGAGGACCCCTACGGGCGCCCGCTGTGACTCACTAAGAAGGGAAGTAGTGCAATGCGAGTACACAGATCTGGCTTGGGGTTAGGGGTTAGCGCAAGGGCTAGGATTAGGGTTACTGGTAAGGTTAGGGTGAGTTACTGGGGTGCACCTCTGGGTGCCTCTCTGACCCATTAAGAAGGACAATGTACTGGCGTATGGGTTAGGGTTCGGGTTCGGGTTCGGGTTCGGGCTAGGGTTAGTGGGCTTTTTATGCCCGACTGGCACATCCCAGAAGTCTCGGTCAAAACCTGGCCAAGTGGCCATGCAATTGGTGGAATGGCTCCAAAATTTGCATGGTCCACTCCCATGGCCAGCCCATCATTGCGCAGGTGTAAAAAAATAAAAATAAAAATAAAATAAAATAAAATCAATGGAGACGTTTTGTTGCAAGAAAAACCCACTGCTGCTACTGTAAAAATTCAGGCAGTTTTAAAATAGCTATTTTCGCATGTTTATGTGGTGCTTTGGTGTGTTTTTGGACCACACGATTTCAAAATAAATATTGTGGTCACCCCATTTTTGATCCCCTGCCCGCAACGCACGGCATGGCGCGAGTTGGCGAGATGACGAGGATGCGCAGCCCAGGACAGGAGAGGGGGAGAGGCAGCGGACCCCCCCCCAGAAACCACCCCTCTGGTAGGTGCCCTCAGGCAGGCATATTTTCGCCTCATTATTGGCCGGGAATCAGGTTTTTTTATTTTTAAAACTTTTTTCCTGTGCCGCTTGGCATCGTGAAATCGCTGCGATGCCAGGAACGACAACAACAAATCAGACCCAATTTTTCTTTAGTCAGTTCGAGTTCGAGTTCTGGCAGAGTAATTGTCGTTACCATTTCTGTTACATAACAGAAACGAGAAACGGAAACGGAAACGAGAATTTCGCCAAGTCGTGCCCATCTCTATTGGACAGGGAATTCGGTGGTCTATTTTGGCTTGTTTAGTATGTTATCAATGTGTAATCCAAATCCAGAAACTGTTGCTCCTCCTTCTGCAAAGATTCCAATGTTAATGAAGTATGCAAAGTATGTGAAGTTTTTAAAGAGAAAATACAATTTCAGTGTTTGAGGGTTTCAACAGAGTTTGGTTACAACTAAGTGTGCGATTCGAAGGCAGTCCTTTCAACATCACAGTAATCCAAGTTTATGCACCAACTACTGGTGCTGAAGAGTCTGAGATTGACCAATCTTTTGAAGACTTACAAGAACGTCTAGAACTGACACCAAAGAAAGATGTTCTTCTCATCATAGGGGATTGGAATGCTAAAGCAGGGAGTCAAGTGATAAAAGGAATAACTGGCAAGTTTGGCCCGGAGTTCCAAATGAAGCAGGGCAAAGGCTAATTGAGTTTTGTCAAGAGAACAATCTGGTCATTGCAAACACTTTTTTCCAACAACACAAAAGGCAACTCTACACATGGACATCACCAGATGGACAATACCGGAATCAGATTGATTATGTTCTCTGCAGCCAAAGATGGAGGAGCTCTATACAGTCAGCAAAAACAAGACCTGGTGCTAACTGTGGCTCAGATCATCAGCTTCTTATTTCAAAAATCAAACTTAAACTGAAGAAAGTAGGGAAGACCACTGGGCCAGTAAGGTATAATCTAAGTCAAATCCCATATGAATACACAGTGTAAGTGAAGAATAGATTCAAGGAACTAGATTTGGTGGACAGAACACCTGAAGCACTATGGATGGAGGATTGTAACATTGTACAGGAGGCTGCAATGAAAACTATTCCAAAGAAAAGAAAATGCAAGAAAGCAAAGTGGTTGTCCAACGAGGCCCTACAAATAGCGGAGGAGAGAAGGGACGCAAAATGCAAGGGAGAAAAGGAAAGATACAGAAAATTGAATGCAGACCTGGAGCCAGACATCCTGAATGAACAGTGCAAAGAAATAGAGTCAGAAAAGGAAAAACCAGAGATCTATTCAAGAAAAGAGATATTAAAGGGGCATTTCAAGGCAAAGATGGATATGATAAAGGACAAAAATTAGGGACCAATGAAGCAGAAACTCAAGAAAGATGGCAAGAATTAAAAGAAGGATATCAGAAAATCTGGATGTCCCTGATAACCAAGATAGCGATAGTTGCTGACCTGGAGCCAGACATCCTGGAAAGTGAAGTCAGTGGGCCAGAAAGGATTGCAAACAACAAGGCCAGTGGAGGTGACTACATCCCAATGAACCTTTAAAATCTTAAAACAGGATGCTGTAAAGGTGCTGCATATGATATGCCAGCAAATTTGGAAAACCCAGCAGTGGCCAGAGGACTGGAGAAGATCGCTCTACATCCCAATCCCAAAGAAAGGAAACACCAAAGAATGCTCCAACTCTCGCACAATTGCACTCATTTCACACACTAGCAAGGTTATGCTCAAAATTCTACAAGGCAGGCTTCAGCAGTATGTGGAAAGAGAACTTCCAGAAGTACAAGCTGGATTTCGAAAGGGCAGAGGAACTAGAGATCAAATCGCCAACATGCGCTGGATTATGGAGAAAGCCAGAGAGTTCCAGAAAAACATCTACTTCTGCTTCATTGACTATGCCAAAGCCTTTGACTGTGTAGACCACAACAAACTATGGCAAGTCCTTAAAGGAATGGGAGTGCCTGACCACCTTATCTGTCTCCTAAGAAATCGATATGTGGGACAAGCAGCAACCGTCAGAACTGGATATGGAACAACTGACTGGTTTAGAATAGGGAAAGGAGTACGACAAGGCTGTATACTGTCACCTTGCCTATTTAACTTATATGAAGAGTACATCATGAGAAAGGCAGGTCTGGATGAATCACAAGCCACAATTAAGATTGCCGGAAGAAATATCAACAACCTCAGATACGCAGATGATACTACTCTAATAGCAGAGAGTGAGGAGAAATTAAAGAATCTCTTAATGAGGGTGAAAGAGGAGACTGAAAAAAATGGGCTGAAGCTCAACATAAAAAAAACTAAGATCATGGCCACCGGTCCCATCACTTCCTGCCAAATAGAAGGGGAAGAAATGGAGGCAATGACAGAGTTTATTTTCTTGGGCTCCTTGATCACTGCAGATGGCGACTGCAGCAACGAAATAAAAAGATTGCCTTGGGAGGAAAGCAACAGCAAACCTATATAGCATCCTAAAGAGCAGAGACATCACTTTGCCAACTAAGGTCAGGATAGTCAAAGCTATGGTTTTTCCAGTAGTGATGTATGGAAGTGAAAGCTGGACTATAAACAAGGCTGATCGCCGCAGAATCAATGCTTTTGAGCTGTGGTGCTGGAGGAGAGTCTTGAGAGTCCCCTGGACTTCAAGGAGATCAAACCTATCCATCCTGGAAGAAATCAACCCCGAATGTTCACTGGGAGGACAGATTTTGAAGCTGAGGCTCCAGTACTTTGGCCACCTCATGAGGAGAGAGGACTCCTTGGAAAAGTCCCTGATGTTGGGAAAGATTGAAGGCAAAAGGAAAAGAGGATGGCAGAGAATGAGATGGTTGGACGGTGTCATCGATGCAACCAATATGAATTTGACAAGACTCCGGGAGGCAGTGGAGGATAGGAAGGCCTGGCGAGCTCTGGTCCATGGGGTCACGAAGAGTCAGACATGACTGAACGACTGAACAACAACAACAACAAAAGTGTGCATTAGAATCATTGGCATGGTTAGAATCATTGGCATGTTCTTCTATTGTAGCATTTATTTTTTTACTTTGTTTTTACTGTTTTGTACCCTTCATTGAAAATTGGTGCTGATACTTGACTTTTGGCTAGATCCCTAATACCCATTTAGTGGAGAAGCCTTCAATGAATTTATTTGGTATGTGCTTTAAATGTATTACAATCACTGGTAGCCATGTGAATGAAACAGAAGCTTCATGTTGAGGCACAGGTATTGGATTTGAGGATGTGGTTAAGCAGAGGATGTAAGAAAAGACGGCACTGCATTGTAACTAGAAGGAATTGAGGGTAACAAATAGACCTTTTCTGATTTGATACTTAACTTTCCTGATCTTTCTTAGGCCTTTTAATGAGCATTACGATGTGGTAGTATGCCATGCTCAGGTTGTCCCTTAGCCACACCACCCTGTTTATACTGGAGTGGGTAAGCCCAGGAGATTTAAATGTGATAATAGGAAAGAACCTGACTGGCCCTAGTGCTTCCAATGCACCCCAACTAGGTAGTGCTTTCAGGGAATTCCAAATATCCAAAAGATTAGGTGGATTAATTTCAAGGTGAAGCTGTCAATTTACCTACCACAAGGCTATGAAGGCTCCCAGGACCTGGTTTTAAAGCAAAGCAAAGTGTTCTGCTTATATACTGCCCCATACCACTTCAAGTAGTGTCTGGGTCGTTTACAGTTGTTGTTTGTTTAATTATGCAGGCTACACATTGCTCCCCTTCCCCCAGCAAGCTGGGTAATCAATTTACCAACCTTGAAAGGATGGAAGGCTGAGTCAACCATGAGCCAGCTACTGGGGACTGAACCCCAGGTCGTGAGCAAAGTTTTACCTGTGGTACAGGTATTTAACCACTGTGCCAAGAGGTTCTTTTAGTACTACAAAACCTCTTAGTCAAAAACACAGACAACTGAAGAGAGGTGTTTTTTCATTTTGAATATGAGGAAGCAATTTTTTAAAAAGCTAGACTTCCAAAAAAGTTTCCAAAAACTTTCACCAAAAAGACAATTTGAGACAAAGAAAGAAAGACAGACAGACAGAAACAGTACTTCAAATGGTTCCAGTATCTCCTCATTTTGATTACCGATGCCCTTGCCTCCACCATTTTTACCACCATTTGTTGAAGCTATTACAGTGACTTCCCTTTTTCTTCCTGTTATTTTAGTAAGTGGCATAGCACAACAGCAATACATCAACCTTGTATGCATGCTTTCTTATATTTGAAATAACACAATGCCGCTTAAGCAGAATATTTTCAAAAAGTGTTTGAGAAAAGGAGATGGTTTCTCGGTCATCCTTTTTTCTGTCACAACTGATTATAGTGGATAGAATTTCAGACCACAATGTAGGAGATCTGGATTCAAATCCTTGCTCAGCCATACAAATATACTAGTATGTGGCAAAATATTTCTGTTAATTTGGGAACACCACTGAGGTCACCATAAGCTGAAACCAACTTGATAGCTCACAACACACAAACTAGTTGTTCACCTCATACTAGATAGATCCTTTGACTGATCCAATTTTTATTTATGTATTATTTATTTAAAACATTTCCATCCTACCTTTCTCCCTGGAAGGACCCTAGGGAACTTTCCACAAGCTGTCATTGTCCCAGTGTCCCTAACTACTGTGCAAGGAGTTATAATTTCATGCACCAAATGTATATAAGCACTTCACCACAATATTGTGTCCTTGGTTGTTGGATGACTAATTTATTTTGTCTGTTTGGGTTCCTTTGTTATTGTTTACTAATAAAAGAACACACCCATGAATTGTGCACTTATACAAAGACATCATAACTCTGTCATTGTGCTACAAATGATTTCATTCCTTTCCCAGCTGTATGAAGAATAATGTTGTGAGGAAGAAAGGCTGGTTAGCCAGATATATTTAATTATAGATTGTTGGATATTCCAGTGAGAAAGGGACTTGTTTAAAGTACCATTATGCTAATTGAGCTCTCTGTGACTTGAGGGACTTGCTATATATGGAACAGCCTTCAAAACACATCTTTGACTTCCTTGATGAAATATAGATGAAGAAAACTACTTTGTGCAAGCTGTCTGCTTTCATAAATATGAACAGGTTTGCATGAATGCAATAGGAGTATTCAAAGAACTTCCGAGTGTCACTACTGTAGAAAAGGTTGAATTACAAAAGCACACAGCTGCTTTAGAAAAAACTTGCAGTGAAACGGCAGAGAATTTTATCATACAATGTCTTCCACACTGTGACATGTGTGTGTGTGTGTGTGTGTGTGTGTGTGTGTGTGTGTGTGTGTGTGTGTGTGTGTGTGTGTGTGTATTAGAGGTAGTTGACACATATGTGGTCATCATTAGATAAGTTCACCACAATCTTCCTTATGTCACTAGGCTGTTATGGAAACAATATCCTAGGCTATGCCTTCCACATAGGTACACTGCACCTCAAACACTTCATCATCCAAGCCTGTAATAAGTTTCTAGAAAAAAAGGATGACATTGCCAGTTGGGGCAGGGCAGAGGAGCTTTGCATAGATTCAGTGTTGGAGAAGCTAGTTGCCTGCTGGGACCAAAATGTTTATTCATCAGTTTATTTATGGCCTTGAGTTGCTGGGTTTTAACCTACCTTCCAGTGAGTTAGAAGGAAAGGCTGGAATTTGAATAGACTTTAGAATCTAGCAACTAGAGATGGGCACGACTCAAAAAAATTGTGTTTCGTTTGTCGTTTGGTCATTTAGGGGTCTGTTTCGGTTCGCTTTCATTTTCGTGACGTTTTTGCAAAAAATTTCATTTTCATTTCGTTAGGTAATGAAACGGAAAACGAAAACGAAAACAAAAAATTGCTGTTTCGTTAGCATTCTTTTTAGTTCGATGCATCCGCTGCAACAAAAATGAAAAACACGGCAAATTTGGTTGTTTCGTTTTTGTTTTCATTTTGTTTTTTTAAAAAATCATTTCATTTTTGTTGCGTAATGAAACAAAAAAAGAAAACAAAACAAAAAATCGCTCGTTTCGTGCCCATCTCTACTAGCAACCACTGCTGCCTCCACCACTGCCTACGCTGCTGCTGCTGACAACACTGAGACC
This sequence comes from Phrynocephalus forsythii, assembly GCA_029282475.1. Classification (NCBI taxonomy): domain Eukaryota; kingdom Metazoa; phylum Chordata; class Lepidosauria; order Squamata; family Agamidae; genus Phrynocephalus; species Phrynocephalus forsythii. Next base: position 18,323,158 of record JAPFRF010000005.1, read on the forward strand.
ACCTTTGAACTGCAGAACAGGAAAAGACCCTATAGATCAGTGGTGTCCAAACTTCAGCCCTCCAGATGTTTTGGACCACAACACCCGGAATTCCAAACCTGTATTTCTAATGACAAAGGGCTGTGGGAGTTGTGGTCCAAAACATCTGGAGGTCCAAAGTTTGGACACCACTGCTGTAGATCACCAACCCCGGCCTCTCTCAAGGAGGCAGGGTGGGGAATTGAACTTCCCAACCTGTGGCTCCACAGCCAGAGACCTAAACCACTGAGCTATCAAGCAGTATGACTTTAATAGGAATGATTTCAAACTAAAAATCTTATTTGACTGTAATGTGCAGTCAAAGTAGTACCAACTGTTAAAACCTCATGAAATAGTGACCTCCAAAAGATCCTACCATTGACAGTCCTACTCCTATCTTGCACATTTGGGCCTCGAGGTGAGAGTTGCTTCCTTAGACTTGTCCATAAGTAAGAGGCTTTTGCATCTTAGTTTCTTTCTGTTTTATGTGGTGATCAAGTTATACGGTTCAAGTGTAGATAAGGAGGAGGAGGAGGAGGAGGCAGTACTGAATAATTTGTTTGTCTTTGTAAACAAAGGATCCTGCATAACTCTCCTCTTTGCTGTCCATTTGGAGAGCAAGATAAAGATTCATTAAAACTGAGCACGATTCAAGTATCAGTTGCAACATTTCCTGGAGCCTCCCAGCAGCAACCTTTCCAAGAAACTGGCTAAGTGTCACATTGGGCCTGTGCTCCCAGACATGTTGCTACAGCATTTCCAGCAACCTCATGTTACTCTCCAAATAGAAGAAATGAAAAAGAAGAAAGAAACTGAAGACTTATGCAGTCCAGCCATCCCTGCCTATTTCTAAAGGGTTTTAGATTATGTCTATGATGCCCCCTGCAAAACCCAGCCATTTCACATCAATAAATGATGTACGGGTGATCTGAAGGATTTGTTACGAAGCAGAAACACTCCCCTTCGGCCCTAAAGAACAAGTAACATCAGAACAAAGTGTTCCTGGGAAGCCGGAAAAGAAACACCTGAGCCACTGCTGCAATATTTCGCAGAAGGCAGCGTTCCTTGTAGATACCAAAAGTGATTACGTGTGACAATGCTGCCTGTAGCTAGTTACAGCCAAATTCTGGGAAAGACAGGGTACAAATGTGAAGAATATTAAATAACAGCAATGGTGCTGATGATTTAAAAAAGAAATAGAATGTAGTTGTAATCAAAATGTATTTTCCCATGGTTCAAAAAGAGCAAATAAGGAGAACATTCTGGCCACTAAGACAACACCAGGGAGTCTCTAAAGCTACACCATAGAGAACGTCTCTGTGATCCGATTTCCAAAACCCAGTGAAGTTTTTATCCAGAAGACTATGCATGCATTTCAATTATGTATTTATTCAGTGAGTTGCCACAGCAATGTTTTTACTCCAAAGGCTCAGCAGTGAAAAACACGACTTGCTTCTGGTTTCTTTGCTAGTAGATCTAGACAGAAAATGCCTTTTATGTGAGTGTGTTTGTGTGTGAGCTAGAGCAGGCACAGCAACATGGACCTGCTTTAGCAATGTTCGGACAAGAATTATGTGGGGGATAAGAATGCAATGCTTCCAGCTTTTCAAATTCCAAAGGAGCATTTTGTACATAAAGTTTTCCCCATTCCTCCTTACTTTTTCTAAGTTGGAAATGAGTGTTAATATAACATCCTAGATATCTGAGCATGAATATCCATGTATTTGAACTCCAATAGGAACTTCCTGGGGGGGAAAGCCAACTCAGATAAATGTGATTTTTAACAAAGAAGCTGCATTAATATTGTAAAGATAGAACTTAAAATTTTCCCTTTCTCTTTTCTGCAGCCCCCATTTTTAAAAAATAAAATGCCCAGAATTCTATTGCTAGCTCAACTTGAGTAGACCCATTGGGGTGGACACAAGTGTTGCCTTACCATTTGGCAGTTGATTCAGTGAATCTGTTTTCAGTTTGCATTAGCAATAAGATATGACCAAATGTATGTTATATGATGCAGAATTAAATTTCAGTGTGCACACTAGCTGACAAGTTGGTCAGCCAGAACACACCTAAAGTTGTTAAGATATCACCAGGTGCTCTTTGGACTAAGGACACAATGAATATCACTAGGTTTTGTGGTGGGACAGCCATCCATCCTTCCGAGGTCAGTAAATTGAGTACCCAGCTTGTTGGAGGGGGCAATGTGTAGCCTGCATAATTAAACTGTAAACCGCCCAAAGACTACTTGACTTGGTATGGGGTGGTATATAAGCAGAACCATTTGCTTTTAATGGCAGGAAGTTGGCTAAATTAGGGAGTTTAGGAACACCAAAAGGAGTGTAGGCCAGCCCATATCTCAAATATCGAAGGCCTGGAGGACTTGTATCTTGGAGATATGAGAAGGCGCGGGTCCCATGGGCAGTGATTGCCCAGAGCCAGGAGCCTCGGACAGTCGCTGCTTGTGATGACACTCAATTATCATATAATGAATGCACCTTGTAGTCTGGGGCTGGGGCTTATCAGCTACAGACTCAGTTGATACCTCTGTCCTATTGCAGACCCTCCTTTAAACAGGCAGTTAATTGTTTATGTTAATAAATTTATTTATTTATTTATTGTTACATTTATATACTGCCCAATCTTCCGAAGCGGAACTCTGGGCGGTGAACAGTAGAAACAGTAAAACAGTAAAAACAGACACCAGCCGACAAACATAAAATAGAGGCAGACTTCCAGTAGAAGTAGGGCAGTGCACTACCCCCTCACAAAGGATGGTATGGGCGGCGGGGGCGGCGGGGGGGGGGGAATGAAATTAAGTAAAAAGGTCGCCAAATGCCTCCTTGAAGAGATGGGTTTTCAAGGCTTTTTTAAAGGCAGGCAGGGATGCTGGAAGGTGCAACTCACTAGGCAGCTGATTCCACAGCATAGGGCCCACCACAGAGAAGGCGTGGTTACGCTTGAGCGTGCCTGCGCCATCTTGTGGGCCTGGTCCCAGTTGACCTCTGAGAGATACGCTCCGACAAGTACTCTGGTCCCAAGCCGTGGAGGGCTTTGAAAATCAAAACCAAGACCTTGAAACTTATCCGGAGGGCAACGGGTAGCCAATGCAGGCAAGCCAGAACTGGGGTGATGTGCTCAAATCTACGAGCACCCACCACCAGTCTGGCTGCCGCATTCTGCACCTGTTGGAGCCTCTGGACAAGGGTCAAGGGCAGCCCCACATATAGGGCCTTGCAATAGTCGATCCTCGAAATCACGAGGGCCTACACAACTGTCCTCAGGGAGGACTCATCAAGGTACTGTTGGATCTGGGTGATCCTGCGGAGGTGGATAAAAGTGGCCCTGGAGACTGCCTTCACCTGGGCTTCCAGGGAGTGGGCTGAATCCAGTGTGTCCCATGTTTCACCCATTCATTTGTGTCTCACCTCATGTATCTGGGCTGGTTGTGCAACACCCACAAAACCAAAATAAATGAAGATTTGCATCCCTAGTCTGAACTTGTGCTTGGGAATGTATTAGAAGTCAATGTAGAGAATCTTGGTGTTATAAACTGCCATCGGTTAAAACTTACCAAAAATAAATTGCCAAATTGTGAGAAATAAGAGTTTCTAAGGAGTCTCCAAATTCACTACTATGTCAAAATAATACTGTCTGAAGATTAAAAGGGGATGTGCTCTAGACCCATGTCACTGCTTTCCTGTTCTGGTATGTCTTTGGTACAGCTGCAGCAAAAGAACTCACATTTTCTTTGAAAACAATATACACAACAAATAGATTGAGTTTGAGAAGCAGAACACTTCAATGTTCGTGTATGTGTAATTCTGCTGTAAACAAGATACAGATTTCTTGTGTATATATACATTTCTTTCATCATTGTGGCAATGAAAACAGCACAGGAGAATAATTCATTGATGCAGCACTAGTGATAGGATGTAGCCCCCATTTTGTTTTGTTAAAAAGTCCAGTGTAGTCTCCTAGCCTGTGGAAATTATCTCAAAGCTGCCATGCTTTTTACTGAAGGGGCAAGTATATTTTGACTGTTCTGTAGTAGAATATTCTGATAAATCTGATAAATAAATATATAAAATGTCCTGATTGGCACATTTTGAATTGTGCACCACAAGAATCTATAGAAAAGTTTAGCACAAGAAGGTTATTTGAACTGAAATCTCTTCAGTCTTCCAAACTGCTGACTGAATCATTCTTCTGTCTAGCAACAGGCATAATTTATGGCTTTTAAGCATCATTAGTCAACTTTTGGATTTCACATGGCTTCCAGTAGTTTCTTCAGGTATGGCAAGTTTAATGATGCCTTCGTTATAATTGTGTTGCACTGAATGTCAATTACTACTCAATCAATAATTTTTTTTTGCTTCAGTCATCTATTTTGGTCCGGCTGTTTGAGATTTATTTCTGGGGAACATTTTACTTTGATATCTATTTGCAATTCAACGAGGGTGTGTGCGAGTGTTTGCTTTTTGTTTCTTCTTAAATTATATAACCACATTCCAATTAGAAGCCAAGTATGTATGGAAGTACAGAGCCCCTGTGGTCAGTACATTGCGAAACCCAGCAAGTACCAAATGGATGCTTCACACATAGGCTCTTTTCCATATCTAGTTTTGGGGGCTGTACATCTTGAAGTCACGTCAAGAAAAACCCACAAAAAACCCACTTGTGTTTAGCTGCTGTTTAGGACAAGAAGTAGAGGGGTGAATAATGTAGTTTTTTTCCTTTCAGAGCAATTTTCTGCATTCCTAATCCTAATATGACTCTAAGATACTGACTGGTTTAAGCTATTGAAGTAGTACCTTCTTTATACATTAAAAGGAAAGCATTGGGAGAAAAAATCTGGAAGTCTTTGGTACTGCAGTAATTATGACTTTAGTGGTATGTGGCATTTGAAAAGCACTTGCAGACTATCATGGTAACTTATGTGCTCTAAAATATTCTTCCTCCCATATGCATTTCCATGGTTGCTAATAATGTAAATACCTTTTACAAACAGAAAAGTGGCTTTCATAATAGTACTGACAACATCAGCACTGGTGCAGCTACTTAGGGAAATATAGTTTTGATATCCTGGGAACATTATGCAATGTACCCGCCATCTTGGACTCTTCTGCATCTGCTTATGGGACATCTGAATAATTGTTCCTTGTGGACAAGGATGAAGAACTGCAACATTCTTCCTGCTACTAAGGAAGAAGAGGGATTTGTGAATGTTCTCAATGGTGCTCTTGCTTTGCTGAGAACAACCTCTTGTGCTTAAAAACAACCAGTTTTGTCAAAAATTACCTATTTTGCCCCTAAATTAACAATTCAAACAACAAACAACAACAAACTAAGGTTCCCATAGCTTTATTTGTTAACCTGAAAGATTAGGTGTGTTCACATCTTATTTTGATAATCAGCCAGTCTTCCATACTGAATGAATATGTGTTTTCCCTGCAAAGAGAAAGATACTTGCTTTGCATAAATTAAAATTTCCACCTTAAGGGAGTGAAAATTAAGGTGCTTTTCACACTCTTGACTGGGTTTAAAATTATTTATGTATCTCATCAAGTTTAGAAAACCTATAATGCAGAAAACAGACTATAGTGAATATTCTTTTCATTGTTAATCTAATATTGCAATGCCTATGGCATGGCCCCTCTCATGGGTAAACTGAGCAGCAAATATAATTACCCATCAGTGAATGCATAAATGCCCTGAGGTATAAACTTTTGGCTGTAGTTGGTGTGCAGCAGAATTCTGAGTCCTAAAATTTTGACATGTGGTACATATGGGACACTCAAACTCATCTTTCATGAGGTAATAAGGAGAAATTAAGGGAAGCGGGACAGAGTAATAAATGTATGAATCGGGTTAATGCTGTTCTACTTTAAAAGTAAAGTAATCATCTGTGGCTCCAATTCTATTGGCAATTTCCATGTGTGTAAGCATAATTACAAACACTGTGGTGGCAAACTGCTGCTATTTAACAAGATGCTGGCCACATTTCTGCTTGTGTACGCAGCTGAACCATGGACATGCCACCAGGAACATGGCTGGCAGCTTGTTAATTAAAAGCAATTTTTACTGTCCCTTGCACAATTTCTGACTTTCTTTGAAATTTGGTCTTTGTGTGATCATTAAAGCATTGTGCAGAACCCTACCCACTTGAAATAACTACCAAGCAAATGACCCACCATTTGTTTTGTTGCTTGTTGTTGTTTTTCTGTCTAATCTCTGACTAAACTGTTGATTCCGCAGTGGGGTGTTGATTCATGTTAGCACCAGCTGTAAGCGCTTTTATTTGACTTGATTCAATTTGTCATGGAGTCTCGAGGATGTGTGCTGTAATGCAACCTTTACTAAAAGTTCCATAAGTCACAGATGAGAACATGCAGAGGGGTGAGGGGGTGGTGAGAATTAGCCACTGCTTACACGGTGCCTCATCTGTAAGCAACCAGGCAGGGGAAAACAGAAAGTGGCATCTGGAGCATATTTAAAGTCAATCAAGCTAAACGCAAGTGAGCAACTCTGTAGAGAGGGTGAGCAAGAAAGGGGGCAGCCTCAAGCTCAGGAAGCAAATGACATGGAAATGAAGGGAAAGGTCAGGGGAAGATCTTCCTATATTGGGCTTCAAATGGTTCCTTGGCTTTGAACAACAGCTTCATGGCGGCGGGGGGGGGGAATGACACCTACAGAAGTCTACAAGTCTTTTGATGAGACAAAAGCAAGAGCTGATTTAAAAGGCGGTCCCTATAAATATCAGAAATCTACAGGCTGCTGAGTAATGGTTTCTGTGTATCCTAGGGTGAGGCAATGGCTTCAGCATGCCAGACCTGATAGCTTCATAAGGTTCAAGAACAATCACTAGCATTATCACCTGAGTGGCTGTTGCCTTTCAAGGTAGTCACATATACTTGCTTGCTGTACAGGGCTGCCTGGTCTCCATAAACTCCTCATTTGTCTAGAGCTGGGTACTTGTACGTGGATGCAATATCTACTTTATGGCACTCAAGATTAGAAAAAACAACAAAAATCATTCAAGGGGGATTGATTCTTGATAGAAATCTGTCAATGGTCATTTATACGGATCCACTTGCTTTGGTTTCCTTTTAGCTGCTCCATTCAGTTCAATGGTGATGATTATCTTAAATGTCCTGATTAGAGATGGGCATGAAACGAGCGATTTTTTGTTTTCGTTTTTGTTTTTTCGTTTCATTACGCAATGAAAATGAAATGAATTTTTTAAAAAAACAAAACGAAAATGAAAACAAAACGACCCAATTTGCCGTGTTTTTTGTTTTCGTTGCAGCAGATGCATTGAACTAAAAAGAATGCTAACGAAACAGCATTTTTTCATTTTCGTTTTCATTTTTTCGTTTCGTTACCTAATGAAACGAAAACAAAATTTTTTGCAAAAAACATCACGAAAACGAAAATGAACCGAAACAGACCCCTAAACAACCAAACGACAAACGAAACACCATTTTTTTTGAGTCGTGCCCATCTCTAGTCCTGATCCATGTGTGACCTCATTGACTCATTTATCTCTGATTTCCTGAGACAGACCATTGGGACCATTCTTAAAAAACAGCAGGGCAACTACCAAGCTACACAACAACCTTTCCAAGAAATCCAGAGTAATATGTCCAATTTTTTCTTTCCAGATTATTCTGCCAAGCCTAGTTTTGTTAATAGCTAGATCTGAATATTTGGTGAACTGAAGAGGTGTCCTTTTGGTGGCATCTTATATATATATCACAAGGATTTATTAATTATTGCATTTGGTTTTTTAAAAATCAAATTTATATACCACTGAGCCCTTTAGAAATATCTGAGAGGTGAGTCATACTGTTCCAACAGAAAATACTGGTATGGAACCATTAGGAACCAGTCCTAAAGACAAAACAAGTGAACATTAATAGCTAGGCACATCTCATAATGTGCTACTGCTACATATTATGGGACTATATATGTTAATTCCTCTCCTTCCTGCCACTTTGCCCTCTTTCCTTTAGTACTTCATTTAGTGGGCCCTCCCTTGGTCACATAAGTGGTCTCCCTGGCCACCCAATCCGCAATCCTGCACTCTTTAATATCCTCAAGTAATGAATTGAAGAAAAGAAGGAGAAGACAACACTAGGCACAAAAAGTACACAAAATCACAGTCTCTTTTTTCTTCTGCATGAGAACCATTGCTTCTACACAGATTCTTTTGGAGTGGGTTGATAATGGCTAAATAGGGTCACTTGGGGTCAGGTAGGGATCTGGTGTGCCATTTGGTGTGATATTTGCGTCCAAAGTGAATATTGGACTTTCAGCCACCCTTTTTTGGCTCTTCTCCTTTGGCCGTTAATTTGCCATATCATGAAGTTGCTTAAAAAGTATTGCCAAATTAAGAAGTATTGCCAAATTAAATACCTGTGAGTACTGGCCAGTAGTGGATTTGGGCTTGACTGCAGGCAGATACTCAGCAGGGCATTTAGGACAAATCAAAAAAGAGAAAAAGATACCCAGAAAAGCTGTATGATTTAGAATATTTTTTTTAAAATAATCAGTTGTACAGTACATCTGCAAACCCTAATAGAGTCCTTAAAATAAAATAAAAAACTTTATCTGCCCCTTCTCAGCAGAGCAAAGTAACTGTTTAATTTTCCAATATTCTGAAATGTCTCTCTTCTTAAATTCCTTCATAATATGGCAGAATTAGAGCAGGAGTCATGACAGCTAAAGGCTCACTTTGATTCATTTCCAGTGAAAGCATGCACTAGAAACAACCCAAAAAGTAGCAATTCTACATGTACCAAAAAAGTAGAAGCTCCCAACAGGGAGCCAAAAAGGTGCACGTAGGAATGCTCTGGGAACAGACTGATGTGCTCTAGCTGTTATACCATGTGATTACCAGAAAAAGAAAAGACCCAGTCTGTTTTCACAGTAGACCAAATAGTGGGCTGAATACCCATCTGATCACACCCTAAAAACAAGCAAGGTATTAAAATTTCTCTATCTCCTTCTGCTTTTATGTAGGCAAACATTTAAACCACATATGTAACATGCAAATAAATAAGTTAACTGAACTTTATTTATTTCCTTTGGAATTGTGATCCTTGGAGGGGCAGGGCATATAGATCAAAGTCCTTTGTCGATAGCAGAAAAGCTTTTACTTTAATATATTGATCAGTAACGGGATATATAATCATAGAAGGCCACATAATTTCTGAAGCATTGCTCTTCTCATAAAAATTGCTGTATATACTCGAATATAAGCCTAGTTTTTCAGCCCTAATTTTGGGCTGAAAAAGGGGGCCCTCAGCTTATATTCAGGTCAATATTTTTAGCCACTGAGGCAAGTGAACTGTGGCTAAAAGTCATTTTAAACATTGCATACCACCTCTCATGACCCCCCTCTGCATCACAAGGGAGCAGCACACGATGTTTAAAATGACTTTTAGCCACTGACCCAAACACTTCCTTCAGTGGCTAAATTTAAACATCACACACCACTCCCCCAGCTCACAAAGGAAGAGTTGCCAGGCCCTGCTGCATTTCCCACCCTAGACTTATACTCGAGCCAATAAGTTTCCCCAGTTTTGGGGGGTTAAATTAGGGGCCTTGACTTATACTCGGGTCGACTTATACTCGAATATGTACGGTAGATGCTCTTAAAATGACAGAGGGAAGGCTTTGCCCCCCAAGCCCCGAAAGAAATAGGCGGACAACTTCTGATTTGGTACAAACGGGCCACAACTTTATTAATAACTCTTCAACTTCTTAATAGGAAAAGTCAGGATCACTGAAGGGGACCTGACACCGTAGTGCAAGCTGGTAACAGGGTGAGATGAAAATCCCACAGCCAATAAGCTCAGTATTAAATGGAAACGATTTAACTCTTGAGCTCAAGCACAGCCCTCGGGAGGCCTCCAGTCAAACATAGCTAATTTGTCCGCTGACATAGCCAATGTGGATAGACTGATAACGAGGGCTGTGACGCGCCGTAATGGTGTACAATAAGCTCACCACTAGAATACGGTTACCAGCTGCACTACCCGCCAAGTTAGTGGCCAAAGGGAAGGTAACCCACCCCTGCGGTGAAGAGAATGGGATGGGCGAAAACACATGGCTACTCACGGCCAATCAGAGTAACCACCAAAAATTCCCATCCGGCCCCAAAAGGCGACCAGTTAGACTCATTCTCCAACCATAGGGGGGAGGGTGGGGCCGAAATTCTCGCCGCCGACAAGATGGCGGCGAGGGATGGGAGCCTTCTTATAGGCCCCCGTCCCCGGGCAGAAGAACCCGGATGGGCGCGAAGATAGCGTGCCCAAACCAGGGCTGGTGGGGCAAACGCGCCCTTCCCCCAACAAGTGGGGATCAGAGGTTCCCTTGCCCCCCAAGCCCCAAAAGAAATAGGTGGACAACTTCTGATTTGGTACAAACGGGCCACAACTTTATTAATAACTCTTCAACTTCTTAATAGGAAAAGTCAGGATCACTGAAGGAGACCTGACACCGTAGTGCAAGCTGGTAACAGGGGGAGATGAAAATCCCACAGCCAATAAGCTCAGTATTCAATGGAAACGATTTAACTCTTGAGCTCAGCACAGCCCTCGGGAGGCCTCCAGTCAAACATAGCTAATTTGTCCGCTGACATAGCCAATGTGGATAGACTGATAATGAGGGCTGTGACGCGCCGTAATGGCGTACAATAAGCTCACCACTAGAATACAGTTACCAGCTGCACTACCCGCCATCATAAGAGACTAGGGCTCTTACCCCAACATGCCGAGCAGCTCGGCCCTCAGGCCCCCTTGCAGGTCAAACAGAAAAATATCCAAGCCCAGGGTAGCTAGGTGAACTCCATCCCTCCGATAGAGATGGGGGGTACGCTCCGAAATATCCGGGTGGAATATAACAGATCCGGCACCATGCTGAAGAAAACAGGCAACCTCGCGATTGACCCTACGAAGGTCATTATTAATAAAAAGGGGATCATGGGCTGACCGCCACGCTAAGCGTGGAATCAACGCGGACCACAAAATGCGAGTGCCGGGGAAATAAAACAAAAATTCACTCAAGTCCCGCAGGATCTTGAGGAGCAAAACAGCGCCAGGTGCTCGATCCAAGTCGTTGCCACCCAAGTGCAGCAACAAAACATCTGGAGGGTCATGCAGGGAAAGACGGCATGCCCAGCTGCGGAACTCCGCCCATCGCATGCCCCTGCGGCCCAACCAGTCGATGGTGGCACACGCGCCCAGGCCCAAATCTTGGCCCCACTGGGAAGATGCAGCACACTCGGCTGCCCAGAAGACAAAGCTATGGCCGAAGATGACCACCCTGGCTCTTGTCTTCATAAAAGGTCCTGGAACGATAGAAAGATTAAAACGTTCGGGCGACAGTTAACATTTTGGCAACGGCCGCACATAAACACGAAACTTCTGGGACCTCCAACGTCCAATACGCTGGATGTCCTCCACGCCATAGCCCAGGGCTGCTGCCGTGGAGGCCGCCCCAATCCTGAAGGAATGGGAGCCAAAATGCCATCCAACAATACCGGCCCTATCGAGGGCCGCGACAGTAACAGTCCAAAACTGGTAACGAGAAAGGGGGTCCCATCCTGATGCGAAAACAAATACCCAGGAGCATTACCCCGAAGGGCAAGATAAGCGCTCAGAGCGCGAAAGGGGCATATCGCTGGGAGATGGCAAGGGCCCAAAAATAGCTGTTGTCCCCTAGCCCACTGGTCAGTTTTAGACCGCCGGACACACAACCAAATGCCATCGGGCAATAAACTAAGATCCGACAGCAGGAAGGCCGTGTACGATACATCGAGCTTGGATGAAGCCAGCAACTCGCTGATGCGAAGTGCGGCAAAGAAAGCAACCAGGGCGGCTGCCCGAAAAAGTGCCGCCTCAAAGGGGCCCTTGCAAATGGCCGGCCACTGCTCGGTAAGCCGAGCCAGAATCTCTGGGGTAAACGGGGCCCGCGTATCCTTGGTTCTCCCCCGCTCCTTGGCCCAGCCTTCCAGCATCTTCCGAAGGAAAAAGTCATCGGGCAGGTGTTCAAAACGCTGGGCCCTGGCATAAAATGCCAGCACCGACAATCTGCCCTGAATAGTCCGAGGGGCCAAGCCCCTGAAATGCAGATAGACTGCAAATTGGATCAACTGGTCTGGAGTGGCCGGCCACAAAGAAGTAAACCCTTCTTGGGCACAAAATTGGGCATATTCTGTGCAGGCGGCCGCATAGGCCCGCCGGGTCCTAGGGGCAAGTGCAAGCGTTAGAGCTCGGTGGGCTTCAATCCGCCACGGGGACCATACCTCGTCGGGGAGAATCACAGGATCGGGAGATGCCAGAGGGGCCAGCAACCGAAAGCGCTCCATCTGTTGACGTGAGAGGGCATCGGCTATCTCATTTCTGACCCCCGGCACATGGCAAGCCTGGAATACTATATTAAGGTCTAAACATTTAAGGGTCAGAGCACGCACCAACTTCATGACGCGAGGCGAACGTGAAGATAATGTGTTAATCACTCGGACAACCGCCTGGTTGTCACACCAAAAACAAACGACCTTGTTCGCCCAAGACTCTGCCCATAGCCAGACCGTACCCGCAATGGGAAACAATTCCAAAAAGGTAAGGTCCCTGGTAACGCCGGCTGACGCCCAATGGGCCGGCCATAGGCCTGCACACCACTGGTTATGATAAAAAATGCCGTAGCCGAGAGACCCGGATGCGTCCGTCTGAACCTGCAGCTCCTCCCCTAGGAGCAGCTCCGCTCGCCAAAAGGAAACCCCATTGAAATGAGACAATAACCTCAGCCACACCCTGAGATCTTCTCGCATTTCGGCAGAGATCCTCCTACGATGATGAGGCTTAAGCAGCCCGGTCGTGGCTTCACAGAGACGCCGAAGAAACGCCCTGCCCGGTGCAATTACCCTACAGGCAAAATTAAGATGGCCAATGACCACCTGAAGCTCTCGAAGGGTAGCTTTACGCTTGCCCAAAAGGCCAAGTAAGAGGGCCCGAAGATCCCCAAGTTTGGCCTCTGGTAATCTGCTGGACTGCTGGACGGTATCCAACTCGATGCCCAAATATGTAAGGCAGGTGGAAGGGCCTTCAGTCTTCTCCCGGGCCAAAGGAACACCCAACTCGGCTGCCAGGTGGTCAAATTCCGCCATAAGAAAAGCACAATGGCCCGAGCTGGCAGGGCCACAGAACAAGAAGTCATCTAGGTAGTGAACTACCCGATGGCTACCAGTTCTATCCACCAAGGCCCACTCCAAAAAGGAACTAAAAGACTCAAAGGCCGCGCACGAAATGGAGCAGCCAAAGGGAAGTGCCCGGTCAACATAAAACTGACCGTCAAAGGAAAACCCCAACAATTCAAAATCTCCCGGGAAAACAGGCAATAACCTAAACGCGGATTTAATATCACTCTTTCCGATCTCTGCGCAAGGCCCACAGGTCTTAATCATTGCAATGGCCGCATCAAGGGACGTGTACCGAACCGTACACCACTCATGGGGGATCCTGTCATTGACTGATGATCCCTCCGGGAAGGACAGGTGGTGAATAAGCCTGTATTCACCAGGGGTCTTTTTCGGCACAATGCCAAGGGGCGATGCACGAAAGTGGGGAGTGGGTGGGTGAGGGAAGGGGCCCAACACCCGCCCCTCAGCCACCTCCTTAGCAATCTTATCCTGGACCAGGTCCTCAAAGCCCTTGAGTGATTTCAAATTCTTGGCCAGCATAGCTTCCCTGGGCCCCAGCGCTGGAATACGGAAACCCCAAAGAAAACCCCATAAAAGATACTGGGCGGCAGCCCTGTCAGGGTAGCGTCGCAGCAAGTGACGCAACGGCTGAAGTTTGATAGGGCTAGGTCCCTTTAGGAACCGAGCCGGAGCCGGCAGAGTTTTTCCTGGCGCCGCCATCGCGGCCTGGAGAGGTGGAACGCTTGCCTTTAGGGCAAGATGGCGCGGCATGGGCGCCACCGCAGCCAGAGCAGACGTGCTTAAACCGGCACTGACGTCGGTTGCAAGAGCCCTTGGCGTTGAACTCCCAGCAGGCCGAGCGGGGTTGAACCGCCTGGCCCGCCGCAGGGCGGGAGGATGCCGCTTGGCCAGTCCTAAAGGCCACATGGCCACTATCGAAGTGATCGGCCGTAATGGCTCGGTCCGGGTACATGACCTTCATCCAGAGGGGCCCATAAGGTTCATCCCAACGCATCGCAGGGGATTGGGTGGCACGCAAGCGAAAACGCTCGTCATACCGCAGCCAGGCTGACCCAGCAAATTCCAGGTGAGCCCGGTGTATCATATCCATGTATTCTACCAGAGCCAAGGCCCGCTCAGGGTGGGCCTTGATAATGACGTCAGAATAGATAAAGAATGCTGACAGCCAATTGGTCCAGCACCTCTCCGGCTTCCGCTTGCGGAGCGTTTCCCGCTCCTTGTCATCCAACCTCTTAAAAGTCTCCCGGTCAATTTCCCTATTCAAGAGGTCGAAAACATCCACATAGGCCCCACTAAGAATTTTATCAATAGTAGCTCGAGACAGGTGTACACCGAGTGGCATACACTCATCGCCCTGTGGTAGCTCCAACGGAGAAGCCATCAAAGAGCTGGAAGCGGGGGGGTCAGCCTGCACCGCCGTATCCTGCATAACAGGACGCGGCACAGGCGGAGGGCCAGGCTCAACAGGAAGAGGCACACCAGACAGACTTGGTGGCAGAGGGGAGAGATCCACAGGGGCAAGCCCAGAGGGGGCTAGATTGGCCGTAGAGTGAACCCCGCTGGCCGACCGAGGAATTGGACCCCAAGGCCACGGACAAGCAGGGGTGACAGGGACTGGGGTCACGAACTCACCTGGCGCTGGAGAAGCCGCAGATGACGTCGGACCTGCAGCCGGTCCCCGGCCCGCAAAGGACAGGTCAAGAACGCCTTCCTGTGCCGCCAGGCCCCCCGGAGGTCGAGCCGCCTCAGCTGAAGCCGCGCCGCCGACAGGCCCCGAACTGGGCGGCGGCACCCCAGTTGAACCATCAAGATGAATAGGAGTAGGGGCAGGATGACTCCTACCGGACACAGCCGCCAACTCACCCTCGAGAGACGCAATGCGGGAGAGCATTAGTTCCTCCATCTTGCGGTTCACAGCCCGCCTGTGCTCCTTGGAGCCCCTACCTGACCCACCACCGTCGCCCCCGCCGTCCCTTCCCCGTGCTCGCGACTTGGCCTGCACAAGCTGACTAAGCTTGTGCCAGGCCGTGGAGTAGTCCGGGAGATCCTCATCAGAGGACGATCCCGAAAGCTGGGTGGGCGGAGAAGGTGGGGGTGCTCTGCGCTTTGCAGGGGCCTTCCCCTTGGCTAAGGAAGGGCGCTTCTTGGGCGCCATTAATGACCACCAACAAAGAGGAGGGGAAAAAAGGTGGGGCAGCCAAACCCGATGGTCCCACAGACCCGCCCCTGAAGAAGTCACGCCCACGCACCCGCAGCCGAAAAAAGCAATGACACGGCTGGGCAGGTATCAAACAGCCCCAGCCGGCAGCCAAGACCCCAAGGGGCAAAACCAGCCGAGGGGAAAGAGTCACCCACCAGCCACCAGGGAATGGGGTCAACAGCACCAGAGGGGATGCTTAATGCCCCCCAGGGCCCTGCCAGGAGCACCAAAACTGAGGAGAGCTGGCAGGGAACCAACTGGAAGGTGGCAGCAACCAAACAGGCCCAGAGCCTGGGACAACCCCTTCCTCCTAACTACCCCCCCTGCCGGGGAGTGGAAACCCACCCACCCGGGGCCCTAACTAATACCCCTTAACCCCTTCACCCCCTCCCACCACGTCCCAGGCACAGACCAGGTGGCCCCACACAAGCTGGGCCGCGAACGCAGATGCCGCCACCGCCGCCGCCGCCGATCAGAGGCTGCTCCCGCCGCCGCTTTGCCGCCGGCTGCGCTGCCTGAGCCCCTATCAGGGCTCCGATCAGCAGCACAGCTGATCGTCGGAGGCCAGAGACCACAGGCGGGCCGGCAGCCCGGGATCGCTGACAGAGGCGAAAAGCAAAGCGAGCCGGCAGCCCCGGTCTGCCCTGCGCAAGGCGCTCCCGCCGCCGCCGCCGCCGGGACAACAAGCGCTGCCGGAGCCCTTATCAGGGCTCCGATCGGCAGCCCAGGTGATCGGCGGCCGCAGGAGCTGAAGGCTACTCGCTGAAGCGAGGAGACAAAATGGGCACGGACGTGGGAAAAGGTGCGTCCAGCTGAAATTCTCGCCGCCGACAAGATGGCGGCGAGGGACGGGAGCCTTCTTATAGGCCCCCGTCCCCGGGCAGAAGAACCCGGATGGGCGCGAAGATAGCGCGCCCAAACCCGGGCTGGTGGGGCAAACGCGCCCTTCCCCCCAACAAGTGGGGATCAGAGCTTCCCTTGGCTTGTCATGTGTTTTGGATGATAGTTCCCATAATCCCATGCCACTAACCATCCTGTCTCAGAGAGCAGAGGCACCAAAGGTCCCCCACTTCATTGGGATATTTAAAATCCTAGAATCAACTGCAGACCAGGAAAGATAAAATACCTGGACAGATTAAGATGCTTTTCTCTCTGTCTGTGACTTCATACAAAGCACTATTCTGCTTTGACATCTAGAATCCCACACTTTTTGCGAACATCAAGAAACCAAAAATGTTGTTTGTTTTGAAGTGAAAATAGGTTTTGAAAGCTCAGCACATTGGTTTTACTCCGGTTCTACACCGTTCATGCAACCCCAGTTAGCAGGATAGCAGCCACTGACTGAAAATGCTTTTTCTACCAAAAAGGCAGTTAAGAAAAATAAAAGCTTTCAGTGTTTTCCCTTTACTTTTCTTTATTTGTTTCCCAGAGGGAGGTTGCTCTGTCAACAGTTTTTCTATTATGCATCTTTTCCTGACTGTGAAGATTTGGCATTATCTTTGAGCTTCCTCTGCATGTGGCTTATCCTCAGGTTTTATTTCTTTCTCTCTCTAAAAAAAAAAGATTTTGTGGATGGTGTGCATATGTGCATGAGACAGTCAAGAGATGTGAGTGGATTCTAGTGTTTGTGAAAGCAGACACAGATAAACGTATCTCAAGTTGGAAAACAGTGCCACAGAGTCGTGGCTCTGTGGATTTCAAGAGCCATCTAATCCAACCACATATTGATGTAAGAAATCCATAAATACTGTATGATATCCCTGACAGACAGCTGGCCTTCATATGTCTTCTTAAAGACAGCAAATGAAGGGGAGTCCTAGTCCATTCCACTGCTCTTATATGAAGATGTGTTTTCTCTCCTAATGCTTTGTCATGTTCTCCCTTATTATAATTTGAATCATTCATTCATGCATAATCACAGAAAATGAGCTTATCACATGTTACACTGTAGTTCTCCTTACCTCATGCTATAGTTGTTGGAAAAATAAATTAGGAATAACTCACTGTTTATAAGCATCAACTTTCAAGTTTTACCCAGTATAATACTTATTACAGTCATCCCCTGCCATTTTGTGGTTCATCTACTGCGGCCCTGGTATATCGCAGGGCTGCAGTATATGAAATGCAAGCCCCCCTGGGGCAAGCTGCTTGGGCCCATTTGAGGCCTCTTGCACTTATCTCAGGCCTGGTGCTGCCTCAAATGGACCACCAATAGGCTTCCTGAGGCTGTTGGAGGCCCCAGAAGTGGTTTCTGGCAAAGCCCATCAGAGACATGTTTGGGTCAGTGCCAGGACTCAGGTATGTGTAGGAGGCCCCAGCTGGGCCCCCCAGTACTGACCTGACCCAGCATCCACATATCACAAATTTTCCATTACTGCAGGTCTGGTCAGGTCCCTAACCTCTGCAATAGGTGGGTGATTACTAAACAAGCAATCCTTCGGTACTACAAATGCCTTCTCATTGGCTATTAGATGACTTAGAAGTAGAGATGGGCACGAAACAGAAAAATGGTGTTTCGGTTTTTCGTTTGTCGTTGACAGGTCTGTTTCGGTTCGTTTCCGTTTGTCGGGAAATTTTTGAAAAATTTCATTACCATTTTTCGTTTGTCGTTTCTACCCGCTTTTTGCGTGATTTTTAAAGCATTTCCATGCGCAGGCATCCCCCAATGCCCCAGACCAGAGGAAAAACACTAAAAAAATGGATGCTGGTAGAGACACAATATAGACTAGGTATGCAGGGAGGCTGCAAAGGCAGCGGCAGGCGTTGCCCAGGGTGCAAGGCAGCCGCAGAGTGACTGCACTGCGGGACAAGGGGGGTACTCACAGAGAGGTACGCAGCATGCACGCACACAGGGAGGCTGCAGGACTGAAGCTAGAGGTGCAGCAGAGACAGCAATCCCACCCTAACTCCCTCCAGACACTGCAAGGAGGATGGGGGCTGCCAGAGCTTTTTATGCCCTCTGTGGCTGCCAGACCTGCCCACCCAGTCTGCAACCTGGGCATGCTATTGGTTGAACATGATCCCATCACATGGCTTGCCTCCATTTTGTGGCTGGTGGCGACATCCATTTTAAAGGGAAAAGAATAATACATTGCGATGGGAGAAGACTAAAACAAATGTTTTAAGGACCCCAACCCCCTGGTAGGTTATCAGACAATATAAATAATTATCGCTGTCTTTTTATGGATGTCCGGGGTGTTTTTTAACATTTAAAACAGCTCATTTCATTGCACGTTGCCATTAACAGAAACAAAACGTAACGACCACAATCTTCACGGTTCTGTTTGTTTCGTTGCATTTTCATCACAATTTTTGTTTGTGGTTTTGTTGCATAACGGAAACGACAAATGGTAACGGAAACAAAAAAATGTTCGTTCTGTGCCCATCTCTACTTGGAAGTCTTGACTATGGACTTCACATGACAATGAAGTGATATTTTTTTCCAATTTTCCCAAGCAGTTCTACATTTCTCAGATAATTTCTGCAAAACTGTGAAAAACTCTTCAATGTTGATATTGTTTACTTTAATATCCATGAGTCATCTTGCTAAACCATTGCCTTGAACAAAAATGCTACCAAGCCCTTTACCCTCAAATGTTAGGCAACCCAGGTGCTGCATCATTGTGCAAACATAGCCCACACAGGCCATAATCTGAGGTGAGGGTCCTCAGCAGATTCAGGAAGGAACAATTCCCCTTTCCCTGTCACATTTTTAATTGGTAGAGAAGCCTGCTGAAAAGAGTGATAAAAACATATATCATACTAACAGTCCCCATGAAGTGTGCTGCTTGATTGGATCCATGAGATCCACAGCACCAGGGAGTCATCTGCATGTGATAAAGGACTGGGTTCCATGATCAAATGATTTCCAAAATACGAAATCAAAGGAATGTGGGGACCAGTCTTAGTTTGGCCAAGGACCATTCTTATAGACTCTCTCTCATTACTGCTTCACTTTAGCAACTGTAGGTAAATGGCAGTCTTGCTCATTTCAAGTATTTATCTTTAGGTTTCTACTAGCCTTTCAAGAATAGGTTAAAAATCCCAAAGCACAATCACTCTCACCTTTTGTTTCTGCTGCCAATCATTCCTCCTTTGATTAAAACCCAGATATTTTCCCTTAACAGCAAAAGGAAAGAATATGAGCTCAAATTTCCTGACTGAAGCATCAGGAAAGAAAACGCAAAGCAACCCAGGCAAGGTGAAAGTGTGGATGTGCATGTGAAACATTTTTCAAGGGGAGGTAATTGCATCCAGTAGTCTCCTCCAGAGCAGCTTTTTAAAGGCTCATTACGTATAGATTTTGCATTTTGAATACTTGCCACTGCAGCAAGCTTCCAAGAAAAACTGACAACCATATTAAGCAGAGAATCTGTATGCGATGGTGCTCTCCATTCAACATTGGAAACTCCTTGGAAAAGACAACACAAAGATGCAAGGGGGAAATCACAGGTTTGTCTAACCTTTCGGAGTGGCCAGGCAGTATCCTGCCCAATTATGTACACATGGAGCTGTAGAAGTGGTTGCAGCCGTTGAACAAGATGTCAGGTGTGCATGACCGGGAAACACAAACAGCACCTCATCAGATTGTCAAGGCACTTTCCACAGATGATGCTCCTAAGTAGATTTACCGGACATTGAGAAGAACTGTGGGACTGCTTGCCAGCACAAAGGTTTCTAAGAAAAGCTAATCTATCTGAAATACTTATTGCTCCAGAAAGAATGGGAACTGAGCGCTGTCATCTTATTCTGTAATGTGAATGCCCAGACCAGCTTCAGTAATACCTGCTTAGGCATAGGTGCCTGTCAATTGTTCATGCCTGCCCTTAAACCCTCACATCTGCATTCATGATTAAACTGTGAATTACATATGCTGAGGGCATTTTACTTGAACATTGTGACACTGCTGCATTATAATTCATGTGACACTGGAAGGCCAGTAAATAGTAAACTAGGAAAGCTATAAAGATGTCATTATCACAGAGAAGTATCCAGAGTGGCTTACAAATTGCCCGCCTCTTAAAAAAATATTGAAACAAATGTGCTTATCATTTGGCCGAATCTAGACAAATGGAACAGTATCCTGCTATTTTATTGTTTCATTAGGTATAAACTAACTACATAATCACCCAGGGCTGAGATTTGAGGAAGGTATACTACATTTGGATTGCCTGCCACTGTTACCAAAATATATTGGATATGCATAAGGCACAGACACACAATCATTAAACTTGTCACCATCTTTTCTTAGTTACACAGTAATGGCAAGTGGCACAAAAAGCTGGAGGACTGCTCTTACACCTCACTAGAGGTACAAGTGGTCACACCTCTCCATTCTTTTGCATTAAGCAGGCGATAGTGGTGCCACTGCATTCCCAAGGTTGATATTGCAGCATGCTGGCAGCTTTTTTTCCAAGACTAATGAAGCTTGAGTGTATTCAGAACAGCCCAAATGGCAGTCCCAGGACTGCATTTACAACACTTAAGCAATGCAAATTGTTAACAAAGAGGATTTGGTTTGGGTTTATTAGCAACCCTTTTGCTGCATAGGGACTGCACTTCAGCAATTCTTTTTTGCTAGAGAGAAAGACATGAGGATAAAAAAACCACATACAATATCAACTGAAGCAAAGCAAGTTGAGGAGCCATGAAGCCATCAAAAAACCAAATACAAAAGTGGAACAAGTGATACCTTTAGGCTACTAGAAAAATAACAAAAACGTTGTTAATATTTCGAGGGCAAAACCTTCTTCTTCAGAGTTGTGCAAATACATTATAACATGGCAAAAGACTGATTTGCCAGGAGTTATTTCTTAGATGTAAGGTCCTTGGCAAGATGGGAAAAAATCCAGGCAGTTTCTTAGTTGAGGCTCGGAGCTTGGATATTGTAGGCTGCCTCCGAATTGAAGGAAGCAACAAAGAGTCTTGGGCAGCCATGTCCAAACTTTGCCCTCCTGATGTTTTGGACCACAACTCCCAGAATTCTAAGCTTAAATTGCCAATGACAAAGGACTGTGGGAGTTGTGGTCCAAAACATCTGGACATGCCTAGTATTGGGCATCATACAATGAATGAGACTTTTTTTTTCTATACCTAGTACAGAAGGGTGAGAAGTTACTCATAGCTAGTAGAAACTAGTGTGACCCAGTGTTGTCAGTAGGGGCAGCTGTTATAAATTCTTTAAATTCCTGAAATAGTGTGAGAGGGATACATACACCTGCAATATCAGAAGAAATGAGCACTAGATTCAAGAGTCCTGCTGGGAATCTTATGAGCAGAACTGGGGATAAGCATAGTCCATATCAATCTGGTCTACAACCCCAGCAATCTGCCAGTCCAGTTCTGGACATTTTAAAGTTCAATATACGAGATATTTTCATCAAT
Source organism: Phrynocephalus forsythii (assembly GCA_029282475.1). NCBI lineage: Eukaryota > Metazoa > Chordata > Lepidosauria > Squamata > Agamidae > Phrynocephalus > Phrynocephalus forsythii. Next base: position 18,344,985 of record JAPFRF010000005.1, read on the forward strand.
TTAGGACTTGTCAGCATGATGAGACATCTTGATAAAGAATTTGCAAGCCGTTGCACTGGAGATGTATGGCAACATTTCCAGTGCAAGAGTGAGACAAAATTTGTTTTTCCCCACCCTCATTGCAGTTGCTGAAATGTCTGCAAAATGTGGTCATTTTCAACTGTGGTCCTTTAAAGAAGCAAACTAAAGCACACAAAGACACAGAACACAACCAGAAAAGGGCTGGGTCATTTTGGCCTCCCAGGAGAAAAGAGCATGAAACAGGATTGTGGGAATATCACAGCTCCAGAAGGGAGATGATGGAGTCCTGTATATAACAGGACCCCTCCCCAGCTGCAGCCTATTGCCTCATTCTCTGTTCAACTGAGAGGAAGGTTTGGCGTGCTGCTCCGGAACGCACATGGCACCTGCCATTTTGTTTGTGCTATTGGTGCCATTTTGTGTCCCGGACCAGCACTTTAGGTCACAGTTGTGGCAGCATCGCTCTTTAGCAGGAGCAGCATTGTGGGGAAGGGGGCTTGTGGGTGTTTAAGAGGAGATTCTGGGGGATGGGGGAGTGATCCCCCTGTCGGGGAACTGTAGCTGCCTGGTGTGTGGGAGTGCCCTATGGAGGACCCAGCAAGGGTGCAGGAGACTTACCCCCACACTCACCCAGTTTTCACTAGCATTGTGGGGAAGGGTGGCTCTGCACTGATGGGTTTTTCTACCAATTATCTACCAGCAGCCATTTTTTTCCTGGAATGCTCAGATATCTTTGTCCCCCCACCCCACCCCTTTGTCCCCCACCCACCCCTTTGTCCATTCACATGACCACTTGCAGAGCCCTTCTTTTATCAGGCCTGGGGGATCCCCCAATTCTTGTCACAGATGTGGGTGGTGGCCAGGCAAGTTGGGGCCTCAATTAATAATTGTGATAGTAATAAATCAAGAATAAATCACTATCATTATAACATTTATAGACATAGATATATATAGGATTATAGTTATATATAGGTTTGGTTATACGGGTACATTTATACAGCTATAATAATTATTGGGAGAGAAGGGATTTTGCAGTGGTATGCTGGTGTGTGTGGGGGGGCAGGAGCAGGAGCCATACAATTCTAGGTCAGGGCTGGCTTGCATTTTAATGCGTCTGAAGAAAAGGCAAGGTAGAAGCAAGAGTAAGCAGCCCAGTAAGAGGGTGGCCCAACAGACTCCTCCTTAGACAAGGAGGACTGGCCTGTATGGCAACATCTACAGGCTAGACACCAGGCCCTTTAGTGGGAGTGGGGCAAAAACCCACAGCAAGAGGAGGAGGAGGTGCCAAGTAGGGTATTGGCTAGGCCATCCAAGGTCCATAGGTGCACCAAGCTCAAAGCCATGGCTCATGGTTTTATGTCCTGCTTTACTGCTTTAGAGGAGCAAGGATCCTGACCAGCAGTGGCAGAGCTGGTACAATCTGGAACAGTTTCAGTGATGAAAGGAAGGACCAGGGGGCCAGGTTTGAAAGTCATGGAGGTTAATGAATGTTCAGCACTGCAGGCAGAGGTGGTGGCTGCACAGGCAAGTGGAAGGGGACTGGGAAACAGTGAGTTGGATATTGCACCAGACAGTACACAAACAATTAGTTGGCCATGGGGCACTCCAGAACAGGTGAGTTAGGGGGAAATGTGATAGAGCAGCCCATGGCATCAGCAATACAACCCACAATGACAGCCACTGGTTAGGCAACTCAGGCTTACTCAACAGGTGGGATGCCATTGGCATCACCAATGGGCTCTGTCCAGATGCTACAATGGTGGCATATGGTACAGTGGTGGGAGGAGTAGGATGGCTGTTAATGGGCATGGTGCCTGGATACACTGGGCTGTTGCCAGCGTCTATGTCATATGGGGACTATGCTGTCCCATTGGGCAAGCATGTGGCTCAGACTACTAACAAAAATATATGGAAGGGTGATTACGTAGATATTGTCGGGTTGCTCAATAGGGAAATGGGTGCAAAAGATTTAGAAAAGGAGGACCCGAAGGATAAGGAGCATAGACTGCATAGGAAATCAGAGAGATCATGGGCAAATTGGCTGCCAAATTACATGGTTATGCAGGTCCATCCATGGAGAGCACAGTCCTTGTTGAAATCCATGTACGTCATATACCAGGCATATGTTGACTTTTCTTGTCACACATGGTTGCTCTGTAGTGAAAATGTTCACATCAGAGTGGTCACATAACTGCTTATGTGGTGGGACAAGCCTTTGGCGTCACTGTGGCTCCAAGTTATGACCCCCATGAGGCCCGAATTAGGGGACTGGGATGATAGTGGCCACATAATTAGGAGGCCAGCCATGAACATTGCACCCCACCCTGGAGTGGGCCAGCCAGTTCAACCTTGCCTGGTCTGCTGGGATTTCAACAGACAGCGGTATTGCAGAAGAAAGCCGTGCTGTTTCAGGCATGACTGTTCTGCTTGCAGTACATCCCATTCAGCAGTTTATTGTGGCAGGGACAGTGGTCACTGGGGAAAGCCAAAGAACATGACAACCCCGGAAAGCAGGTGACGGGGGTTCCTCCTAAAGGGACCCAGTCCAATTCAGGTGTGGGTGCTGGAGGAATGGTTGTGGCAGTACCCAACAGGGCAGCTGCAAAAACCCAATTTAAAACATTCTAACAAAAGTTAGAAGGTTTTAATTTGGTTTTTTGCATTCCAGTCAGGGGCGAGTGGCACCCCATGATGGCTAGCAATTTAAAATTGGTAAAGGGGGTGGAACATGTAAAGGAGAAAATTGATAAAGAGGTATGTGAGGGGCAGGTAATTGGCCCCTTCTATGGGCCTCTCACACCCAATTGGGTTTGGTACCCAAAAAAGTCATTGGGTTTGGTACCCAAAAAAGTGAGTGGAGAGTATAGGCTGATTCATCCCCTCTCTTGTCCAGAGGGCTCCGGTTAATGATGGTATCCCAAAGGACCTATTCTCAGTGTGGTACACGTCGTTTGATGCAGCCATACACACTGTCAGGGCCTGTGGCATTGGAGTAGAAATGGACAAATGCAACATTAATTTGGTATTTTGCCAGCTTTCAGTGCACCTGGGAGATTTTGAATTGTTGGGCTTCCAGTTTCAAGGGCAATTTTACATGACACGGCACTTCCATTTGGATGCTCTGTGTCATGTGCTATATTTGAGAAGTTTAGCAATTTCTTGGAGTGGAAATTATGTTGTAAGGCAGGTTTATCTTCCAAGACCCATTATTTAGATGATTATATATTTTGTGGGTTTAAGGGCAGTGGGACGTGTAAGTTTTGTTAGATACATTTAGGCAACTGGCTAAAAAGTTATGTTTGCCCCTGTTGGAGGAGAAGATGGAGGGGCCAGCAATTGTCCTGATGTTTCTGGGGGCAATTGTGTAGATTGCCAGCCGATAAGTTGGAAGACCTTAGACAGAGCGTTGAGGCTTTGGTGCAGTGTATTAGGGCTACACTACGGGAGATGCAAGAATTAGTTCAGCACTTCAACTTTGCTTGCAAGGTTGTGGCCCTGGGCAGATATTTCCTCCCTCATTTTTGCATGACAATGCATGGGCTGTGCAAGCCAATGCACAGGACTAGGGTAATGGTTGACATGAAGCAGGATTTGAGGGTGGGGACAGATTTCTTAGAGAAATTGAATGGTGTTTTGTTCTGGTGTTCTGGGATTTGTTTGGGTGAGCAGTTTCAGGTGCAGACAGACGCAGACGGTGCCACTGGGTATGGGATATACTGGTGTGGGTGCTGGTGTTATGGAACTTGGGCAGATGCTTGGAGAGCAGCAGGCATTATGAGAGACCTGATTTTCCTAGAGCTTTTCCCCATGTGGTGAATGCTGTGTCTCTGGATGGAGAAGTGGGTTAACTTTGTGGTTCATTTTTGGTGTGATGACCTGGCAGTTGTCCACATAAAAAACAACCTTACTTCTAGGTCTGAGAGGGTTATGTACCTGATTAGGGCTTTCACACTTTGTTGTCTGCAGTACAATGTAGTGGTGAAGGCTAGGTATGTTACTGGTGTGGATAATAGTATAGCAGATGCATTATCTTGCCAACAGGTTGAGCATTTCAGGGTTCAAGCCCCGAAAGTGTTGGAACTTCCTGTGGAGCTGTCGAAAGATGTATGGTTGGTTCGTGGGCTAAGGCAGAGAGGGCCTTAGGGCTGGCATTGGTTCCTAGGATGAAGCATGTTTACAATGTGGTGGTCAAGGAGCTGTGGGAATTTAGGGAACTTTGGGGCCTGCAGCAGGCATGGCCTATCCCATTACAACACTTGTAACAATTCTTGGTTTTCTTGCATAGGGAGGGTTTAGCAACCCAGTCTATTCAGGGAAAGATGGTGGCCCTAGCTTTTTATGCCAAGTTGCAGTGATGCACAGATATCACCAGTGACTTCTGAATTTGCAAAATGATAGAGGGTTGGGGTAGGGAGTGGGTGTGTGTCCTGGACACACAGTTCCCCCTTACATCCAAGAATTTGGAGTGGATGAGCAGTGTTTGGCAGCACATTTGTCAGGATGGATACAAGGCCGCCTTGTTTCAGGTAGTGGCAATGCTGGCATTTTTCAGGGCCCTTAGGATTATTGAGTTGGTTACATCTGGCAGGAGGACCAGTCCAGGGTAATGTTACAGGTGGCAGGTGGAGAGTCAAGGAGAGAATTATCCGGTCATGGACCATTCAACCTCAGGATGCTGCACATCTGGAGATTAGAGTGTTAGGGGAAGGATGCCCTGGGCTGAGTCACCAAGAATGGCGCTCCCAGGGGATAGTGACTTGCCCAAAAGCTGGCTGATTGAAGGGGTACCAGGAAACATTGAGTGTCTAACCATTAATCCGCACTATGGCATCCCCCTCCTGAATTTGCCAGTTCTGAGTTGCTTGTTAAAGTTCCAATAAAGTGTGGCCTGAGTTAAACCCATACTGTTGTCTCGCCTTGTTATTTCGCCTTGGGAGAGCAAAGTGGCTGGTTATTTTAAAAGGCTCAAACAATCTGATGGCTCTATTGTTTATATCAATGTAGCATGACAGCAGCTGCTGTAACTTTTTGAAAATTCACAGGAAGTTTGCCTTTGATCTTTTATTTATAATATCCTCAGGGTTTTTTTAAAAAAATGTTTACTCAGGTATTATATAAAAATTTAAAAAAAGTCACATCCTTTCAGTCTTGTGTCTAAAACTCTTCTACTTAACACAAGATCTCTCTTATTAAGGTCTTCTGAAAAAGATGAAATTCATCAAGTGTTGGTTACTAAGCTATTGTTTCCTGTTGATTACTAAGCTGTTATTCAGCTTCCATAGGATTATGGTGACATTTTAGAAACATTTGTTTAGTATATTTCAGGTGGGCTGCTTATCAATCAACCTCTTTCAATGCCACTATTCCAGGCTGAGTCATGTGCTCTGCTACCCTGAGAGCAGCATTTTCCTGTTGCTCATACTAATGTGGTCAGTTGGCCTCTACAAGGATTTGGGTAATAAGGGTTTACATCAGCTCCAGCTAGTCCTTGAAAATATGCACCTCACAGGGATTTGCCTGTTTTGAACTATTAGAAGGTTGCTTTCAATGGATTTCTTATGGTGGTACACATAACTTGACTTTTTCAGATGGCAACTGTGGCCGTCAGTTACTATCACACAGCAACTGCCATCTGCCTTCATTGTTGGGGATGCTAGCTGGCACTGATTTGATCCAGCATTGCCCACCTAGCCCGGAAAAAAAGAGGCAAGACTCGGGTGATGGAGTAAAACAAGGGCCACACTTCATTAACTTGAATGTGAACATATTAACTTAACCTTTTCTGCTAAGTAGGGGCCCAGTTAGGAGCCAGAGGTGTCAACGGACCTCCTCTCCCACATTACATGGATGAGTCCCAATCTCCAGAGTGATGTTGTTCTAAAGACAGAGGGACACTAGTTGACCAATGATCAGATACTACCCCAGTCTGATGAGCCTCTTAGATGGCCAGTGGCCCAGAGAAGCTTCCAGACATCCACCACCAGCACTGAAATCCTGGGATGCTGGGTGTCTGGACATCCTTTGTGGGAACTCACCAACACTTGTTCCTTCCACACTATTCATCAGTGTGGCCTATTTAAAGATGACAACACCCATCCAAACTCACTGCCCTGGCCTGCTCACCATTGTGGGATAGGAAAAAAAATGGCCTGATCATTTTTTAATATGCCAATCAGTAAAGGGGGTCAAAAATTCTTATCCAGCCCCAGAAGGCAACTTGGTAGGCACATACTAGTTCAGAAGGTAGGGAAGTGGGTTAGTAGCCTTGAAAGAGGCTGAATGCACCTTCAAATATAGTGTCCAAGCCTCACCTATCTCTGGGTAAAGGGACACGTGACATATCACATCTTGTGTTATCTCAACTGGATGGACAAAGGAGCCCCTCCCCTTGAAGCTCCACTCGGTGGTGGGGTGGGACAACATCTGAAAAGGCACAATCTCCCAAGCTTTTTGAAATAATCCAATGGCATATTTAGATTGCAAGGACATTCATCATCCCACCTCCCTATCTGATTGGCCAGCACCAGGGAGAAGGAAAGATGATGTGTTGGAGGCTTCTTCCTAATTGGAATTTTGCCCTGTGCAACCCAAAGCAAGGTAAATCAGTGGTTAATTTCATTCCAGAGTGTGAGTCCTGTTTCCAAAAGTCAGCTGTGTTGCTGTGTTTCATTTCAGAATCGGACCCCTTCCAAAATGAAACACCCATCTCTAGTTATACCATTTAAACCTGAAATGTTTTTGTTAAATATTATTGCAGAAATCAAAGATGTTAACGTGAAACATTTATTAATGCACATGACAACTATTGCAACAATTTTATAAGCCAACTATTAAGTTGGCTAAAGTCAGCAGAAATACCAAAATGACAAGAATTGTTGGAAAAACTCTTTGAACCAGCAGAGATGGATATATTATCAGGACCTGAAAGATAAAGACTTACCAAAGGCAAGAGACAGTGAAAAACCACCCTATAACTATTATGAAAAAAAATTTGTAATTAAATTGCTCCAATAGTATAATAGATATGCAGCTGTTATTGTCAAAATAATGGGAATATTGTAAACACGCCACTTGAGCTCTCCTTTTTCCCCCTTTGAACCCATACCCATTGCCTGTTCCCTTTAGTTACTCCCTTATGTGATGAAAAATAAAAATTTAAAAATAAAAATAAAAATTTAAATGAAAAACAGAACCCTTTCTTGTAAACAACACCTAAGTCCCCCTAAGAAATACAAAGCCACAGTTCCTCCCCAGAAGCAACTACACAATATCTAGGATCAGCCTGAGATATCTTGGCAGAGCAGGGGTCTCCACAATAGTGAACGATGAAGAGCATAGACGTACTATCTTATTCATTCTATCAGCCAGGTGTTTCCATTGGAGGAATTCACTAGAAGGGTTGCAAGCTGGAAAGTTAACACCCCTCAGAACCAGAGCTTTGAAATAATGACAAAAAACATAGGTGCAGCTATGGGCACAGTAGTTGTGCTTCAGCCAAGGTGGAAGTGCTATTCTAAAGCACTCCTGCTGGCATATAGTAATATTATAGACACCACTAATTCCTTGTTGTCAAGTGTAAGGGCCAGCATACCTTTATGTCAGCATGAACAGGACACTGGTTCTACTGTTAATTTAAATGCTCTAATGTTTACACTTTTTAATTCACCACAAAAAACCTAAACTTCCATCAATAAATGTACTAATATGGAATTAACATTAAAATATCATAAAGCAACAAAGAGTCTTGGGGATCCTACAATGTGTGAGATATTTTCAGAAGTTCCTTTCTATTCCCAGTGCAGAAGGACAACTACTTCTTCCAGAGTCTTATGGATAATTTCATTTTTGGAATTCTGATTGCCATTCAAAGAAGCACTTGTGAGGTAAAATAGTTTTGGATGTGAATGGTTCTGCTACAGACAATTCATCCTAGCTGCCTTGTCCAGTCTGAGTGAGAGGTTGGGATTTGTATAAAATTGGCTGAGGTGCTAAAAGATTTTTAAAAATTTCAACAAGTATTCTGAAGCTGAATTATGAACGAGGGTAAGAAGTAATAGTTTTCCGCTGTGGTCACTGTGGTGGGAATGGAGTATGTGTTAGGAAAGTCTAAAACATGACCTAAAGGAAGTGAGATTTTTAGAACTACTCATTCGTTCTACTTTCTATAGTCTCTATAGTGGTGTGATATACTGTAGAAATCTATGTGAAAGCAGATAAAGAGTTTTGGGCTTATTGGACATTTTAGATGCAACAATCATCTCCTGCTGAACACTGCATGTTGGATTTGTTGCCTGATTTTATAAAGTGTGAGATTGCCTAAAATAATTTTCAAGCAGCAAAAAGTTTTTCTCAAGGAAACTAAGGAAAGTATGCCATCAGGGTTTAAAGAACTACATAAATTCAATCTGTGTTTGTTTTCGTTGTTGTTCTCTCCAGAAATGGGATGTGCTTTCAATTCATAATTTGTTTGAGAAATGAACCAGAAGGACAGGGAAGGGTATTAATCTGTTGCTATTTGTATATAGGATATTCTTCTTTTCTTTTAGGCAAATGCAGATCTCATTTTGCATTACACTTTAGATACTATTAGTATTCGAAACCTCAATGCTTATATACATGGATGTGTTGAGTCTCCTGTATGGGATTTGAGTGGGATGGGTTACATTAGCATTTGAAGTAGGATCCAATCTCTCCCCTTCTTCTTTTGTACTCTTCTTTCTTTATGCCTGCTGATAGCTTTTATTTTTTATTTTATTTATAGCACTTTGTATATTTCCCTAACACACATGCCTGTGTTCCAGGTGGATGACAAATGCAATCAAGTATCATGCCCACTATGACAGAAAAACTACAATTCACGGGCATTCCTTCTTCCTTCAATAAATGCTTTTGCTGATTAAAGAGTAAATTGCTCAATTTATAAGGGCAGGAAAGAAGGAAGGTGGCTATGAATTGGAATATTCTTTTCTTTCAGGTAGATCTCAATCTAATTGATTAAATTCAGTGAAAGTGTGGCTGAGTAAACATAGGATTTCTGGTTCCTTAGAATTTTTTTCTGGACTTTTCCCCTTTTCCTAATCAATTGAGTGCCTGTGTGTGAAATCTGTGTCATTGTGCAGTATCATGATAGCATACATTACTGTGCCATTGAGATACAAATTACACAACTCCGTGCACAGGAAGGAAGGAAGGAAGGAAGGAAGGAAGGAAGGAAGGGAACCAGTGAACACTTTATCTATGTATTGAACATTGACCAATTGATGGAACTAAGGTTCACTCTCTGTAAGATCACAGCTCTTTATTTCCCCATTTTGTGTTTCTTCACTGTTTGGACAATGTAAATATATACAAATAATTGAAATATGCACATACAAATCAAATCAGACAGGCTACAAATTGGCCCCAAGGAAATAGTTTGTGATTAGAAAGACAAATAATTCAGACCAAATCAAAGCAGATGGTATTTGCCCACCCTGGTTTTAGAGCTAATGATTTAAGTACTAAAATAATGCTATTACATCAACAAGTTAAACATTTCCCCTTTTTAGCATTAACAGCAATCAATTAATTTTCCATTAGTGAATAAATTTCCAAACCCAGCACTCCAAGCTGTGTTTACAATGGCAGTAAGTGTTTGATTTGATGTTCCATATGTTTTGGACTGTAACTCCTCAAGGCCTTGTGTTTGATGAAAAGCCCTATCATCAAAAGTTTTAAACAAAGAGAGAGATAAAGAAAAGGCCTCACATACTCCAAAACCTCAGCAATATGGAGAAGCAGAAGGAAGGAACACCCCCCCCGGCAACACACCATATTTGCAGCACTGGTGGTTTTGTGATTCCGGTCAGCCTGATGTCCCTGAAAAACAGGGAGCCCTTTATTGGCTCCACAAATGTGTTGACCTTCAGCATAAGACAAAGTTCCCACAAACATGGGGATGGCTGTCCAGATTGCTTTTTAGTCTGCTTTAATTTGAATAATTCACAACAGATTTCCCATGAATTTTGCTTTTAAACACACATGCTCAGATGCGTGCCTCATTGAGTCACAGACAGTCATCGGTATTTATCATTTTTGTTTACCCACCCCCAATGATTCAAGTTAGAATTCAGCAATCTACCATTTGTATACTGCTACCAATTATGTTCTTTCAAGACTGGATTAGGGATGCCTGTTAGACAGATTTTGCAGGGCTTGTTAACCTTCATTTTTGCAGCAGAGCCTGAAATTGCTATCTTGTACCCAATTTCCAGGGAAGTCATAGCGAAAGGAGTGGCAAATTGACATTTCAAGAATTTGTTGTTCTTTTTCTCCCATTCAGTTCGTCTTCTACCTATATTTTATATTCTGGAGCAGTTTCTCTAAGAATGAGAATAATCCACTCTTTTTATAAGGTAGTTCACCATACCACAACCTGCTATACTTCAGATGAGTTGGAGTACAATTCGTATGTTCCCAAGATGGAAGTGTCAGTTGCAGGGAGGATGGGAAATATTACTGAATATAGTTGTTGGGCAGCACATGTTGTACTTTGCTAGGTAGTGATTCCAGCCTTGGACACTCACTGACAAAAGACTGGTCAGCATTGCAACAGCAGAGCTGTAAGCCTGAGTCTGAGGTCCTTGAACTCAGAAACAGAAATTGGACTTAAAGGAAGGAGTAAGACTACACTATCAGACAGACACTAATCAAATAGGATTATCAGGGGGTCAGTAAGAACTGCTATGGATAAAATTTTATCTACTGGGTGTGTTTGTATGGTTCATAAATCTGCCTTCCATATGATGGAATAATTATTGTGTTGCCCAATTAATCCTGACTTATGGTAACCCTTGCAGGGTTTTCTAGATATCAAGTATTCAGAAATGGTTTCCCAGTCCCGCTTTCTAATGGTGCAATGGGACTATGAAGCTTGCTCAGGGCTATGCAGCAAAGTAGGCAGTAATGCCTGTCCTACATCATAAATGTCTTGGTGTTTTGTGCAATGAAGCTAACATTATATACCCTCAATAGGAGAAAGTAAAGGCCTCTTCTTTAACAACATGATAGCCATAGAGCCAGTAAGTAAAGATATAAACAATTCTGCTGAACAGTGTGTTATTTTAGTGGTTACCTGCAATTCTGGCTTTTTAAAGGTAGTGAGAAATAAAAAAAATACTGCCTTCCCTGTTGCATAGATTCTTTTAAACACAGAAGGGCAAGAACTTTGTTCATAAATGTAAGTGCCAGTGCTTCAAAAGTCCAGAGGTTCACACTTTTTGTGTGTGTGTGTGTTAGGTGTCATCAAGAATCAATTTACAGTGAACCTATCAGGATTTTTCAAGATGAATAATTTCACTACATGAATGGTTTTACCAGTTCCACTCCCCACTGAGTTTCTGTGGCTGAACAGGGATTCAAACACAGCTCAGAACTAGTCTGTCACTCTATCCACTATACCACACTGACATTCCCAGTGAGATTTTAACATAGTACTTGTTCTCCAGCTTTACTCAGTTCCCTCACATAAAGAGTGTGAGAGAAATTCCCTATATATGGTCAACATGTGAATCCTTTCTTTTCCAGAAACATGGCATCAATTTTAATATTGGATTTTCAGTGCCAGCCAGTTGCCTCCCACCAGGACATGGGCCTTCTTAGCTACCAAGAGTCACAGTGACACAAGGTTGTTCAGGTAACTTGGATCAGCCTTTATTTGCTATCAGAAATCACACACAGCCTTGAGGCTTCCTCTCCCTAAGAGGAGGTCAGTGTCTTCATACTTTCTTTCTCCTCCTTCCCCTTAATTGTACACCTCTCCTTCTGCCTGTCACAGAGATGGACTACAAATCCCCATAGCTAACTTAGGCAGTTACTTCATGTACCTCCTCATGCTGCGGTGAGCTTGGCTCCAATCTGAATTCAGATTCAGTCACATGATCTGAAACCGGGACCACCCCTCTTACTTCCAACCTCACGTCTTTGATGCACATCCAAAAAAGTTTCCTTTGCTTTCCGCTTGTTCAGTAAGCAGCATCTGTCATTTTTCAGTCTTTTGTTTTTTTGGCGGTCTCCCGTTAATTTTTCCTTTCACATTAATTTTTTATGTGTATCTGTTCTTCGGCCAGCCATTCCATGACAAACTCCATAGACTCTGCTCTCTCTAATGCCACTTCCTAATCCAGGCACTAGGTGGTTTCTGGTGCCATCTATCGACGTCCGCCGAGTTGGTCCTCCAAAGTCACCAGAAAGTATTTTCGGGATTGTACCCCAGGGTGAGAATCATTTCTGGAACTGCCTACTGTTGTGTCCACTATGCCTCCATCGCCGGACCGATGCCGTAGGAAATTGTTGTGATGCAGGCAGTCCCTTTTGGCTGCTGTTTTTGAGAATGTTAACATCATTCTTAACTGCATTTCTGTTCTGCGGTGCTGCATGGGGGGGAGATACAGATGATGGCAGCAGTGAGTTCCTTGACTCTACAAACACACTTGTCCAAACTGTGTTTTGGGCTGTTGCTGAGTGGAGGGTCACATCACCTAGACAAAAATTATGCTGGTGCTACCCTGGGCATTCGCCATGGTTTCACGATGCTGTACTGCAGTGCTGGGACAATAGACAGTGGATTGAGAACTTTAGAATGACCCGACAGACACTGTTTGAAATTGCTGATGTGCTTTGACCTTATCTAATGCAGAGGGACACTGTCATGTGCTCGGCAATTCCAGTAGAAGAACGAGTGGCCATTGGAGTTTACTTCCTTGCAAGTCATTCCTGTTATTGCACCATTGCACATGTTTTCCAAAAGGGTACCTCTACAATCGCAAGTGTAGTTGTTGAAGTGTGTCTGGCCATTGAACATACGCTTCTGAAGGAGGAGGTTCGAGTGGCTGACTTCAATAAGTTTCGTTACCTTTTCTATTTTGTAGACCAATTTTGACATGAAAGCCATGGCAAGTATCTTTTCATTCCCCTACCCAGAAATGTCTCTACTGTTTTACAGATGCTGTCCTCGACGAGAAAACACAGGTTCCCTCATTGTATCAGATCTGTGGAACGGATCACATATCCCTATTACTGCGCCGAAAAAGGAGGGGCAGGCTTATTTTAATATGAAATCATTTCACTCCATCTTTCTCCAGGATGCATGCGAGGGTGACAGAATCTTCTTCTCCATGCTTGTTGGTCATTCCAACGTAAACCATGATGCACATGTGTTCCTCTCCTCATTGTTGTTCAGAAAAATGGAGGAAGGAACACTAATTCCAGGGAATCCCATGTTCCAATATGGGGGGGTCTCCATACCACCACTGATTTTGGGGGACGGTGCATATCCTCTGTGTAATTGGCTTATGGAAACCCTATGATGTCCCTAGGAATGAGATGGAGAGGCACTACAACAAGGTATTCAACCGTACCAGGAACATTGTGGAATGCGCGTTCGGCTGACTCAAGGCTAGATTCCACAGACTATCTGTGCGCATGGAGGCTCATATTCAAAATGTGAACTCTATAATAGCCTCTGCAGTTGTTCTCCATAACATTTTTGAGGAAAAGAAACACTTTATACCAGATGAGGATACAGAGTTTCAAAACACACCTACCACGGCAGAAGTAGATGTGCCTGACCTGGAGCTCACAAGGGGGACTAGGGAAAGAATGGAGGCTGAAGCAATTAGAACCGCTATTGCTGATTACCTGTTTACACATGTAAAATGAATGAACTGTCACAAGCAGCCACTCATCTGGTTCCCAGTTGCATATCTCCCCGGACCGTGTTATAATTCTGCGTCTATGCTGTGTAAAAATCCACTTCACTGTACAAACTTCGTCAGCATCCGCCTTTTGTTTAACTGGCTTTGTGTACATTATCATTGCAGATAATAAATTTGTGAATCAACTGCTCCAATGCAGGTGTAATTGATCAAATGGGGGTTAGGCAGATATCACTAAAATAATATGGTTGTATTAGGCAGCATAGCACATTGTGATTTTAAAATAAATTCCATTGCACCTGACTACTGCTTGACAAACCTACCTCCGTGGCACCATTTGGTTCCCCCTCCCCAAACCTTCACTTAATTGTTGAGCCATCATTACCATTATAGGGCACTTGCAGCTGTAAAGCTGTTTACCACCGGAAAAATGGCTCTGCCTCACTACATCTACGAATGTTTTGAAATGCTAATTCACCCCTGGCAAGTTTGGAAGGACAAAAAACACCATCTTCCAAAGAAACTGTCAAAAGCAAACACCCCACTGAAAGAACCAAGAAACAGCACAAAGAATTTCGGCGACAAAGGTTCCTGGGATGGACATCAAAGGCAGCCTAGACAGACAAAATCAGCAAAGAACCATAAAAGGAAAAGGGGGACAATATCAAGAAAGCCTTTCTGCACTAATAAAAAAAATGAGGCTGAAACATTTTGCAAGAAAACCCAAAGACAAGATTTGAGATGAAAACCACTGAGCTTAATAAGATTGGGTTCATGCAAAGTCTGAGGAAGCGGACCAATACGAAATCGGACAAACAAACAGCAGGAATACATAACAACACATCTGGTTCTGGTCAGAAATTCATTTGGTTTGATGAGATGGCCCAGATCAAAAAGGACAGAAAAATCTATCCATCCTCTAAGAACAACATAAAAACAACGGAGGTCAGGAAAAACACCCCAAAAGAAATCTCAATTTCATCTCCAAAACTGAACTTTTTCAAATAAGTGCCAATAATCATGGAATTCCTGTTGAAATAGAGAAACTCCCAAACAACATTCAGACACCGATCCAGTCTCCCGATTCATGAAATCTGCTTTGACATTCTGTAAAAATGTGGGACACTGAATTACTTGATATTACAGTACTGCCTTTTCAAATGAAAATTCTCATCTCTTAGACACCAGTTATAAAAAGGACACATGGTTAGAATTTGATCTACTACTTTTCTAATTTTTGCAATCCACGGTGAATGTTTAATCAAAAAGGCCAGACAGGAATTCCCACAGATTTTACTGCGTTAGGATAACACCACCATCCAATAACAAAACTGGCCTGATATCATTCACCATCTAGCTCGGCACGGGGTGTATTTCAGTCACCATCTTTATTGCACACTGGTAGTTTCCAAAAAAATATTGGGAGACCACAGACGATATTCCTGTACCAAAATTTTTTCACAAGACACAGGATGTTTTTCCACCAAAGCCCAGGATACTTCCCAGAATGTTTTGCAATGCCATCCTCCGTTCTACAGCATCTAAACAGGAACCCAAAGAGCCACCAGCAGTTAATCGGAGGGGAGGGTGGAACAATAAATTTAACGCTGGCTGCCTTACTGTGAATCACAAAAGAACAAAGGAACAAAGGAACCTGCATGTCAGCAACGTTTGCATTTCAATCTGCAGGAATGGAGACATTGGAAGGGGCAGAAATGGACTTGTAACTGAGACCTCTTTGAATCAATGATGAAAGGGGTCAGAACAGGTACAGGTATGTAGTTCTTTTGTGTTTTTGAGTTCCCTTTTTCTATTTTGTTGACCATGAGAAACAGTGGATCACTGATTTTTAAATCCAGAAATGACGGGAATACCAGGCGGTGGTAAAATGAAGTATGCCTTAGGGACTATAGACCCAGTTGCAGCTGTAACACACTTGGTTATCATCACAGTTGATATTTCTCCTGGTGAATGAGTGTTCTGCAAATATATATATATAACTCTTTTCGAACGGAAGTTCTACTGATGGAAAGATTAATTGGTTAACATGGTTCCTTCCTAGATACACAGTCCACCGATGTTTGTGAGCCATCAACCTCGGGGTGTTCAACTGCTTTAAGTACTGTGGCTTCCAACACAGACACCTCCAGGAGGAATGGTAAGTTGTTAGTTTAAACAACATGCATGTTGCCATGCAACGCCACACAGAGCTTCTGTCATACAAAAACCCTTCTTTGCAAAGCTATGATAACGCCTATGTGATAACAGCAAAGAGTTATTCTCCGGCACTGCTCTGATGCAGGCAGCAGTCAACTTAAGGAAGACTCAGTGCTGTGTTTGTGAAACATATATGAGTGTGTCTTGAAATAAGAATCCCACATTGCTGTGATGTGCACTTGTAAATACAACCACCCTTGAAAAGTAATAACTTTTACTGTAATCATTCTATTTCCTAACATTATATTATGGCCAACATAGTTACTAATAACATTTTTTCCATGTAACGGTGTACCACACCTATTTATAGGGAGTAGCTGATTGGCTTGATTTCTACAACTTGGAGTTCATGCCTACGGATGGCCAGCATCATGGCATCCGTTCCTGGTACAATAGCTGAAACAGTAAAAAAAAAATGAGTGTTCTCCCATGAGCTAATGACATAATTCCCTCCTTCGGTTTCCCCAATGGCTTTCGAACCAAGCACAGAAATAGCAGCCCCACAATTTCTAGGAAGGGACTGTAGCCATCAGGATTGGGATCGCTGTACCCTCTGTTATCACAAGAGGCAGGTGTACATTGATCCATTGCAATCAGTGCTTGACTGATTTGCTTGTTAATTTGCTAGGGACCTCAGCCGTAAATGGAGCCCTTCTTACCAGGCTGTTCACCCTCCTGCTGCTGCTCTCCTTCTCCTTCTCCTCCCTCCTGCTGCTGGTTGCGAACAAGAAGGTTTGCATGGGCGCCCAGCCAAGATAGCTCCCAGAACCCAAAATATGAAATAAAAACCACAGGTAAACCCAGGTTTGTATTGTGAATCAGAATACTGCATGACTAACCCATTAAGTGAGCACCACCACACAGCTCCTGAAGATTATTCACTTAAGGGGTGGCTTCAAGGAGGGCCACTGCTCAATCCTCTATATTCCTCTGTGATGTAGAATTTCCAAAACCCTTTAAGGGGAGTACATGAAATTCATTGGCTAGAAAATCCTCTTTTTAAAAAATCAAAAACATTTGTTTTTTGCAAAATTAAATGACCAAATAATATGAAGGTCAATTAACTGGTAAACCCTGTTCTATAGTGGGATTCAGTATGCTGCATGAGCAGCCCATAAAGGGAGAAGAACAACAGAGCACCTAAACATTAATCGGTCAAGGACTGGCTTTCAGGAGGGCCAATTTTAAATCCTGTTTTTTCTCAGTACTGTAGAATTTCCCCAACCCTTTAAGGGGGACAAATAGCCCTCATGAAAAGGACGGGGGCTCATATAGGAGTAGGCATGTTCCCCCAAAAAAGTGCTATTTTTCCAGAGAAACAGAACTTTTTTTCAGTTATTTCACCAGCAGAACAGGTCATGCACAACTGTACAAAAGTTATTAATTATTTGGTAATTTTTTTTCATAGCAGCATACTGTACTTTTAATATTGTTTGAGCTGTCTGCTAGACTGGATTAATAACAATATCCACAATTAACTTTTGAAGTTACCTTCTTTTACACCTTATACTGGTGTGCTCATAGCTCCTCATGCTGTAATCCAAAAATTTTCTATAGATAAATGTACTGAGCAGTGGTGGAGCAGTTATAGAACTGGAGATTGAGACTGCATGCAAAGAACTTTAACATCTGTAATTTAGAATTCAACGAAAAACCACTTTAAAAGCCTAACAGAGTTAGGTTTTTGGAACTTGCCGAGGTAATTTATTCACACCATTACTTTAGGAGCGAGAAAACTATTCTTAGCAGTTACTATGACAACAACACAAACATTGACGTAGTGGGTAAATAAGGCGGTACCTGGCGGAAAGGCATTCACTGGATTAGGCTGGGCAGCCTGACGCCACAATTGCCTCATTTCGCGCCAATAAGGCGATTGGTGCTCCACCGATGGATCTTCGCCGAAATTTAAAATTGCCAAATTAAACTGCTGCTTCAATATTTTGAATTTTGAGCGACTCTGCCGGCTCGATCTTTGATATCCCAAGAGGCGCAGGTCTTCTGATGCATGCAAAAATGCATGCTCGTTTTGATGGGCACTGGCCACAAAAAGACTGGTTCGAATTGGTGTTCAATAAGAAACTCCAAAAAAGATCTAATCTCATGCGCAGTCCAAAAATGACCCAGGTGCTGTGCCATTGTTCTTAACTACTCTGATTTTTCTTTTCTTTTTAAGGACAGAAAAACCAGGCTGTAGTCCTGTGGCCCTTCAGCCCCAGAGTGAAAAATTTTTCCAGGAAAGATCCCCAGGAAAAAAGGTCAATTGGCTGTCCAATCACAGAGCACAGGCAATTAGTGAGGTAGCAGGTGTGGAGACAAGTTGGCTATGTTGTCTTTGGGAGTGCAGAGTCCTGAAGAAAGTTTCAGGAACTGTATTTTAATGTTACTATTCAGTAGATTTCCAAGAATGTGAAGGTCTTCTGGTAAACAAAGAACCATTCTGCATCTAGGTGTAGGGAGGCACGTAGTTATATCTGGAAGATAACAGGCTACAGAATGGAAACACAGCCCTCCACGGGTCTTGAAAACAAGCATGAACTGTCCCCCTGTGCAGCAAAATGGAACCTGAGTGTTTCTGTTCTTATGATTCAACAGCGAAGAAGAACTGAACCCAGGGAAAAAGATCCTCACAGAAAGGTGTGAATTGCCTATTCCTCAGCTTCCCAGGAAGGGAGGAAGGGTCAGATAAGATCTGAATGGAGGCTGTTTTTCTTCTCTGCTGCTAGCAGAGGTCATGAGTTCATTTGCAAAACAGAGGGACATTAGTACTGTGTTCTGCAGGAGGGAGAGGTGAATACCCAGAGGTTTTTCAGTATGCCTAACGAGAACAGAAGATGCAAACACCCGTTCATTGTAATGTTGCACTTATTAATTTATCTTTTAAATGCATGAGTCAACGTAGGCTGTGGAACTGCTATGTTAACCAGGGAACGCAAATCGAAAAATTGGCCTTCGACTGTCAGCAGCATTGCACGCGCGCAGTTCAAAATGCCCTGCCTCCCGCTTCTGTGTTTACAGGCAAAGAGTAGGCTTTTCCCTCGAAGGAAAGGGGGGTGGGAGGAAACTGCTACTTTGCTTCTCAAATTTCACTCCAAGTACTGTGGTTGTACCTGAAGTGGGAGAGTGGAAACAGGCTTCCAAAAAGAAGATCCTATAAATTTTTACACGTGCAAGGTCAGACCAGGCGTTCAATACAGAACATATAAGAAAAAGGTTGTTTTCTTAGCCATGACAGGGAAAAGAATTTCCGCCTGTTAAGAAATGGTTTTTAAAAGCGGCAGGCAGTTCCAAAGCATTCCTCTGTTATCATTAGAAACATTATTTATTCAGCAGCAGTATGGGTTGCCTTCTATAAAATACACCACCTCAGTACTATTGTAGTTTGTGAACAAGCCATAACGCAAACCATGAGCAGTGGTGCACAAGGCGGAGTTGAAAAACCGCAGGTACATGTTTGATTAGAGGTTCTGCACTCTGTACGTGCTCAGAGGAATTTCAGTTAGGAGCACAAATGATTAATGTCTGCAAGTAAGTGTTTTTATTTCACCCCCACACGACATGTTTCCACGGGAGATGTGTGTGGCTACTTATTCAAACACGGAGCGAGAAAAAAACAAACATTCATAGATCTTGCATGCAGTGAAACTTGCTATCAGCACACAAACATTACAAGGTGATTGATAAGTTATTGGTTTTCAAACCTCAAAATGACTGCAAAACTCATTTATCACACACTGTACAGCTACCTCACAATATTATAAGTGGTGGATTTATCCAGTTCCAAATTGGAAATTGCAAGACACATATACCCCATGCATTACAATGGAGGTAATCGGTTCGGGCCACAGCATAGGACATTATCTGCACAGAGTGGCAAACCGAAAACCTGGAGTGGAGTGCTGCAGTGAGAGGAAGGGGAAGAACAGGATCCTTTGTCATGGTGGGTTGGAACCATAAACTCATGTTGACCCAACACCAGAAGATGCACCACATCACCACTGCATGGTTGTCTGAAACGAGAACATCTCTTGGGGGTATTTAAATGGCCCGGTACAGTGCCATCTGCCGGGCAGCAACAAGGGAGAATCGCGGTCATTGCCGTTATTGCGGCTAGAATGGAAAACACCGGGCAAAGACACACAGAAGAACGTGCAGGAACGGTGAAATATCGACACGTCGATATTTCATTTTCCTTTAACCGAAAAACCAAAGATACAAGCATATAATAGATGAAAATGTGATTACAATTTGAATCCAGTGGAACCACACGTTCCATCGATTCGAATCGAGAAGCGGGTAGAGCTGATTCCCGAGGTCCTGGGAGGGAATCAGCCACCCCGCTTGGAGCGCACTTCAGGGGGCATGACCCCAGAGGGATGTGAAGCTCCATTTGGCCGACTGCGCCTGCAGTGGAGCCACGAACTGCGGTGAGAGGTACGTGAAGTAACCGCCTAAGACTCTCCCTCCTCCCACCTGACAGATCTCATGCTTCCTGCTTCCTGAAGTCTTTTGGCTTGCATATTTCCAACCGCAAATGTGAGCTACAGAGTCTGAGCTTAATAACCAAGAAGCTTCTCAAGATGGAGATAAGTGTTCCCATTTGTTTTAGGCCACTCTGGTCACATAGGTTAGTTCCATCAGAGCTGGTGACAAAATACAGGACCATGGACTCTCCACAAGCACACTTCTGTATGTCACAAGCAGAAGACACTCCACAGTTTAACTTTCTGGCTCCAGTTATGACTTCCTTATGACCTGCAAATGCAGCTCAATTTCTGTTCTAGGATCCTTTCATCCCTGAGCATCTTTTAGACCCTTCTTGTGGGAATAGGGCTCCTGGGCTTGGCATAACCAGCACCATTACAGTGAGGCAACAGCTTCCTGATGGCAAAGATCCGAGTTTGTCTGCAATAGCAGGCAGATCATGTCAGCATAGTATCCCTAGCTTTCTTCATCCCCCTTTACTTCTCTTATTACTCAGTTAAGCTTGCTAGGCAACATGGACATGGCTCGACACCTGCCATGACACTGAGTTGCAGGCACCACCATGATTCTATGCCCTGGCCAAATCTCTTCATTCTCATCTGCCATGGGCCAATGAAGCAACCACTCCTCCTCTCCTTCAAGTGATGAGAAACGCCCGGCCATGACTATGGTACAACTTGCTCAGGCAGCAGAACATGGCAGGTGGCATGTTTAGGAGTTGGGACTATCATCTGGCTGAAATAGGCATAACATCATTCCCAGATTTACCATTTTATTTTTTTCTTTCTCTTTTTTTGTTCAGAAGAAATAGCAAACTTGATGATACAAGAGAAACACAGTGAGACTCAGTGCCTTTCTTTTCCTAATAGCTGTAACACTGTACAATAATAGTAGGAGAACAGAAACAAAAATGTGAATCTCTAAATTGTATTAGGGATGGGCATCTTATGAAAAATGACACACTGTTTTGTTGTGATGTAAGGTTATGAAACATTTCAAAATGAAAGGAAATGCCAGCCAGCATTTTGTTACAAAATGAAACAATATGCCATTCTCCCCTCTAAAATGAAACAATTCATTTGTTATTTGCTATTTATTGTTTTGTTTGCTTTTAAGCATTGATTATTTGCTTTCGTGTAAACCGCTCAGAGTCCCTGTTTGGGAAATCGGGCAGTCTAGAAATGCAATAAATAAATAAATAAATAAATAAATAAATAAATAAATAAATAAATAAATAAATAAATAAATAGCAGGGGAGCTTCCTCAAACTCTGCCCTGTAACCCCTTGAAATTTGGAAGGTTTTCAGAAAATGAAGTTAAGCTCCAAAGGGGCTGCAGGGGGGTACTTATTCTTAATTGAAGATAGGAGGCACCCACCCCCAAAAAGAGGTGCCTCCAGGAGCCCCGCTACCCCCAAACCAGTTTAACGACAGACGAAAAAACAAAAAATGAAATGACAAGCAGCGTCATTTTCCCTTTGTCGTGCCATCTCTAGTTTTGAGTTTGGGAAAAAAATGAATTACAAGCTCCAAAGGGGCTGCAGTTATTGAAGGAAAGTGTGGATTGGTTCACTGAGGGGAAGTTGAAAATAAATCATATTGGTAAAGCATGCTGGACACACTCCTTCCATTAAGCACCCCCACATCTTTTGGAGTTTAATATATCTGCCCCAGAAACCCTAACTTTTCCAAATTTTAAAGGGTCCCCTAAAATTGCTTGGGGAAGCTAAGCCTGCCATTTGCATGCACAGTATCAGTAATTGACTGTTTTTCAAATATTTTTCTATGCTATAGAAAATAATGGTCCCAGCCATGCATCTCCCCCTAGGAAAAATTCTTTCTAATTGGAATCTGAAGCTGATTGGGTGAGTGATAGTGTTGCCACGGCTTCCCATTGATTCTATTTTTTTCCTAGAGGCAACCCCTTTGGACCTTAATTACTCAGTCCTCAGACCTCCAAATCTTTCCAGATTTCAGGGGCTTGGGGAATCTACCCCTGTTATTTTGGGGGAGATAAATGTCTGGGATCACTATTTTCTGCAGCATATGGAAAGGAGATACCTATCCATTTCACGTGCATGTAGAATCATTGAATTCTGGAAGGAAACACTGAGAAGAAGCACCATTGTTAAGGCTTTCCATCCATGCCTATTTTAAGGCAAAAGGGGGTAATTTCCAGTGTACCTCACAACCCTGGAAATTGGTCTGCTGTTTTCCCTTTTATCACTGTGTGCCAAGGGATTAAGCATGTAAAATTTGAATACATTAGATATTTGGCTGTCTAAAGCGTCTGAAGGCTTGTAAAGCTTATGGCCACCCAGCCCGGAGTAAAGAGGCAAGACACAGAGCTTGGATCAAAAATGAGCCACACTTTATTAACACTGCAATAAACCAAAACAACAGGTGGGGCAACAGAAAGATGGAAGGCTTATCCATCTGAGGCCAGCCCTGCCCCAAACAGACCCAGGTAGGAGATGGAATAATTTCTGGGAAATACCCAGCAGATCCCAACCACCCGAGGCTCCTGTGTGGGTGCCTTTCCCTCCTTTCAGGGTCAAGTCCTCAAGGCCTTCACTGCTGAGAGGTGGGCTGACTAGCACCCTATCTCAGGTGTCCATTAACTTTCCACCACTACCCAAAATTGTGGCCAAAGCACAAAAACACCATGCCAAACACAGAAAACAACCATTAAGAATGGGATGGGTGGAGACCAAGATGGCGACCTGCTGCTCGGTTTGTTGTTGAGAAGCTCCGTACAACCCTGGGCAACAGCTCCTTCCCACGGGCTGCCAGCCAGCATTTGCAGCCACCTGAGATCAGCAGAATCTCAGGCTGTTCCGAGGCTGAAGGTGAGAGTGTTTTTTCTTCTCCTATTCTTGGAGGAACGCTCAAGAAATCACCTCTTCTCGAAGCAAGGGGAAGGGAAAAGACGCCGGACGGCATTTTCAAGCCATTCTCCTCTCAGTGTGAGTCTTCACTCCTTTAATTTGAATAACAATCCAGGCTCATTTATGAGCGAACTGTTCTTTGTTGGTTCTCTCTTTTCTCACTTCTGAGCAATCAACGGCAAACTCTTGTGAACTGACTCTGTAAACAAGAGGGGGATTGAGCTTCATCCCCCTCTCTTCTTTGCTGGGTAATCAGAGAAAACTCAGTCTCGCTATAGTGGCCATTGCAAGCCAGTACTTGGGCGGCATCTAGTGGATCCTTTTATTTTTGCATTTTTTTCCTAATTTCTATTTTTTCCTACTATTTTCATATTTTCCCTTGCTGCCAATCTACCCCCCCCTTCAGTGAAATGAGTTACCCTGGGGGGGGAAAAGGATCTATTGCCTCAACAACTATTTCACAGCCCTCTTCTGCAGCCATGACTCAAACTGGGCAAACTCAAATTATGGATTTACTGCAAAACCTCTAAGTCAGTCAAAATCTGCTTCTCTCAGACCAGGCTAAGAACTTTGCAGATCTTAAACAAGAAATGCAGGAAATGCAGGTGGGCCTGGCCAAAGTCGATGAGAAACTGTTACACTTTGAACAGAAAATTCAAGATATAGAAGATGTCCAGACAGTCCTTGAATGCAGACAAGATGAATTTGAGTCAGATCTCCAGATTATAGACAAAACTGTCTTGAACCAAGAAATAGATACCTCTGCCAAAATAATTAGAATTCAAAATGTCTCCTTTGAAGATGGAGAGAACTTGTATGCCATGGTGGAAGAATGTTTTGCAGTGCTGCTGGGAAATTCAGCACAAGATATCCAGCAGGAGATAGACTACATTCGTAGGCAGCCTAATGCTTATACTAGGAAGAACTCCCTACCGTCAGAAATAATAGTCAAATTAATGAGGAGACGGACCCGAGATTCGCTTTTGAAAAAAGCTCAAGGCCAGGAGATCAAGATCAAAGACGCAAAAATTCGACTACTTAAAGATCTACCCTGGAGGATCCGTCAGCTTAGGAAAGATTTTACTTTCCTAACCAAATTGTTGCAAAAACCCGATGTACCATACAGGTGGACCTTTCCAGTCGGTCTGCTCTTCCGCTGGGAGGGGAAGAACATTCAACTTGACTCTGTGAAAAAAGCCTACAGATTCGCTGAGGTCAACGCAGATAAAATAGGTTATACCCCCTCATCCGCGGAGGAAGACGACGAGGTAGAAGATGAGGATAACTTTCAACATAACAGGGAAACGAAAGAGCAATCGATATTACAAAGGAAAGGCAGATCTTTGCATCCCCGAGCCCCAACAGCGGAGGACAGCACTAAACCCAAGAGACAACTGAGGCCGAAAGGGGACAAAAAGTCACGCTGGAAGTAAGAATGTCTCAGAAATTAATAACCTGGAATGTGAACGGTCTGAACTCGCCATTTAAACGCAGCAGGATCTCTGCTCTCCTGCAAAAACAGAAATGTGACTTAATCTGTCTTCAAGAAACGCACATAATAAACACGCAAGAGAAGCTCCTAGAAAACCGGAAGTTAGGAATTGCCTTTCCCTCCTCAAATCAGAAATCCAAGAAAAACGGGGTAGTAATATATGTTAAACCTGAGATGCAACCAAGTTTGATTAAGAAAGATGAGGAAGGCAGATGGATTATTATCCAAGCAACCCTTCAATCTAAGAAAACGACGATTGTGGGTATATACAGCCCAAACGACAAAAAATTGCAAGAACTTTTTTTTGAAGAGTTGCTGCAAGAACTACTACAATACGAAGATACCCCAATAGTCATTTTAGGAGACTTCAATGCTGTCAACAACCCAAATATGGACAAACAACCATCACCCGGGGCAAAAGGGGGGCGGGTAGTTTCCTTACCAAAATCCTTTTTATATTTATCTAGTATTTTGCAGATTCATGATATATGGAGGAGAAAATGTCCAATTACCAATGGATTTACATTTTACTCAGCTCGCCACGCCTCTTTTCCCGAATAGACATGATTTGGGCCAGTACAGATCTGTTACTCCAAACGCAGGACATTGAAACATTGGTAAGATCATGCTCTGATCATAACCCCATTTTATGGTCTTTAAAGGGTATCAATAAGTTTAGACATTGGAAAATCAATCACACGCTCTGGTCTGACAAAATGTTTCTTAGTAAGGCAGAGAGGGACTTAAAGACATACTTTGAGTTAAACTCTACGGAGGGTATGCAATTTAAAACTATTTGGGATGCCTCTAAGGCTTACTTCAGAGGCACAGTGATACAATACATGGCCAAGGAAAATAGAGAAAGGAAATCAAAGACTGCAGAGATTTTGAGTAAAATGGAAGAATTAGAGAATAAACTGATATTAGACCCTCGAAACAAACAATATCTCAATGAGTTATTACAAAGTAGACATCAATTGAATCTGATCCTATCTGCAGATGTTGCACACAAACTCAGACTAGCAAGGCTAAACCATTTTGAAAATGCCAACAAACCAGGGAAATGGTTGGCTTATAGACTCAAGAAACAGCAAACCCAAAGAACAATTATAAATTTAAAAGATAGTCAGGGACTTATCCAAACTGACCAAGCTTCAATTATGAAAATAGTTGAAGCATATTACCAAACCCTTTTTAAAGGAAAACAGATAGACCCCAACTTAATATATAATTATTTAGAGAAACATAACTTCCCACAACTTAATGAAGACCAAAGAAATTTAACTAATGCCACAATTTCCTTAACAGAGGTGGTTGAAGCAATTCAAAGACAAAAACCCAATAGAACACCTGGCCCGGACACTTTGCCAGCTCAATACTATCAGAAATTTTTAAATATTTTAGCCCCAAAATTACTTCATCTTTTCAATTCAATTCTGGAAGGAGAAGATATTCCAGATACATGGAAATCTGCCAACATAGTTTTGATCCCCAAGGACGGAAAACCAAAAGAGGCTATAGAGAATTATAGGCCTATAGCCCTTCTAAATGGGGATTATAAAATCTTTGCTTCTATTTTGGCTACTAGATGGCGGAAAATTCTTACCACGCTAATTCACCCAGATCAGAGAGGATTCTTGCCAAATCGATATCTCCAGTCAAACATTAGAACCTTACTTAACTCCTTAGAGTATTATGAAATACACTCCCAAAAGCAGGCAGCCTTTATCTTTTTGGATGCTGAAAAAGCCTTCGATAATGTCTCTTGGTCCCTATTGAAATCTCAAATGGATTACTTACAATGTGGTCACAGAATGCTTAGAGCGGTAGAACAGATATACACCACTCAGAATGCCAAGATTATTGTGAATGGGTTCTCTTCCAACAAGATTCTTATACAGAAGGGCACAAGGCAAGGATGCCCCCTTTCACCGTGGTTTTTATCTTATCCTTAGAGATTTTACTGCAGGTGATTAGAAACTCAGCATCGATACAAGGTTTGAACAATCGGGGGGAATCTATAAAATACAAGCTTTTGCTGATGATTTATTACTAATTTTGGAAGACCCTACACGGTCCATGCCAGAACTTCTAAGAACCCTAAAGGAATATTCAGAAATATCTGGCTTTTTGATTAACAAAACAAAAACTGTAATGTTGACCAAAAATATTTCTGTGACTAATATTCAAGAATTAGTGGACCTATCAGGATTCATGCATGTGAATAAGGCGAAATATTTAGGCATAACGGTATCCAATAAATGTTCTACCCTCATTGATAACAATTATATCCCTCTGATTAAATCTGTAAAGGTAGATCTTGCTACCTGGGCCAAACTCCAGTTGTCACTAATGGGTAGGATAGCGGTTATCAAGATGTCCGTTTTACCAAAGCTGCTCTTCTTATTTCAATGCTTACCCGTGCTATCCAATTTTAAGATCTTGTCCGACCTAGAGAAGCATATTCGTATATTCATTTGGCAAAAGAAAAAAGCTAGAATTAAAAATGCTTATCTGCAAGACAGGTCTACTTCTGGGGGTTTCGCATTACCTAATTTGTTCCTGTACTATAGAGCAGCAGCACTGACATGGATACGCGATTGGATTTCTATGACAAACGAAAGAATTTTAGGCTTGGAAGGTCACGATCTAGACAAAGGGTGGCACCATTACTTATGGTATAGAGGTAATATTCCATCCCTGTTTAAAAGACATTGGATACGGAATGCCTTAATCAAAATTTGGTTGTCTGTTAAAGACTTATTTTACCCCAAGGCTCCTAAATGGTTATCTCCAATGGAAGCAATTAGAGGACCAGGCTCAAAGGTAGTTAGTAACACTTTAACATACAAACAACTTCTGTATGAGGACCAGACTCTTAAACCTCCAAATCAGTTATCCCTGGAAGGGGTAAACATAGACTGGTGGACTTATCAACAAATATACTCGCATTATAAACTAGTGCAGAAGGAAAGTGGATTTATGGTAAATGATAATGTCTTTGATAAAATACTGTCATCAGGTGAGAAGAAACTGTTGAGTAAGTTTTATAATATGCTGTTACTTGAAAGAACAAGTGACTCACAGGTTAAAGAATGTATGATAAGATGGGCGGAAAACTGTGGGCACCCCATCCACTTAGATAAATGGTATATGTTATGGCAAATGATTAAGATGTTCAAATCCACCTCATATAAAGAGAATTGTTATAAAATGTTCTACAGATGGCATCTTAGTCCTCATAGATTATCCAAGATGTACAACTGTTCACCCATATGCTGGAAGTGCGAGCAAGAAATCGGCTCTTTATACCATATGTGGTGGACCTGTAAAAAAAGCCAAACTATTCTAGAATATGGTTAAGAACTTACTAGACATACTGTGGGAGGTTAGGTTAAAACATACACCAGAACTATTCTTGTTAAATATTATAGATACTGAGGTAACATATGATCAAAAATATGTAATTAATTATATAATAGTAACAGCCAGAATTCTGTATGCCCAACTTTGGAAGAACTCTGCAACACCTTCAAAAGATGACTTGAAAGAAAAACTATACTCGGCTATTGAAATGGACAGAATCTCCGGCCACCTGAAAGGAGAAGATGAAGAAGTTTTGTCAAGAAGATGGCAAGAGCTAATATCTGCGTTAAAAACCTTATAAATGATGTTTGCGCTATGAGATTGTTATCAATGTAAAGCGATCCCTTTTTCTTTTTTCCTTTTTTTTATAACAATAAATAAAAATATTATTAAAAAAAAAAGAATGGGATGGGTGAAAACACATCTGCTCCATTTCCAGCCAGTTAGGGACAAGTTAAAAATTCCCAACCGGCCCTGAAGCAACCAGAAGAACTCGTTCTTAATAGAGGGAGGGTGGATGGGATGACGATTGACGATGGAGAGGCAACATGACCATTAGGAACTTCTTTTTAAGATAAGCTCCTCCTGGCCCAATTGGGCCACTGTTGAGCCTCTCTGTCATTGCCTCCCCCAGGTGGGTACACAAAATGTGGTAGAGCATTCTCTGGACTGCATATATGAAAAGCTTCCAGGTATCTCATTTTAGTAAGTGACAGCCGATAGAGAGCTTATTGGTATCTTATTTTAGTAAGTGCTACCACCTGCCATCCCTTCAGCCATCCAAGATGCATGGGGGCCTCTGCTTGCCCACCAGATGGGTGGAATTCTGTTGAGCAGTCTTCTCCCTTCTCTGGATCTGGGGAAATATTATAAACAAAAGGAAACCCCCCAAAGGACTTCTAGCATTGCAACTGGTTTCTCCCTTCCTTGTCTGGGGAACTCTTATATGAAGCATCCACCTAACTAGCCTGTTCAGGCCATTGTCCACCAAGTGAGTCTGTTCAGGCCATTGGCCACCAAGTGAGCCTATTCAGGCCATTGTCCAAATTATGAGCCTGTTCAGACCAGGGTGATGTGAAATCAAGGTGAATATAAATTGGAGGACTAGCTACTAACTTTCCTCAGACTGATGCAGCTGCTTGGATGAGTAGCAAAATGTTTCAGTCTCTCAAGAAAAGAAGTCCAGTTGCCAGGACTCAACCTCCAGAAAAGTAGAAGGGTTACTGGGTAAGACTTCAGATTTTTAACTTGAGCAAAGTTTTTCTAGTTTTATATTGAAATAAATCATATCCCCATTATTTGTTCTCAGAATTAAAATAATTTGTTTGGATCTCCATTTTTATAAGCTATGGCTTTCTTAAGATTGTGACTTCCTGTTTTTGTTTGTTTGTTTGTTTGTTTTGTTTTTTCGTTCATATTACTCTATGCCAAAAAAGAGCTCCTGAGTCTATAAAGAATTTTTTGTTCCTTAACTTTCATAAAATCCAGTTGTCTGTGATTTCGTTTCCAAAATGGCTTTGGGATGAAGACTCTGGCTATCGAAATGAAGTTAACAGTGGCTGATGACTCTTACCCTCTGCTGAGAGGAAATAATGCCTTAAAAATGACATTATTGCTTCACACTCTGATTTGGACAGCTTTCTAGCAGCACATGTGGTGAATGCTGGCAGACCCTCATATTTGTCATTCTCAATGTAATTATCCATAAATTGGTTAGTGAGGTGGGAGGGGAAAAGGATATTCCAAACGCAGCGTATTTCCCTTTTAGTTATAGCATGTTAAAAGAAGGCTGTCTGCAAGTAGGTTAAGTAAGCACGCAGTAATTGCCTGATTGCTTTCAACAGTTCTGTTTATGCCTCAGAGTAATACCAGCCACTAATCTTGTTATCGGAGCAAACGAGCAAGCGAAACAAGATTACATCCATTGTCTTGCTCCAACTCTGAAGCAGGATATCAGTGGGAAATGTCTCAGGGAGCCAGAGACGAATGGGAAAGAATGTACTGCACTGTTTTATGAAATCCACGGTTAATTTGTCTTTTCAAAGAAATAGAATGGCACAGGCACTCGGATATTTCTGAGTACGACTGTTTGTTTCACTTGAGCTGCTTCTTGAAAGAGATTGATAGATCTGACATTGTTTTGAAGTGCTAGAAATTGCTTGCAAATGCATGACTGGCTAAGCAGAGTGACTTTTTTAAAATAGAAATATGGAGCCAGATTCTCACTGCAGACACTTTTAATGGTGAAAACTTTAAGGACATCATTGGTGGTTGGAATCATTCTAGATTTATGTTCACTTTCCCCTTGCTTCTTTATTTTTGTTCTAATATACCCAGAATCTCCCTTTGTTCCATGCACCATACATTCCGAGCTTTGAACAGCATTTTGCCTTCTCATAGGCAAAACAAGAACAGAGCTTAAAGGTATATTTGTGTTAGTCATACAGGGCTACAGTTTTATGCAAGTATGTTCAGTAGCATGCCTCACTTAATTCAATCCTGTTTATTTCCAGGAAGTAGTTCTCAGTCTTATACTTGGTGGTACCTACTACCTTTTATCACAGTATCAAACATACTTTAGATTTATTGGATGTCTGTGGTGACACATTACTATGATCTAAACCCGTGCTTGTTTGCATACAAGGAACTACAAAATTACCAACCTGTCCCACACCAACCTGTGGGACAGTGACATGTTTTTTTCCCCATGCCCTCCAGAAGAGAAGGCAAGTGAAAAGAGCTTCTTGTGCTGAATGTGCAAATTTTGTCCCAAATAGCACAAACACAACATACACCTCAAAGCAAGAAAGGAGAGTTGTGTTTTTGTCCAAAGGAATCAAATTTGCTCAAATAATGCCCAGAATCTTGTTAGGGTTTTACATGCATACAGGTGGTACCAGTGAAGTGGCCATTAGGGATGGTCACAAAGCGAAAAATGAAATGCTGGTTCATCATGTCATTATGTAACAAAACAAAATGAAACAAAATAAAACGAAACGAGGAAGCAGCATTTTGTTACAGATGAAATGAAATGGTGGTTTTTTTTCATTGAAATGAACTGGCATCTTGCCTTCATTCCATCTGTAAACTTGTGCCTTACCTGCAGCTGGTGTCCTGCCTCTGCCGCCACCGCTGCCACCCCTGCCACTGCTGAGACCATCTAGCCAGGCTGGAGAGGGTGAGAGTGGGCCCAGCAGGCCAGCCTGGGTCTCTGTCTCCTCCTCCTCTTCCTTCATCGCTGCTGCTGCATCACCCCTCCTCTTCCTCCTTCATTGCCCCCCCTCCTCCTCTGCTGTTGCCGGCACATGCCCCAGTTGGCCTCAGAGGCTGAGTGGCCTGGCAGTAGACTGCCATGCAGCTGATGAAGGCATTGGCCAGCTGGGGAAGTTCAGCGGTCTGGCAGTAGACTGCCCCATAGTCGTTGAAGGCCCTGGCTTGGCTGGGGAAGCTCAACAGCCTGGCAGTAGACTACCCTGTGGCCGCTGAAGGCCCTGGCCATCTGGGGAGGCTGAGCAGCCTGGTGGTAGATCATCCCACAGCCGCTGAAGGTTCTGGCTGGCCCAAGAGGGCAAGTGGCATAGCAGTACACCCCACCGCCACCGCCACCACCGCCACCACCAAAGGCTACCACCAGTGTGAGAGTCCAGGAAGTGAGATAAGTAGGGGCCCCGGAGCAGGAGGAGGGGGTGGGCTGCCCAGGAAGGAGGCTTCCAGCCCCCCACGTTTCATTTTGTAAAAATTCATTTTGTATGAATTTTGGGGGGAATGTATGAAATGAAAGGAAAGGAAATGCGGAGGGGGAGAAAAAGAATGAAACAAAATGCAATTATTCTGTTTTGTGCCCATTCCTAGTGGTCATGATTAATTACAGCTGATTATTCAGGTGCCTGGTGCTACTAGTTAATCCTGGGCATGTGAAAATGAGAATGACCCAGCAAGCAACCATAACCTTACAGGTAATTTCATGCTGATAGTCCATGTTTGCTTTAATATCCATAAATTTCAGGGGAAAATCAAAGAAAAACAACAAAAGGCACAAAACATGTGGCACCTTAAAAACTAACTTTCATATTTTAATGTAATATTTCATGGACACGTCCACTTCTTCAGACATATAGCATCAGACTGAGGTATGCAATATAATATGGGATGGAATATACATTTCATACCAGAGATTCATTGGCTGTAGTATATAAAGTTGGCAGGTGGATTGGGGAGGGGGAGAGGAGGGGGAAAGAGGAGGGTGAGTTGATTAGTAGATATGGTAGGAAGATTAGGCCAGGGTCTGTAGAGTTATAAAGTATAATTTTATGGCTCCTATAAGTTTTATGGCTCCAATATGGCTCCCAGAGCCATAAAACCGGTATATCGCAGGACCACAGTATATGAAACAAAGGCCCCCTGGGGTAAGGTGGATGGACCTCCTGTACTTACCCCAGGCCTGACTGCCCCAAACAAGCCTCCAACAGGAGTCCCCCAAAATGCTTTCTGGTGAACCAGAAATGACTTCCAGTAAACCAAAAACCACTCCTGATGCCTTTGACAGGCTTCTGGAACCTGTCTCAGGCCCCAGAAGTGCTTTCTAGCAAACTGGAAGTGACTTCCGGTAAACAAGAAGTCACTTCTGGATCGCTGGAAACAGGCCCAAGAAGTCCACCGGAGGCCTGTTCAGGGCAGCGCTATGCCCCAGATAAGTGTAGGAAGCCCCATATAGGCCCCACAGGCCCCACCCGACCCAGAATCCTCATATCACAGATTTTCAATTATCATGGGTAGGATCGGGTCCCTAATCCCCATGATAGGCAGTGGGTTACTGTATCAAAATGTTCACTACTTGAA
The DNA here is from genome assembly GCA_029282475.1 of Phrynocephalus forsythii. NCBI lineage: Eukaryota > Metazoa > Chordata > Lepidosauria > Squamata > Agamidae > Phrynocephalus > Phrynocephalus forsythii. Next base: position 18,377,986 of record JAPFRF010000005.1, read on the forward strand.
ATGGGTATGAAGTGCCATTTTGGCAGTTTATGTTGGTTCATTTATCAACTGAATAGATATTCAGCCCTTCAAGCCCTACATCCTTCAGCATTTGCTCACTCCTGCCTTCGCTGCCCTGCCCCCACTGGATGCTGTCTCTGGCTGGGCACCCACCAGAGGAGACATGGGTTTGGAGTGCTGAACACCTATTTGGGTGATAAAGGAATCAGAACAAACCACAGAAACAATGGGTCATATGCATCTCTATCCGCTATTCATGCCTTCCCTTCTAATGTCCTACATTACCCCTGATGTAGCATCATTCTGGTAAATTAAAAGAATGACTGGTTTATCCCTGCTTGGAACATTGCCATGAGAGTCAAGTAACTCTGCAGGGCTTACAAGCAAACCTGTAGGAGAACCGATCTGGAGAATTTAGTAACTTTGCATGTTCACATGGTATAAGTATTAGTGCAAAATCTTCACTTTGCATACTGAATATCTGCATTGTCAAATCACCCTCCTGCCACCTAATCTGGTAACCTTAAATTTTCTAAGTTAAAATCTGGGCCTCAGTACCATTTCCATTATTTGATGTTTTGGTGGTGAGGGGAGAATGTTGTTGGGTGGTGGTGGAATGCAGTGGCTTGTAAAATAACAAGCCCATTTTGCGAAACGAAACAAAATCCGATGAAAAATACATTTTGCCTGATGAAGACAGAATAGCATTTGAAGATCCACATCAAAATAAAGTATAGAGACAAAGATCCAAATTATGTTTTGGGAGAAATTTCCATTGGACTGAGATGAGCTGATTTCTGAATACACAGGCATAAGATAGTGCTTTAAAGTAGGGAGGGTTCTTTTGGCGGTAGGTCATTCTGCCTGAAATATCTTATCCTCCACATGCTCACACAGAGGGAAAGTTGCAGCCTCTTGCAGCACATATTCATTCATGTGGAATGCACTGTGGATGGAAAATCTTATTGTCAGCATTTTTTTGGCAGAGAAGGCCAGATGACAGTCTTCTGAATCAAAATTAGCCATTAGATCTGATTCAGCAAAAAAATAAAGATTAAAAATGGTGTCCCTTTCCATCTGTTTCCTATCCAGAACTTTTTTCACTGTACGTATAAACAAAACATGCATTTTTAAACATAAAATTATCAGTGGTCCTTTCAAATGTTAAGGATCTCCATAAATGGAGTGAATGTGAATACATATTCACTTAAATCAACAAAATTACTGGCATATTTTTTCACTTGAGTTTTCAATTCCTTTAGCAATGTCTGTAATAACTCCTGGCATGTAATTGTGGAAGGACTGAAGCAATCTAAAATGAGTGGTAGCCACAGGAGCAGCAGCAGCAGCAACAACAACAGCAATAAAATTTAGCAAAGTGACACTGACTGGGATACCAGACAGCAGTTTTACAGCTTGGGATTTGACCTGAGACCTGCTAGAACAGCGATAGCAGTCTATCCCATCAGACCAGTTGCACTAAAGTACAGTCTTGTTCCAAAAAATTTAGAGTGATTGGAATATGTTTCAGTAGAGGCCATCCAGGTATAGTACTAATTGACACCTTTCCATATAAACATGGAGTGTGGCCTAGCAACTAATATTTTCTCTTAACCTATGCATGTTGTATAGGAACTCACGTAAGAGTTCTGTTTCTGCAGTGCTATGTAGCTGTGGTTGTCTGTGGGTCTTTATTAGCTAAGTGAAGATCTGCTTTGGCAGACCTTCCGTTTTGAATCAGACATTCAGAAGCTCTAGCTAATAGGGACTTCTGAATGCAAGCCAAGTGCTTTTCTATTAACCTGGAGCCATTTCACTGCAGAGGTGGTCCTGCTGTCACTCTCAGCCTGGGGAGGAGATTTTCAGCATATCCTCTTCTGACCTCTGGGATATCACGACATCCCAGAGCATCTCCTTGAGAGCAGATTTCTAGGAGCATAGATATGAAGAAAAGGAACAGGTGGACAAAGCTTGTCACCAAACCTGTGCTTATGTACTAAAAACCAGCCACAGTAGGATGAAATTGAAAAGAAGATATTATGTCTGCTATCTTTGGGGGAAGAATGGCGTTTTCATTCTGAACAGGACTCTGAAAATTAAAAACAACTCCTAAGCCTATATTAATGAATGTTTTACAGAATACTAGCCAGAATCCTGTTGATGTGCACATAAGGTCTGCATAATTTGCAGTGGCTAATTGTGCATAATTGGCAACACACTGGGACATTTATTCATTGTGTGCCTGGTCTTGTAACCAGGAGTGAAACTGAGATCCACCCCAATGCCTCATCAATTTGCCACAGCAAGCAAAACAAACCTTATGCAAATGCCAATTGGATTCTACGCTCTGTTATATTTCCTCTCTCCTCGGTATGATGACTGCTGCCAAATTCTTTATAGGCCCCAAACCCTTCACAATTCACCTGAGGCTGTATTTTCTCCGGGAAGCTCCTCGTACTGATCAGTAATGTTTTCAAACTGCTGCTTTTATATGCTTGTTTTTCTGTATTTGACTTACTTCAGACTCGCACTACTTGTGGCCCACCAAGTCAAATGCAGCCCACTAACCATATCCTGACTTGCCCAGTGCTTATCAACTGTCCTGTCTGGTGGTGGGTTGGTATTCCAAATATATTAGCCCTACATTGATCCCCCACAGGCCACGAGACATGACTGAAGTTAATGTGTTGGGCAACCATTTCTATAGGCCAGTGGTTCTTAAACATGGGTCCCTTTCATTTCTCTGCATGGGCACCCTAGATGGCTACAACTTCCAGAAATCCTGACCAGCAAGTGGTGCAGGCTTCTTGGCATTTTAGTTCATCAGAGAACCATGGATATAGGCCTCCCCTGTCCAAGTTTTTTTCTTCTTGGATAAAAGCAAAGGAAGGAGAGGGAAGGGCTGACATTAGGTGGTGAGTGCTCCAACTCTGGAGGCATTCAAGAAAAAAACAGAACACCACCTGGTAGATTTGATTTGTATTCTAGCCCTCTATAGGTCCTTTCCAAGTTTTATGATTCCATGATCATTTGCCTCCAAAGCATGTGCTTTAGTATTTAAATGCCCCACCAGCTGAGGTTCCAAGGACCTAACTGACCTATCAGAGAACTGCCACGTTTTCTCACATCTCCAGTTGGGGAAACAGGATGAGTGGTGCTAGAAGAAGGTGCATTTTGATTTTGCTCTGTGCTCCCCAATACCAATTGACAATAGAGATTACTGGTTCAGCACAAAAGTGTGTGTGTGTGTGTGTGTGTGTGTGTGTGTGTGTGTGTGTGTGTGTGTGTGTGTGTGTGTGTGTGTGTGTTGTGTTGTGTTGTGTTGTGTTGTGTTGTGTTGTGTTGTGTTGTGTTGTGCTGTGTTTATTTTATTTGTTTTGGAAGTACTGCAAGAAATCCACATTGTCTGCCTCACCTTCCAATGCACAAATGCATGCACTTAAGGGACCTCATAGGGGACCCCCTTTTTGGTGGTCCTGTTCTCTCCCCCCCGGCTTACATTTTCACCCTGAATCTCAGTTAAAGGCACACTGCTGACTAGAGATGGGCACAAAACGGAAATATAGTGTTTTGTTTTGTTTCAGTCTTCATTCCATTTAATTAATAACAGAGTTTTTAAAAAGAATTTTTGTTATGAAATGAAGTGCTTCATGAGGCTATAAGTAATGGGGAGCTTTCCTTTTTTTTATTTAACAGGAAGTCCACTGCCCTAAATCAAAGGCCCTCAAAACTTCCAATCAATTTGCTTTCATGCAAAGAATCCTCTGTAAACAAGATAGAAACATAATAGGTAGCTGCTGCATGGAGAGATTGGGAAGATAAATGCAGGGAGGGAGGGAAAGAAAATATTTTTTAAAATAATCACTGCAGTCCTACTTAAAAAGGAAAGGGAAACAATCAGTTTAAATTAACTTGCAGACACCGCTAACAACCCCTGGAGATAAGCTATCTCAACAGCTTAGGCTTGGCAAGAAAGGAAAACAAATCCATCAGTTTTAAAAAATAAACCTCCTGTTCTCAAGACAGCTGGATCAAGAGGCTAGGACAAATCGTTTCATTTCCAAAACAAGAAAATGTGTTTTTGTTTCATTTCTTGACAGCACACTGTTTGCTGTTTTGTTTTGTAAGGTTTCATAAGCTTACAAAATGATGAAATAGTGTGTCATTTTTTGTAAGGTGCCCATCCCTATTATTGACCTATCTATAACTCTCCATGTATTTATTTTTGCATATATGTGTATCATACTTATTTTTGCACCTTTACAAATAAATAAATAAATAAATAAATAAATAAATAAATAAATAAATAAATAAATAAATAAATAAATCTCATATTTGCCTCTCCTGCCTTCCGTATCCAGCAGAGCACATGAAGAAGACTGTGTGATACACACGGGGATGTCTGAGAGAGAGAGAAATGTTAACTTGGAGTCTTTTAAATGCTACTGAATTCTTTCTGCCATCCTCTATTGCTCTGATAATTCATAACTGGCAGCAGGCCTTCTGGCTGTTCCTCAAGAACATTTTTTCCTGTGGATTTAGTAGCTAATTCCTTTTCCTTTTACAAGTGAAAATCTCAATTGACTTTCATGAATCTCTTTTGCCCTCAGCACTCAAGTCTCCCCAAACTCTACTAAACTCTAATTATTTCCTTGTGTTGTTCCTATATTTTCATCTGGAATTGCTTCTCTTATGGCTATCATGATGGTATTGTACCTCCAGCTGCAAGATTACATGGCTTAACCTCCTCCCCAGACTGGGCAATTGGCACTTCTTGTCAAGGAAAAGTCAGTGAACGATGCATCCGTTGGGTCCCCACTGACAACATTCTTTGCCAGGAGAGTCTAAAACTGTTCTTCAAAATGGCTCCGGGAATTTCCCTGCAGAAAGCACTGGATCGTTATTTATTTCACAGTATAGCCAGCCTTCCGAATACTGTCAGTTATTATTTATTGTTGGTAATTTATTCAAGGATTCCAAGACTGTGCATTAAGATGATGGAATGAGCAATTCTCTTAAACTGCGATTAGACAAAATTGTTGCACAGTTCGTAGTATTCTGAAATAAACAACAAGTATCATTGTCAGCAGCAGCAGAGAGAGAAAAACACTGTAAGAGATCAAGGTAAGCCCTGATTCAATATAAAGAGGAGTGCTAGCTAAAGAACAGAAAGTCTCATAGAAGTATGATGCCCACGGTTTCCCTTGGAAAGCTTTAAAATAATGTAGCTTTAGTGTCAGCCAATAACATTTATTTATGTATTCAAAGACATACAGTACATAGAATAGTAATTTGACCAGTGTATCTCTCTCTCTCTCTCTCTTTTAAGAAGGAAAATATTTCAAGAAGACATTAGGAATCACATACACATACACACTGACACAGTTGTAACTGCACCCCCAAGGAGGAAATTGGCACAGGACAGAGTGGAGCCTTCTTCCCTCTTTTTCCATTGCTATCTAATCCCAGGGCTTAGGCATTGTATGACCGTAACTGTCATCCCAACTGGCCATCCTGTATGCACCTACGATACACTGTTCCAACCCTGAGCATGACTAATTTGAGGCATGTTCTCCTTATTAAAAGAGGAATGGCTTCACGATTTAGGAGAGGTGCTCAGAGGTCTCCTGGTGTGGGCACAAGCCTGCACAACTGCTAGATGAAAAGGGATAGTAAGGTTCTCTTTAAAATTGCACCGATTCCTTGTTGTGCATGCACAGGACATGAATCTTACCCATCCTGTCCCCCATCAAATAGGGTGGCAGCTCCATTGCCACATGTCCCAAGCAATCAACTTCAGCATGGGTTGTAAATGCCACATGGCCACTTCCAGTCTTACTTCCATCCATATCAGAAGATGGAGTAGCACTCCTATTGTTTATTAAACCCCAAACCTTCTTACAACACCATTAAATTCATCCAGACTTTATTTTGTGCGGATATATATTAGATTTCATCCACTGTGCAGCAGCCAGAGAACTGACTGTACAAAGGGGCATGTATGCGTATTAGAGATGGGCACGAAACACAAAAATGGCATTTTGGTTTTTCGTTTGTCATTGAGAGGTCTGTTTTGCTTCGTTTCCGTTTGTCAGGAATTTTTTGGAAAAATTTCGTTACCGTTTTTCATTTTTTGTTTGTCGTTTCTACCCGCTTTTTGCGCGATTTTTAAAGCATTTCCGTGCACAGGCATCCCACAACGCCCCAGACCAGAGGGAAAACACTAAAAAAATGGATGCTGGTAGAGACACAGTATAGGCTAGGTATGCAGGGAGGCTGTAAAGGCAGCGGCGGGCATTGCCCAGGGTGCAAGGCAGCCGCAGAGTGACTGCACTGCGGGGCAAGGGGGAGTACTCACCGAGAGGTACGCAGCACGCACGCACACAGGGAGGCTGCAGGACTGAAGCTAGAGTCTCAGAGCCAGAGACAGCAATCCCACCCTAACTCCCACCAGAGACTGCAAGGAGGACAGGGGCTGCCAGAGCTTTTTATGCCCTCTGTGGCTGCCAGACCTGCCCACCCAGTCTGCAACCTGGGCATGCTATTGGTTGAACATGATCCCATCACATGGCTTGCCTCCATTTTGTGGCTGGTGGCGACATCCATTTTAAAGGGAAAAGAAAAATACATCGCGATGGGAGAAGAAAAAAACAAACGTTTTAAGGACCCCAACCCCCTGGTAGGTATTATCAGACAATATAAATAATTATAGCTGCATTTTTACGGATGTCCAGGGCGTTTTTTAACATTTAAAACAGCTCATTTCATTCCACGTCGCCATTAACGGAAATGAAACATAACGACCACAATTTTTGTGGTTCTGTTCGTTTCATTTCATTTTCATCACAATTTTCGTTTGTTGTTTCATTATGTAATAGAAACGACAAACGGTAACAGAAACAAAAAAATGTTCATTCCGTGCCTATCTCTAATGCGTATACATGTACCTGAAAATGCGGATTCAACCTTCCCTATTTCGAACACACTCAGGATTCTGATAAAAGCACTGAAATCCTACATCTTTTTTGAGAACAACTCGGTGGCCCACCAGTCTGAACAGTTTGCATTCATTATTGCAGCAGAATTGTTAAAAATGAACTTCATGCTCTTTTCAGATAAATTTTAATCCCACTGGGTGGCTTTGGAAGTGTCTTCCTAAGTTCTTAGGAAGCTTGTTTGCTGCAAGAGCAATTTCATATCCCCCCCTTTCTGTTCCAATAAACTTAGTGCATGTGCTCTGATTCTTGTTCTCACTTTGAAATGTTTTACAACCACCATTAGTACAGCAGCAAGCTGTCACAAAGAATGTCAATATTTCTTCTTCAGAAGAATCATATTCTACAGTCTCTAAATTTGTGGTTTTATTGATCTCCTGTCATTTCTATAGAGTGAAAATCCACTTCAATTCACTGGGACAAACAAGCAACAAGAAGAAGGCTGAGAAACAGCCATCCCAACAACATAGGGTAAAACTCATTATTGAATTCTTTCAATTACCACCTTCCAAAAAATCCTATGTATGTCTGCTCAAAAGTACAATCTTTGGAATGTAGTGAGACTCATTTCCAAGTAAGTGTGTATATAACATTGCCACTTAAGACATATAGATGCTGAAATGTATGGCTTTAAGTCAAATTTTTAAAAGGATAGAAGGCAAGTAGATATGTTCATTGATGAGAGAAAACAACAACAATATTTACAGTTTAGGAAAGTTTCTCACACATACACACACACACACACACACACACACACACACAGAGAGAGAGAGAGAGAGAGAGAGAGAGGGGGTACTTAAGAGTACTTAAGAGCAGCTCTAATTAAGAGTGATTTGACAAGAGCAGAAAACCATTGGCATTTTAACATTTTAGATGTGGTTCGCTCTACTTACATTTTTTATTTTTATTTTTGATTATTTTTTTGATTTTTTAAAATATAGTACCTCTACTTAAGAGTTGTTCAACATGAGCATGCATTCAGAATGGATTAAATTTGTAAGTAGAGGTGCCCCCCCTCTCTCTATCTCTCTCTCTCTCTCTATCTGTGTGTGGGGGGGAGGGGGCATGCACACCACACACACACACACACACACACACACACACACACACACACACACACACACACACACACACACACAGGCTATAGATATCAGCACTATAAGAATAAACAAGTGGAAGCATTCAACAACATGTTTGTGTGTGGAGGGATTCTATCTCCGATTGCCCCAATGATTAGTTGGTGCCCTCTGCCAACTGAGCATGTCCCTTTCTTACTGGGCTTGGAAGGAAGACATCTTCAAAGATCACTCCCCACCCCAGAAAGATTTGTGTACTTGTCTTAGAGCATGATCCCACTACTTTAAAAAATAGCCCAAATTTAAATCGAGCTTGACATGTTTTACATTGATTTAAATTAAGGCATTCATGCAACGCATGAACATACATGGAGTAATATGACAGAGGAACAAGTTTTTCTGCTCCTCTGGTAGGAGATGGGTTTATTTTGAGGTGGGTGTGCTGTAAATGGACCTGCTCAATATGTACTCCTCTGTAGGGGAATAGTGTTCTCCATTTCTATGTTGCTGTGCTTGTTCTCCAAGAGCATATGCTGGGTCTCTCCTTTGCTGGGGAGAGAGAAGAGGTGGGTAGGAGGAAGGCCCTTGGTCTACCAGCCACTGCAAACAAGGCTTCCACTTGGCATAGAGTCATTCCTTGGGGGCTGTGGGAAGGGAAGGAGGAGGTTAGAGGAGAAGAAGATGAAGGGAAGGGGGGAGAATATAAGAATATCTTGATTTCACATGATTTTTTAAAATATATGATCCTCACCAAACCACCATCAAAACATAGATCTCATATCTGCCCAACCCAAAGCATGCCTGGCATCCATGGCTTTGTTTTATTTGAGACAATCCTGCATATAAACATCATGGGGATCCATGGGGGCTCATGCCTGGGATTCATGGTTTTGTGGTTTGGAATGATCCTACATTCTACTGCACCACTACAGAGCAGCTGGAAGAGGCAGAGAGGCGTTGCAGTTGCTTCTTCCCCTCTTCTGCATCAAGGAGCTGAAGAAGTTAGGAGCTCAAATGAGAGAGAGAGAGAGAGAGAGAGAGAGAGAGAGAGAGAGAGAGAGAGAGAGAGAGATGGCCCCCAAATTAGAATGACTGCTTTATTGTTTATGAATTTTTTTTAAATGTTTTTTATTAAATTTTAAACTACATACGACATAAAAAATGAAAGTAAAAAAAAACTACAACAAACAATATAAGTGCACCCCCATCTCACGGGGCCATCCATACATTCTTATTCGTTGCTCCATCTTCTATTCTTCTAGTAGTCTTCTTAAAGTTCTCTTCTCCAGAATTGTTGTGAGATATTCGTGGACTCTTTCCCTTTTCCTTCGACTAGTACATAATCTAAAAATTTACCCCAGATATCGTAGAAAATGTCTTTTTTCATTTCTCCTCGTTTAACCTTTAAACTGCAGGACAGTTTATCGTTTATAGCTATATCCCAAAGTTCATTATACCAGTCTTCCATCTTGAATTCTAGTTTTGACTTCCAATTTTTTGCTATAATTAATCTAGCAGCTGTCATAAAATTTGCTATTAGTTCCTTTGTTGTAACAACATAATCTTTACCTGTTAACAATGATAATAATGCTATCTCTGGATTACAATCTATATCCATCTTAATCATATTACTTAGCTCTAAAAACACTTTTTTCCAGAACCTTTGGACTATTTCACATTCCCACCAAAGATGCAAGTAAGTACCAAGCTCTTTTTCACATTTCCAACATATCTTAGAGTAAGCAGGATTCATTCTATTTAGTCTTACTGGGGTTAAATACCATCTGGAAACCAATTTGAAGTTGTTTTCTTTTATCCTGACTGACAATGATCTCAAAATTCTCATATTCCAAATTTTCTTCCAGTCTTCTTTCTCTATCTTTACATTAAGGTCTTGGTTCCAAACTTCTCTCAAGGTGTTTAACTCCTTCATTTCTGATAATTCCCCTAGTATTTTATATATTTTACGTGTTATTCCTTTCTCTGAATTTTCCTGTTCAGACTCAAGCGATAGTAGGAAATGTTCAAATTTTGTGCATTCTCTGATTTGATTATTTCTCTTTCCCCAGTCCTTTATCCATTTTCCTAGTTGAATATAATTTAACCATGTTAAATCACTGGGTTGCAAAATATTTTTTATATCCTGAATTGTTTTAATCTTGGGCATCCAATCCTTTAGTCTAGCTATTTTCTTAATTTTAAATAACTCCAAATAATGCTTCAAGTTGTCTGGAAAGCTTTCCAAGTCAGTAACTAAAGCCAGTGGGGATCCCTTCGGAGACAAGACTTTCCTATATGTTCTCCATGTAACAATTAAACTATTCAATAGGGGGTTGTCAATCATTACTTTGTTTTTAACTTCCGTGAATAAAAATGTGTTTATTTCCCCCTTTATATCCAAAGACTCTTGCTCCCACCATAATAACTTCTGTGGTTTAAAAAGAATTTCCCCCAAAGAACTAAGTTGATTGGCTATATAATAATTTTTTATATTGGGTATACCTATTCCTCCTTCTTTCTGAGATCTATACCATAGACTTTTATTTATTCTTGATTTTTTCCCTGCATTACCATACCTATTTATCATGTCTTGGAGAGTTTTAATTTCCTTTTCTAAAAACTGAACCAGTAACATTTTAAAAATAAAGTTAATTTTTGGAAGTATTTTCATTTTTATCAATGCAATTCTGCCAAACCAAAATAATTTTAGTTTAGAGTAGGATAATAATTTGTTTTTCATCTCCTCTTCTAATTTCGAAATATTTCTTTCTTTAGTTTTAGTAAATTCTTTATGGAGTTCTAATCCTAGATATTTAATGTTTTTTCCCGGTTTAAGTCCATTTTAAAGATTTTTCAATCATCTTTAAGTCATGTTTTCCATAATTGAAGAATAAACTCTCTGATTTTTGCCAGTTTACACATAATCCTGTTATTTCTCTAAATTCTTCTAAATGAGTTTTTACTCTTTGAATATTCTCTATTGGGTTTACAATAGTCAAAAGAGCATCGTCCGCGAATAAACTAATTTTAGTTGCCCCATCTTTCCCTATACCTTTAATAAATTTGTCGTCCCTTATGGCATTTGCCAGGAGCTCTATAACAATACAAAAAAGGACTGCAGAAAGAGGACATCCTTGTCTAGTTCCTCGGCCTAGGGTGATTTGTTCAGTCAATCCATCATTAACTATTATTGAGGAAGTGCCCGTTGAGTATAGTTGATTTATTACTCCCAAAAAGGATTTCCCAAATCCCATTTTTTTAAACAATATTTTTAATGTGGGCCATTGAACACAATCAAAAGCTTTATAAAGATCTAGAGATAACATCCCGGCTTTAGTAGTACTCTTACCCATTTCATAAAGAACATTCAAATTCCTTCTAATAATATTTGCCATTTGTCTACCTTTGATAAAACCACATTGATCCTCTTTAATATATTTAGCTATAAATTTATTCATTCTTTTAGCCAAAATTGCTGTGAAAATCTTAGCATCTTGATTTAATAAGGATATTGGTCTGTATGACCCAATATCCATTAAATTTTTATTAGGTTTTGGAATTAAAATAGTTAAAGAATGGGTCCAAGATCTCAGAATTTGTTCTCCATCCAAAATTTCATTATATAGCTTCTTTAATTTAGGTATTAATACTGCTTTAAAAAGTTTGTAAAATTCAGGTCCCAGAGCGTCCACTCCGGGCGTTTTATTATTCTTTAATTTGTCTATTACCTCGCTTATCTCTTGATCTATAATAGGCTTTTCCATTTCCAGCATATCTTCCTGTTCCAAGACCCTCTTTAAATTCTTAGTGATATACCTTTCTATATCCTCCTTAGGTTTATTTTTTGCAGTATATAACAACTGATAAAACTCTTGTATAGCTGACAACTTTTCCTTCATTTGTGTGCATGTCTTACCTGAGGAGTCTTTTATAATCCCTATTGTATTCTTGTCTTGTCTTTTCTGTGCTAATCTGGCTAAAAGTTTTGAGTTCTTGTTGCTGTATTCAAAAAAATTTCTTTTTAGGTACAGAAGATTCCTTTGTGTTTGTTGTAAATCTAGATCTTCTAACTCTTTTTCCTTGCTTCAATCAACCTCAGTATCTTATTATCCTTAGTAAGAAAAAATTGGGATTCTAAATCTGCTATTAATTTTTCTAATTTTCTTTTATTGAGTTCTTCCTGTTTTTTAGTTTTAATATTTTCTTTTATGATAAGGCCTCTAGCTACCGCTTTCAGGGTGTCCCATATGATTGGCGTTTGGCTACCTGCCTTTTCGTTTATATCCCAAGTTTCCAACCAATCTTTTTGACCTTTTCCAGCACTTCTGGATATTGAAATATTTTTAAATTCATTCTCCACCTTTTAGCTTCTCTATAATTTTTATTTGTTGCTAAATCAATCAACATTAAAGCATGATCAGATGTTTTTATGATCTCAATTTCGGTATTATTTATCTTGGGTATTAGGCTTTAGAAGCAAACACAAAATCTATCCTAGAATAGGTTTTGTGCACTGGTGAGTAGAAGGTGTATTTTATTTCACCTCCTTTCAGTTCTCTCCAGACATCCTTCAATCCTGTTGTATTTATAAACTTTGCTAGAGTTGTATGTCTTGTCCTCCACTCTTCCTTTTTACATACCGATTTATCTTTAATTTTATCTAAGACCATATTGAAATCCCCTGCCATTATTAAATACCCCTTTTTAACCAATTCAATCTGATCCCAAAGGAGATTGTAAAAGCGGCCTTGGTTAACGTTTGGTGCATACAGATTGACCAAAGTATAATGATCTTTCCCCATTAGAACTTGCAATATTATATATCTACCTTCTGAATCTTTTACCACATTTTCAACAACACATTCACAATTCCTTGAAATTATAATGGCAACCCCTCTTGCTTTAGATGTGCCAAAGCTTTTTTCATAAATATCAACATTTGGAATTTTTAATCCGTTAATACCATCTCTTATTTGATGAGTCTCTTGCAAAAAGGCAATATCTATTTTGTGCCTTTTGATCATCGCTTCGATTCTATTTCTCTTCGAAAATGACCCCAGACCTTTTACATTCAACGTTGCTAACTTTATAAACTTTCCCATAACCTATTTCTTTTGGTTACAATATTCTGGAATGGTCCCGTTGTGCATACAAAAGTAAAAACACCATCAATTGATAAAAAATAAACTAAAATAAATCTAATCCTCCACCCTAAAAAACTATTCTTTTCTCCCACCCCACCAGCTATCATACTGTTTAGCATGTGCATCAAGGGGATGGGAGGGAGGAAGTCATCCACAGACATTAGCCAGCCTAGATCTCCTTAACTCTTAAGTAGCGTGTTACTGAAAATTCTATAAGTTTATTCTACCCCCCTCTAAACCACCCTCTCACCACCACTGCCCCCTCAAAACAAACAAACAAACAAACAAAAACAAAAAAGGGAAGGGTGGAGAGGAGGGGGAAAGGGAAGAAAAGGGATAATGAAAAGAAAAAAGAAAAAAAACATCCCAAAAACAAAAATTAAAATTGGTAAAAAAAAGAAAAAAAACAAAAAGGGGGGGAGGGGGAAGGGAAGTGGAAGGGAAAAGGGGGAGAAGAGTAAAAGAAGAAAAACAAAGGGGATGATAGGAGGTGAGAGAGGGGGAAAGAGAGAGGAGTAAGTTAAATGAGTTTCAAATATTCTTCATCTTCATCGAAGATTCCTGGAGTCGGAGTAAAAAGAGAGAAATTCACTGTCCTGATGTTGCCACTGAAGTTCCCGGGGGAGAACAGGCAGAACCTGAGTCGTCCTGTATGTTCCATGCTTCAAGAAGATGCTGGCCTTCTTCTAGAGAGTAAATAGTGTGTTGAACAGAGCCTTTCCAAACTTTCAAAAATAGGGGGTGACCCCAAGAATAGCGATAGTTGTTCTTCCTTAATATGATTGTGACTGGTCTCATCGATTTACGCCAATCAGCAGTTTCTTTAGAAAAATCTTGAAAACTTGCACAGTTGCACCTCCTCTCTTCAGAATATTAGGATTGGCTCTAATTGAAGACATAAGACGCTCTTTATTTACATAAGAAGCAAATCTTACTATCACTGGTTTTGGGGCCCCATCTCTTGACTTGCCCAGATAATGAACTCTCTCTAAATCGTCGTCCTCTAGTTGTTTGGGCAGAAAGGAGTTAAACCAGGTTAAAACTTCCTGTTTTAATGATGCTCCCTTCTTTTGAATAACAAAATTAATCAGTTTGACGTTCTGCCTCCGAGAATAATCTTCAATATAAGTCAGTTTCTTATTTGTTTTCAGTAAAGCCTGCTTCTGAGAGTTAATTTGAGTTTCGTTTTCAGTTACACGTATCTCCAGATTTTTAAATTCTCCTACCAAATTATCAAGCCGCTGGCCATTTAACTTTATTTCATGTGATAAATCTTGTTTAGTGCTTTGGAGATCCTTTGAAAGGCCATCCATTCTGTGTATCACATCCTGTTGATTAACACTCATGATGCTAGCTAGCTCCGTCCTCATTAAATGCAGTTCCTTCATGAAGTCTTGATCTATGGGAGGAGGAGGAGTCTCCCTCTTTCCTTTCTCAGATCCTGACGCCATTTTTACCCCTCCGTCATCTGGGGGCTGCTCGATACGCTGTAGAGCTGGGCGATTGTGTGCTGTATCAGATAATTTCCTAGTCCAACCTATTGGCTGGAGTTTCTTTTTTGCTCTCTTACCCGGCATATAATTAGACAGAAGGCAGGTATCAGGCAGTCTAACTGTTTGTAATCATCTGGTGACTTTCCAAACAGCCGGGATTCAGTTTTCTAAGCAGCCAGCGGCCAGCAGAATCAAAGCAGGCAAAACCGAAAGTAGCTCCTTTTGCTTATAAATCAAGCTTATCTAGTCTAGAAAAACACATATATTGCTTCTCCTGACGCCCGAGTAATTTATTGATGCATTACTCACGGCACCACGGCATTTAAACAGTAGTTTTAAAGCTCTTTTTGGATCGCGGCACAGAGCTCTAAGATCAGGCTGCCGGCATGTCTTGGTGGGTGGGACTTCCCCCTGTTTATGAATTTAAAGAACCATATGTTTCTTTATGTCTTTCTTGACAATCAACTAGTCCTTCTGTGCTTTCAATGTAGTGTGTATGATTGTGAATATTTTTGATCCTCAAAAGAAAGGACACCAGAGACATTTTACACAAATTACTGAGCCCCTTAGAGGAAGAAAAAAATAGTTCTTTGTCCTGCTTCTGCTGAAGGTCAAGAATCTTGCACAGCTTTAAAATACCTTGTTGAAATATTTGGGCATGTCAAGACCACCTGAATTACTATGAACAGTGAATCTGGTGGTCATTCTTTCCATTCTTTCCTGCACCCCACGAGCACGGCTAGTGCATCTGGACTGCTGGGACACATTGTTGCATTGCCTGTGCTAAAGAAATATTCAATATTCAACTCAATATTGTACATTCAGTTTGCAGGTCAGGACAAGATAGAGATGTGATGAAATCTTGTCATTTTCTCAGTCTGATTGTAATCAGTGGACATAGCAAGACAGTATATCAAGGATAGAGATGGGCACGAATAGAAAAAGTGGAGTTTTGTTTGTTGTTTGTCATTTAGAGGTCCGTTTCGGTTCATTTCCGTTGTTCGTGAATGTTTTGCAAAAAATTCATTTTCGTTTCATTACCGTTTCGTTACTGTTTCATTACCATTTATTCCAATTTTATGTGATTTTTTTAGCATTTAAAGCAGCTCACTTCATTGCTGTAACGGAAACAAAACACACGACAAAAATCTCGCATTTCTGTTTGTTTCATTTCATTTTAGAGACAAATTTCGTTTGTTGTTTCAAAACCGAAAAATGAAAACAAAAAATTGTGCGTTCCGTGCCCATCTCTAATCAAGGATTCCCAATTCCAATGTGAAATCTTGCCCTCTGAATTAAGATCAAGACATCAAGTACATTTTCCTTGGTGCTTCTTTCTTTTTGTCAAAAATGATTAAACAATACAAACAGCTTTTCCTTTCATGAAGGTAACATGCATGTACACACAGAAAGCACAACAGGACTGGATGAGTAATCACAAAGATATATACAACCCATCCAGTTCTAGACCCATCCAGTTCTACTACTTTTGCTAGTCTATGCAAAAAAGCAGTAGTTAATGAATTTTTTTAAAACTCAAAAATGCTGAACAGCTTTCCAAGATTGTCAAAATGTGTTTTCACATAATGAGGAGAAATCTTCTCATTTACTCTGTCAGCATGAAATAAGTTAGCATTTACATTGCAGGCTTCAAGTAGCAAAATGTCAGGGGCCATTCCTCAGTCCTGAACAACATTGTTGCTAGTGATTGTTTTACAATTTCATCTTACACTATAAGCAGATCTAGGGAGCAGGAAGGGATGCACAGAAAAAGCAGGAACAGCACTGAGAAGAACAGACTTTTCGGCATTGCCCTTTTTAGAAGAAATGAAAGAGAAGCCCATTGCGAATTAAAGTCGCTCCCTTCCTGGTGACTTCATTAGTAAGCTGCTGGGGTCTTTTTCCCGGTGTCTTGAATAAAGAATGATTAAAAGGAAACATACAATTCAGCTCGGCAACTTTCACTGCCCTGACCAAAATCCCTTCTGTCCCAATCTATGAGTGCTGATTAAATTTTCGCATTCACAGCAATAGGATTTTATTTATTTATTTATTTATTTATTTATTTATTTATTTATTTATTTATTTATTTATTTATTTATTTATATATATACTGCCCACTACCCAAAAGTCACAGAGAAATAGAGCTACAACATCCTACTGCTGGCAGAACAGCAGCCCTTCAGGAAGGAAAAAGGTGTCGGAGGGCAAGGACAGTCATGGCGGTGCACATATGGATGTGCTGAGCAGGTCTCAAGTCAAGGATGTGCGTGTCAGGGAGACTCCTTCCTCTATTGGCCTCCCATTGGCTGGTGGCATATAGCCTCCTGTCAGCTATCTAGGCTAAAGAGGGTGGGACTTTAAATTTTATAACTGCTGGACCAGCAGAATGAGCCTTGGGGGCAACAGTTAAACTGAGGTACTGCAGCCAAAACTCTTCTTGTGGCACAGGCTCAATCCCAGGTAGCCAGGTTGATATTCACACATCCTTCCATCCTTCTGTGGTTGGTAAATGGTACTCCTGTTCACTAGTATCCTGCATAATTAAATTGAAGATAGAGAGAAGCACATATTTTAAAATGAATTGCAAAATTCATTCAAAATTTGCTGATTCAATTCATATTTGTATGAACTGACAACCCTGACAAATACAAATTGGTGACTTTTAGTGATTTTTGATGTCTTGATTCGGCAGGCTATAAAATGGCCTCCAATTCACCCAGAGACACCAGAGGCAGGGAGGCTTTCCCTGACTCTTCTCTACAATCCTTCCAAGTGTGGTGAAGACTGGGTTTCTGATATCCGAGTTACAGACTCTCGAAGAGAGAAGCTCCCTCTGACCCTTCTACAATATCCTCAAATTTGGTGAGGATTGAGTTTCCTAAAGGCACTATCTTTTTTGGGGGTTAATTAACTCAGATATCTAAAATTCAAGCTTTGCTATACTAGGAGAGATTGTAGAAGAGAACTGGAAAAAGCAATTTTGGTTATTCTAGGTGACTTGGAGGGGATATTATAGGATTTTAAGGAAAATGAATTGACAAATCAATTCATTGATTCATAATTTAAAAATTCGTAAATTTGTTGTTTGTTTCACCATTTTTTTTAGAAAATGGCGGACATCTCTAATTGCAAACCATCCAGAAAGTGCTTTGAATGCTATGTGGTAGTATATATGCACTATCTTTAAGCTTTGACACATTATCACATCTCTACAGGCAGCTTGGGCATTGGGATTGGAACCAGGTGATGTAAGGACACCAAGCAGCAACTTTGGACACCCATGATGGTAAGAAATATTCCCAAACAATGGGGCTATGGGTGAGGCCAAGGCATGATAACTTATTGGCATGGTCTTGGCTTCAGGTGACAAGACTCTTGGAGTGGCATACGCCTGTGTGGTTTTCAGAGGATGGATGCTCCTGATGAAAACTTCAGCAGCTAGGTGCAAAAAGTTGAGTAAGTGGCTTATATTAAACCTGTTTAGTTAGGTCTCCTGCCAAGTAGAGGTCCCTTCCAAAGTAAGTCAGAGTGTTTATAGCAGAGCTTCCCTACCTTGAGTCCCCAAATGTTCTTAGCCAGGATTTCTCGGAGTTGTGGTCCAAGGACATTTGCAGATCAAAGGTTGGGAACCTCTGGGCTATAGGGCTGCAATTTTAGTAGAACCAACAAGGCACAATGTTTTGGAATCTTTCTTTACCTGGAAGTTATCATCAGTTACTGGCTGTACCCCACCTACCCTAAAGGCGTATTGGATAAGATGGAAATGAAGTTCGTAGCATGAAAGAAATACACACATATCAGCATCCCAAAGAAATAGTCCAATAACTCTAGGATTCTATGGTGACACCTGGGTGCTCCAAGGGTATAATGTCTTCTGTGGTAATGGATCATCCCCAATTTACTGCTTTTCACATGAGTTGAGTCCTCACTCTTCAAGGACAGAAAATAATGCATCCTGTACAACTTGAACTGTCTAGTGTCATGCTCTAACTTTTAAGGGCAGAATCCTGTGTTCTGGTATTGCTTTCTTTACTACTCTTTTCTACTTGCATTGTTTTCAGTGTTTAAAAAACACTAGGCCTTCAGGCTTGCTTGAATGAATAAAATAATACTCACTTCAGTGGGTTAGGTTTGTGTGTGGGGAGACAGGCTTTGTTTTAACATCAGTGGATTTAATTGAAATATAAAGGTAATATTGAATGAGTAAATCAGCAAAATAGTCAAAGTGCCAGCAAAACACTGGCTTCATTTGTCAGCCATGATGCAATACAGCTTCTAGTTGTCTAAACAAACATAAACTAAAATCATAATTTACAATTAGAGCTGGCATGGCTGATGGAATCCAAGACAAGTTATCTTTTAAGCAGTCACAATTCTACTGCTCTTTGACATTTAATCAAGTACAAAATAAGTTTATTGTTCCATGTGTTCTTATGAAAGACCATCCCTTAATCAACTGGAAAAACAGCCTCTGAAGGAAGAGAGAAATGAATAATACCATGATGGTTTTTAGCAATAAACACTGAGAAAGTTTTTTTAAAAAAACATTGTTTTTGTCAAATAAATTGAGGAAGCTGGAAAATACATTGAGACCAATATTGTTGATGAACATATTCTACTTGGTCCTGTGAGATTTTTTTTCATTTATATAGGTTTGTTACCAAACCTAAAAATCAGACTAAATCATGTTAAGAGGTATATTGAAGTTAATTAGAAAACACTGTGAGGGAAAGCAAGACAAATTTAGATCAAGATATTGCAAGGCAGGTTTGCAAGAAACAATCTTCTCTTAGTGCTTATGTCTGAGTCTGTGATTAGGAATCGGGCAACAGTAGTATGTGGAAGTGCTCATGTGGCACTTCTAAGTTCTATGGGGCTATTTGCTTACTTAGATAAGTATTTCTAAACCTTACAAACACAATTTCACAAAATGAGTCTTTTCTTATTCACTGTTATATAAAAGACAGTATTGGGAATTATGACAGTAACAAAATCCTACAATTTGTGCACCTAAGGCTACAGCACCAATACTCTATACCTACTTCATTGTTACTAAAGGCCTTTAGTAACCAAAGGCCTTCACAATATATAATACATCAAATGGAAAAATATTTCTCCAAGTTTAAACAACAGGCAATTGTAGCTCATCAGGATGTTTGGTTTCAATTCAATTATAGTGTCCTTCTAAACAAACCAACTTACTGCATATGTTTGTGGCAGTTATACAAGTATTATGATCCTTGACAAAACAAGAGCACACCTTCTTGGCAGCCAATGCAAGTTCACTGATTATCAGTGAACAAGCATACTCCCACGTCCTTGGAGGTGCAGTTGACAAATGACTGGGTGACCGTTGACAATTTTTTTCTAGGATGCCTATAAAAGGAGCAGAATATTAAATAGTGATTTATTTCTTCACTATTTTTGTTTGTTCTGAAACCTGGGTTCCTCAGTACCATCCTTCAATAGTAGGCATCATCAGTTGGAATCTGAGATCTGTAACAGCTCTATGGAGCTGTGGGAAGAAGGACAGTGGCACAAAACAACATTGCCTTGCATGATTAACTTGAAGTTGGGGGTACAAAATAGAAACTTGTGAGCAGACAATGGCAGCCCTATCTTGGCTGACATTAGAATCAAAGACCCAGTTTTGAGTCAAAGAAAACTTCCTATGGAAAGGCTGTAAACCTTTAAATTATCTTGGCACCATTGTTTCTTTTCTCCCATCTGCTGTTGTTCCATCCAGCAATAGTATGATGTGGTCCTTCATACTATTCAGCCAATGCCAATATCTGAAATAGGCCAAACCATTTATGGCCGGAATTGAAGGGAGATCCACATCAGCCCTAAAATGATCCAAAGGACGTCCAGGGAATGAAGACCCAGTATCTGCCTCATGAATTTATTCTATTCTGCACAACCTACAAACTGGTCTTGACTCCCCCCCTTATTTCTGCCCTAAAGCATCTCAACCAAAATTTTATCAACAAGAACCTTAAGAACAGGATGTATTAGCTGGCCTCCTCTAACATCTAAACAAGCAGCAGCAGCAGCAGCAGCAGCAGCAGCAGCAGCAACAACAACAACAACAACAACAACCTCTTCTCAATGTGATAGTGACATTTAGGGGATTCTTCCAAGGACATTTCGCATGGAAATGCAGGCCCAGATGTTTCAATTATTGCATCTGCTCAAGGATATGACTAATTATACCAGTAGCAATACAGGATTTGCTTGTAAACTGTTTAGTTCAAGAGTCCCTTTGAATTTAATTTCAGATAAAATCCAAGACATCTTCGGCTGGACTGGATAGCCAGTATATAGAAAAGTCAACTTCACAAAGTGGAAAGTTCAAAACCCTAAACAAAGTTGGCAAGCACCTCAGCAGTCCAACTCTCAATAGCATCTCTGGCTTTTTCAGTTCTCCCAGTTTTTTCTGATTCGACATATCTTAATCACAGCCCTTCTGTTTCTTAGTCTCACCCATTTAGGCTAAACCAGTATTTCATAGGGGTTACACTTATCCATTTTCTCCAAATGCCTCATTCTCTTATCAGCGACTTTCAGTGCTGTAATGAAATGTTGAGCTATATCAATGTCATTCTGGCAGCCTATGCAGTCTCACAGTTCCAAATACTGAACTAAAGTTGCAAATATACATTTTGGGATTTATTTGTAGAAATATTCCTTTACACAAGGCAGCTTGTGTATACTGCCTTGCACTCTCTGGAGTCATTGCAACCCATAAATAAAGCAAATATATATTGTTTTCAAAATAAATACATTGTTGGATTTCATGTTTTTATACTATTCATCAAAGCAAGCAGAATGGATTTTAGATGCTTGTAGTTGCGACTAATACAAATACTGCCACTCTTTCTCCAGTTATGCTCTTTAAATGGGTAAAATGGCCAATAGAATCTCATTCCTCCGACATCCATGAGGACAAAGATACTGAGGGGGAAAAACTATTCAAGTCTTCAAGTTTAAAATCCTATAAAGAACATGATTTTTACCCCTTCTTCCATCAAATCATTGATAACCAGAGATGGGAATGAAATTAACCCCAAGGCAAAAAAATGAATTAACCAAGCTCGTTCATGGTTCATTTCATGGCCAAGTTTGGTGATCCCATTTTTGCAAAGCAAAATAAAATACGAAACAATTCCCTCTTTTAATCTAGATATAGTTAAAAATGAGAAAAATCATTAAGTCTGTTATTGTATTTAATTGACAAATGCAGCCATTATGTTTAATACATACCATAGATATTATTTTAGATCTTTTATTTGGTCTGTACTCAGTTCCATCAGACTAGTTATGACACCATGGAGAAAAATCCCCTATTTATGGGTGTTATTTCCCCCCCCACAAGTGTTGTTCAGGGTCACACTGATTAATCCACAGACTTCTGCCTCATGGGAGAACCTATGGAAAATCCATGGTGGTAAAGAAGAGGGAGAAAATCTATTTCTTCATTTATACCTTTGGGGGCCAGTGTACCCAGTTTCAGAATACAGCATCTATAGCCCAAAACTGCAAATCCTTTTGTATACAACTATAACAAGCTCCATAAAGGAAACCCATCAAGGCCTCTGGAAGTACATATAGGGAAGCATCTAGTCAATGTAAAAGAGTAGGAAGCCCATCTGGTCAGTCATTACATGGAAAACAACCATGCTGTAAAGGATTTCCACTTCTGGGCTGTAAGATGATGTGCACACAAGCAATCATAAGGCTCTGTTGAAAAGGGGGATCGATTGATGCAAGTTTACAATGGGTACTAGAGATATGGACTCAAGTGAACAATTCAGCAATTTGTGCCAATTTGGCTGACGGACACACAACTTTAAGAACTTAAGAACATAAGAAGAGCCATGCTGGATCAGGCCAAAGGCCCATCTAGTCCACCTTCCTGTATCTGACAGTGGCCCCACCAAATGTGTCCAGGAGTGCACGAGACTAGATATCTGTCTCCTGATACCACTCCCCCACATCTGGCCCGTGAAGTACCTCACTTTTAAGCCTGGAGATTACATATCTCCATCGTCATAGACTTTTCCTGCAGGAATCTGTCCAATCCCCTTTTTTTTATTTATTATTTATTAACAGGATTTTTTAGCTGCCCCACTACCAAGAGGTCTCTGGGCGGCATACAAGTATTAAAAACTGTAAAACAATAAAATTATTAAAACTATAAAATACAATACAATTAAAACAACATACAATACCAATTATAGATTATACAACTCTGCTGCTCATGTGTCCAACTGAGTAATCTACTTAAAATGCTTGCCAAACAGGAAGGTCTTTGCCTGGCGCCGAAAAGCCAAAAGTGTTGGCACCTGGCGGATCTCTGTAGGGAGGGCATTCCAGAGTTGGGGGGCAACCGCCGAGAAGGTCCTGCTTCAACATGCCACCCCCTTATCTCTTTGAGGGATGGCACCTTGAGCAGGGCCTCCTGGCCTAATCTTAAAGTACGGGCAGGCTCATATGGAAGAAGGCCGTCCTTTAGGTAGCCAGGTCCTAAGCCCTTTAGGGCTTTATATGTAAGTGTTAACACTTTGAATTGGGCCCGGGAAGCAACTGGCAGCCAGTGTAAATTTTTTAAAACTGGCGTAATAGGAGTCCGCACGGCAACACCACTCACTCACCGCGTGGCACGGTTCTGTACCAGTTGCAGTCGCCGGACCGTCTTCAAAGGCAGCCCCATGTAAAGCGCATTACAGTAGTCCAATTTGGTTGTTACCAGTGCATGTGTGACTGTTGCAAGGCTTTGCTCATCCAGGTAAGGGTGAAGTTGATATATTCTCTGCACCTGTAAGAAGGCACCACTGGCCACCGAATCCACCTGGGCTTCCAGGGTAAGACCTGGGTCCAGAAGTACCCCCACGCTGTGGACCCTGTCCCTTAGGGAGAGGGCAACCCCACCCAGGACAGGGGAATGGCCCTCTAACCTGTCAGGCAGAGCACCCACCAACAACACTTCTGACTTGTCTGGATTGAGCTTCAGTTTATTGACCCTCATCCAGTCCATTATCGAGTCCAAGCACAAGTTCAGAACAGAGACTGCCACACCAGGCCAGATGCCATCACCACATGCTGTGGCAGGGAGTTCCACAGATTAACAACATGCTGGGTAAAAAAAAAAATATTTTCTTTTGTCTCTTCTCACTCTCCCAGCCCTCCATTTGAGTGGATGTCCCCTAGTTCTGGTAATTTGTGAGAGGGAGAAGAGTGTCCATCTATCCACTTTATTCATGCCCTGCATTATTTTGTACATCTCAATCATATCCCCCCTCAGGCGCCTTTTCAGCCACTTCCACCAAGCACCCACTCAGAGGTGGTGTCTTGGCTTCCCTGCCCTGTCTCCTCCAGGTGCTGCCTCTGAGTGGGCGTCCACCAGAGTGGGTGGGCAGCACACTGTGGAACAGCTATGCAGCTGCCAAACCTGCAGTTTCCACCCATCTCTACTGGATAATATACAAACTCACAAGGGTGTGTGTGACACTGGTAAAAACTACTCCTTAAAGTCCCTTACACACCTTAGGAATCCTGCAACAGTTACCTTAAGTTGGAATTGACTTGACAACACCTACGTAGTAAATCTCAGACTCAGCTAACATCAAACTATATGCAGGAGTAAACTGTAAAACCTCTCAAGGCATTTCCATGGTTGTGTTTGAGAGTCAGATATTTTGTCATGAGGTTCCTAAATATAAATGTACTGGTTTTCTTTTGATTTTATGTGTTAAAAAATCTGCCTCTTAAGCTAAACCCGCAGTCTCCCTTTTAGACAGCTTGAGATCATGAGCAGTGTCCTTGAAAGCAGCTGAAGCTTATTGGACTGCACAGATGAAGTTACCTAGAGCAGAAGGTATTTTTAAACACATGTTATTCCAAGGTAGGCAGCTTCTCTCAGCATGAGACCTTCACTCGCAGCTGCACTCAGCAGTTGCCTTTCCTTACCAGAAGGCACTGGGACTCAAAAGATAACCTCACTGGATCACAGAATTTTAAATATACACGTACACATACATGTATACAGTCTCCCCCCCTCCCCCCCAGGAGTATCAGAGTGGCTCTGTTTTGACAACAATGAAATGGAGAAAACAAAAGAGTCAGGTTCCTCACAAGGTCAGAGAGAGAGAAAAAGATCTTATTTGATTTTCTTCAGAGCAAACAGTGTGCTCCCATTCCACTGGATTTTCAAAAGACATTGGGTAGAACTCCATTTGCCATTGTGGAGCATAATAACTCCACAATGAGAGAGCTCTGCATTTGCTCTGGCTATCATCAGCCCCCAGTTATGAAAGCCAAATGTTGCCCCATTGACAACAATAGGACTTGACAGCACAGCAGCACAAGGGAGTTGTGAAATCCTCTTTGCACACATAGCATTTAAAAAGAGGAGCCATAAGCAAAGCTAACTATTCTAGCCACAGCTCGAAAGAAATGGCGTGCCAAACATTGTGAATAAAGATGGGCACGAAATGAAAACATGGTGTTTTGTTTTGTTTCTTTAGTAGTTTAATTTTGTTTCATTACTAATGAATTTTTAATTAATTTTCAGAACAAAATGAAATGAAATGATTTGTTAATGGTTCCCCTGGGTCCTAAAGACACCAAAATCACAGGGTGTAAGCTCCTGAAATGTGGAGAGGTTTGGGGTTTAGGGGGCTGAGTTACTAAACTCTAAAGGGGGGTCTCCCTAGGTGAAAATCATTTCTAATTGAGTCAGGAAGCCACTAATAGCCCCCACCATGGGGAGTCATTAGCTGAAATTATTTTCTCCTAGGTAGACTCCCCTTGGAGTTTAATAACTCAGCCCCATGAACCCGAATATCTCCAAATTTTGGTTGCTTACAGAGAAGAGTCCGAAGAAGCTACCCTGCAATTTTGGTTCCTCTAGGACAAATTGTTTCATTCCAAGAGGGGGAAATTGTGTTTTGTTTCATAATTAGAGGTGGGCACAAAATGAACTTTTAATTCATTTCATTGTTATTCATTTCCTTAGCTAACAAAACAAATAACAAACCAAGCAATCAAAGAAAAACAAAATGAAATGAAACAGACATTTCTGTTTCATTCACTTCATTTTTCATTACGTCTCCTAACTTGACCTTGTTGCCACAGTCCTCCTGGTCCTAGCAGAATGTACACCAGTAGAGGTGCTGGCCCAAAGCCAGTGACTCTCAGTTGAGAGCCACTGGCATGGGGCCAGTGCCTCAAAAGCCCCTACTGGGGACTTTTAAAGCCAAATAAATAAAAAAAATCAAATTAAAAAGAATGAAAAAAGAATGAAAAAGAATCAGTGCTGACCTGGCCCCAGAGGCCACATGGTCGGCACTGTAAAGCAAAATAAAATAAAATAAAATAAAATAAAATAAAATAAAATAAAATAAAATAAAAAACAACAACACTGGCCTGGCTCCAGGGACTGTGTGGTCAGCACTTTATAATAATAATAATAATAATAATAATAATAATAATAATAATAATAATAATAATAATAATAATAATAATAATAATAATAATAATAATAATAATAATAAAGGAGTAAAGGAGTGGTGACCTGGCGCTCTAGAATAAAGGGAAAAAAATCAGTGCTGACCTGGCCCCAGGGGCCACGCAGTTGGTGCTTAAAGTAAACAACAACAACAACAAACAAACAAACAAACAAACAAACAACCCCGAGGCACTGGCTTGGGGCCAGCACCTCAAAAAGCCATTGCCGCTGGGGTCAGGATCACCACCACCACCACCGCTGCCACCTGGTAAGTTGACCCAAACCGGTTCGGATCTGTTAGGATTCGTACGAATTTTTAAAAATTCATACTAACGCGAACCCAAGCCAAACCAAGGGTGGGCCCGAAACAGACAAACCCGAACCATGGGTTTTCTCTTTCATGCCCACCTCTATTCATAATGAAACAATGAAGCAGCATTTGGTTTTTCATTTCCTGCCCATCTTTAATTGTGAACATAGCTTTTCTTTTTCTTTTTCTTTTTGTCAGTATTAATATTTATTTATTTATTTATTTATTTATTTATTTATTTATTTATTTATTTATTTGGAGCACTTACATACCGCTAAACCTTTTTCCATTCAGGAACTCAGGGCAGTTTACAATAAAATGGCTAAAAACCACAAATAGGCACAATAAAACAGCAAAGCGATAAGAATAAAAATAAAGAATAAAAGGCAAGATAAAAATATGTTACGATGGTACCTTGATCCATTCTGGAAGCATGCATGTAAACCAAAATACTTGTACAGTGGTACCTTGAGTTACGAACGCTTAGACAAATTTTGACTTATGAAAAGAAATCCATTGGCATAGGGAAAATTTGACTTATGAAAAAGGTCAATTTTTTTAACTTACAATTGTTTTCTGAAAAATGCTTCTCCAAGGGCACATTGTATCTGGGATGTTTTAAAACACGTGTTATGCTTCCAGACCTCTGTGGGTTGCATGAGCCTTGGAGTGAGGAGGTGTGGAGCAGTGTTTGAGAGGGAGAGAGAAAGAAAGAGAGTGGCCCTGAAGTTGTGTTTTGGGTTTCTGAACATGTTTAAATTTCTTTTTTCAGTTTCTGCTCTTTGGATTTCAGGGTGGCCATGAGGTTGTGGATTTTTGTGCATAAATGTTTAAATTTTATTATTTTATTATTATTATTATTATTATTATTATTATTATTATTATTATTATTATTATTATTATTATTATTTCTGCTTGTTGGTTTTCAGGGTGGCCATGAAGTTGTGTTGTGGATTTCTGTGCATGCATGTTTAATTTTTTTTTTTTTTCAGTTTCTGCTCTTTGGATTTCAGGAACTTCATGTTGTTGTTGTTTTTTTCTTCCTAGTGATTTTTATTTTTATTTATTATGGAGCTTATATACCACCCGTCTTCCTAGAAGGGAACTCTGGGCGGTTTACAACAAATTAATAGGACAGCAAATTACAATAACAGCAAAAATAAATTAAACTAATAAAATAAGCAAACAGAACAGTAATACCAGAGATGCAGATGGCGGGAATAAAAAAAAATTGTTCAGGTCACCCAAATGCCTCCCGGAAGAGAAGGGTTTTCAATGCCTTCCGGAAGGCAGGCAGGGACTCTGCTAGGTGCACTTCTGCTGGAAGATGATTCCACAAGGTCGGGCCAGCCACATTGCGGCATCCTAGCACCAAAGAAGGCAACAGAGACTGGGAAGCGGAAGAGGGAGCTGATCTTGGGTCAAGAAGGAAATCATTTGCAAGAATGAGGAAGGCATGCATGTTACAAACCTTGCAAAAAAATATGGGAAGGATGTTTTCACTATTGGAACCATCCTCAAAGACAAAGAGAAGAATATATATGTCATGAACATTACAAAGAACTGGCCTGCTATAATGGATGAGGTTGAGAGGTTGCTGCTGCTGTGGATCCACGAGAAGAGCATGCAGGTGACACTGTGACTGAGGCAGTCATCTGTGCCAAGGTCAAGGCCTTGCATGCTGACCTGATCGGCCAGCAGCCAGGAGCTTCATATGACGAGTTCAAGGCAAGCTGCAAGTGGTTCAACAATTTCAAAATGAGATTAGGCATCCATATTGTGGTCTGACTTGAAGAGGCTGCAAGTTCCAATAGGCCTGCAGCTGAAGAATTCCCCATGGAGTTTTTGGAGACCATGACTTCCCAGGGCTACCTGGGAGGTCTTCAATTGTGATGAAACTGGCCTCTTCTGGAAACAGATGCTGAAGAGGGCCTTCATCACACAGGAGGAGGCCATAATGTCTGGCCACAAGCCAATGAAGGACTGCCTCACCCTTCTGTTTTGTGCCAACACCAGTGGGGATCTGAAGCTTCTGATGGTTTATCATTCAGAGAACCTGCGTGCTTTCAAAAAGCACAAGGTTAGACTTCCGGTTCCAGCTACAGCACAGCAAGACAAGATGATAAGTGCTCCAGCTTATCAGTTGAATTCCTTTGGATAAAGGGACCCTAATAAGGGTAAAGTTTCCTTGGAGAGGAAATGAAACCAGCTGTCTTATATGGTTGAATTGTCTGCCCACTCTAGTGCAATCCTGAAGACAGGGTGGTTGCAGCTGGAAACTCACTGTGCTACCTCCAGATCACTGAGCCCCACTATTCAGTAGCTCTAAACCTGGGATGATCAGCACTTCCTCCCTCCAACACGGTAGTCTTGTGGTCCATAGTAGAGATGGGCACAAAACAGAAATATAGTGTTTTGTTTCATTTTGGTCTTCATTTTGTTTTGTTAATAATTGATTTTTAAAAGAATTTTCATTATGAAACAAAATGAAATGAAACAATTTGTAAGGCTATAAATAATGGGGAGCTCTCCTTTTTTTAATTTAATAGGGAGACCGCTGCCATAAATCAAAGACCCTCCTTAAACCTTTCAATCAATTTGCTTCCAAACAAAGAACCCTCTATAAACAAGCAGGAAACCTAATGGCTAGCTGCTGCATGGAGAGATCAGAGAGATAAGCTCATCCACTGATAAGGGAGAGGGAAGGAAGAAATACATTAAAAACCCTCCATGGTCCGACATAATCAGGAAAGGAAAACATTCAGTTTAATAAATCAACTTGAAGAAACAGGCACAGCCAGTCCAGGGAAGG
Source organism: Phrynocephalus forsythii (assembly GCA_029282475.1). Taxonomy (NCBI): domain Eukaryota; kingdom Metazoa; phylum Chordata; class Lepidosauria; order Squamata; family Agamidae; genus Phrynocephalus; species Phrynocephalus forsythii. The sequence continues at coordinate 18,407,328 of JAPFRF010000005.1, forward strand.
AAAGGGAAAGTGGTCCTAAATCTACCATGTCCACAGCCCAGAGACAGGGAGTAGCAGAAGAGCTCAGCTCCTGGCTAGCTGCAGGCAGATCAAGATTGGAGATAGGCTAGCTCAACAGCTGAGGCATGGGGAGAGAAGGAAGGAAAACAAAGCAACCAGTTTAAAAATAAACCTTCTGTTCTCAAGACAGCGGGATCAAAGAGGACTCTTGCCACTAGGGCCGTTACTTCACGAAGTACTTCGCTTCGCAGCGGGATTGCCTTCGCTTTGAATGCGAAGCCGGTCACGTGGTCTCCCTTCGCCCCCACCCCTCTTTCTCTGTCCTCACCATGCGAAATTTTAGGATCGAATCCATTACTACCTCACGTGCTCCCTTCGCATTCGGAAGCTTACTTGCAATGTCCGGTTTCTGCTTTCTTTTATTTTAAAAAAAAAATTACCACGGCGTATCGATGCATCAATACCCGGCTGTCATTTGCGGTCAGAGGCGCACAAGCCAGCGGTCAAGCCCGGCGCTCAAAGGCCCCTGCGGTTGTCTCGAGGACTTGTGGGCGGCCATCGTGTTTCCTGAAGCAGAGCAGCTGGGTTGGTTTTTTTTGGGGGCGGGGCGGGAGAGGCTTCTTCAGCTTCATCGCCCTGTGTTTCTGGGTGGGAGCGCACGGGGTGTCTTGCAGCAGCGGCACCGACACCCCCTCCCCCTCCCTCTGCGCAGCCCTTTGCCATCCCTTGCCAGCGGAGGGGCTCTGCTCACGTCACCCGGGACGCTTGCCCCCCTCTGTTGCCCCTGCCCCGTGTACAGAAGGCAAGATCAAAAGAACGGGTTAACCGAAATATCTATGCATCGGCATTTCGGAGAAAAAGTAAGTTAAAAAGAAATAAATATATATATTAACTGGCCACACGTGACTTTGGAGGCGGGATGCGAAGCGAAGAAGATTCCCGGCCTCCGGCAGGGGAATCTCTCACCCGCTTGGAGCGAATCAAAGAGGAGGAGCTAGGACAAACGGCCTAGGACAAATTGTTTCATTTCTGGCACAAAAAGCAGTATTTCATTTCATTTCTTGATGACACACTTTTTCGTTTTGTTTTGTACTGTTTTGTAAGCTTACGGAATGAGGAAACGGCATGTTGTTTTTCATAAGATGCCCATCCCTAGTCCATAGCATCATGGGAATAGAGAGGCTAGAGACTCTTTTAGCTCAACTAGGACTCACCAATCCTTATGCCTTCTGCACTACCTGCCAGTGAGTCCTATTTAGCTATGGCCTAATCCAATAACCCAAACCATCTGCCAGTGTGGAATAGGCAAAAAGCCCTGCTCCTGTTTGTTTAATTCTGGAAAGCAAGGCAAACATTCCTATCCAGACCCCTCGGGTGACCAATTAGACTCACACTTGCTAAAAGTGTGGGTGAGTGAGACACCCCACTCCCAAATGGTCTCTTGGCAGCTAAATATATATACTGTGCCCCTTCCCCCTCCTTTCCCAGGTCACATGAGATGTGAAAACGCATCTCACAATCTTGTCTGGGGGAGGGCAAAGGAGCTCTGCATGGTGAAGCTCTGTTTGCTAGTGGAGCAAGACATGTGACACAATTCTCACATCTGAATGACATTTCAAAGCTTTTGCCCCTTCTCATATTATGATGTGGCTTAATAAGTAAGCCACTTCAGGATATCAGCCTACTGAACAGTTTCTCTCTTCCTTGGTGAAAGATGGGAGAGGAAGTGAATTTCTTTTTTAAAACATGACTCCAGTAGAACCTATATGGCAGATTATGTGACCCTCTGAGATAATCCATTGATATACCAGTATCTGGTTTTCACTGGCCTCCACCCTAAAAGCAGAGTGGGTACTGAAAGTTTTGGCCTCTGCTCCACCCCAGCGAGCTATAACAGCTCACCTATTGCACATATTTATTTTTAAGTCTGTCCATGTTAGATTGTATCATTTGTGTTTACTATGAAGCATGTAGAAGATAATCTATGTTAATTATGAAGCATGTTGAAGATAATTCTTCCAGCATTACAGCCTTTTTACAAATGGTCTATAAGTAAGCAGTACATTTTTAAAACAAAAATGCTTATTGAAAATGAAGCCTTAACAAAAAAGAACTGCATCAAGTAATAGGATGAAATGAACAATCTATTCAAATAACAGAAAAATAATAATGAATTCCAGTAGTCTGTAAGTCATTCATGGAACTGAGTTGCTCAGTTTCTTTATTAAACAATTCAGGACTGAACAAAATATTGATATATGAAAAGAAAGAGAGAGGAAGAACAGAATAAATTGCTACTCTTTCTCAAGTACTTTATTCAGATACAAAAGATATTGTTATGTGAATTCTTAATCTGTCTGCCATCAAAAAAATTTAATTCCTTCGGATTGGGTTTGATTCTAGTGATGTAATCTTTTTGAAATGAAATGATCTTCATTTTAATGCAATTCACATTGCAGTCAATGATGTGATTAGTGTTATAAATGAACTTCCCTTCTGCATAGATATCAAAGTAGGTACAGTGGTACCTTGTATAAAGGAATTAATTCATTCCAAATGAAATTATGTTAAGCAAATTTTCCTTTATACAAATTCCCATAGGAATGCATTGTAAATGGAGCAATCCCATTTTTATGTTGTATGGATTTTCCCCATAGGCGATTGTGTTAAGCAAATTTCCCCTATCTCCGGAATTTTTTATGTTGTACAGATTTTATGCTATACAAGCTGTTTGTTATACAAGGGTCCACTGTACAGTGGTACCTTGGTTTATGAGTACCTTGGATGATGAGCATTTTGCAAACCAAGCAAAAATTTTAGTAAAACTTTGCCTCGGTTTGCAAGCCTTGCTCCAGTTTGAGAGCAAGGCTCACCTCAGCACGTGCCCTGTGCTTCCTGGAATGGGCCTCCAAAGCTTGTGCCAGTCTGTGTGGTTGGCCTATGTGAGGCCTCTGGAGCTCTCCCCAGAATGGAGTCCAGGCTGTGTGGTGGGCATGGAGGGGGCTTCCCGAGGTTCTGCATGGACCAGAAGTGACTTCTGGAGGACCAGAAGAGACCTCCAAGTCTCTCCATTTACCCGGTGTTGCCCGGAATGGGCTTCTGGGACATCTGGCCAGGCCAGCGCTGATTGGAAGTGACTTCCAGGCCATGCAGTGTGACTGCGCTGGGCCTCCGTGGGCCCACACCACACATCCATGGCCTCCACACTACACCCTGGGCCCAGCACTGTCCGGCTGCAGGCTCCAGAGCTCACTCCAAGTCTGTCACTACCCCTCTGTAACTTCTGCAGTGTGCCCCAGGCCAAATGTCACCCATCTGTGGCCTCTGCAGTGCACTCCGAGCCCAGCACTGCCTGGATTCAGCCTCTGCAGCACACCCTGGGCAGTGCTAGCTCTAGAGGCCCCTGTGGCTCCCAGCCAAAGCAAATTTCCCCATACAAAATACAATGGACCCTTGTATAACAAACAGTTTGTATAACATAAAATCTGTACAACATAAAAATTCCAAAGATTGGAGAAATTTGCTTAACATAATCGCCTATGGGGCAAATCTTTACAACATAAAAATGGGATCACTCCGTTTTCAGTGCATTCCTATGGGAAATTTGTATACAGGAAAATTTCCTTAACATAATTTCATTTGGAACAAATTAATTCCATTATACAAGGTACCACTGTAGTGGAAACTGGGACACCAGAATGGATCAGGTAAGTTTCCATTATTTCCTATGGGGAAATTTGCTTTGATACATGAGTATTTTGGTTTATGAGCATGGTTTATGAGCATTCTGGAATAGATTAAAATGGAAAAAATCGCCTGCCACTATCATTCTTTCCCCTCAAGCTAATAAGAAATATTGGGTGGGTGGGGTCTTAGAAAAATGTGTTTAGTTTTTTTTTGATGTGTGCATGAGTGTTTTGTTTTTTTGCATATTTCCATAGTGTGTGTAGCGCTAAAAAAACTGAACAATTGTTCCCTTGTGTGAAGCAGTCAAGTTGAATGGGTTGTTTATGTTTTTCTGATCATTTACCCTTTGTTGGGGATATGCTTGGTTTTGTGATGAAAACATAAGAACATAAGAAGAGCCATGCTGGATCAGGCGAAAGGGCCATTGAGTCCATTGTCCTGTATCTCACAGTGGCCCCATCAATTGCGTCTGGGAGCACAGGAGACTAGATATCTGTCTCCTGATACCACTCCCCTGCATCTGGCCCTTGAAGTACCCTGGGTTTAAGCCTGCAGATTACACATCTCCAACATGGTTTGTAACCTGTAATGGACTTTTCCTCCAATCCCCTTTTGAAGGCATCCAGGCCAGATGCCATCACCACATCCTGTGGCAAGGAGTTCCACAAACAACACACTGGTTAAAGAAGTATTTTCTTTTGTCCTCACTCTCCCAACCATCAATTTGAGTGTATGTCCCCTGGTTCTGGTATTTTATGAGAGGGAGAAGAATGTCTCTCTATTCATTTAACTCATGCCCTGCATAATTGCTCATTTGGCAATCTTGGCACCAGAGAAATAAGTTCTAGGACCCATGCCTGGAGTTACAGAAAGGGGGGGGGCTAGAAGGGGGCACAAAAGCAGTCTTTGTTCCTGGGGGCTAAAAACCCTAGCTACTCCTCTGGTCCCAATATGTTCTTGGGCTAAAACTCCCAGAAGCCTTCATCACTAGATGAGTGGGCTAGTTTTCTGGGAGTTTTAGTCCAAGAACATCTGAGGACTCAAGGCAGAGAATTATTGCTCTAGATCCTTAGTGGCTATTGACTCTGAAGTATTGGATTGGTGATATTATTGATTGTGAAGCAAAATTAAACAATGGAACAGCAGAAAAATACAAGCAATTGTATTTGTCATAATATCTTATTGAAAAGAAAACTTCTGATGCAGAAGTTTAGTGTTTTCCTACGGAAAGAACAGTAGAAAGTATCCTCCTGAAATATCATTAGGGAAAAAAGAACTTACTTTTTTTATAGGTGATACACCTACTTATATAGAACTAGGATATCTTTTGATAGACCCACGGAAATAGACTATGAAGCTTCATAAAGAATCATAGGCAATTCGTTAAAAACAAAATGCTCCAAAACAGAATGAAAGAAAAAAATACAGTTCAACTTTTCTCCTTTGTGAAACTACCACATATGGTGCTTAACAGAGCCACATAAATGGGAAATTGCCTTTATTGGAGAGGAGAAAACCCCTTAAGTACTCACTTGCTTACAATATTATGGGATAATGAGAAAAAGTACTCATTTCCCCTTTTGCCAGTTGTCAAGAATGTTTGCTGGAGGGGGGGAGAAGGTGGAACTAACTGCTGGAACTGCCTAACCTACCCATATCCCTTTATATTTCTGTTTCATATCCTTTTATATTCCTATGTCTTTTCCAAGCATCTAGGGTCAGCATTTTCTTTCTCAAAATGCTGAAGAAGTCCACATCACTTCTTTCAGTTGTGAAGGAATTACATAATTCTTTGAAACACATTTGTCATTTTGAGATAACCAACAAAGCCTTTTTTTAACAAATCAATTTGTCTCCTGGTTTCATTTGCTTTTTTATGACAGAGTAACCTTTTCTTTCTCTTCTACTTAAGAAAATGTGGAAAGAAGTTCCATTAAAGTTCATAGTGGAGATCCTGGACCAGCTTCTGAATTATGTATCCGATGCAGCAAACACTTTAAAACATCTGGGCCTTGTGGCTTCTGTTATGCTGATTGCAACAAAAGGCAGTGAATGAATGGCCTCATTACTGCTTCCTCCCCTTCTTGGAAGAAGATTGGGCAGATGCCTGGGACTTGCCTACCCTGAGACTCATTATGCTAGAGACCTTCTATAAAGCAATGACTTGGCCTTTGTCCTTGGCCCGTCCACTCCCTTTGTACCTGGCTGCTTCCTAGCCCAAGAGATCCCTAATGAATCCCTTGGCAGTACAGACACCATGCTGGAGAAGGGAGAGGCAGCTTGAAGGGCTTTGACTGTAAACAAGTCTGGGCTCAGATCCCTGGGCATGACCCAGCCAACTCTGCAGCAGCTGTCCTAAATGCTTTGGGCACTGTGACCAAATAGTGAAGGTGAGCCACTCCTAGATTGGACTTGATGGATGTACAGTGCAGGAATCAGGGGGTCCAATAGGGAAGCTCCACAATTACATGCATATAAGAGGATAAAGGACCTGGGTGTGACCGATTCATCACAAGCAACTGGACTTTACGTTCATCCCTTCAACACATTTCTACCCATGTAGGACCTGGAGACACGAACAATGACTGAGTCTCTTGTGTGAGCTTTAATTCGAGAGGACAGCATATTTCCCCATCCACTTTTTCCCACTTTCTTCTATTTCCACATGCCTTCATTTATAGAATAATGTGATGTAATATTTACAGAAGAGCAAATAGGATGCTTAAGCAGATCTAGTTTCATAGCTCATTATTGCTCCATTCCCTGACTTGAACATTTGGATTGCTACATGCTTTTCTGCTGCAATTTCCATATCTTTTTTTATAAAGATTGCCAAAAGCAGGGAAGACCAATATGCATCCTGCACCCCAACCCCCACACATGTGTTTTATTTATTTATTTATTTATTTATTTATTTATTTATTTATTTATTTATTTATTTATTTATTTATCTATACCACCCATCTGGCAGTGGGGTCACTCTGGGTGGTTTGCATACAGCTTATACTTCTCTTGGCTCATCAGTAAGAATATCCACTCCTAGCCAGCAGCAAGGAAAGTGCAGCTCCTCAGATGTTTGACTGTAATTCTCAACAGCTTAAGTCAGCTTGGACAATGGTCAGAAAGATGAAAATAGTGGCCAAACCACAGATTCCCGACCATCATTTTTTTCCATTATTGCCTACTGTGCATTTTTTTAGAGCTTGCATTATGCTTCATTGTGATCAGATTTTTAAATAGTTTGATTCAAATTGCTATTAGGTTCTTAGCAATAAGGCTGTCTGAAGATGTTTAATGCTGTTCATTATGGATAAGGGAAGTACTCAGCACCATGATAATTTAGATGGCATGTTTCATTGAAATTGTTTATATTATGCTTATAGCTAGAGATGGGCATGAAATGTTAAAATAGCATTTTGTTTAGTGTTTCGTTTCATTCAGTTTCTTTTTGTTTTGTTTCATTTGAAATGATTTAAAAAACAATTGTTTCTTTTTTCAATGTACTGTGTGTGTGTGTGTGTGTGTGTGTGTGTGTGTGTGTGTGTGTGTGGTGCTTGTGTAACTTGATCAGGCATGGGAAAAGGCAGGATTTTAAAACTTTTTTTTGCACCCCAAGTGCTGATGAGGTGGGGGAAAGGAGGGATTTTAAAACTTTTTTTTTGCTGCCCCAAGCCCACGCTATAGCTGATCAGTGCTGGGGAGCAAAAAAAGAGAAAGAATTGGTGGAAAGGAGGGATTTTAAAACTGTTTTTTTTTTGCCACCCCAAGCCCGCGCTACAGCTGATCAGCGCTTGGGGCAGCAAAAAAGAGAAAGAAAAGAAAATAAAAGAAAAAAGTTTAAAAATCCCTCCTTTCCCACCACCTGATCAAGGTGTGGGGGGGAGGCAGGATTTTATAACACTTTTTTTGCCACCACAAGCCTGCACTACAGCTTGGGGTGGCAAAAAAAGTTTTAAAATCCTTTGATTTTCCACACCCGATCGGGCGCGTTAGGGGAAAACCCCTGGCTTTCCCCCATAGGAATGCATTGCTTCAATGCATTCCTATGGGAAAATGAAAGGAAAGGAAATGAAAATTTCCATTTTTTTGTTTTGTTTTTCTTTGAGGGGGCAGCTCATTATTTGTTTCGTTATGTAACAAAACAAATAACAAAATGAATAAAACATTAATTTTCAGCACCATCTCTACTTATAGCTGCTAATCTGTTCTTCAATCCTTTTGAAATATAGATACTAAGAAACATGCGGAAATGCATATCTTCCATTTCAAGGCAGAGATTTTTAACATTTATTCTAGTATTTTGTATTCATTTTGGAATACCTTCTGTTTTTCCCCATTCCCCCTACACCATACACTTTCATAATGAGCATTAGGTCACATAGCATCCATTGTATATATAAAAAAGACAAAAAAATACAACCATTAACAGAAACATAAAATAGCTCAAAGGTAAATTACTAGCCAACAGAATTACATGCTGCAAGCATTATGTTTAATCAGTGTCCAAAAGCAGATGGTTATTAAAACTTGTGGGAAATTAGCATGCAATAATTAAATAATTATTTAATTAGTCTTAATATTATACATGTGCTAAATGTATTTATCAATCATTTTTCTGCCCGCTAGGGTCCTCAAAATGGTGAACGAACAAAAAAAAAAACCCAGACAAAAAAGCACAGAACATATGAAACACAAAACCAGATTAAAATATATTTTAAAGGTAACATTTTTTAACCATCTAACACAATTCTCATGGTCTCTCAGAAATTCTGCATGGGCAAACCAAGCATGGCATTCCTCATTTGGTGTTTCTGCAATCATGGTGCAGTGACTGAAAAGGCCCTGTCTTGTGCAATAATCTGCAGAACTATAATGAGGGCAAGTCAACAGGGGCTTGACTCGGTGTTACAGTTTTCTACCTTGACTGTTTCAGAATTAACACCTTTACAGAGGTATAGGAAATAGACATTAAACTGCCTAAAAGTAAAGTACTTGTAAAGTTGCAGCATGGAATCATTGTTTACTAAAATTGGCACTAGCAAAATCATGGAAAGAATAACACTCTGGGGCAACCAGCTGTTCCATTTTCCATTCCTTACATGAGACATGTGAACAGAAAATACAGAAGGAACACCTTAAATGTGGGTGAATCATTTCCTGGTCCCCCTCCCCATGGATACTGAAAAATGAGGCTTACTGCTAAGCATTATTTAGAAATCCTTTCCTGTGTGCCTTAATATTTTGAATCAGACAACTATGAACTGTTCTATTCTGGAAATGAAAAACATGGAAGAAATGGAGTGATTGCACTATTGATGCAAGAAGTAGCACAGGCATTTAGGGACTATCATACAAGATCTGATTGCATTGTATTGATCAGACCCCATATTCCAACTACAGATGCTGAAGATTAAACAGAAAACTTTAATGCAAACATCCAGGAGAAAACATCCAGGAGGAAGCCTTTATTCAAGCATCCAGAAGAAAATTGATAACATGGAAGAACATGGCATGCATATAATCATAGGTGAGTGGAACACAAAAGTAGGAAACAAAGCAAAATCAACTGCTGAAAACAGTAAAGGGGATAGAAACAAAGCTGGAGGATGACTCAAAGTTCTGCCAAAGTCAAAAAACTGTTTGCAAATACATTAATGATCAAGAAACTAGACAACTGCATACAAGGACATCACCAATGGATCAATACAGAAATCAGATTGACTATGTAGTTAGAAGCAGGAGATGGAGAAGCTGTATTCTCTCTGCCAAAACAATCTCAGCAAATTGTGGTACTGATCATGAACTCTGAATATCTAACATTAGAATAGTGGCATGTAGGACTGGAGTATTAGAATTTAGCATCAGGAATGTGCATTGTGAGAGAAAATGTATTCAGGATACAAATTTGAATATCTATTTAAATACAGATTTTATCCTTAAAAAGAAAAGTACTAATCAAAGTGGAAATGGAACACTTTTAGCTGAACATGAGCAAAAATGATATATTTTTGCACCCTTTAATCTGAGACCTTAGTATGCAAACAATGAATTCTAAACAAGGCCAAGGTTGTGGGGAGGCATTTGTCCCACCCGGATCAATTTCCAACCTGAGGAGAAAGTGTCGGGGATATCTCGAAACTTTAACTGCAAAATGCCCTAGAAGGGTTTGCTCAAGAAGTATCCTTTCATAAATTGATCCGGCAAGGCACTCGGAGAAATTCTCCACTCCGTTCAAAGAAAGTGTTTGAGACTTTTGCCATCAGCCGGGCCCCAGGTCATTTAAGAAATGAAGGGATATAACTGCATCTCAATTTGCAGGTCCCAATTTCACTTCAGTCTCTAAGACCCCTATTTTTAAAGTCTGGTTTTGTCTTTGAAAGGAGTTAAAATATTTCCTTAAAAATATTAAAAAAAAAAAAACCCAAAGGGCCTCTAATTGCCGTTTCTAAAATATTGAGGCTGTTGATAAAGTTGCCAGAGCATATTATCAGCCACCAAAGAAGAGAGCGGAAAACCCGCTCACTGACTACAAAAAAAAACCCAACAATAAATAAAATAAAATAAAATAAAAAATATAATAATAATAATAAAATAAAAACCCAACTGTGTAGGGGGGCCCCCCATAGTCCTCCCCCACCCCGCTCGTCCCGGCTCTCCACCCAGCAGCTGTTTGTCGGGAGCCGCGGCGAGCAGCCCCCAACCGGAGAGCGGAAAAGCCGCTCTTGTAAAAAAAAAAGAAAGGAAAAAAACCCCTGCTCTTTCCCCCCCTGTCCCTTGCCCCTAAACCTAGGCAGGGGGCTCGGTGAGGCCGGCTCCCCTGCTCCATCCTGGGGCCCGTGGGGAACCCCCCCCTCCCAGACTTACCTGGTCGACCAGCTCCTTGCTTCCCAGCGTCTGGAACTGGGGCCGGCTGCCGGCTTCCTACTCAGCAGCAGGCCTTGCGCAACAGCGCCACCTGCTGGCCGGCCGGGCAGCTGCAGTTACCTGTAAAATAAAATAAAATTGGGACAAATAAAATAAAATAAAATAAAATAAAAGTAAAATAGGAAGAATTAAAATACCATAACCCATGGCTCCCAAACGCCCTCCAAGCAGGAAGGGCAAGCAGCCTGCAAAGCGCCACACTGCGGCCAAGCCCGCACCTGTCTTATCATCATCGGACGATGATGACCCAACCGATTTCAGGTCAACATTTGACAAGCTCAGTGCCACTGAGCAGAGGAGGGTCCTGCAGCGGGGCATGGCGGGGTGCTTCGGGGCACAGGGACCAGCAAGGGAGTCCAAGACCCAGAAGTTAGCTGAACTTAACCGCACAGTTGAGGTACTCATGTCTCGAATTGCTGTCCTTGAAGGTGAGCGAGCCGGCACGTCCAGCCATGCACAATTACCCCCAGAGTTGCAGCAGGAGCGAGAGTTTGTGGCCCAGGACGCACAGCGGGCGGAGACGATGGCAGCTGTCGAACCCCCAGCAGCACTGCAAGCGGCGGAGCCAGCGACGGTTGAGGTGCAGGCCCTGGACCTATCCACGCCAACTCGAGCAGCTGAGACGCAAGGACGGGCTCAGCACCTGGGTGAGTCACAAGCGTCGGGTAGGACGGTTAACCCACCAGGGAGTTGGCCGTGGCCAGGCACATTTACAGGGAGACGGCCATTGTGGCCCTACACAGTTACTGGCAGTCCTCCGCAGCCTCCTACATCAGAGTCACCGCTCCCGGCTGCACCGAGTACGGTAAGTCCATCACCGCAGGCACCCAGTCCAGACGCTACCAAAACGCCTCATGGCAATGCGGAACCCTCCTCCTTGCCGGCGGTCCCGGTCACCTTTGGACCAGCCACGGTGGGGGGGGACATGGAGATCCCACCGCAGTTCTACCCCGACTCAGACCAATCCACGCCCCTGGGTGACCACCTCTTGCCGGCAACGGTCGAGAGGATCCTCAGGGGGGAATATGTGGACATATTTGATCTTCTGAATCGGGAAGTAGATGAAAAGAAATTGAAGCATATGGAGGCCCAAGATAAGGAGCGGATTCGAAAAAAGCGTCCGGACCACTGCTGGGCTAATTGGATCCCGGCTTTCCTTATTTATATGGCCACCATAGTCAAGGCCCGCCCTGAACGCGCCTTCGACTTGGTTCAATATTTGGACCTGATCTACAGGGCGCATTCAGAGTTCCCAGGAAATGGGTGGATGCTTTATGATGAGGGATTCCGGATGAGGGCGGCCTTGCGGCCGCACCTGCACTGGGACGTTCCGCTGGACCCATTGTGGAGGCGACTTATCGTGCCCCAGCGCCCAATAACTGGTGACCGGACCGATAGCGGGCATTTGATTTTCCGAATTGGTCAGACCAGCCCTGCCCGCGTGACCGCGGGCCAGTCGGTTCAGCCACGACTGGTGTGCTGGGAGTACAATGCAAAAGGATTCTGCACCCGCAGACCCTGTAAATTTAAGCACCTGTGCGGCAACTGCAATGGGCCCCATGCATCCTACGCTTGCCCAAAGGGTCGCCAAGGCAGACAGGGAGGACGGGACCAGCTCCCTAAAAAGCAGCCCGCCCCGGGCGGGGGTCAGCTTCCAAAAAGCACATAGTCCCATTAACTTGCCTGCTATGCTGGAGTGGCTTCACGGCTACCCAGACACGGCAGCAGCAGCCTACTTAAGGGACGGTTTCGAATTTGGATTTAGGATTCCGGCACAGGGTCCCCGGGCTCCCTATCGGGCAAATAATTTAAAGTCTATAAGGGGCATGGAAGATATTGTCCGTGCTAAGATTCAAAAGGAGAGACAGGAAGGCAGGGTCCTGGGTCCGTTCACTGATCCCCCATCTGAGCGCTTCAGGGTATCTCCGTTAGGGATCGTACCCAAGAAGGCCCCTGGGGAATACCGTCTCATCCATCATTTATCGTACCCTGATGGGGAGTCAGTGAACGACATGATCCCGCCGGAGCTCTGCACTGTGAAGTATACTTCCTTTGACGCTGCAGTACGCATGGTCCGGCGTGAAGGCACGGGTGCACTGTTAGGAAAATGCGACATAAAGTCCGCTTTCCGATTGTTACCTGTTCACCCGGAAGACATTGAGCTCTTGGGCTTCGCCTTTGAGGGCTTTTAGTATATGGATAGGGCCATGCCCTTTGGATGTTCGATATCATGTGCAGCATTCGAATGTTTCAGCACATTCCTAGAATGGGCACTCAAGGTTAGGACACACACCACAGCTGTGGTGCACTATTTAGATGACTTCTTTTTCTGTGGCCCCGCTGGGTCACAACAATGCCAGTTCTTAATGGACCAATTCAGAGCACTAGCATGTGACTTTGGTATCCCTTTCGCGGAGGAAAAGACTGAGGGCCCAGCGCCCAGCCTAACATTCCTGGGCATTGAGTTAGATACGCGGGCGCAGGCTAGTCGCCTCCCGCAGGAAAAAATATGTGATTTATGGACAAGATTACAGCAGGTTCTCGCACGGCGAAAAGTCACACTGAGAGAACTGCAAGTACTCGTGGGTTATTTGAACTTTGCTTGCAAAGTGGTGGCCCCGGGGCGTGCTTTTCTGCGACATTTTTGCCACGCCATGACGGGCCTTACTAGGCCTCACCATAGACGAAAGGTATCCAGGGAAATGCGGGAAGACTTGAGGGTGTGGCAGATTTTTCTCCAGGAATTTAATGGCGTGTCGTTCTGGAGGAGTGAGCTTATTCTAGGTTCAGAACTCCAAGTCCACACGGACGCATCTGGAGCACACGGTTTTGGCATTTTCTTCCAGGGCCGTTGGGCAAAGGGCACATGGCCGAGCAACTGGGCCACCCGGGGAATAACTAGGGACCTTACTTTCCTAGAACTCTTCCCAATTGTGGGAGCCCTATGGCTCTGGGCACCTTTATGGGCAAATTCGGTGGTCACTTTCTGGTGTGACAACCAGGCAGTGGTCTCCATTGTCAACACCCTGTCCTCTAAATCAATTAGGGTGATGCGGTTAGTCAGGGCGCTTACGTTGCGCTGCCTCCGTTATAACATAGTTTTTCATGCACGCCACGTCGCTGGGGTCAACAACGAGATTGCTGACGCCTTGTCCCGTCAACAGATGGAGCGTTTTCGACTGTTGGCCCCGGGGGCGAGGGTGGAGCAGGAGGTGTTGCCGCAGGAGGTTTGGAATCTTGGAGAGCCGAGGCGATTAGAGCCGTGGGTTTGGCACTAGCGCCTAGTACTAGGCGTACCTATGCGGCAGCCTGCAGGGACTACCAGCGTTTTTGTGCACAACTGAACCTGCAGCCATGGCCGGCGCACGCCGATCAATTGATCCAATACGCGGTTCGACTGTATCGGAATGGGTTGGCCCCACGTTCAATACAAGGTAAGCTGTCCGCGTTGGCTTATTTCGCAAAGGCTCAAAGGTTCCCTCACCCCAATAATGATTTTGTTCTGCAGAAGATGTTGGAGGGGTGGTCCAAAGAGAGGGGTTGCACCAGTGACACGTGCAGGCCCATCACACCCGGGATTTTGTTAAAGTTGTATGATATTTGGCGCACCACATGTAGCGACGAGTTTGAAGCATTGCTATTCTGGGTGACTGTGTCAATAGCCTTCTTTGGAGCTTTTAGGATTAGCGAGTTGCTGACGGCCTCTAAGCAGGATAACACTAGGGCCTGACTTCAACGTACAGATGTTTCAATGACCGAGGATGGGGTGGTGTTGCAATTGCGTAAGTCCAAAACGGATCAGTGGGGCCGGGGTGCCCGGGTGACGTTGGGGCGCTGCGCACAGCCACAACTATGCCCCTTGATTTTACTACAGGCCTATCTAGCTAGACGTAGCACCAATACCGGCCCCCTGTTTGCTCACGCAGATAACACCCCTTTGACCCGTTATCAATTCTGGACGGTCACGTGCCGTGCCTTGGAGGCGACTGGATTACTTAGCCGACAATTTGGCACGCATTCATTCCGCATTGGGGCAGCCTCCACTGCGGCGGCTATGGGATACGGGGCAACAGATATAAGAGCACTGGGCCGCTGGTCCTCAGATAGTTTTAGGACATATGTCCACCCAATCTCAAAATGTTAGGCTGCCAGCGTGCTGCGCTAACTGTTTTGTGTTACAGGTTCCTTTCCACGAGACAGGTTGCGAGTGGTTATTTGCGGCCACAGTTTTGTTTTCTGGGCAGCGAAATACGCCCGGCGTTCCGCCTTCGGTCAGCACCTTGGACTCAGTGACTACATCAGCATTGAGTGGAAAGGATCCCGTGGTATGAGCTGGGACAGCTTCTCTACGGTCGCGTCCCGTTGTGCCCAAGAGGCGCCAATTGCCATCCTGCTCGTCCATCTGGGCGGGAACGATCTGACCAGGGCTAAGGGGAAGAGCCTAAGCTTACAGATCTGTCGTGATCTCGAGGCCTTTAAGGCCCAATCCCCTTGTACCAGATTGGTCTGGTCAGAGATGTTGCCACGGCGGGTGTGGCTTGGGGCCCAGGACCCACCTGGGGTCGAAAGGGCCAGGAAGCGCTTGAACCGGGCCATCTTCAAGGCCATGCAGCGGGGTGTGGGAACAGTGGTCCCAAACCCAGACATCAAATTTGCTTACCCGGAGTTGTTCAGACCCGATGGTGTACACCTGTCTGACGAGGGCTTAAAAATTTTTCTCAGGGATCTGCGGATGGGCCTCCAGGCCGAGCTGGCCTGTTGTTTGGCGGGCGAGGAGCATGCCTAGCAGCTCCTTCGCCGTGGCAGGTAGTGCAATAAAATCAGAACCCGAGACGTCATGTGTAAGGTTCCCATTGCAGGAACCGGGCGGTCGTGCAATGAATTAGACTGAACAAAAAGGGCCTCATCAGGCCAGCGAATAGAGTACGACCAAATGGCAGGACAGGCACGGCCGCTGTGAGATACAGGTAAAATATACCAACGGGGAGTGCCATGCTGTACAAAGGGCACTCCCATAGGCTAGTACATGACGTCATAAAATCAGACCAAAAATTAATTGTAAATAGTAGTAAAACCTAACTTGCACTACGGGAGGCCCATCCGAATTAATAGTTCCTGCTACAGTTAAATAAAGTTATGGTTAAGTTATTAATAAAGTTGTGGCCCAGTTTAAAAACCCAAATTATTGGTGTGTCGCCTCTTTATTTCGGGGAATGGGGGGACAGTGAATTCTAAATCTGAATTAGAATGTTGTAAAACAACCATTAGGTCCCACCCTATCAATTTACCAACTACTGTACTGAAAGTGTCTGGTACAATTCAAACTTTAACTGCAAAATACTAGAAGTAGTTTGCCCAAGAAGTATCCTTTCATAAATTGTGGCAAGATGCTCACAGAAATTCTCCACTCCGTTCATTCTTTAAAGAACCCAGAGACTTTTGCTTCTCACCCCCCTCGTCATTTAAGAAATGAAGAAAATATAATCAATCAAGCATCTCAATTTATAACGACAAACATTTCACCTCAGTCTCTAAGACCCCTATTTTTAAAGTCTGGTTTTGCGGTATCTGTCTCGTGCCAAGTATGCTGTTCTCAGCTGAATACTTTTTTCTTCAATCAATTTGTCTTTGAAAGGAGTTAAAATATTTCCTACAAAAAAAATTAAAAGAAATAAAAACCCAAAACAAACTCTTTCCTACATTGCCATTTATAAAATATGGCTTTCATTGATAAAGTTGACAGAGCATATTATCAGCCACCAAAGAAGAGATTTAAAACTTCTGCCTAAAGACAAAAAACAAAGATGACAGATAAAAGCAAACACTTCAGGTTTATCTCGTTGAGAAATATATGGCAATCTTATTTGTATGCTGGATGAATAAGGGTTTATAAATTGACAGCTAGATCCCACCCCACAGTATATAACAAGAATTTCTTCTACCCCGGTATTTCTTAAACTTGTTCATATTTCCCCTAGCAAGAAAAAGAAAATGGATAGGCTGTTCCTGTGTCAGTATTGTGTGCTTCCACCCTTACTCTACATCCCTCATATGCATTTCTTTTGCAGAAGACTAGAATGTAAAACAAAGCAATTATCAGGGATTCACGCATCACGACAGTTGCAGCTTTTCCAATGTTGTTGTATTAAACCCATAGATAGCTTTGTGAGAGGAGCAGTAGTGCAGAACTGCTGGTATTTCCAGGGGAGGTTCCTCCTTATCCAAAAGCTACCACTGTCTTATTCATCCCTGCACCAAGACAGGTTTTAAAAGTGTTGGTGCAAATTTATCTGTCATTTCATACTGATGGAATAAGGAAAACATTGTGTCAGTAGCTAGTACTTCAGTGAGTAAATTTTATTTGCATTTATTAATTGAATTTTCATACTGTTCTTTATTACAAGCCACAACGTGAATGTAAAAAGGCAAGCACTATTAAAAAACAATCCCATTTAAATATTGTCATGTTGTCAGATCCAACCAGGTGCATAATAAATAATACATACCTTTGAAGAAACCAGGAGACTTAAGCATCTCCAGCAACAACCTCAAAGGGCCTCTGTGATGCCATAAATGCCTGAAGAAAGTGAACTACTGGCTGAGTACCTGATGTAGGCATACTTTCCTAAACAGGGAAAGACATTGCTAAACCTAGAAAGGCCCTCACTTGAGTCTGTGCTCCTCAGACATTGACCATGGGACTGTGAGCAGGTTTCCTACCAAAGATGTTTTAAGGTCAAGTTGGTAAATAATGAGAGGGGCCTCTTATGAATCAATTATCAGATAGATTCTGGTTGGTTTTCCCAAGACTTCACTCATTTGCAAGAATGATTTATATTTGTTAGTTTGCTTGTTTATTGAAAATTCTGTTTATACACAAATTGGACATAATTACAAGAGCCTTGTTGAATGGGCTTCTAAAAAATTAGAAGCAGCCAGTGAGGTTAGAGATGGGCACGAAACAGAAAAATGGTGTTTCGGTTTTTCGTTTGTCATTGAGAGGCCTGTTTCGGTTCGTTTCCATTTGTCGCAAATTTTTTGAAAAATTTTGTTACCATTTTTTGTTTTTTCATTTGTCGTTTCTACCCGCTATTTGCATGATTTTTAAAGCATTTCCGTGTGCAGGCATCCCCCAACGCCCCAGACCAGAGGGAAAACACTAAAAAAAAAAAAGGATGCTGGCAGAGACACTGTATAGACTAGGTATGCAGGGAGGCTGCAAAGGCAGCGGCGGGCGTTGCCCAGGGTGCAAGGCAGCTGCAGAGTGACTGCACTGTGGGGCAAGGGAGGGTACTCACTGAGAGGTACACAGCAGGCACACACACAGGGAGGCTGCAGGACTGAACCTAGAGTCGCAGAGACAGCAATCCCACCCTAACTCCCACCAGAGACTGCAAGGAGGACGGGGGCTGCCAGAGCTTTTTATGCCCTCTGTGGCTGCCAGACCTGCCCACCCAGTCTGCAACCTGGGCATGCTATTGGTTGAACATGATCCCATCACATGGCTTGCCTCCATTTTGTGGCTGGTGGCGACATCCATTTTAAAGGAAAAAGAATAATACATCACGATGGGAGAAGACTAAAACAAACGTTTTAAGGACCCCAACCCCCCTGGTAGGTATTATTAGACAATATAAATAATTATTGCTGCGTTTTTATGGATGTCCAGGGTGTTTTTTAACATTTAAAACAGCTCATTTCATTGCACATCGCCATTAACGGAAACGAAACGTAACGACCTGAATTTTTGTGGTTTTGTTCATTTTGTTTCATTTTCATCACAATTTTTGTTTGTCATTTCATTGTGTAACGGAAACGACAAACAGTAACGGAAACGAAAAAATGTTCGTTCCGTGCCCATCTCTAAGTGAGGTGTTTGTTTTCTATCTTTTTGATCCCTCAGGTGTTTCTTCTCACTTGCTTTGTGAATGTGATTTGCTTCAAAGGGAGGAAAGCACGAGTTTTGTCCAAATATATGTGTTTGAAATTGCAGAAACTTCAGAGGGAAAATAACACTCCTTGCCACCATCTCATGTTGAAGGCAAGATGGTTAATTTCTTGACAGGGCAAGACAGCTTGTCTCATCAAGAATGTTTGGGTTTGGAAGAATTATCCAGTCCTTTAAAATGGTATCTTAGGATCCTGACTTGGCACACTAATGAATAAATAAACAGTAATTTTATAGCAGATGAAGCCTCTGAACCATCTTCAAATCCAGTTGCACATCATTTTTAAAGTTAGTTTGAGAAAAAATTGTTTTCCCTTTGACCTCTGATGCCCTTCAACTGAGGGCCCTCAACTTCCTCATAACCTTACAAACTGTGTCTGGCTACATTCATAAATCAAACAACATCTGGTCCTTCTTTGACATGCTCTGGCTCACTGGCCTTGTGCAGAGATTCTGACTATGCTATTCTAATGTGCAGGTCTGGGTTGTTGTTTTAAAATGGTAAATTATTTGTATGATCAATGACTATGAACACCTGAATAACATACATGTAGGTATGGGTACAATGGTAGTGTGATTGGATGATGAATGATAGAATGTTGAGTGCAGGGGTGAATGTTGATTAGTCTGTGTAATTGGAATTGTGCCGTGAGCCAGTCAATCTGTTTTTAACCATCTATTCTGACAGTAAGTTATAGGTTTATTTTTAAGAATTGATGATAGAGTTAACAAGGGGGTCTGTGATAAAGAGTTGAAAGATATTTTACAGGGAGTGTGCTGTGTAGAGAGTCTGTGAAACTAGATATTCTGAATACAAATACAAAATAATGTATAACTAGTTTACATCTGCTTCACTAGAGCCCTATGGCAATGGAACCAATTAACTCAAGAGATGGCAAATGTGCCATCACTGGAGGCATTCAAAAGAAATTTGTACAGACAGCTGGCAGATATCCTTTAATTTCTTTCCTGCATGGAATCGGGGTTTCGACTTGATGGCCTTGTAGGGCCCTTCAAACTTCATAATTCTGTGATTCCATGATCTGCACCCTTTATCTGATATCTTCAACAATCTACTTTTCCTTTCAAACATTCAGAACCAAACTCTCCTTATTGCTTAATTTTATGAGTAACTTGCAAGATATTAAGGCATTGGCACACAGGAACATTGTAACCATGGCATGCAAGGATAGATAATATCAAAGGATGTTTTAACCCTCGTGAAATAAATTCAGAGATTAGGATGTGGGGCAATTGTCTCAAACTACAGGAAAAAGAAATTCAATTTGAACATTAGGAAGAATTTCATGACAGTTAGAGCTGTTCAGCAATGGAATACGCTGCCATGGAGGGTGGTTGAGTCTCTTTCTTTGGAGGCTTTTAAGCAAAGGCTGGATGGCTATCTGTTGGGCGTCCTGTGATGTGGGTTCCTGCATGGCAGGGGGTTGGACTAGATGGCCCTTGAGGTCTCTTCCAACTCTATGATTCTATTATTCTACGAAATATCATTTGGGGGCAAGAAAGGAGAGTTTGGGATATTAAAAAGTACCAAATACTTGGTATAGATTTGTAGGAATGATTGCCCTTTAGGTTAAAGCCTCTCTTAGTGGCCCTAAAGAATAATGACTAGGTCTAAGGTGAAGATACTAGAGAGGTGTCCAAGGCTACCTGCAGAGTATGTCACCTGCTTTCCTCTCAAGACGGGGCCAACTTATAGAGACCCTAACAGGACTTTCAAGGGAAGTGAAATGTTTACAGAGTGGTGTCACCAGTTCTACTCCTTCAGTGAGTTTCCATGGCCCAGTGAAGATTGAAACCCAGACTCCTAACTAATCACTCTGTTCACAATAAATCATGTGTACAAACTGACACAGAGACCAAGTACACAGATACATCTATCTGACATCTGACTATGGAATGTGATAATTAATATAAAGCTTATTGTGTCCTTGGGACAGAACATCACACTAGGCAGCCAGGATTTTGAAAATTGAAAACATTGTAACACTATTGAAAAAAACCAATCTGATCGTTTCTGTTTTAAGCTATCTCAAATTTAAAAATAGAAAGTGGGGTAGGGATAGGGGAGAAAGTAGCAGCTTCTAATAAACAAATGCAACTGATCGATAAAATTGCAGGGTAGGCATCAATGCAATTGGTCAAATGGAATGTTCTCAAAGTGCCCTAAAATGACAGTTCATGCACTTTAGAAAAATTTAGATCACATACCGTGAACCTTTAGAGTGTTCAATAACTGTCACATTTTCAATCTGCTTCTGCTAATGGAGTGGCCTAGATGTTATTTAGGACCCCCTGGTTATTGGCACTGTTGTAGCCTAATGGTTTTAAATAGTCAAACTTTGTTTTTAAAGTACTTGCAAAAGTAAAATGTTCTTTATTTATTTTTGACATTAGCCTAATGGTTTTAAATAGTCAAACTTTGTTTTTAAAGTACTTGCAAAGTAAAATGTTCTTTATTTATTTTTCAAGACATTAAGACCGCAAACGTAGAGGCCCACTGTTTTATGGGTTTCGCTTAAATAGAGAACATGCAGCCAACACTCACAACAAGAGTATCTATAAAACAAGTTCCTTGAGTGGGGTTTGCTAAATGTATTGCTGTACTTTACTGCTTCGGATATCTGTTGGTGTTGCTTTTGTTTGTCATTTTTAATGTAATATTTGTTTTAGCCTGTTTTAGATACATTTGGAGTGCTGGGATGCATTACCAGCACTGCAGATTTTTATTTTATATGATTTATACTGCGTGTTTGATGTGGTTTTAATTCCTTTCTATTTTGGAGAAAGGAACTGTAAAAACATTTTAAATGAAATAACTAATAAGACTTGTTTTCTGCAGCAGTTCTTTAACATTTTCGCATTCTTCCCCTTTTGGAGTTTTTTTGTAATCCTCATACCTCTCCAATCTTCCTTCTTCCTGACTTCACATACTCTAAGCAACATCCATTAATTGTTTTTCATGTTAAAAATAAGCATAGCCATCAGAATTTGTAAACTCATTTTCAATTTAACATATTCACCAAGAGGTGTTGGCTTTTGGTCACAATAACAATATAACGTAACTTGGAAATTACAGAAAGAATAATATATATTAAAAAATCACACAATCACACATTTCCTTGGCATCTCTCCCTCCCCCCCTCCTCCCCACCCCCGTTTTAGAATCAATGGATTATCATCAGTTTTGCCTCACTGTGATTCACTGAATAGAGTTCTTGATTTTTATGAGGCTTTGGACAAGCTACTCCAAAGACTGTTCCTACAAAGATAAGATGCCCTCCCAAATGTAATTATATTTAAACCTTAGTAGTAAACAGACCCTTCAGTGATGCAGAACTCATTCTCCAGCTGTAACCTCAATAATCTGAGTACAGTACAACTGGGAAACAGTCCTAGAATAGGCAACTCACCACCTTTCTATAAATCTCTGCTATGCTATAATTTTAACCAATTATGTTTATCTTGTCTTCTCCTCCTACAGTCCATGATATGATCTGCAAAATCAGAATCACAAAACATACAGCACTTTACTAGTAACTGGGATGCATGTATAGAAATAGCTAGGTTTTAGTTTCCTGAGAGATGAATGTTTACAACATATCCATGCTATGGAGAAGTGTCCAAATTGTATGCATGCTTTTGTTATATTGAAGTGGTGATTTTCCCAAATTTAATGTGGCATTTAGAAATGCCCGACTTTTCATTATCCTTGCTTAAATTTTCTTGAAATGTGCTGTGCTTATATGCTGGGACTATTCCAGGCTCTCTTTCTCCCTTTCCTCCAAACTTAATATCTAGACATACCATAGGGTACACACGAATGTGACAGCAGCTTCTTTGGTCCATTATGAAAGAGAGCTTACGTCCCTTGCTTCAAATATCAGAGACAAATTGATAAGATTCTTTTGGGATTCTTTTAGTAGCTAGCAATGGGGTGTCAGTTCTGCCACTATCCCATGGAAAGTAATTTCTCCACTAGAAAGAATGGCTGGTCATCCAAAGCTGTCATTTTCCATAGGAGACAAATGCAAAACTTGGCTACAGACAATACCTTTATAAGCCACAAATAATTTTAAAAAAATCATTGCAAGCTTTTGAGTGCAATACATTCTTTTTCAAAGCATGTGCCAAAAGTCCAAACATGGCAAAAGATGTGTTTGCCAGGAGGTCATTCTTAAAGTTCTTGGCAAGATGACACTTGCCAGACAAGCAATCTTCTTAGATGAGGCAGGAAGTGGAAGGGCAAATGGGAGAAAGCCTTTTCCTGCACCCCTCCAAGTTCCTCCAGGTTGGCTCATATCTTGTTTTTGAGGTGTGAGTCTGGCATTTGTTGCCCTCTCTTGGTGTTTGCCCATCAACTCCCCTGCTTCCCATGGCTGGTGTCTCACCATCTGCCCTCTGATGACTCCTACGCTTCATAGTAAGGAAGCCTCTTGCTCCCACAGTAGCCATTTCATTTGCCACCAGCAACATCCTGTGCTGAGTCTTTGAATGGCTGAGCATGCTTCTATCGGAGAGGTGGCTATGTCCTGCCCATACTTGAGCAACGTCCTTCAGGGCACACATTTAGTCATGTGTCCATTACACACTATTGAGAATGGTCCAGAATCCAGATTATTAACCTCAAGGGAGAGTCACTGTTTTACTGCATGTTCATAACAGGGATTGCTGACTTGTCATTACCACTAGCTCCAGTAACAGGCAGGGCAAATTTAGCTAGAGGGGAAGAGGCAATTTTAGTGTCCCGTGCTTCTGAAATAATGCCAAACTGGGTCCTGTCAAGTCTCCTCCTCCCCCACATGAGTTGTGTATTTACTTGAAGGACAGCTTCCATTAATGATAGTGATGCTTTGTACAGGGCTCATTTTCTGGGAATTATATTATGAAGTTGCATGGTATAGATATTGGATGTCTTTCCACATAATCAGCATAATTGAGGATTCATAAAAGGACCGAGAGAGAAATTGTTGCAGTATAGGCATAGAACCTATGTTTGGGAGCTTTATAAACTGTTGTACTCACATTTCAATTTGAAAGAACCATTGTGAAAAAATACATTCTGTTACCCATGCCTGCTTTTTGGTGCAGAGAGGTATTATTGTATATCCAAGTTTTCATTTCACCTCACCCCCCGCCTTAGGAAAACTGGGACAATCCTAATCAGCAGACAGATAATTCTCTGTCCCCACTATTCTTTGTGCCAGAGTATCTTTAAGTTCTCTCAATTTCTCAAAAATTTCTCAAAAAAATCACAGGGATGTCTGAGAAATAGGTTTCACTTGCACTTTTTTCTTCTATCAAACAGAAACCTAGTCCCCACCTCCCCCTTACCTCTAGGAGTAAAGGGGACTCCAAATGTTATGAATTAGATTAAAGGTATTAAAAGCTAGCAAAATTCATATTTCGATGAATTCAGAGCTATCCAAATATGGAATCATACAGTTAATTTCAAATATTTCTGATTACAAAGGTACAAAGCTTGTTGTAATATTATGAAGCTTGGTTTCCCTCAGAGGGAGAAAGATACCCTACAAATGATACAAAATGAATAAATAAATAAATATGACTTGACCAAAATTTCAGAACTTCAATGGAGGTCCTATTTGGTGTTCCACCCTACAGAAAATTAAAATTCCTAACCACATGTTATAGGGTTTTGTTTGTTTATCTTTCTCCGCAGTGGAACCTTGATAGTAGAACTCCCTCCCAAGGGAAATCAGCTTGGTTCCATCCATGTGAAGCTTCCAGAAGATTCTGAAGCACCCTCCCATTGGACATAGGCTTAGCTTATTGTTAATGTTATATCCCCTGAGATTTGAGGTCCAAAACCTAAGACAGAGGGACTAGTCATCTAAGTCTGATTCACACAGGGACTGTACTTGGAACATAGGCAGCATTTTCACAGTACCAAGCAGGTAGTCATGCATGGTTAGGAAATAAACTTACAGGGAGAATAACTTGGATTAACCTTTAAAATGAATTGTTAACATTTATTGTGGATTAAAATGGAAAACAAAACAGTGGCCCACAGATTGGAAATATTCAAGATATCTCCAAGACCCTTTTCAATTTCCTATGCAAGCAACCAGATGCTCTCTCTCTCTCTCTCTCTCTCTCTCTCTCTCTCTCTCTCTCTCTCTGTGTGTGTGTGTGTGTGTGTGTGTGTGTGTGTGTGTGTTGGAACAAAGTTGTTTGACTTTATGTGGAGTGAAAAATGCCTGGTATATTCAAACTGGATCCCAGAAAGGAAGAGGCACTTGGGATGATAGCAAATATCCACTGGCTACTTGTGAGAACAAAATAATTTCAGAAGATCAGTTTATGCTTTATATACTTCATACCCTTTAACTATGTAGGTCATGAGAAATTATGGGTTGTTCTGAAAGAAATAGTTATGCCCCAGAACTTGATTGTTCTGATGTGCATCTTGTGTTGTTGATAAGAAGCAACCCTTAGAACAGAATATGGAGAGAGAATGGTTTTCAAGGGTGGTAGATAAGAGTATATTTTATCCCCTTATCTTTTCAACCTGAATGCAGAACATTTCATATGGAAAATGAGATTGTATTCAGATGAAGGGAGAGCAAAACTGATGGAAAAAGCAGCAACAATTTAAGATCTACAGGTGTCACTACTAGAGATGGGCACGACCAGGAAAAATAACGTTTCGAGTTTTCGATTGTCGGGACAGGTCCGTTTCGGCTCGTTTCCGTTTGTCGAGCAAATTTTCAAAAAATTTGTCATTTCCGTTTGTCGTTTGTTGTTTGGGTTTGGGTTGGGGTTGGGGTAACTGGGCTCTGGGAGGCACCTCTCTGGGTGCTTCTCTGATGTCTGACCCACTATGAAGGGAAGCAAGGGAAGCATTTCACGGAGCCACCGTGTACCATACATTTACATTACATTATGTTAAGGTGGGGTGGCAGAGGCACCTCTTTGGGTGCCTCTGACTCAGTAAGAAGGGAAGCATAGTAGCGTACTGCCGTACAGGTTAGGGAATGGGATAGGGGATAGTGGGCTCTGTGAGGCACCTCTCTGGGGGCCTCACTTTGACTCACTAAGAAGGGGAGCATACTAGCGTACTGACGTACAGGTTAGGGAATGGGATAGGGGATAGTGGGCTGTGGAAGGCACCTCTCTGGGTGCCTGGGACCCACTAAGAAGGACAGTGTACTTGCGTACGGCTCTGGCTTAGGGTTGGGGTCAGGGTAAGGGCTAGGCTTAGGGTTACGGTTAAGGTTAGGGTGGGTTAGTGGGCTGCAACTCTGGGTGCCTCTGACCCACTAAGAACGACAGCATACTGGCGTATGGGTTAGGGTTGGGTTAGGGTTAGGGTTAGGGTTAGGGTTAGGGTTAGGGTTAGGGTTTGTGGGCTTTTAATGCCCTCTCTGGCACACCCAGAAGTCTCAGTCAAAACCTGGCCATGCAATTGGTGGAATGGGTCCAAAAATTTGCATGGTCCCATCCCATGGCCAGCCCACCATTGCGCATGCGCAGGTGTAAAAAAATAAAAATAAAAATAAAATAAAATAAAATCAATGGAGACGTTTTATTGCAAGAAAAACCCACTGCTGCTACTATAAAAAATCAGGCATTTAAAATACCTAATTTTCAAATGTTTCTGTGGTGCTTTGGTGGGTTTTTGGACCACGATTTAAAAATAAATATTGCGGTCGCCATTTTGGATCCCCCCCCACACCGCATGGCAAATGGAGATGACGAGGATGGCCCCCCCAGCCTGGTACCAGCAGCCCAGAACAGGAGAGGGGGGGAGGCCGGGGACCCCCCCCCCAGAAACCACCCCTCGGTAGGTGCCCTCACTGAGGCAGGCATATTTTCGCCTGCTTTTATGGCCAGGAATTTCTGTGCTGCTTGGCATTGCATGATCACCACGATGCCATGAATGACAACGAAAAATCAGACCCAATTTTTCTTTTTCAGTTCGAGATCGAGTTGGAGCGGAGGTGTCACTACCCATTATTAATGATAGAGAGAAAAGAAATGAGAAGTGACTGCCCATGAAAGTCAACCTTACTAGCAGAAACCAGAAGTGACTTGAAACAACTTCCGATAAAAATGAAAGAAAAAAGTACCAATGCAGGACTGCAGTTGAAGATGAAGACAAAAACCATAACCTTAGAACTACACACCATTGATGTTGACAGCAAAAAATTTAAAATTGTTAAAGAGTTTATCTAACTGGGTTCAATCACTAGTCCAAATGGATACTGCAACCAAGAAATCAGAAGACTGAGATTCAGAAGGGCAATTAGTACCATAATGAGAAAAAATCAGAAAGATAATAAAATTAAAGATCATGTCACAGGAAACCAAGGGCAAGAATATCCATACTGTGGTATTATGGATTACGATGAACAAATGTGAAGCCTGAATAGTAAAGAAAGCTGACTGGGGAGGGGGGAGGATGCATTTGAAATGTGGTGAGGGAGAAGAGCTTTGTGAGTACTTTGTACCACAAGAAAGATTAACAGATTATCTTCCCATTCCTCTATCCCATTCCTGTGTACATAAATCTCACATGACCAAAGCTTAGCCGAAACAATAGCAAAGTCCTGTGCACCAACAGTGCTCTGTCAATTGGCAAAGGATACTGAGAAAGCAATTCTATTATGTGTGAGGTGCACTGCAGAGCAAAAGGGGGGCTGTCCAATCAGTTAAAGTCTCCTTCTATAAGCAGAATTTGTATGTCCTGAAAATAGAGGTCTTGGATTCTCTAACCCAAGGATTATCTTGCCATGTGTGTCTGTGTAACATGTGCATGAAAATTATCCATGTATTAAATAATAAATGCAATTAATTTTCTCACTGATTTAATAATTTTCCCAAAGAGATATGTTAAATATGTTTATTTCACTAAAAATTCAAATATTCTTGGCCAAAATATTTGCATTTGCATTCTTTGGTACAATAACAGTGGTGTCAGAGAAGTTAGAGGTGTTGAAGGCAGGGATGCCTGAACATTTTGTTCCATCATTATTTCAAAGCAAAGTGGACTAACCCATGTTTTCCAGAGTCATGGCTTTCAAATATTTTCATCACACAAATCTTCTTGACTTAAGGATGTACAGGAATGTACATACTTTAGAATCAAAAATGTGTAGAAATGCATGATCTGATATAAAATGCTTTGGAAAAGGCATTTTTCATGAGAAAATATGTTCAAATATATTCAAATGCTATGAAAATGTTCATTACTGTGTATACTTTTAAAAGATATGCAATTTAGAATGTGATTTTCTTGAAACAGAGAAATCTAAATGAATTGTATATAGAGAACTTTGAATTTCTCTATGTAGTCTGTTTTTATCCAAGACTGGCTCTGCTGCAAAAATAATTTCCATCCTTTGCCTTGGCTTCGATATGTAAATCCAGTCAATTCATATCAGAATTTGCAAAGAAGGAATTATATTAAGTATCCATAGGGCGCCCTAGAGAGGGCTTAGTATGAATTGGTCCATTCAGAGAAGTAAGATAACACAGGCCACCCAGAATCCTCTCAGTGATACATTTGTATACACAGATCTCTTTGGCTGTCATTGCTTCTGAACACATCTGTACCAGCAGGTGTGAAGTGATAACTTGAAAATCGGTCAGTAGAAGCTGGTGGCAGTTTCATTTATATTTAGGACTATGTGGGTCCCCTCACTTACCAGTTTTTCTCTCCTCTTTTTGACCAGCCCAAAGATAGAACAGGATTTGTACTTCATGCATGCATTAGGACATTCAGCTGCTTATGCAACTGGCTGTGAGAAGGTGTAATCCATTTAGAAGCCTACGCAATAGAGAAGCGTTCAGGTTTTCTATATTTTTAGTCCCTGAAGGCAGAATGTTTGGGATGTTTATTCTGACAGGCTATTTCAATGATATGCCTTCCTTTTATTGTGAATCTAGTTTGCTTTGGGTAAAAAAAAATATATTCATATGAAGTCTGCAGGATGAGGTGTTTGACATTGCAGAATAAACACTTCTACAGAATATCTTGGCATTAGACATGGGCATGGAGCGGCGAAATTCTCGTTTCCATTTTCGGTTCTCGTTATTGTTACGTAACGGGTAACGGTAACGAGAATTACTCCACTCCAGCTCGAACCCGAACCGAAAAAGAAAAATTGGGTCTGATTTTTCATTGTCGTTCATGGCATCGCGGCGATCACGCGATGCCAAGCAGCACAGAAAAAAAGTTTAAAAAAACCCGATTCCCGGCCAAAAAAGCAGGCGAAAACATGCCTGCCTCAGTGAGGGCACCTACCAGAGAAGGGTGGTTTCTGGGGGGTCCCCGGCCTTCCTCCCCTCTCCTGTCCTGGGATGCTGGTACCAGGCTGGGGGGCATCCTCGTCGTCTCCATTTGCCATGCGGTGGGGAGGATCCAAAATGGTGACCGCAATATTTATTTTTAAATCATGGTCCAAAAACCCACCAAAGCACCACAGAAACATTTGAAAATTAGGTATTTTAAATGCCTGATTTTTTATAGTAGCAGCAGTGGGTTTTTCTTGCAATAAAACGTCTCCATTTATTTTATTTTATTTTTATTTTTATTTTTTTACACCTGTGCAATGATGGGTTGGCCATGGGATGGGACCATGCAAATTTTTGGACCCATTCCACCAATCGCATGGCCAGGTTTTGACTGAGACTTCTGGATGAGCCAGAGGGCATAAAAAGCCCACTAACCCTAACCCTAACCCTAACCCATATGCCAGTACACTGTCCTTCTTAGTGGGTCAGAGGCACCCAGATGTGCAGCCCTCTAACCCACCCTAACCTTAACCGTAACCCTAAGCCTAGCCCTTACCCTAACCCCAACCCTAACCCAGATCTGTGTGCAAGTACACTTTCCTTCTTAGTGGGTCACAGGCACCCAGAGAGGTGCCTCCCACAGCCCACTATCCCCTACCCCTATCCCATTCCCTAACCTGTACGTCAGTATGCTAGTACGCTCCCCTTCTTAGTGAGTCAGAGGCACCCAGAAAGAGAGGTGTCTCTGCCACTTACCCCCCACCCTAACATAATGTAAATAATGTATGGTACGCGGCGGCTTCGCGTTACGCTTCCCTTCCCTTCCCTTCTTAGTGGGTCAGACATCGGAGGCACCCAGAGAGGTGCCTCCCAGAGCCCACTTACCCCAACCCAAACCCTAACCCCAACCCAAACGACAAATGACAAACGGAAATGACAAATTTTTGAAAATTATCGCGACAAACGGAAATGACCCGAAACGGACCCGCCCCGACAAACGACAACTCGAAACGTCATTTTTTCTGGTCGTGCTCATCTCTACTTGGCATGGGGTTTCTGCATGTTTGGTTCCTGCCCCAGAAATTTGTCAAAGTCCCCAGTACTTAAAATGTGAGAAAATGCTGATTATCCCTTTTCCAGCAGTATAGGAATTCTATCCTTTCTTATATTTCCACATCTATTCCCTCCCTCAATTGCTTCTCGGGAATCTGGATGCATTTGGGCCATGTAAAGAATCTCACAGTTGTTTCTCAGATCTGTTCCTATGGAAATCCATGTTTATTTATTCAAAGCATTTCTATCCCACTCTTCAGCCAGAACAAGGCCCCTAGAGCAGCTTCTGGATCGATAAGGAGAGAAGGCAGCCCCTGCCCTCAGGCTTATTGTCTGGAACACAACAGAAAAAGAAATAAGAATAGAGGGGAGCAGCCCATTAGCATTATGATTTCAACAGCCAGTTGGCATGAGTTAGTTCAGAAAGAGGAGTAGCCAGATAGAGCTGATATCTTGGCAAAGCTAAGATGTTGGCTTTGCTTCTGTCTCTCCCAGTGTTGCTGCCTTGTAGTCAGCGACAGCTTGTGGAAAAGCCAAAAGCTGTTAGTTCCTGAAGAAAGAAGCCAGGAACGCACAACTTTCTCTTTTTCTGCTTTTACAGCATGCAAAAGCAGGAAGCATTGTGCTCCACGTCACCAGCTTTATTTATTTATTTATTTATTTATTTATTTATTTATTTATTCATTCATTCATTCATTCATTCATTCATTTATTCATTTATTTATTCATTCATTTATTTATTTATATGCCGCCCACTACCCAAATGTCTCTGGGCGGCTTACAATCAAAAGAATTAAAACACTTAAAACATAAAATATCAATAAATCATTAAAACAATAATAAAAACCTTACACTAAAATCATTACACTAAAATTGCCATCAGAGGACACACAATCTATATTGTATCAATTCAAAAACTTCTGGAACAGGAAGGTTTTTACCTGGAGCCAAAATGGCATTAATGTTGGCGCCAGGCAGATCTCACTCCAGGAGGGCATTCCATAGCATGTGGCCAGCTGCCGAGAAGACCCTATGTCTACAAGCCATCGCTCTCACCTCCTTGGGGGATGGCTCTTTCAAGAGCCCCCCCCCGGCTCAATCTTAATTACCGGGTAGGTTCGTATGGAAGGAGGTGGTCCTTTGGATATCTAGGTCCTAAGCCATTTAGGGCTTTATAGGTCAAAACAAGCACATTGAATTGGGCTCGGGCAGAAACTGGTAACCAATGCTGGTTATGCAGAATTGGCATGATGTGATCCCTGGCAGCTCCACCACTAACCAGCCACGCCAAATGATTCTGAACCAGTTGCAATTGTCGAACTGTCTTCAAAGGCTGCCCCACATAGAGCGCATTGCCATAATCAATATAGGATGTTACCAGTTCATGTGTAACTGCTCGTCTAGGTAAGGGTGTAACTGCTCGTCTAGGTAAACTGGTATATTTTCCACAGCTGAAGGAAGGCACCCCTGGCCACTGAGTCCACCTGGGCTTCCAGAGTTAGACCGGGGTTCCAGGAGCACCCCCCCCCCAAGCTGAAGACCCTGTCCCTTAGGGGAAGTGCAACCCCGTCCAGGACAGGAATATGGCCCTCTAACCTGTCCAGTGAAGCACCCATTAACAGCACTTCCCATCCTGTCTGGATTGAGTTTCAATTTATTAGCCCTCATCCAGTTCATTATCTGGCCCAGATACAAGTTCAGCACAGAAACTTCCTCACCTGGATTGGTGGGGATTAATGAGAGGTAGACTGACTGATGAAGCTGTTTGGATGAACAGCGAAACGTTTCTATTTCTCAAAAAAGAAGTCTAGTAGCCATGACTCAACTTCCAGATAGACTGAATATCATTAGCATATTGCTGACTCCTCAGCCCAAACCTCCTGATGACCTCTCCCAATGGTTCCATGTAAATGCCACATGGAACCTCTGGGAGAGGCCATCATTATGCCAGACTCATGGACTAAACTTTGTATGATACAGTGACTTGCCACCACCTTTGAGAAGAAAATTGTATTAATGAAGTGTCCTCTAACCCATCTTTTGGCCAACATTATAAAAAGGATAGGAAAGAAATATAAGTTGAATAAGGATGGTATAGCTCCCCTAACAAACCTGATAAGGTGGGGTGTGAAGAATTGTTTTTAGTTTGTGGCCCCCTTCAAATGTGCCAACCTCTTCCAGGGGACCTTATGACCCCTACTGAGAATGGATGATCTAACATACATTTCATTCTTCTTATCTCCAAGTCATATTCTGTTTCAGGATTCATACATACCTCAATTTATAAGATAAGCCATTTGGCCACATTCAACCACCCAGCATGTACATCAGTTTGTATTTTATGTTTTTATAAGTTCACATGTTCATTCATTCATTCATACATTCATCCATAAATTTAGTATCCTTTTTAAAGCAAAAGCAAAGTGTGATGCTTTTATACCACCCAATAGTGCTAGGGAATATACAAGTAATTATGCAGGCTACACACACACACACCAAAAGCAGGGTACTCCTTTTATCAATCTTGTAAGGATGGAAGGCTGAGTGAACCTTGAGCCTGCTACCTGGGATTGAACCTCAGATTGTGAGCACAGTTTTACCTGCATTTACAGGCATTTAACCACTATGCCACAAGGCAATCTAAAGAGACAAGACAAGAACTGTGGAATTATATATTGCTCACAATTTATTATTAAACTTTTAATAATTAATCTGTAAGGAAGAAAGCAAGAGGTACTGAGCAAATAGCATTTTATTTCATTTTTTGTTTCATTCAGTTCAGTTTCATTTCATTTCATTTGAAATGCATTCATTTTCTTTTTTGTTTTGTTTTGCTTCCTTTTAATGTACTGTGTGTGTGGTACTTGTGTAACTTGATCAGGCGCAGGAAAAGGTGGAATTTTTAAACCTTTTTTTTTTGCCACCCCAAGCGCTGATCAGCTGTAGTGTGGGCTTGGCTCAGCAAAAAAAAAAGTTTAAAAGCCCCTCCTTTCCCCCACCCGATGAGAAAAGGAGGGATTTTAAAACATTTATTTTTTTTCTCTTTTTTCTTTTCCTACCCCAAGCACCAATCAACTGTAGCGTGGGCTTGGGGCAGCAAAAAATGTTTAAAAAACCCTTCTTTCCCCTCACCATCAGGAAACGCCAAAAGCAGCTAGTTTCTGAAGAGAGAAGCCCCGAAGGCACTACTTTCTTTCTCTTTTTCTGCTTTTACAGCATGCAAAAGCAGAAAGCTTTGTGCTTAAAGTCACCAGCATTATGCCACATTACATTCATTTCATCAGACTCATGTACAAAACTCTGTATGTTCCAGAGATTTACCAACTCCTTTGACAAGAAGAATGTATTACTGAAGTGTCATCCTCCTCCCCCTCCATCAGGTGGGGAAAGGAGGGATTTTAAACTTTATTTTTTTGCTACTCCCAAGCCTGTGCTACAGCTGATTGGTGCTTGGGGTGGCAAAAAAAGAAAAAAGAAAAAAGAAAAATGTTTTAAAATCCCCCCTTTCCCCCAATGGGATTTAAAAATCCCCCAGTTTCTAGCACCCGGCATGTTGGGGGGGGGAACGTGGTCTTTTTTCCCATAGGAGTGCATTGGGAAAACAAAAACCAAAATGGAACAGAATGAAAATTTCCATTTCATTTCATTTTGTTTTTCTTTGAGGGACAGTTTGTTATTTGTTTTGTTATGTAACAAAATGAATAACGAATAATGAAATGAATAAAAAATTATTCTCATGCCCATATCTAATGAGCACAGCTATACCTGCAGTACATCAGTTTGACCACAAGGCTCTTTGTAGAGACTGCCTTCCTCCCAATGAGGGGACTTAATGTTACCAGCAGTGTTTAAGCAAGTAGAATTAGAAACACAATAAATTATATATTAAAAAGGAACTAAGTCATAATAATAATTAAAAATATATTAAATGATCAAAAACATTTAGAATTTTAAAAACAACCTTAGAGGCTAAAAACCAGCATGCAATACTTAATTATTAAAAGCCTGTCTAAAAGGGTAGGTCTTCTTCAGCTGTCAGCAGGAAGGAGAATTCTGCTGTTAACAGCTGCTAAAATTTACGTTAAATATTTGATTATTTATATACACTTGTGTCCCAAGGGATTGTGGAAGTGATCCAAGGAAAGTTCCTATTTTTACTTAAAACTTTGTCTACTTCTATCAAACTCTGATCACCTTACAAGTTCAGTAAGTTTGGAGTGGTAGTCCCTCCCTCATCTTTATGTTAAAACAGCTGTTTGAGTAGTTGTGGTATGTGTTGCAGGTTGTTGATGCTGGCTTTGCTGAATAAAAGCGGAGTCTGGCGTGAGCTGTTTCAAGACAAGCAAGCTCTGCTTCAAAAAAGGCACATGGTGTGACTGAGTGAAGAATTAAGTTCCCATTGTAGAGGAAAAACAGAGAAACCCAGGACCCAGATCCCCAAAGTGCCAATATACCACCTAACTTACAAATGGGGTAAATGTTGTTCTGTTAGGATTCACATACTGACATCAAAACATGTGACATTAGATTGATGGCTAAAACCCCAAACCAGCTCCCAGTTCAATTCAACAGTGTACGCATACCCTATGGGGGAGATGCAGGAAATCATGGCTCCCCCTTCACCTCTCAAGAACTAAGGCAATAAATAGGTCTCCTCTGACTTCTTGTAGACAAGATCAGGAAGAAGAATGTGGAAAGGCATACAAGGATATAAGAAATATAATGAAGGTTGTTCACCATCTAACTCTTCTCATGAAATTACATGCATTTTTGCTGGAGTAAACAGAGTTGCCCCTTGCCACCTCCAACACAAAACATGTGAACCTGCTTAAAAAGTAGCTTTATTTCACTGCTTGGGTTCATAAAGAACTGATGTCCACATGTAAGTTCATATTTTTATTCCATACATTGGCTGTGTCTGGCATCTGAATATGTGAAATGTGCCCAATGAAAATAATGTAAATTCACAATGATGTGATTTGAAAATTATCCCCACTCTGTAATATGTGGCCCAGTTGTATGATGTTATCATACATCAACTATCTTGGTAGTGGGTGAAAACTACATTAGTATTATTAACAGCTGAGCAAATTGTATTCCTTCTCCTAAAGAGATTAAATTATGCAGCAGTGTGTTGGAAACTTGAGTATAATTTGCAATTCATATATGACAGATGGTAATAAGCTGTTGAATTGCTCAAGGTTGGAATATTGCTTCACTTTATTATGATGTATTTGTGTTTAGGGGATGAAAGAACTCTAATGGCTACATTTGTGTACAAAATTCGTCTCCATATAAAGCGGAGACACTTTTAATGTAGCCTCTTAAATGATTTTAATGTACTAAATGCGGTAGTTGTGAGAATATACAAGCGTGGGTGAGATGGAACAAAACTTAAATTTACATTTTAAATGTAACAAATATATAATGGAGGTGGGGAGAACACCAACAGAGAAAGACCATCACTCGTACACATTACAGATAAATTTGTCTTATACGGCTCTATCTGTTTCTCCATGTTTTGAAATATAGGAGAAAAACAGGGATGGAATTTCCTCCAGAATATTTGAGACATCAAAGGGAAATTCAGGCCTAGATTAGATATGCTGAATGACCAAGAGAGAATTACACTATCTAACTTGGAGAAAATAAAGAGAAGGTGGAAACAGTATACTGAAGACCTATGCAGGATAGATACAAGATGACACACTTCTTTGAGGAAGATGAATCCTATGACAAAAAACTACAATTCTGGAAAGTGAGGAGAGTTCAAGGAGTGTAATAACTACAGGACTATTACTTCAACTGCAAGCAAAGTGATTATCAAGATGTTACATTACAATGCCAATAAATGCCTGATGTCCAAACTGGATTTGGAAAAGGAAAAGGAACTTGAGATCATATTGCAAATATCTGTAGTCTACTTGACAGCACCAAAGAATTTCAGAAGAAAATCAAGCTATGCTTTATAGACTACAGCAAAGCATTTGACTACATAGATCATGAGAAAC
Organism: Phrynocephalus forsythii; assembly: GCA_029282475.1. NCBI lineage: Eukaryota > Metazoa > Chordata > Lepidosauria > Squamata > Agamidae > Phrynocephalus > Phrynocephalus forsythii. The sequence continues at coordinate 18,443,229 of JAPFRF010000005.1, forward strand.
TTTGGCTTGTTCTTTAAGAAATGGGTGGGACTCAGTGTTTGATTGTCCTGGCACGTAATTTCTAATATGGAGAAGAAGCTACCATTAGGACAGAATATGGAGAGACAGAATAGTTTATTTATTATTTATTTTACTATTTTGAATATTTTTACCCCACCTTTTTCCTTGGAAAAGGACCCAATAAAGAGGGACAATATTATTGTAAACAAATAATAAATAAATAAATAAATTTTAAATGGTTTATTTTTCTTTTTACTATCTTTGTTATTTTGTAAAATGCCATATTCAAGAAATTCATTTATAACTGTTGCTTTTCCTTATTCATATTGGGATGAAATATAATACCTGGCATATGCCTTAATTGGTTATCTATATTATATTATATTATATTATATTATATTATATTATATTATATTATATTATATTATATTATTGGGAAGTTCCCACATTTTATTTTAGATATGTACTATCCCATTTTAGTAATCTTTGATTTTTTTCTCCCCACTACATAATTTATTAATCATATTTTGCACATTATTAAACTCATTCTCATTTATCTTTACCAGCAATTTCATAAATAGAGAATCAATCTTGCACACCATGACAGCCTGATTTTTCATAAGGCAGCAAGCTTATTTATAATTACCTGGTACATGTTAAAATTCCTTCTTCAAATCTTTCATAATTATTTGGAATGTTTATACCTAGAGGTGGGCACGAAACAGAAAATCCATGGTTCGGGTTCATCTGTTTCGGGCCCACCCTTGGTTCGGTTCGGGTTCAGGTTCGTATAAATATTTTTTATAAAAATTGTATGAACCCGAACTGATCTGAACCTTACCATTAGTGGTGGTGGTGGCAGCAGTGAATCCTTGCCCCTGTGGCAGGGGCTTTTTGATTTGCTGGCTTGGGACCAGTGCATCTCAGGTTTTCCCCCCCAAGCACCAAACGCCACTTTGCCCCAGGCTCTGTGATCTCTGTAGTGTCTGGGGGTCAGCAACTTGTTGGCCAACATTTGGGGCTCACCTAGTGCCCAATTCCATGCACTACCCACCAGTGTGGCCGGTGCCACGCCTCCAAAGCTAGTGTGAGATACGGAAAAATCCTTGCTGCTGTATTTCTTGAGTTGCTGCTTTTTTGATCCTCTTGTGATGCTGCTGTGGAACAAGGAAAGAAGTATGTCTAAAGATCCAGAAAGCAGTGAAATCAAATGTCTGTTTCAGAAACCTGAAAGCAGTAGGCACAGCTTCTGGGCTGAGGACACAGCAGACAGGCCTCAAAGGTTAAAGTAACTGACATACTGGTCTCTCATATCAGCCAGCTAAACTCAAAGACACTCTTAGCATGCTGACCTCCACTCCCCATCTCACAGCCTCATCTATTTAGCTGAAGGAAATATATTGCTAGAAACAAGAAAATAGAGATTTCAAACCATGATACATGAGTGAACTGAATTGTCAGCTTCCTTTGTCATTGCTTTATTTGTATAAGATCTGGAACACAACAATCAGAAAACAAATTTCATGTACAGTGGTACCTCTGATATCAAATATTATTGGTTCCCCAAGGCAATTTGTTATTAGGGGGAAAAATTGCTATCTGAAACACAGTTCCCCATTGAATAAATGGAAAACTGTTTAATCTGTTCCAGAGGTCCGGAAAAAAGGCCAAAAAAGGCCTTTTTGAGACCTCTTTACAAAATGCACTTTGAATGTGCACTCCTCCTCCTGCCAAGGCTTCTGGGCACCCGGATGACGGGCAATGCTGGGTGCCACCTGCCCCATCCCTCCCAGTCCTCACCTCTCATGCTTCACCACCGCCGCTGGGCACCTGGGCAGCAGGTGAAGCCACATGCCAATGGTGCTGCCTCCCCCAATCACCCCCAGCCCCCACCTCTCTTGCCTCACTGCTGCCACCACCTCTTGTCATCCGAGCAGCGGGCAAAGCCGTGCGGCTTTGCCGCTTCCTCCCCCATTCCCCCCAGCTTCAACCTCCTTGCCTCACCACCGCTCATTGCCCAGGTGGCAGGCAAAGCCATGTGGCTTTCTGCTTCCTTCCACCATTTCCTCCCCAGCCCCGATCTCCCTGCCTCACCACTGCTCATCAACTAGGTGGCAGGCAAAGCCACATGGCCTCCCATTTCCTCCTCCCATTCCCCCTGGGCCCGACCTCCCTGCTTTGCCACCACTTCTCACCTGGGCAGCGGGCAAAACTGAGCCAGCTTCCCACTTCCTCCCCTATTCTCCCCCCGGTCCCGACCTCCCTGCCTTGCCACTGCTCATCACCCAGGCGGCAGGCAAAGCCCCATGGCCTCCCACTTCCTCCCCTTATTCCCTCTGGCCCCAACCTTTCTGCCTCACTACCACTTGTTGCCTGGGTGGTGGGCAAAGTGGCAAAGCTTCCTGCTTCCTCCCCCCATCCCCCCCAGCTCCCACCTCTTCCATCTCTGCTGCCACTGGAACCAGGAGCCGGTGAGGCAGGAACAATAGGGAGGAAGCACATCCTGGGGAAAACCCTACTGGAATGCTGGGCTGAGGGGGTGGCTCCAGCCAGTCAGGGAAAGTGCCCCTGACCAGGGCTGTGGGCTGTGGGGGGGGGCTGGAAATATCAATTTGTTATCCGAAAAATTCATTATCCGAGGCATTTGTTATCTGAGGTATTACTGTACATAGACTATTTTAGAGCCCCTACATGTGCAGAAATATCATTAAAACTGTCTGGTAAAGGAGTTTGTGTAACTTCTCTTATTCTCTTATTTCCTCCTGAGCTGCTGGTCGCACTGGACAACAAGTATTTTCCATGATTTTTGGTCTGTGGCTTTCATTTCTATCTTTTTCCATGTGATGTTCACTGTCTTTAGATCTTCATAGAAAGTTGTTTCCAGGTCTTCTGTGGTCTTCCTTGTTTTCTTTTTCCTTTAGGAGGCATCCAGAACATTGCAGCCTTAGGGATCTGGTGTTCACAGAATGAAAGAATGTGCCCAGCAAAGGCGTATCCAGCATTTGGTCAATATTTCATCCCATTTTTAGATGTCTCTCCACTGCAACATATCCTCATTTGTAATATGGTCCCTGTAGGAGATTCCAGTATCCTGCACAAACATATCTGATAGAATATATTCAGCTTCTGGGTTATTCTTTTTGCCATTTTCCATGTTTCACTAGCACAGGGCTGTCCAACTTTGAACAGGCCAAAGTCTACTTTTTCCAGCCGAAAGTGCCCGAGGGCTACTACACTAAAACCTCTACTTACAATTTTTTCCCATTCCGAGCACACGCTCATTAGTAAAAATAAAAATAACAATAAAAAAGTAGACCAGCGGTTTCCCATAGGAACACTGAAAAATCAATCAGTTCTGGAGGGAACATGTTTCAATGCATTCCTATGGGAAGGCAGACCATGCACATGCTTCCCTTGCACCCGCTTGAGTCAAGGGGCAACCCACATGCCCATGCCCATGCCTCCCTTGCACCTGGCTTGAGTGGGTGCAAGGGAGGCATGTGCATGCCTGTGAGCAGTCCGGGCAAGCAGCGGTGGCAGATCCACCACTGCTGCTTGCTCGGGCTGCTGGAAGACTTTTTAAAAAAGGTGCACTTTCCCTCCCAACCCATCTGGGGCCTGACTTGATCCTCCTTCTCCTCCTCCTCCTCCTCCTCCTCCTCCCCCTATCCCCCTCGCTGCCATTGCTACTGCCGCCCACAGCTCTCACTCATATCTGCCATGTTTGCTACACAGCTGGGCCGGGCCAAGCCAGCAGCGGGGCAATCACATCGCCACGATGAGACAAGGAGGAGGGAATGATTCAGAAGGGGAGCAGGAGGAGCGGCGGCAGTGGTGGGTCATGGTCTCTGTGAGGCAGCTGTGGGGGTGGGAGGAGGAGGAGGAAGAGGAGGGAAGGGTGGGAGGAAGGAATTCTCCAGGGGGGAGAAGAAGGGAGACATCACCATGGAAAGGAGGTGAGCACACCCACAACACTGCCTCTCACTGTCCCCTTTCTCTGTTCCGCACCAGCAACTCAACTGGTCACAAGACAGTTGCGTGCCAATCATCTGGCCAGTGGGGGGGAGCAAGGGACTGCACCATTGCCCTTGTACTGCCCTGCTTGGCTGAAATAGTGTGCTGGCAGACCCAGAACTTTGCTGGGGCAGTAGTGGTCCTTGGGATGGGGGAGGGAGAATGGAGAACTTATCCCCTCACCTTTTTTATTGATGGCCAGCAGGCTACTTTTGAACCCTTTGCATGCTGCTGGTAGCTCATGGTCTACCTGTTGTACAGGCCTGTACTAGCATACACCACAGATGGAATAACAATGCTGGTGCTCAGTGCAACAGAAATTGGCAGTGAAGACCAAATTTGGCACAAGTGTTGGAATATGCCAAATGCTTTGCCAATCTGTCATCTAGCATCTTTTTCTGTATTTCCAGCATTAGAAATGATGCTAACCAAATGAACTCATTGACCTTCTCAATGTTTGTGTAAAACAGAAGTTAAATAATTAAGATGCACCATTTAACCACAATAAAGCATCATATTTAGGGATGCACAGGAAGCATAGTCTTGGAGCTAAAAGGAACAGACACTTCTCCCCATGCCTACTTAATTTGCTGCTTGTGTGTATGCATTTTGCAGCAAAAATGCTAAAGGCAATCATAGATAAATGTCTGCTTCTTAAATAAAAACAACCAAATAAATATAAGGAAAATTGTCACCAACCTCAAAAATTTATTTATTTATTTATTTATTTATTTATTTATTTATTTATTTATTTATTTATTTATTTATTTGTATCCTCAGAGCACTGTTCTGGGCAGGTAACAACCCACCAGCACATACACTCACTTAAAAAACCCAATGGTACACAGAGGCAATGACAAATAAAACTCATTTAAAAATAAACAAGTTGAAAATATCAAAGGGAGGAATGTTGCAAATGTCCTCTTTAAAAATCCCAGTTTTCACCCATTTCCTGAAGGCCAGAAGGAAAGGATCCTAGCACACATCAAGCCTGGTTCCTCATTATGGTTTTCTGGGCCTCTCTAAACATGACCTGGAATCCTAATAAATCCTAATAAGAATAAGCCAACAAATACAGAGAACAAAACAACAGTCTTCAGATACACTATAGACACAGCAATGTCTTTGACTGTGTGCAAAAGCTATTGATCATTCAAAAAGAAAAAGGCGTGTCATGTTTGATTCTAATGATCCATAAACAGCAGTCTAGACAAGAAGTTAGTGCTGTGACAGGATGCAGAGAAATAAAATGATTTGCACCTGGTCGAGATGCAAATGACACTATATCAGTGAGAGAAAATAGGGGGACATTCAAACAGCTCTATGAGGAACAAGCACAGACAGGGAAGGTGAACATTTTAAGGGTCAAGGAATACAAGGGATGTAGATGATGATGTGGCTGACTGGAGTAGACCTGCTGGGTATTTATTTATTTATTTATTTATTTATTTATTTATTTATTTATTTATTTATTTATTTTTCAAATTTATATACTGCTCCTACTTCCCGGGCGGGAACTCAGGGCAGTTCACATAAAAAGTTAAAAGCAGAAAAAAACACACAAAGCAGGAACAATCTCTATAAGAATAAATAAGGCAGGGCAAAGGTAAGCAACACAGAGAAAAAAAAACCTAGTCATTATTGAAGGCATCCCTAAAGAGTAAGGTTTTTAGGCCTTTTTTAAAGGACACCAACGATGGGGGCTGTCGCAATTCACTCGGCAAGTTGTTCCAACTGGACGGACCCACCACCGAGAAGGCCTGCCCGCGAGTACTCACTTTGCGGGCCTCCTTCGGGGGGACAGTCCGGAGTGAAAGGGCCAATGATGAACGGGTGGGTCGGGCCAGATTTAGTTGTCGGTGAAGGCGCTCTGCCAGATAATCAGGGGCCAAGCCATGGAGGGTTTTGTAAACCAAAACCAACACCTTGAACCTTATTTGGGAGGCAACGGGCAACCAGTGGAGGCGAGCCAGGATGGGGGTGATGCAGTCATACCGATGTGCACCAACCACCAACCTGGCCACCGTGTTCTGGACCCGCTGCAATCTCCGAACAAGGTTCAAGGGAAGCCCCATGTAGAGAGCGTTGCAATAATCCAACCTTGACATGACCAGTGCCTGTACCACTGTCCTCAGGGAACTCCCATCAAGGTACGGGCGAATCTGGGCGATAAGCCTTAGGTGGTAAAAGGCCGACCTGGTCACGGCTGACACCAGATTCCTCACTCTTTGCACCAGCTGGAGGGCGAACCCACCCAGACTGGGAAGAGGGCCACAGTACCCATCCGGGCCGCCCCCGAAGAACATAACCCCGGTCTTTCCTGGGTTGAGCCTGAGTCTGTGAGTCCTGGTCCAATCCAAAACTGCGGCCAGGCAGCGATCAAGGGTCTCGACGGCCTCCACTGCACAGGTGGAGAAGGAGAGATAGAGCTGCGTGTCATCAGCGTACTGATGACAGCAGACTCCAAAACTCTGGATGATCTCAGCCAGTGGCTTCATGTAGATGTTAAAGAGCATTGGGGAGAGGGATGACCCCTGAGGCACCCTACAAGAGAGTGTCCAGGGAGCCGACAACTCATCCCTCAAGCTCACTTGCTGGGTACAGCCCTCAAGGAAGGAGCGGAGCCAGCCAAAGTCCAGACCCCCGATTCCCACCTCCGAGAGTTGCCCCAGCAGGATACCGTGGTCGACGGTATCAAAAGCTGCTGACAGGTCGAGAAGGACCAGCAGGGTAGAGCAACCCCTGTCGGCCCTCCTCAACAGATCATCATGCAGAGCAACCAGAGCCGTCTCCGTCCCATGCCGCGGCCTGAACCCAGATTGGAAGGGATCCAGGACAAGGTTCTCCTCCAGGAACAACTGGAGACGCAGGGCGGCGACTCGCTCGACTACCTTGCCCAAAAAGGGAACATTGGCTATGGGAGGAGGCCGAAGCAATGAGCGAAGCCCATTTTGGCATGCTCCCCCCTGCGATCTTAATCAGCCAGGACGGGCAAGGGTCGAACGGAGAAGCCGCTGGCCTGCAGTGTCCCAGGGCCCTGGAGGCATCCTCAGGTGTTACAGGCCCAAACTCAACAAACCAGGGTGACTGAGGCGGCCCAGTACCAGCCACGGCGGGGACTGGATCAGAGCAACCGGCGTCCAGCTCGGAACGGATGGCCTCTATCTTGGATCTAAAGTAGGCTGTGAACGACTCACTAGTGAAATCACTAGGAGGAGGCCCAGGTGGACCAGGATTGGTGGGGTAACTCCCACTGTGCCTCCTTTAGAGGGACTATACTCTATGATCCATAGAGTCCCTTCCAGCCTGGCAGTTCTAAGATGGTGATGGTGGTGGAGATGATGATTAGAAAGAAACTCACCAAATTATAAGAATGAAATCTCAAGATATCAGTTCATTTCACCCCAAATGGCAATTTGAGAAGAATTTGGTGGTTCCTTTTCCAGAAACACAGTTCATCATAAATTATGAGAGAAGAAGAAAAAAATCAAGTAGAACCAGGGAAGTTCCCCACATATTCTAGTAAATAATATATTTAGCCCTCTCAGATTCAAATCAGACAAACTTAAAAAGAACTTAACTCTGGCTAGAGCATACATTGCTTCATAATTCTTCCTATTATAGATCAGATTCAGAAACAGGGAGATCAGAGACAGCATCCCCATTTTGCATTCATGGCCAAACACTGTGCATAAAATGTAAGTGCTGTGTGCATAACTCTTCTTCAAGGTAGAACTTAGGCAATAAATTATGCATTACCTGATTTCAGTGCAATTTTAGGAAGTGATTGTGTTTCTCATTGGAGACGCACGCATTTCCCAAGCTGAGAAAAAAAGCTCAGTGTGCCACAGGTACAGGTTTTCATCAAATATTCAGCCAAACAATCCTTCCACAAAAAGACAAAATCTACATGAGTAGCAAGTAGACCAGCTTGAATGATTTATAATTTCCTTCTTTCTCATCACATTTGGTCAGAGGCATTTAAGGTGAGTCATCAAAAACAAAGCAAAACAAAAGTCCACAACAGCAATAATAGATTAAATAGTCATGAGAATAAAACACCAATGAAACTTTTAAAACCAGGTCAGCTCCATCCAGAAATATTTTGACAGATAATTGCAAACCTTTTAGCACTTCTTAAAGGCAGAAACAAAAACGTCTCGGCCCATATCCAATGGTTAGTGTCGATTAGTGTAGACCCATTGGTCCGATTCCTGCTTGTCTTTGCATAATGTGAAGTATTTTGTGGGTATGTGTGGATTTTCAAATGTGCCATCAAGTCAGTTCTGATTTATGGCAATCCTTTTCAGGATTTTCTGTGTACAGAATACAGTAAACCCCCCCCCATCTATTGCGGATATTAGGGACTGACCCAACCTGTGAACAATGAAAACCCACGATATGTGGATGCAGGGTGGGTTGGTGTAACCGGGGGGTGCAGGTGAGGGGTGCACCAGGTTTAAAGGGACATTCAGCAACAGAGGCAAGTGCTTGCCTCCCTTGCTGAAAGCAATTTAAACCTTGTGTGCTGCTTCCCAGCACCCACCACAGGTGATGGAAAGCAGCCTATGAGGTTTAAAACCTCCCCAGCAAGCCTTTTCGGGTACTGTGGTCCACAATATAGTGGGACCGCAGTATATGAACCGCGAAAGGGCGGGGTAACACTGTACGCACAAGTGGTTTACTTTGCTTTTCTTCTAGAGGCATCCTGGGACTGTGCAGCTTGCCCACAACCACACAGACTGGTTCTACTCACAGGTGGCACAGGGGAACATAATCCCCTATATCTGGCTTGATGCCTAACGTTCGGATCTATCCAATCATATAAAGTCACATTTGTGTAAATTTGCCAGGTCTCAAACTCAGGCAACATGGATTGCAGAACTTAATTGTAGAAGTTTTGGAGAGGGTAGCCGTGTTAGTCTTTTCAAAAATTCCAGGCAAAGGCAAAGAAAAACAAAACAAAACAAAGATACAAAACATGTGGCACCTTAAAGACTAATGCTCATATTTTAATGTAAAGTTTCATGGACTACACATCCACTTCTTCAGACATATAGCAGCATTGCCCCCCCACGCCGGAATAACCACGCGAGACAGATGTTTGGGGTACCACTCCGGGCCACACTTTTATTAATCACTTAACATTAAACAGAACATCCAACCTGGAGCCTGCTGTAGTGCGGGTTGTAAGATGTTACTTGGGGTCTCCCAGGACCCTCACCGCTGACAGTGTCCTGGGCGAGTCGATAGCCCCGAGGCCGTCCCGTCATCAAACGGGACTGCCTCGGCCGGCCGGTCCCCTTTCCCCAGACGGGCAGCCCAGGCTCACCACCTGTGCCTGTCTGCCCGCTGGGCCCTGCCAGGTGCATCCACCCCCCCGGCGTTGTGACCTCAGGTCTGGAACGCCGTGAGGCTGGGCGACCCCACCGGGAAATTGAGACCCTACTCACCAGCTGTTCTTCCGTTATCCGCACTACCGCCCCGTGTGACCAAACTAACGCCTACCTATGACCCACCACGCTGCAGCAGTATGGGATAGGCGAAAAATCCCTGGGGGCCCATGGCCAATCTTGCCCCCAGGTCAAAAATTCCTATCCGGCCCCGAAGCGACCATAAAATCATACTGCTGCCTGAAAGGGCGGGTGGGTGGGCAAAACCGATCCAAGGAAGAGGCCGGGAGACCTCGTGGCCAGCCCTTATAAGGGCTAGGGGTTTTTCTCCTCTCGCGAGGAGTGCCCCACGTGGCTTCCGGCCGGGGGGGAGGCAAAATGGCTGCCGCCTGGCGCAGCCGCGCCGCGGAGCCAGCTATTGCCCCCCCACGCCGGAATAACCACGCGAGACAGATGTTTGGGGTACCACTCCGGGCCACACTTTTATTAATCACTTAACATTAAACAGAACATCCAACCTGGGGCCTGCTGTAGTGCGGGTTGTAAGATGTTACTTGGGGTCTCCCAGGACCCTCACCGCTGACAGTGTCCTGGGCGAGTCGATAGCCCCGAGGCCGTCCCGTCATCAAACGGGACTGCCTCGGCCGGCCGGTCCCCTTTCCCCAGACGGGCAGCCCAGGCTCACCACCTGTGCCTGTCTGCCCGCTGGGCCCTGCCAGGTGCATCCACCCCCCCGGCGTTGTGACCTCAGGTCTGGAACGCCGTGAGGCTGGGCGACCCCACCGGGAAATTGAGACCCTACTCACCAGCTGTCCTTCCGTTATCCGCACTACCGCCATGGTGGGGGCCTGGCCTTGCTATGGCCCCCACCCCCACCCCATCAACCAGACAATACCTCCAGCAGGCCCCGCTTCAAATCATTCAAAAAGATCTCCATCCCTCTATCCGAGAGGTGCACACCATCGTCCCGATATAACTCCACACTTGCTGCTGGAATCCTGGGGTGGCCCACCACGGTACCCAGCCCGTGCACCATTGCCCTGCAAACATCCCTGTTGACCTCCCTGCGCACCTTGTTCATTAACTGAGCCGCACACCGCGCCTTCCACTGGCGTCGCGGTATGATGGTTGACCAAACCAATTTTGCCTCTGGGGCGCCCTCCTTCCACGCCGCGAGGTCGTGGACTATGTCCTGCGCCAGGGATTTGCCTGTCTGGCACCCTATATCGTTGCCTCCCAGATGGACCAGCATCACATCCGGTGGGCGCCCAGCGGTCGCCAACCGGGCAATCCGCTCAAACTGGCACCACCTCATCCCTCGTAAACCCTTCCACTCGATAACAGCCCTACCACCCATCCCCAGATTAACTCCCCAGGCGGTTCGTGCAGCGTACTTCTCCGCCCAATAAACGTAACTGTGACCGAGGATGAGGATGCGACTCCTCAGCCGACCCAGCCCGAGTCCTGCAAGGGAATAAAGCCGAGATGTTAGTAGTTAGGCAAGGGGCGGACATACGTCTTATAGCAGGTGGAGGCCCACCGCCCCAAGGACTGTATCCGCTGCGGCTCGTAGCCCAGCGCCGCCGCCATCGAAGCCGCCCCGATTCGGAACGAGTGGGTGCCGAACTTCATGCCCCGTAACCCCAGGTTATCCAGGGCCCGCTGCGACAAGGCCCAGAACTGAAATTTCGTCAGTGGTTCCCCCGACTTGTGGCAAAAGAGGTGACCTTCCCCGTCCCCTCGCAGTGCCACAAATGCTTCCATGGCACGGACTGGGCAGACTTCTTCTACCGAGCAACGGCCCAGGACCACTCGCTGCCCCCTGGCGCCCTGGTCCGTTTTCGACCTTCGCACCATAAAAACCGCCTTACCATCCTGGAAGTGGAAATCCATCCGCTGAAAAGCCGCCCCGGATGCATCAGTCCTCCCGGCTGCCACCAACTCACTCACGCGGAACGCCCCAAAAAAGGCCACCAGGGCTGCTGCCCTCATGAGGGCCGCCTCGTAATCATCCCTACACAGCTGGGCCCACTGCTTTGACATACGGGCTAAGATCTCCGGGGTGAGGGGGAAACGACAATCCACCACCCGGCCCCTAGCCTTGCTCCATCCCTCCAACATCTTTCGCACTCGGAAATCCTGAGTAGAGTCCATGCAGCCCAGGGCCTTGGCGTGAAATGCCAGGGCGGCGAGCCGGCCCTGCATTGTGCCTGGTGCGAGGCCCTTCCTATGCAGGAAAACTAAGTATTGGCGAATATGGTCGACTGGGGCAGGCCAGGCGGGGGCGATGTCCATCAGGGATCGGAAGGCTGCAAAGTCTTTAACTGCCCCCTCGTACGCCTTCCGTGTTTTTGGCGCAAGCGCCAGCTCGAGGGCCCCGTCAGCTTCCTCCCGCCAATCTGCCATACCTTCTCTGGCAGCTGCTCCGGCAGATCTGCCGCCTCTGGTGCCAGTGCCCTGAAGCGCTCGAATTGCTGGCGGGAAAGAGCATCAGCAACGGAGTTATCAAGTCCCGGCACATGGCGGGCGCGCACCACAATATTGTACTGCAACGCCCGCAACGTCATGGCCCGAACCAACCCCATCACCCTCTCCGACTTAGATGTTGCGTCATTGATGGTATAAACGACCGCCATGTTGTCGCACCAGAAGCGGACTGTGGAGTTGGCCCAATCCCGTGACCAGATCCACAGTGCGCCGACTATGGGGAACAATTCCAAGAATGTCAAATCCCGGGTGATACCCGCCGTCACCCACCCCGGGGGCCAGGTGCCGCAGCACCACTTACCTTTCCAGTAAATCCCGAAGCCGTGAGCACCCGCAGCATCGGTCTGTACCTGAAAGTCGGCCCCCAGTCGCAGCTCCTCGCGCCAGAAGGACACCCCATTAAACCCCTGCAAGAAGTCTAGCCACATGCGCAGATCCTCCCGCATCCCCCCAGTGATCTTGGCCCTATGTGTGGGTTTCTTGAGCCCCTGCATCGCCTGGCAGAACCGCCGTGTGAACGGCCTGCCAGGCGCCACCACGCGGCACGCAAAATTCAGGTGTCCTACAAGGGCCTGGAGCTCTGTGAGAGTTGCGCTCTTGCGCGGCAGTAGTGCTGCCACCCTCGCTGTCAGGTCCCTCAGCTTGTCCTCCGGAAGCCGGCAGGACTGATTCCAGGTGTCCAGCTCCACCCCCAAGAAGGTAATGCAGGTCGCCGGGCCCTCCGTCTTGTCCACCGCCAAAGGGAGGCCCAGTTCCCGGGCCATCTCTTGGAAGGTCCGGAGCGTGAACCCGCAGGTGCCCGATCCCTTCCGCCCGCAAAACAGGAAATCGTCAAGATAATGGGCTATCCCGCCCTCCCCTGTCATGTACCGCAGGCGCCACTCAATAAACGAACTGAACTTTTCAAAAATGGCACAGGAGATGGAGCAACCGAACGGCAGTGCCCTGTCCAAATAGAACTTCCCTTTGAACTGGAAACCCAACAAATCAAAATCATCCGGATGTACTGGGAGGAGCCGGAATGCCGATTGTATATCGCACTTCGCCATTTCGGCCCCCACCCCGCACGCCCGTACCCTGGCCACTGCCGCATCGAAGGAGGTGTACCTAACGGAACAGAGGTCCGAGGGGATCCCATCGTTGACCGACTCTCCCTCGGGGTACGAGAGATGGTGTATGAGCCGGTACTCCCCTGGCGCCTTCTTAGGCACCAACCCCAGGGGTGATACCCTGAAGTTGGGCAACGGCGGGCTGTCAAAGGGGCCCAGGACCCTCCCCTTCACCACCTCCTTATCGATTTTCTCCTCAGCCACGTGTTCCATTCCTCTCAATGAACCCAAGTTGGGCGCCGAGAACGCCCTCCTCGTCCCAACGAACTGAATTCTAAAACCCCTGGCAAAACCTTGTGCCAAAAACCGTGCTCCATCCCTATCGGGGTAGAGACTTAACCACCGCCCTAACACCTCACAGTTGATTGGGCTGGGGCCCTTTTGCCTGAGCCGGTGCTCCCCCTGGCGGGGGCCGTCTCTGCTGTCCCCCGCCCCCGGGCTTGCCAAAAGACCCTCTGGCCCTTGGGCAGTTAACCGCCGCATGCTGGGCTCCGCAAACGGAGCGCTCGTGCTTAAAACGGCATGGCGTGCGAGTACAGGACCCCTGGCCGTTGAAGTCCCAGCAGACCAGCCGGGGTTGAACCTGCTGGCCCGCCATGGGGCGGGCAGCTGCCACTGGGTTCGCCTTCCTAATGATGTGCCCGCTATCAAACCTGTCCCCCAAGACCGGGCGTGAGGGGGTCATATATTGAAGCCATAATGGTGGGTATGGTTCATCCCACCGGAGGTGTGGCTGGGTTGCCGCTTTCATCCGAAAACGCTCGTCATACGTTAGCCATGCGTACCCGGGGAAGTCCACAAATGCCCGGTATATCATGTCCTGGTACTTGATGAGTGACTGCGCCCTCTAGGGGTGGGCGTGCAGGACCATGGACATATAAATGTTAAAGGCAGGTAACCAATTGGCCCAGGTTCTCTCCGGCTTGCGCCGAAGGCGCCGCTCTCTGTCCTTGGCATCCTCCTTCTCGAGCTCCTTAGAGTCGAGCTCCCTATTGAGGAGGCCGAACAGGTCCACATAGTCCCCCCGCCAGATCTTCTCCTTCGTCGCCTGGGCGAGGTGATCCCCCAACGGGGATGCGTAGTCAGCATAAGGCAACGCTGTGTACGGCACCCCCGCGTACACCGGGGACGCCGCCCAAGTACTAGGGTACCCTTGGGGCGGCCCCCCGCCTGGGAACCCCCCCACCGGCGAGGCGAGCTGACCGGGGTACATCAGGGCCGCCCCGCCCGCACCCTGCAGTCCCGGTCCCCAGTGGGTCGCTGGGCCTCGCGCCACGGGTGCCTGCCCCCACTGTCCCCCTGGCGGCGTCGTAACTGCCGGACTTACCTGTAGCCCTTGGAAGCCGGGCGGCCCCGGAGCCGCTCCCGCAGGCGTAGCATCAGGCGGCCCTCCCTGGGCCCACCCATGGGTCTGGGGCGTGTAAGGTCCACCCCCTAACTCCCCTTGTCTCCCTCCTATGTCCCGCTGTACTTCCCCCACAGGCCCCCAAGGCCAGGTTTCTACAGGTGTCGTGTCCGGTGCGCACGCCGACTCACTGTTGCTAGCTGGCTGTGCCATCAGCTCCTCGCCTGCTGGGGGCCCCGGTGGGCCAGCTGCTGCTGCTGCTGCTGCTGCTGCGCCGTCAGGTGCCATTCCCGCCGGTACTGGTGGGCCGGCAGGCCGCCGGCCTTGCCCTGCGTCCTCCTGGGCTTGCTGCTCCTGCTCCGCTGCACGCTGTGCTGACCCCGGTCTATGTTCAAGAACATCACAGCGATCCATTAGGCTCCTCACCAACCTCCTGCGCAGGGCCCTCCTACGGGCCTTAGAGGGCCGCCCCATGGCCCTGCTGGTAGAAGGCCCCTCCCCAGCCTGTTGGGTTCCACTGGGTCCGCCCCCCCAGGCCTCCGCCCTGGCCTGCAACTGTGCCCACACCGGGCAATCATCCTCCCCTGACGAAGATGAGTCCGGGGACAACTCGGGGGCTGGGCGCTTTGCGGGGTGTTTGCCCTTGGGCCCCCCTTTGGTCCTCCTTGGGGCCATCGCTCCCACGCCCTGATCCGGCCGCCCGCTGGCCCGGGTGTCCCAGTCGATACTAGGCTGCACCCGGGGCTGCCACGTGCGAGCGGGCCACTGCGCCAGGCCGCTGCCCAATGCAGAGTCGCGCCGGGGCAGGCCGGGAGCCGATGGGGGGGAAGGGGCCCACGCCGAAAGCACGCCCCCAGGTAGCCCCGTCTCTGACCAGGCCCTGCCGGCCCTCCACCCAGGGGGATGCCGGGCCTGGGGATGGGCTCCCCGCTGCCCACTGCTGGGGAACCCCCCCACCGGGGACTGGGCAGGCCGCGCTCCGCGCTAGCGCGGGCTCCGCCGAACCGAAAGGGGCCAAAGGCCTCCCCAGGGCCCACACCGCCCCTCCCGGCGTCCCACCACCAGCCGGGCCGCGGGCCCAATCCCCCAACCCGGCGAACCGCGCCCGGCTGCAACGGGGAAGAAATCCCTCCAGCCGGAGGCCTCCCTGGGGCCCAAGCTGCCCACCCCGGCCTCCCGCACCCGCCGCGCCGCGGGCCCAGTGACCCCCGCCCCGGCTAGTTACGACAGGCTGCGCCGGAGAACCCCCTCCGCAGGCCTCCCACAGGCCTCCCAGGGGGGGGCACCCTACCCACCAGGCCTCCCCCTGCCGCCCCGGGCCGGGGCCCCGGACGCTCGCTCCGGCGGACCGCGGTAGGCCGCGCTGGGGAAGATCCCCTCCGGCGCCGCCCACGCCGCGGCCCGTCGGCCTTCACCTGCGGGGAAGCGCGGCCGCGCTTCCCCCGCCGCTCCTCCGCCGTCCGCGCCGCCCTCGACCGCTGCTGCCGCCGACCACCGCTCCGTCCCGCGGCCGATCGCCGCGGCTCCGACCTCCGCCGCCCGCTCTCCCTCCGGTCCTCGGGTCTTCAGCTCCGTACCCGCCCGACCACGCAGGTAACCGGCGGCCGCAGACCCGGAGCTGACGATCGGCTCAAAACCGATCCAAGGAAGAGGCCGGGAGACCTCGTGGCCAGCCCTTATAAGGGCTAGGGGTTTTTCTCCTCTCGCGAGGAGTGCCCCACGTGGCTTCCGGCCGGGGGGGAGGCAAAATGGCTGCCGCCTGGCGCAGCCGCGCCGCGGAGCCAGCTAGAATGTGTGTAATATAATATGTGATGTGATATACATTTCATACCAAATATTCATTGGCTGTGGTATCTGTATTTGCATGTCAGCCCGGTTAGAAGTTCCTATAGACAGTGAAGTCTAGTTTCTGTCTCTTGAAGAATTTACCACAGAGCCATAAAACAAGACCTAGCAACAAGCAACATGAAACCCTGGACAAATCCTCCTCCCCATCATCTTTACACCTCCTCCTCCTCTTCCCCCTTCCCTATCCACTGTCTACAGGCCCACATTGGACAGACTTCATCCCACATCAAGGACTCAGTCAGGACGTTTCATAGACAATATCAGCACTCTAAGGTGGTTACTTCAAGTCCTTCTTCGAGCCGAGGTGAACTTGCTTCCGTGTTGAAATCGGTTTTCAACACGGATTGAGAAGTGGATTAAAAAGATTCCCGAGCTCCAGGACAGGAATCTCTCACCCCGCTTGGAGCGCAGTTCAGGGGGCGTGGTCGGGGTGAATTTGGATTGACCCCACAAGGATGTGAGGTTCCGTTCCTTTGAACTCGGATTGACCCCACAAGGACATGAGGTTACGTTCCTTTGAACTCAGATTGACCCCAAAAGGACATGAGGTTACATTCCTTCGAACCGGTTTCCAGCGGGGCCGCGAACTGCAGCGAGAGGGACATGAAGTATCAGCCTAAAACTCAACCCCAGGGACAGACTGATCAGCTTTGATGTAGTATCCCTTTTCACCAAGGTACCGATAAAGGACACTTTAGCACTCATCCAGAAGATCTTCCCAGAAAACAGAAAAAGAGTGTTTTGTTTTGTTTGCTAGTTTATATGTCAGGGAGCCAATGGTGCTGATGCTGAAAATGGGCCTGAGTGGGGTTGAGTCTTTGTGGATATTTGAGAGTACATATAATCTTGGTGAAAGAGTTTCCATATTGCAGATTCATGGAATGACTGTGGTGGAGGAAGGAACTCCTGACCAGCATGTTTGTTTTGTGATTTTGTTGGTGGGACCCTGCTTGAGTTTTCTGTAGATGGTGGGGTGTAGAAGTTGTCTGATTCCCCCCCCCCTTGTATTCTTCTGTTTGCATGATTGGTGTGGCATTGCCTTTGTCTGCCAGCAGGATGATGATATCAGGATCTACATTCAAAGACTTCCAGAACATGGCCAAAGAGCGCAAAAAACTCACAACAGCTATCAGATCATGGCTCTGAAAGTCTTCGAGAATACATTAACTCCTAAAGTCCATGCCTGCGATACCTATTTTGGAGTACATAAATGTACTCAAAATTGGTATCGCAACAGTCATGTATTGGCACAAAAATCACTGGGGAGCAAGTTTGGACTCTTCCCAGTAAACTTCCAAAATTTGGAAAGGTTTTGGGTTCAGGGGGCTGAGTTATTAAGCTCCAATGGGAGTGCCCCTAGGAAAAAATCATTTCTAATTTAGTGAGAAGCCACTAATCACTTCCCTGCTGGGGAGGGCCTATTATTGTTTTCTCACTCATTTAGAAATGATTTTTTTCATAGGGGCACCCCCTCTGAAGTTTAATAACTAAGCCCCCTGACTTCCAAAACTTTCCAAATTTGGGGGACTTCCAGGGAAGAGCCTGAGGAAGCTCCCCTGCCATTTTGGTGCCTCTTAGACCCAGGGGAGGATAATATTTCATTTCATTTCACTACAAAACAACTTAAAAATCAGTTATTAATGAAATGAAATGAAATTACTTAAGAAACGAGAAAGAGGCCTAACCAAGCAACCTAGATAGAATATAACTGGGGGATATGCCAATTATTAGACCTTCTTTTATTTATTTAAAATAAATAAAATCTTGTTATTTTACAGTGAAACTATGGCAGGTCTCCAGCACTGTCAATCCACCCACAAAAGCAGTTCCTACAGTTCCAAGCATAAAGGAGGGGGGAGACACTCCCTCTCTCTTGTAATCCCTAGTGGCCATTTCAAATGTTCTGGTTAGCCAAGAAATTATCCATTGCAGGGACCCTTTCATTGCTGAAAAGGGTTGCAATTTCCTTAGTTGTTGCTATGCAACAGGTGGGTTGACAGCATTCCCAGATACCATTTCTACTGCATTGTATTTACTTCCATGTCAAAATCAGAGTCAAATTAGAAAAGAGGTGGCAAGATTGCCAGAGGTCCAGTTGAAATGTAATGCTTGGGGAGGGGGTTAGAATCAGAAAAGGCTTTGTAGAACCCTGTCCTCTTGGAAATGTGAATCTTCATTTTGCACTCATAACAATGAGGAATGGGAAAAACCTTCTTCTTCCCCAAGAAATGGCAAGGTATTTTGTCATGCTGTCAAGAAGAAGTGAGAATGAGCAAAAGAATTATATTTTGCACACATTAAGCAAAATTGCAAAACAGCACAAATAATACTTGAACAGAAGTCACCCAATAGCACAAATGATGGTGCCTTCTGCTTTGTTACAATGATTTTTAAAGATTAGGTTCTCTTTACTTCTCAAAGGGAAAAGGCACTCATTTTCCACTGACAATTTGTGCAATTTGTAGAGAGAGAGAGAGAAACAAAAATACCGTTTCTATTTTGCCTGGAAGTGAGACATCTCATTAGTCTTGAAAAGTCAAGACATCTCAACTTTTCTTTCCTTATTATACAGTCATGGACCCAAATTAAGTCAGCTCCACTTTTATTTAATGAATTTTAGAATTGTGGCAGATATGCAGCCATAAACCATTATGTTTCCTCTTTTGCTCCATCAAAATAGATTTTGAGAATCTCGCTGTCTCATATTAAAAGAAATTATCCAAGATCAAATGCATCTATATTCTGTACATTGGCAAGGTGGTGCCTCCTGATGTTGTGAACTGTGACCACCAACAAATCTAGTCAGGATGGCCAGGGATCATGGGAGCTATAGTCTAGAATATCTGGAGGCTGCTATCTTGTCTACAGTCTTCCTTTGCATCTTGCTGTGGTTTATTCCCTACTTTGTTTTCTGCTGTTATGGAACAAACTTAAAGTACAGGCAATGAGAATCGTCTTCGTGCCTTTAGCCAAATTGAAACTGGTAAGAGATGGGAAGGCAACTCATCTAAGTTTCTATTGATTTTCAATAAAATTCACATTTAATTGAGAAAATCCCCCTGCACACAATCTCACACACTGTTGAGCTTGTCGTAACCTAAATGCAGCATGGTAACTTTTGTGGTCATTGTCTGCATTTTAAACAACCAGTGTGACACATCTTTATTTAAGATTGAATATGCCTTGAAGAAAACAATTACATTGGATGGGGCCAATGGCGATTGATTCACCTGATCCATCTAAATCTTGTCGTCTTTGTGTGGCTAATTGGATCAACTTCCAATTGCTGTACCTATTATTTGGCTTAGTTCTGCATCCTCTGTGCTGATAAATAATGTATTTCATTCCCTTTTAAACTGAAGAAGATGACTATTCTATCCCTAACCATGAATTCAAACTGTGGCTTAAAAATACCTTAGTTAGGAAGCCTGCTTGCTCCTTTGGTGGGTGGGTGGATGGATGGATGGATGGATGGATGGATGGATGGATGGATGGATGGATGGATGGATTTCCATTCTCTTTCAAACATACCTCTCATACAAGAAAGGGAAGGAAGGAAGGAAGGAAGGAAGGAAGGAAGGAAGGACATTGCACTGAACCATCATTGATCCAGAATGGTGGAGAGAAACCTGTTCTTCAATCCTTGTATTCAAAGCCTTGTTTGTCCAGGAAGATCATTGGAATGTCTTCAGCAAATCACTCTTCTCAAAGCTAAACCAGGACCATAAAACCTATGATTCACCAGGTATGTGTTTTCTACCATGTGTCCCATGTTCCTGCCTCATTTTGTAGTTCTCAGCTAGGCAAGAAATATTCAGAACTTGTTTTGTTACCTCTCCTTGCTATTTAAGCACACTGGATTCAGTGATTGCATGAGTGGTACCCGCATATTGCTCAGAGATCATTGGAAGACAGGTGTTACAATGTAAATATATAAGTTTATATAGACTCAATGTTCCTTCCATTGGAAATGATGGTTTGTGGTCCTTTTTTCCTCTCTATATATGCAGATTCACATGTGAGTGCATGAAGTACAATGTATTGCAATTTATTGGCATAAATCCTGTTGCTTAGCTATTTATGTGGAACAAAAAGCACATACAATCTAGTTGTGCCTCACTGATAATTAGTAAGGTATTGCAGACATTCTCCAGGATACACATTGCTGATCTGGCACATATTTAAAAATCCCAGGGGCAACTTATTAATAGCCAGCTAGAAGCAACAGGAACCTATGTGTTTTTACTCTCACTTGCTTAACTAAGCTAGAGAACTTGGTCATTACTTCTATTGTTAAGGGGAAAAATGCACCCAGAGAATCTGTTCTGAAGAAGGCTTCAAGTGGCTGAAACTTTCCCAGATACCAACACCATAGTGTCAAAAAAGTAATTAATATATTTTTAAGAGAAACAAAAAAATCTTATGGCATTTTTTAAAAGTACAATAATAGCTAGCCATAGGTACTAAAATGCACATACAGTTATGATTGCACATATTGCTGGGAAAATACAAAATATTGACAGTAGACAAACTAATATTTCATTTGCTTGGAAGTGAAAAAAAGACACAACTCCGCTTAACCAGTTTAAATGTTCAGTCTCCAATCTAATCTAATCTGGAAAACAAGTGATTCTGTATGGCCACAAATGAAGTCTAGGAGAGGCAAATCCTTAAGAAGACTTCATTCCATAGGGAGATTCATAGATGTGTAATCAGGAAGTCTAAGATGGAAATAATTGCAAATCATAGGAAGAGAGCTTCCAGGTAGCTAATAATGAAAAAGGATTAAGATTCCAGATACCAGCTGTGTGGTTAATCATTTCCCACAATCTAAAAGTAATGCTAGAAGTTGCACAATGATATGCCCCCAAAATCCATTTTATTTTAAGAGTTATGAGATTATCTCACTATTTCTTAACAACCTTTTCTACTTTGGAATAGACTTTCCATTGTTGTGGATAATCTAATATTTCTATTTTGGTATCACGTCTACTTTGTTTGATTCACTTTGTTCTACAGGTCATTTAGGCAGCCAATTTAGCAGGGATCGGGAAGCATTTTGTCTGAGTTTGCTTTTCATAAAACCATCTCTGAATTCGCATATTTCTTCATTTTCAGGCTAGAAAGAATTCAAGATTTTGATTTTTTTACAGCGCAGACTTTTTAAATTAAGTGTTGAGAAAATCAAAACTAACAAATTCATCCATCCCACCCAGAGTTCATAGTGCTTCAGCTTGTACCCTGGTCAATCATTTCAAACTCCACAAAAGACTCATGCATAGAAGGAAGCACACTAGCCCTGTATAGACACCCCATTCCTAGTGGATGACAATTTGTGTTAGAACCCTGAATTTCCAAAATTTAGTTCTCTAGGAGGAAAAAAAAATGATCTGACACAGCAGGAAGAAGTCAAGGCAGAAAGGGGATTCAGTGGCCCAACTGGATGTACAGGATAGGTCACAGACCACTACTACCAGGGAGAATTCACAGGATAAGGACTGCCTGGTAGATACACTATTTGTCCAAACTTTAACTTTTACACCAGATACGGAAATAGTATGTTAATAGTCAGATACCTGATAACTAATTAAAAACAGTTAGAGTCTAGAAAGTGCCACTTATACAGTCTAACCTCATGGTCAGGTCCAGTGCCAACAGAAGTCTTTTCTGAAACATGTCTGATCCTTTTTCCATATGCCTAGAACACTTGGAAGTTCCTGCAAACCAGGTTTGAATTCTGACTGTCCTGCTGGCTGGGCCTGGCTTGACTGGTGAATGGTTTATTTGATATTTGATTTAGCTGTCACCTTAAACCTTATAATTAGAGATGGGCACGACTTGGCGGAATTCCCGTTTCTGTTTCCGTTCCTCGTTTCCGTTACAGAACGGAAACGGTAACGGGAATTACTCTGCCAGAACTCGAACTCGAACTGACTAAAGAATAATTGGGTCTGATTTGTCGAGGTCGTTCCTGGCATCACGGCGATCCCACGATGCCAAGCGGCACAGAATTTTTTTTTTAAAGTTAAAAAAAAACCCTATTCCCGGCCAAAAAGCAGGCGGAAATATGCCTGCCTGAGTGAGGGCTCAGGGAACCTACCAGAGGGGTGGTTGACCCCCCCTCTACTGTCCTGGGCTGCTCTGGTGGTGGGGGAAATCCTCGTCGTAGTCGCTCGCAACAAGCACCGGACTCGCCGCCGTCCACCGCAACTCAAGCGGAAGCGGCACAGAAAAAAAGTTTTAACCCCCCCCATTCCCGGGCCAAAAAGCAGGCGAAAATATGCCTGCAGTGCAGAGTGCACCTACCAGAGGGGTGGTTTCTGGGGGGGGTCCCGGCCTCCCCCCCTCTCCTGTCCTGGGCAGCCGGACTCGAGTCGCCATGCCATGCGGTGCGGGTGGGGGATCCAAAATTGGGCGGCGACCGCAATTTTTTTTTTTGAAATCGTGATCCAAAAACACACAAGCACCACACAGAAACATGCGAAAATTGCTATTTTAAAACTGCCAGAATTTTTACAGTAGCAGTGGGTTTTTCTTGCAACAAAATGTCTCCTCTTTCCTCTGTCCATTGATTTTATTTTATTTTATTTTATTTTATTTACACCTGCGCAATGATGGGCTGGCCATGGGAGTGACCATGCAAATTTTTGGAGCCATTCCACCAATCGCATGGCCACTTGGCCAGGTTGACCACAAAGACTTCTGGGATGTGCCAACCGGGCATAAAAAGCCCACTAACCCTAGCCCGAACCCAAACCCTAAGCCTAAGCCTAACCCATACGCCAGTACACTGTCCTTCTAAGTGGGTCAGAGAGGCCCCCAGAGGTGCACCCCAATACTCACCCTAACCTCACCCGTAACTAGCCTAACCCTAGCCCTTGCGCTAACCCTGTTACCTAAGCCAGATCTGTACTTGCATGCATTGCACTATAGCAAGTACAATTCCCTTCTTAGTGAGACACAGCGGGTGCAGAGAGTCTGCCAGTCCGCCACTTGTGGCTCTGGGTGACTCCTGCAGGCTTGGCTCGGCTGGCAGCATGTGTGACATCATGCAAACCATGCCCCCGAGGCCTGACTGATGCAGGGAAGGCACCCCAAAAAGAGGGGTGCCTCTGCCAGTCTGCTGTGTCTCTGCGTGCAACTGGGTATGCAATCATAGCCATATGGCTATGTATGCATGCCCTTTTGCAGCAGGTGAGGAGAGGAGACCCCCATGTATGAGGGGTCTCCAGAAGCCTGCTTTCCCTAGCGGGTGAGGATAGGAGGCACCCACCCCCCAAAAAAGAGGTGCCTCCAGGAGCCCACTACCCCCCAAACCAGTTTAACGACAGACGAAAAAACGAAAAACGAAACGACAATTTTTGCGAAGTTTCGCGAAAAACGGAAACGAGCCGACACAGGCCGCCTCCAACACACGACAACTCAAAAACGTCATTTTCCCTAGTCGTGCCCATCTCTACTTATAATCATGGAGGTCAACCCAACTCTTGGAACTGAACTGTACTTAAAGTGTTCTGCTTCTGCTTATATATACCGCCCCATACCACTACAAGTAGTCTCTGGGCGGTTTACAATTTTAATTACACCAGGGATTGAGCCTGCTACCAGGGATTGAACCCAGGTCGTGAGCACAGTTTTACCTGCAGTACAGGCATTTAACCACTGCGCCACGAGGCTCTTAATGACAGCCTCCTGTTCTTGTTACACATTACATTAATTTTATTGCAATTTTGATGATTTAATTGTCTGAATTGTGAGCTGCCCAGAGACCTTTGGGTAGTGGGCAGCAAGCATACAAGCTAAATAAATAAATAAATAAATAAATAAATAAATAAATAAATAAATAAATTTGGGCAGCAGGAGCCTGCCATTCCTCTGTTTCTTCTCATTCACAAGTGGGGCCTACCAGCTGGGTAAATAACTGCCCAGTTTCACTTTTGGTTAGTCCATAGAGCAAGTGGATGTGATATAGGATCCCTTACTGCAGTGGTTCTCAACCCGTGGGTCCCCAGATGTTCCTGGACTGCAACTCCCAGAAGTCTTCATCACTAGCTGAGCTGGCCAGGATTTCTGGGAGCTGCAGTCCAGGAACATCTGGGGACCCACAAAAAGGACAGCAAGAACAGCATTCCTTGGAGGCTCCTGCTGGCTCCTTCTTTCTCTGATGAGTACAGCTGGCCAGTATGGGGGATATCTCATGTACTTGAGAGATAGAGGAGAAAGAGAGAGATCATACAATAGTGGTGTGAAAACACCATGTGTATTGATTCAGTCTGAATTAATCAGACCTGGGAAATTAAAATCAGTGTCATCAACTGCTGCTGGATCTCCAGCATGCAGACAAAACTCCTGCCATATTCCATTTTCTCCATCCCCAGGAGCTGTGCAATTTAGAAAGCTTAAGTTTGTCTTTTGTAATGCTATGGTGGTCTGTTCAAATACTTCACAGTGGGACAAATTTCACATATACAGCCATTCAGTCAGATTGAGATCTGTGGGTGCTTTTACTAAATGAAGAAAATCATCCACTTCTTTCTATCTTCTGAAAATGAAAGAGAGGAGAATATCAGTTTCTATTCTTCAACAAACTGTCCTCACAAGATGACTGCTGATCACATGGGCAGAATAATTTCTTTCCAGGGACTCTGTAATTTGTCTTTCCATTTGCTTTTGGGTCCAAATACATTTTAAAGTCAAAGCTCATGCCTACTGTATATTTATTTTGCATATAACCCATAAATTATAACACGTGTTCAGTTGACAGTGAAATATGCTATTTGTTTTTCAGTGAGAACAAGTATTTTGAAAGATGCCTAATCAAGGTGTAGATATAGATGATAATATGGTTCAAATTAGACTGCATTGTCCTTTTGAATACATTTGTAAAGCAAATTGTATCCTTGCACCACTACTATTTTCAGAGACTTTTTTAAACCTTAAAGTATGAGAAGTCTCCCCATACCTACATTCATTGCTGAATAAAAGTTTGCAGTTCTATTCACCCCACAGAGCTTAGAGAAATGAAGAAAAGATAAGAGTAAAAAGAAAATGCAGAAAGAATAAAAGAAAGCCTAGGTTGTGCACAAGCTGTTAAAAATATGAAAGGCTTGTGCAGCTTTTAAAGCTGCTGGGCTAGGTATATCCCTGTTAGACTTTCACTAGGGATTTAATTTAGCCTGGTGAGTTTAAAGCATTGGCAGAGGGGGAGAAATATCTTTTCAGACAGGTTCACAGGTAGAGTCTACAGAACTATCAATGACATCCAGAGAGCCAGATAAACCTGGAGGCCATAGACAGACCTTGCCATTCTCTTAAGTAACTGTCACTAATTTGAGAAGGATCCCTCCATGGATTTGCAGGTTGAACAAAGCAGAGGGATTGAAAATGCCCAAGGCAAAATCTGGGAGGTTGTCAAAGAAGCTCCTGCAAAATTGAACAAATAAGCACATGGTCTGTAGCCTTCAGGAGGCTGTGACTGACATAGGCTGTGTGTGATTGAAGGAACAAAGAGGAACTGTGTTTGAAAGTATGATTATTTCCTCTTCCTTTTTGCTCATTCACTTGCTTTAATACACAGCTCTGAGGACTGACTGAAACCAAGAGAATGGAGCTGGCTCCTTAAGTAAAGTGTGGAATTATTACCTTCCATGCTTAGTTCTTTATAATTTAAAACAAAATAAAATAAAATGTGTCCTTATTACAGTGGTACCTCAGCTTACAAATTTAGTCCATTTTGAATGCATGCTCTTAAGTTGAACTACTCTTAAGTTGGGGTACCTATCTAAAATAAGTTAAAAATGAAAACATGAAAACAAATATTTGTAAATTGAGCAGAACATATCTTAAGTTGATTTGCTCTTAAGTCGAGCTGCTCTTAAGTCAGGGTACAGTAACCCCCCACCTATTGCAGGGGTTAGGGATCCACCCGACCCGCAATGCCCAAAAATCCGTGATATGCAGAAGTGGGTTGGGTGGGGCCTGGGACAATCAGATCTCCCTGCCGCCACTGGTGCGCGCCGGTCCAAAAAGTTTTGGGCATTGAGTGTCAGCGGCATAGCGGGATCTGATCTCCCATCGCCACCTGCCCCGCGCCACTCCAAGACTTCTCGTCCAGGGTCATCTCCATTGAAATGCATTGGCTCAATGCATTTCCATGGAGAAATTTTCCCCATTGGAATACATTGGCTCAATGCATTCCAATGGGGAAAAATTTATCCATTGAAATGCATTGAGCCAATATATTTCAATGGAGATACGATCGCCCCCACCGCCCCCCACCCCTGAGGTTTCTTGGAGGAGCACAGGGTGGCGGCGCGGGGCAATGCGATTGCCCCCCACCACTCCCACACAGCCCTGAGGGTTCTCGGAGGAGCACGGGGGTGGTGCGGGGCAATGCGATCGCCCTCCCGCATGGCCCCGAGGCTTCTCATCCAGGGCCGTCTCCATTGAAATGCATTGGCTCAATGCATTTCAATGGAGAAATTTTGCCCATTGGAATACATTGGCTCAATGCATTCCAATGGGGAAATTATCCATTGAAATGCATTGAGCCAATACATTTCAATGGAGATACGATTGCACCCCCAATGTGGCCCCGAGGTGATCACCCCCACTGCCCCCCCAGGTTTCTTGGAGGAGCACGGGGAGGCAGCGTGGGGCAATGCAATCACCCACCACCACCTCCTACGCAGCCCCAAGGTGCAGGTACTGCAATCCCGCGATATAGTGGGACAGCAGTACCAGAACCGCAAAATGTGTGGGGGTGACTATACCACTGTACTTATAAGCAGAATGTCCATTGTTAGGATCAATCTAAACTCCCAGTTCCATCTAAAGTAGACTCA